>JAINUW010000722.1:0-730147 GCA_020205615.1 Panax quinquefolius | reverse complement strand
TTTTAAAGAAACGAATCCAAAGAAACAAAATGACAAGGATTAAGGATTAAGGATTCGTACTTTTGTTTTATCCATGTTCAAAAATACCTCAAAAATAATCATAGTGGTGTAAAATTTAAGAATGATCAAAACATGGATACAATCAAAGCTAGTATCCGAATAGATATTTTGGACAAAAAGAAGAAATTTTATTTTTCTATGAATAGTGCCAGATACGTGAATAGTGTCGATATCGTGAATAGTAACTCCGACACCAAAAAGATAGAAATTTCCTAAAAAACATCTTCACGCTTCATGAATAGTACTACGTGAATAAGAATCGTGAATAATAACTCATGAATAAGAACTCGTGAATAAGTAACTCATGAATAGTAACCCGACATGGAAAAGTTTCAAATTTGATAAAAAGTTTCAACCAATATTTCAAAGATAATGATATTGAAGAAATAATATCATTTGAGAAGAAAATAACATCCCTTACCTCGAAAGATTAGTATTTAAATTTGGAATCTAATAGTATAGTCTTTGAAGGAACTTGCACCGTCTAACAATACTCAAAGTATACTCACAAGAATCACAAGAATATATTGAGAGAAAATAGAGAGAAAACTTCAGGTTTACGTGTGATTTTCAATTCTAACCTAAGCACCCTATTTATAGGAAAATGCTTAGAACACCAAAGTAGAAAAATTTAAATTGAATATAATATTAATATATTTTTCACATTTTCTTTAGCCCACCTTAGACAACTGATCTCAGCCCATTTGAATCACATGCCAGACCAACTTAGTTGCAAAAAACGTTTTTCTCAAAATAATTAACTAAAACTTCAAAAATTAATTATTTCTAACTTGGAAATTCAATAATTCATAATAAATAGCCCTTTTATCGGAAAATTCAAATCTCGCGAGTTTTATAGGAAATTCAATTATCTACAACTTTGCAGAAGAAAGTTTTTCCAAATTCCAAATGAAATTGACCGAAATCCACAAACGAAGCGATTTTACAAAGCTATAATCAAATTTCAAATCGATAAATGGGGTCCACCGACATGTTTAACATGTTTTAAATATTTATTGCAACAAAAATACTCTTCCTCCTCGTATACTCATATATCCCACATTCGTTGTAAAATATCACCATTATTATATTATTATAATATAATAATATATTTAAATAAATTATTTTATCGAAAAAAGATAAAATTTCAATTTTCAACAATTGTCACATTAAAATTTTTTCTCCATCTATATCCACATAAAATTAATATTTTCCTCATCATATGAATCAATAATTAATTATTCACAAATAATATTACTGAGAATCACAATATTGACAACCAGAGCGGTTCAGAGAAGAGGGGGGCTTTCGAATAAGAATTTCTTCTTCTTGGCGCCGCAATTAGGTGACCAAACCTCTCCTTAGACGAACTTTCTAGACATTGCCAATAATGTTATCTAATAATATTATTCGAGATAATATGAATTATTGCTTCGATAATAAAAAATACTTGTGTAATGACAATTATTGAAACAACAAAGAATATAAAATATCAACGCAGACAATTATTAACTCAATAAAATACTAAACAAGAATTATCAACGTAACCATTATTGAGTAGTGCCTTCTTACGTAAGAATCAATAATTGGTGCAATACTGCAAAAGCTTCTTTGTTTTTAACCACCGGGTATTTTAACAAGATTAATCTGTAATAACTACGCCGTTATTTTTAAACCACTTATATTTGTCGCTTTTCTTCATCCAATCGCTTTTCACATTATGGGGCTCACATACATTGTCTGCTCGTCGCATTTAATATTCCCAAACGCATTTAATATTCCACGACCAAACGAATATTCCCCGACAACAATAAATATTTTATAACCACTTGCTTATTTTGAAATATTTGCGTATTTTACCCCTAACTATCCACATTAATCAAATCAACCCTTACTATTTCAAAATAATAAATAGAGAAAATTAAATTTCATTAATAATAAGTTGGGGTCTTACAACCTCCCCTCCTTATGAAATTTCGTCCTCGAAATTGACGTACGTACCTGGTGTTTCGAAAAGGTGAGGATACCTCACTTTCATTTTCGTTTCCAATTCCCAGGTCATTTCCTCTATAGCATGATTCCTCCACAAAACTTTAACTTGTGGTATGACCTTTGCGCGTAGGACATGCTCCTTCCTATCCAAAATCTTGACAGGTACCTCCTCATACGTTAAGTCTTCGGCTATCTCGTCCGGTTCTAACTCTATAACGTGGTTCGGGTCTTTCACATATTTACGAAGTACAGATATGTGAAACACATTATGAACACGAGACATACTCGGAGGTAACGCGAGTCTATAGGCTACATTTCCTACTCGGTCAAGAATTTGAAATGGACCAATAAATCGTGGATTGAGCTTTCTCTTCCCAAATCTTGTAACTTCCTTCCATGGAGCAACTCGCAATAATACATGATCCCTACACTAAATTCCACGTCCTTTCGATGAAGATCCGCATAACTCTTTTGTCGATCTTGTGCTTCAGGTTTATATCGTTGTCGAATCATTTGGATCTTTTTCAGAGTCATACGTACTAACTCGGTCCCAACAATGTTGCTTCACCCACCTCGTCCCAACATACTGGAGAAGCGACACTTTCGTCCATATAATGCTTCAAATGGAGCTACACCTATACTTTTTTATAAATATAAGCTTTGTTGTAGGAGAATTCCACCAATGGTAAATACTTATCCTGTTATAGTCAGCCCTTGAAGTCTTAGGACACGAGTCTTAATAAATCTTCAAGAGTTTGAATAGTCCTTTCTTATTGTCCGCTCGTTTGAGGATGGTATGCAAACTAAATCAAATAACTCCGTGCCCATAGCTTTTGCTAAAGCTAACCCAAAATCTTGAAGTGAATCTTGGGTCACGATCCAAAACTATGGATACACAAGGTGCATCAACGCAAAGAATTGGCGATCATATCATTATAACCTCACAATCTCATTCAACGCATATACTAGCAAGAAATATGTTCATGATTATTGAGACCCCATATTTTATCAATAAAGATTTAAATTTAGTCGAAATAATTTTTAATATTATAGTGTGAATTTGAGATAATATATTATAGTTGTGGGTAGTATTTATAAATTTTACAAAGTATGCAAGTGGTTATATTATATTCGATTGGTTCTGGAATATTAGGTTTAGCGAGGAATATTAGTATAACTACTCAATCATTGGTGGACCCCATAATGTAATTATTGTCGGATTGAAAAACGACAAAAATATTTTATTGAAATAACGGCGGAAGTTTTACCGTAGTTCTTTGTTGAACTACTTTCGGTAGTAAAAAGTACAAGAATACGTGTGGTTGCATAATAGCAGATACCAGGTATTGATTATTGATGCTTATGTGAGAAGTCACCAGTTTGATTCCATTATTGTCGATTAATAATATGAATTATTATAATGATAATGACGTTTTGTTTTATTCGTATTATTAACGTAATAAAATGTAAACATCTTTTTATATAAAATAGAATACTTTATTAAAGTTATTCTATAAATAGAATATATTATATTTTATTATGCATAGTGTTGTAGTGTTTTGCATAGTGTTTTGCATAGTATTGCATAGTGTTTGCATAGTAAAATGTTTTTATATAAATAGAATATATTATATTTTATTTAAAAGATTTTTCTTTAAATATGGACCGTCGATTAAAGTAAATCAATCTGGACCGCTCATGGATTAGTTACTATGCATTCCATTTTCCTATAAATAGAAGCTCATTCCTTCATTATTTTCTTACGAATTCATTGAAACTCTGTAGAGAGAAAATTATAGAGAGAAGCTATAGAGAAAATTATAGAAAGAAGAAGAGAGTATTACTTCACTTTACTTCACTACTTCTATATTCAGGTTCTTTTTTGTACGGTAAGGGGTGTTATTCTTTCTTCTCGAAGAGAACTTACATTATTCCATTCACTATTATTACATTGGAATAACTTTTGTAAAAAGTGGCATACCCTATACATAACTTTTGTATGCCAGATACCCTATACTTGGTGAAATCCTTATGTTATTCCATTGCTTATTATTACATTGGAATAACTTTTGTATCACCTGATTTACCCTATACTTGGTGACATTCTTCTATTATTACATTGGAACATCCTCATGCATGTGTTTTACACCTACCTGGTTCCGTCTTTATTATTATTCCATTGGAACATCACATGCGTGTGTTTTACACCGGACCGTTCCGCCTTTATCATTCTGTTGGAATATCCTATCATGTGTTTTACACCGGATCCGGTTCCATCTTTATTATTCTGTTGGAACATCCTGCATCCGGTGTGAATTTCACCCGACCGTTCCGTTATTATTATTACATTGGAATAACTTTGTCTGTCATGAAGTACCGCATGCATGGTGATTTCTTTTGTTATTCCATTCTTTATTATACCCAAATGGTTAAAACTTTGACTTATACTCCATGAAATTAGTAGAATATCCTTGATATTTGCGTTTCATCCAATATCTTCTCATGGAAATATTCTTATGATCATTCTTGAATTTTACTCTCTGAAACAAAGATTATGTTGACAATTTGGGCGTTAATAATTCATGGATTAAATAATTCTTGAATTTGTTTTATTGAATTATTATGTCATTGTCATCATCCTCATGTTATATTATGTTATCTTTGGCTTACGTGCATAGATGAACTTAGTATGATTATGACCGAGGATCAATCGGTATAATCATGACTTGATATAAATGATGTGACAAAAGTTCTCGATTGGCTGTAATGCGATGATGGATAGTTTTGGTATGATTATGACCGGGGTGATTCGGTATAGTCATGACCATTGATAATTTGATGAAAATCCTTGGCCGTGGTACGGGGATGATTAGATGTGGTGGTTTATTTATTAAAATTTGAGTCTCAAATGATAAAAATTGATAAAACCTTTTAAAACCTAAAAGATAGTAGATTTTATTCTCTACTTGACTCTTTTAATGGATTGCATATTCATTCTTGCAGCTTAAACCGGTTGTCTATTGTATTTTATCGGTTTAACATCGTTGAAGGCTAATGATAATTTATTACGCATTATCTTAGTCATAATATTTCTTCTTGGGCTAGTTGAGCTCACCCTTTCTTTCATTGTTCTCTTGAGAAATGAGAACATAAATTTGAGACGAGTCGGGGAACGAGTAATGGTCCGAGGATAGCATTAGTAGTCCTCACTATTCAGTGAAATAGTGTGATAATAGTTGTAATGAGGACTCCTTTTGAGTTTGTATAATATCTAGTAGACAATATTTGTATTCAAACTCACGGTTTATGTCGTATTATTACCCACAGCGCTTATATTAGTAAGTTGTATTTGAATTTATGTACCATGTAAGTGGCGACCCAAGATGGGTGGCGTATACCTAATTTTGGGGCGTCACGGTTGGTATCGAGCTTAGGGATATGATCCACGGCTAAGATGTGAGAATAGTACTAGGAGGGAGAGACGGGAATTCCTTCGCTAGTATGACCTACCTAAGTTTATTTGGTATTTGATTGGTCGATCGTAGTATAGTGATAATATGTGCATGTCAATTAACCCTTATTTTGTGGCGGTGTTTGAAAATGGCATCCGAGAATGTTGAGAATAGCAATGGAGCACGAGGAGACCGTTGATTCTCCACGGATCAATAATCGGGACAATGTGCAATGTGGATGGCGATAATCCTCCCATAAACAACAACAACGATCAATTGATGAACGACGATGCGTTTAAAAGGTTTTAAATTCATGCAACATCGGTAAAGCGACTCACATCCAAAACGTAGGTGGAAACACGGAAAACTCTCGGCGGTCACCGCTAAACAATTCAAGGAGTTGGGACCACCGGAGTTTAAGGGAGAGCAAAACCACTTCGGCGGAAGCATGGATTAAGCAGATTACCAAGATATTTGATGTCTTGGGATGCTCAGGAGCAAAAGGTTCCTTTTTGCGCCTTTATGTTCTTGCGGAGAGAGGCGGATTCTTGGTGGGAATCGGTAAAACGTACTCAACTTTCTTTGTCTTGAAGATATCTTGGGAGAAGTTCCAGAGTCGTTCAACGACAAATACTTTCCCGAAAGTATTCGCCATATGAAGGAGGTGGAGTTTATCAAGTTGGAACAAAACAATATGGCCGTGTCGCAATACGAGGCAAAATT
This sequence comes from Panax quinquefolius, assembly GCA_020205615.1. Lineage (NCBI taxonomy): Eukaryota > Viridiplantae > Streptophyta > Magnoliopsida > Apiales > Araliaceae > Panax > Panax quinquefolius. Next base: position 723,920 of record JAINUW010000722.1, on the reverse strand, counting down.
TGCGGAGTTATCACGATTCGTCCCCACTTGGTGGATAATGAAGAGAGAATGACGCGAATGTTTTTAAGAGGTTTGAAGCCGGAAGATACGTCAACATCTTATTTCTCATAAACTGTGTTTTTATTCGAGATGTTGTAAATAGGGCTCGATTAGTGGAGCGCGATAACGAGTCAACGCAACTAAAAGAAGCAAATAAGCAAAATTATAATACCGGTGAGAGTAGTCATCGAGCGGTGACAACAAGCGTGGAGGAAATCAACGGGCAGGATATGGTAACCACTTCGGTGGTAATCGTACAAAATAATAAGAATGGACATTTCAAGAAAAGGAGATTCAACAATGATGGAAAGACGTCGAAGACCAAAGACCCGTTTCAAGGAAGAAGAACGACCACCCCATTATATGCTTCAAATGCGGGAGGAGAGGGACACATCGGTCCCCGATCAAGCCATCATCAAAGCATGTTATAATTGTGGAAGAGAAGGTCACTTAGCTCGATTTTGTCGTTTATCAAGACAAATTCAACTAGGATGGAGGCACCAAAGGTCATCCCATACAAACCAAAGCCGTAGTTTAAGAGAGGCGTTTTTTTCTCGTGTCACGAGGAACCCGAATAAAATTATCACGGTAAGTTAATCATAAGCTCTTGCGAAGTCTATACCGTGTTAGATACCGTTCTACCCACTCTTTTATTTCACCTAGTTGTGTTCAACGTTTAAATTTGATTCAGAAGAAGTTAAACTTTGACTTATTGGTTGAAACTTCGTTAGTAGGAACCTTCGTTACCTCCACTACTTATTAAATCTTGTTGTTTCAAATAAACACTTTCACGTTACTGTCGATATTATCTCTTTGAAAATACTTGCCTTTGATGTGATTTTAGGAATCAATTGGTTAACTACTCATCATGCTTTTCGTAAGGTTGTTAGCTTTTATATTTATAACAACCTCATATATAACAATTCAAAGTAACCAAACCCTAAAGTTAATCATTGTCATATCGTCCATAAGTAAAGAGCCCCGAACCTTTTCGTTGTTAACTTCCTTGTGTGGAATGCACCGAAGCCGGACTTTACGTGGCGACATCGTGAATGAAGATGGCAAGTTTATAGGTATCATTGTGAGGTACTATCTAGGTTAAGGGATAGAAGTCACAGTTGGTATCAATGTGACGTACTATCCAAGTCTTGGATAAGATGTAATGCTTTTGAATGATATTTCTATCATTAATAAATTTCTTGACGTATTCTTGAAGACTTTCTAGCCTACCCTAGAGCGTGAAATTGAATTTTGTATTGACCCCAAAGACAAAAACTCATTTCTTAAACCCTCAAATATTTCTTCAACTAAAATGAATGCAGCTTTACGTGGTTTATGATGAAAGTCATAATAAAAGCATAGGACTAATGAAAATCATGGGTATATGAGGTATTAGTAAGTTTTATGATGAGTTATGTTGGTTATTATGTGAAAACATGAAAGTTTCATAGAAATCACAAAGAGTTGAAAATCGATTTTGGTGAAAAGCGTAACATAAAATTCAATTGACCATATCTCCTATTATATTTTGAATTTTTGAATGTGGTCAAGTCCTAGAGTTAGATCTATGAGTTACCTAACTAATCCAAGTGGAATTACTGGAAAAGGTGTTGTAGATTTTTGTGTGGACTGATTTTAGCAAAGGAGGTAAAAGCTGTAAATTTGGAAAATGCTACTGCCCAGAAACTTTAAGGGACTGTTTCGGCCACTTAAATTATGAGAAAAATTCTGGCCTTTTGGGACATGAAGGTATACGGTATAAAGTACCTCCTGTCCAAAAATGAGCTCATTCTGACTTAAAATGAGCAAGTTATGACTATTTCAATATTTAGGTTTTTCCGAAAAAAAAATGCTATAACCTGAGTTCTATAACTCCGATGACCATGAAATTTAAACTGAAGCTCACGTTAACATGTGTAAGGTCCTGCCAAGATTTGGGAATTTTTGGAGTTAAACTTGAGGTAGCTAATTTCTTAAGGAATTAAGTGGAAATTAATTTTAAAAAATAGTAAATGAATTTTAAAAATTCGAGAAAAATATATTTTCATTATGGGACTATATTATGCTAAATCCCAGAAAAGAAATATTTTTGAGGCTGATTTGGTATTTTCATGAAAATAGTTTAGTTCTGAACATATGAGTTAAATATGTTATGTGAAGTAACAAAGTTGAAAATAGAATTTTATGGCTAGAGAATCCTATATAGAGTATATGCATATTTTTGATGAGGATTTGATAATTGGTGATGATATTTTATGAGTATGGCATTTTGAATGATTAAATGCATTATATGGTAAAAGCGTAAACAATTGAGATAAATTGTTTATAAATTTAAGAAGTGATTAAAATATTATTATAATATTAATGTTATTAGATTATGAGATTATTAAGTGATTGATAACATGGGGATATTCTTGAATCTGGATAAATTATATTATAAATGTTTAATATTTATCCTTTATCTCATTTGATTGATTCTTTATATCATTATCCTCATGTTTATATTATGTTGAAAGTCATCTCATCAGTATAAGATGTAGATGGACTTGGTATGATTATGACCACGGATTATTCGGTATAATCATAACTGTAATTAAAAACACAATTATCTTTGGTAGTAGTGCATGGATAATTTGTGGTCGTTGATACTAATGAATATCCTTACCAGAAGTGCGGGGATGATTCGATGATGTGGATTAATTATTGAAATGAGTCTCAAAGAATGAAATATTAATTCATGGATGTGTTCAAAGTCATCTATCTTACGTAGTATAGATGGACTTGGTATGATTATGACCGTATGGATCATTATCTTTGGTATAATCATAACTTGTGGTCGTGAATTGAAAACACAATTATCTTTAGCCGTAGTGCATGGATAATTTGTGGTCGTGATATCTTAATGAATACACAATTATCTTTGGTAGTAGTGCATGGATAATTTGTGGTCGTGATACTAATGAATACACGATTATCTTTGGTAGTAGTGCATGGATAATTTGTGGTCGTGATACTAATGAATACACGATTATCTTTGCTCAGTAGTGTATGGATAATTCGTGGTCGTGATACTTAATGAATATCCTCGGCCCAGTAGTGGTGGATGATTCGATGATATGGATTAATTATTGAGTTGAGTCTCGTGAATGAAATATTAATTCATGGATGTGGTAAAAGTCATCTTTGGTAGTAGTGCATTGATAGACTTGGTATGATTATGACCACGGATTATTCGGTATAATCATGGCAGTAATTGAAAATACGAATATCCTTAGCCAAAGAAGTGCATGGATAATTCATGGTTGTGATACTATTAAAAGTCGAGTCTCAAGATTATTGGTTTTACAGATTATATATCTTTGGCCCAGTAGTGCAAAGATGAATTGTTAATAAATATCTTTGGCCTCAGTAGTGCAAAGATGAATTGTTAATGAATATCTTTGGCCTGGGATTGCAAAGATGAATTTAATGTTTTCAACGATAAAGGTATTCAAGGTATCCTCACCTCTTTATCATACCAGTATCGCACCACTAATTTCGAGGGCGAAATTCCATAAGGAGGGAGATTGTGAGACCCCATATTTTATCAATAAAGATTTAAATTTAGTGAAATAATTTTAATATTATAGTGTGAATTTGAGATAATATTATAGTTGTGGGTAGTATTTATAAATTTTGCAAAAGTATGCAAGTGGTTATATTATATTCGATTGGTCTGGGGAATATTCGGTTTAGCGGGGAATATTCGTATAACTACTCAATCATTGGTGGACCCCATAACGTAATTATTGTCGGATTGAGAAAAACGACAAAAATATTTTATTGAAATAACGGCGGAAGTTTTACCGTGGTTCTTGTTGAACTACTTTCAGTAGTAAAAGATACGATGTAATACGTGTGGTTACATAGTAGCACACCAGATTGATTATTGATGCTTATGAGAGAAGTCACTCAGTTTGATTCCATTATTGCCGATTAATAATATGAATTATTATAATGATAATGACGTTTTGTTTTATTCGTATTATTAACGTAATAAAATGAAAACATCTTTTATATAAAATAGAATACTTTATTAAAGTTATTCTATAAATAGAATATATTATATATTTTATTATAGCATAGTGTTTTGCATAGTGTTTTTGCATAGTATTGCATAGTGTTTGCATAGTAAAATGTTTTTATATAAATAGAATATATTATATTTTATTTAAAAGATTTTTCTTTAAATATGGACCGTCGATTAAAGTAAATCAATCTGGACCGTTCATGGATTAGTTACTTATGCATTCCATTTTCCTATAAATGAAGCTCATTCCTTCATTATTTTCTTACGAATTCATTGAAACTCTGAGAGAGAAATTATAGAGAGAAGCTATAGAGAGAAAATTATAGAAAAGAAGAAGAGTATTACTGCTACTTCACTACTTCTATATTCGTTCTTTTTAATAGGATAGTGAGGGTGTATTATTCTTTCTTCTTCTTGAAGAGAACTTCATTATTCCATTCACTATTATTCTGTTGGAATAACTCGTGTAAAAGTGGCATACCCTATACATAACCTCATGTCATGCCATATACCCTATACTTGGTGAAATCCTTATGTTATTCCATTGCTTATTATTACATTGGAATAACTTTTGTATACGCTGGTTTACCCTATACTTGGTGACATTCTTCTATTATTCTCATTGGAACATCACATGCGTATGTTTTTTACAGGACCGGTTCCGCTTTTATTATTATTCTGTTGGAACATCCTGTCATGTGTTTTACACCTTGACCGTTCCGCTCTTTATCATTCTGTTGGAATATCCTATACGTGTGTTTTACACCGGATCCGGTTCCATCTTTATTATTACATTTGGAACATCCCGCCGGTGTAATTTCACCGACCTCGGTTCCGTTATTATTATTACATTGGAATAACTTTTCATGCTCAAGTACCGCATGCATGGTGATTTCTTTTGTTATTCCATTCTTTATTATACCCAATTGGTTAAAACTTTGACTTATATACTCCATGAAATTAGTAGAATATCCTTGATATTTGCGTTTCATCCAGTATCTTCTCATGGAAATATTCTTCTGATCATTCTTGAATTTTACTCTACGAAACAGTATTATGTTGACAATTTGGACGTTAATAATTCATGGATTAAATAATTCTTGAATTTGTTTTATTGAATTATTATGTCATTGTCATCATCCTCATGTTATATTATGTTATCTTTGGCTTACGTGCATAGATGAACTTAGTATGATTATGACCGTGGATCAATTCGGTATAATCATGACTTGATATAAATGATGTGACAAAAGTTCTCAGTGGCCTGTAATGCAGTGATGGATAGTTTTTGGTATGATTATGACCAGGGGTGATTCGGTATAGTCATGACCATTGATAACTTGATGAAAATCCTTGACCGTGGTACAGGGATGATTAGATGTGGTGGTTTATTTATTAAGCTGAGTCTCAGCGATAAAAATTGATAAAAACCTTTTAAAACCTAAAAGATAGTAGATTTTATTCTCTACTTGACTCTTTTAATGGATTGCATATTCCGCAGCAGTTAAACTGGTTGTCTATTGTATTTTATCAGTTTAACACTGTTGAAGGCTAATGATAATTTATTCGCATTATCTTAGTCATAATATTTCTTCTTGGGCTAGTTGAGCTCACCTTTCTTTCATTGTTCTCTTGTGAAATGAGAACATAGCCATGGGGACGAGTCGAGGAACGAAGTAATGGTCCGGAGGATAAGCATTAGTAGTCCTCACTATTCGTGAAATAGTGTGATAATAGTTGTAATGAGGACTCCTTTTGAGTTTGTATAATATCTAGTAGACAATATTTGTATTCAAACTCACGAGCTTATGTCGTATTATACCTACGCTTATATTAGTAAGTTGTATTTGAATTTATGTACCATGTAGTGGCGAACCAAGATGGGTGACGTATACCTAATTTTGGGGGCGTCAACATTCAAGTGAATAAGTCTCCCCGTATCGGCAAGAAATGAGAAGACTTGGTTAATCTATCAACAATAACCCAAATAACATTGATGCCTCGAGAAACCGTAGGAAGACCCGTGAATTTAAATCCATGGTAATGTGTTCCCACTTCCATTTCGAATCTCAAGTGGTTGCAACGGACCCTTAGGTACTAGATGTCTCGCCTTTACACATTGACAAGTTAAACACAATGAGATAAACTTTGCAATCTCTCTCTTCATATTGTTCCACCAAAATGTATGTCAAGATCACGATACATTTTAGTACTTCCGGATGGATTGTAAATGGTGTATTGTGTGCCTCCATCATAATCTTGTACTTCAAATCGAGTCGTTAGAAACCTGAAGTCTAGAGTGGACTCAAGTATTCCTTCTTCATCAATTCTCGCTTCCTAATAGCTCCTTCTTGTACTTTCTTCTTCATACGCATCATTTTCAGACCCGAATGGGGGCTTAGAGCAACCTTAACTTTTCTATTAAAGTTGGCTCTGTCGTATACTTGACATCATCGCACTCGTTCCTCGCATATGATCTTCTACTCAACGCTACCATCGACTTACTGCTTTTTTCGGGATGGTATTGAATAATTAGTGGTCGTAGTCTTTCAATAGCTCGAGCCAACGTCATTGCCGCGATGTTGAGTTCTTTTTGAGTGAAGAAATATTTAAGGCTTTTATGGTGCGAATATATCTCCACTTTCTCCCCATATAGATAGTGCCTCCATATCTTTAAGCGCAAACGATTATTCGCCAACTCTAGATCATGAGTAGGATAATTCCTCTCATACTCTTTAAGTTGTCATGAGGCATAAAGCTATGACTTTCCCACGCTGCATGAGAACACATCCTAACCCTTTGCCAGAAGCATCATTTGAGATAACAAATCCATCCGTGCCGGATGGTATTGTTAGAACAAAAATTGAAATAAGTCTCCTCTTAAGCTCTTGAAAACTCTTCTCGCGTTCTTCGCTCCAAACGAATTTTGTATCCTTCCGAGTTAGGCGAGGTTAATGGAGTAGCGATTCGAGAAAACCCTTCCACAAATCTCCGATAATAACCAAATTTAAGCCCAAAAAGCTACGTCTTGATCCATCAACTTGGTTGCTCCCGACTTTGTATTGCTTCAATCTTCACGGATCAACAGATACTCCATGTTTCGACACCACGTGCCCGAGAATGCTACTTCCTCGGCCGAACTCGCATTTCTTCAATTTGGCATATAGTTTGTTTTCACGAAGCCTTTGGAGTACCAAATTTCAAATGGTGCTCATGATCTTCACGACTTTTGGAATATATGAAGATGTCATCAATAAAACAACAACGAATCGATCCAAATATTCCTTGAATACTCGGTTCATCATATCCATGAAAGCCGCGGGAGCATTAGTCAATCCGAAAGACATGACTAAGAATTCATAATGCCCATACCAAGTTCTCGAAGGCGCCTTCTTTGGAATATCCTCGGTTCTAATCTTCACCGATGATATCCGTAATCGAAGATCGATTTTTGAAAAGAATTGTGCCCCTGCAATCGGGTCAAACAAGTCATCAATACGAGGTAGAGGATACCTATTCTTGATGGTGACATGGTTCAATTCCCGATAGTCAATACAAAATCGCATACTCCCGCTTTTTCTTCTTTACTGAATAAAACAGAGCACCCCAAGGAGATGTACTTTAGGGACGAATGAAACCGATGTCCAACAATTCTCATAGTTGGACCTTTAACTCCCGAAGTTCAATAGGAGCCATTCGATATGGGGTTTTAGAAATGGGCTTTATACCGGGTTCAAGATCAATAAAGAATTCAACTTCACGTTACGAGGGTAGACCGGAAGTTCTTCTGAAATACGTCGGAAAGTCAATAACAACAGAATATTATTCAAATTTGACGTGTCTTTATTCAAATCCATAACATGGGCTAAGAAAGCTTGACATCCGCTTTTCAATAAATGAATAGCTTTATGATTAGATATGACGGTGATTGATTTTAATGGTTTAGTTGCTTTGAATTAAATAACAGTCAAGTTAGGAATATGAAAACTAACAACCTTACGAAAACAATCAATTTTGGCATGATGAGTAGTTAACCAATCAATCCCTAAAATCACATCAAAAACAAGTATCTTTAAAGAGATAAGGTCAGCAGTAAGGTGATGGTGCCAACTTGAATCAAACAAGATTTATAAACGATGGATGTGATGAAAGTTTCTCCCTAACGAGAGTTTTCACAGATAGGTCAAAGTCTAATTTCTCCTGAGTCAAGTTTAAACGCTGAGCACATGGAGAGATAAATGAATGGGTAGCACCTATGATCAAGTAAGGTATAAACTTTGCAAGAATTTATAAATAGCTTACCCGTGATCACCTCGTTTGGGTTCCTCGCATTTTGACCAAATACAATAAACGCTTCTTCCTAATCGTTGACTTTGACTTTTCTCGGGGCGATCTTTTTGAGTCACCGTCCCCATGAGAACTAGGTTTCATTCTTCGTACAATCTCGAGCGATATTGTGAGACCCCGATTTTATCAATAAAGATTTAAATTTTGTCGAAATAATTTTTAATATTATGGTGTGAATTTGAGATAATATTATAGTTGTGGGTAGTATTTATAAATTTTGCAAAGTATGTAAGTAGTTATATTATATTCGATTGGTGGGAATATTCGGTTTAGCGAGGAATATTCGTATAACTACTCAATCATTGGTGGACCCTACGAAATTATTATCGGGATTGAGAAAACGACAAAAATATTTTATTGAAATAACGGCGGAAGTTTTACCGGTTGATCATTGTTGAACTACTCGGTAGTAAAAAATACGATGTCGTGTGGTTGCATAAGTAGCCACACGGTATTGATTATTGATGCTTATGTGAGAAGTCACTCGGTTTGATTCCATTATTGTCGATTAATAATATGAATTATTATAACGATAATGACGTTTTTGTTTTATTCAGTATTATTAACGTAATAAAATGAAACATCTTTTTATATAAAATGAAATACTTTATTAAAGTTATTCTATAAATGAATATATTATATTTTATTATGCATAGTGTTGTATAGTGTTTTGCGTAGTGTTTTTGCATAGTGTTGCATAGTATTTGCATAGTAAAATGTTTTATATAAATAGAATATATGATATTTTATTTAAAAGATTTTGCTTTAAGTATGGACCCGTCGATTAAAGTAAATCAATCTGGACCGTTCATGGATTAATTACTATGCATTCTATTTTCCTATAAATAGAAGCTTATTCCTTCATTATTTTCTTACAATTCACCGAAACTCTGTAGAGAGAAATTATAGAGAGAAGCTATAGAGAAAAATCTATAGAGAGAAAGAAGAAGAGTATTCAGTACTTCACTACTTTGATATCCAAATGTCTTTTTACGGTGAGGATATTATTTGTTGTACTTTCGTAAGGGGTGTTATTCTTCTCTTATTCATGAAGAGAACTTCATTATTCCATTTATTATTATTCTCATTGGAATAACTTTTGTAAAAGTGGCATACCCTATACATAACCTTTGTATCTGGCGAATCCCCTATACTTGGTGATCTTCTTCATTATTCCATTCTTTATTATTACATTTGGAATATCACATGCATGTGTTTTACACCTACTTCGGTTCCATTGTTTATTATTCCGCATTTATTATTACATTGGAATATCACATGCGTGTGTTTTACAATCGACTGGTTCCATTGTTTATTATTATTCAAAGACTTATTATTACATTTGGAACATCCTGCTTGGTGTGAATTTCACCGACAGGTTCCGTTATTATTATTCTCGGTTGAATAACTCGTCTACATCTGCAATCTGCATGCATGGTGATTTCCTTTGTTATTCCATTCTTTATTATACCCAGTTGGTTAAAACTTTGACTTTCTATACTCCATGAAATTAGTAGAATATTCTTGATATTTGCGTTTCATCCAAAGATCTTTTCATGGAAATATTCTTCCGATCATTCTTGAATTTTACTCTACAAAACGATTATCTTGTTGACAATTTGGGCGTTAATAATTCTGGATAAAATAATTCTTGAACTTGTTTTATTGAATTATTATGTCATTGTCATCATCCTCATGTTATATTATGTTATCTTTGGCTTACGTGCATAGATGAACTTAGTATGATTATGACCGAGGATCATTCGGTATAATCACGGCTTGTTATAAATGATGTGACAAAAGTCCTCGGTGGCTGTAATGCGATGATGGATAGTTTTTGGTATGATTATGACCAGGGTGATTCGGTATAGTCATGACCATTGATAATTTGATGAAAATCCTTGGCCGTAGTAGTCTGAGGATGATTAGATATTATGGTTTATTCATTAAACCGAGTCTTAGTGATAAAAATTTAAAACCTTTTAAAACCTAAAAGATAGTAGACTTTATTTTCTACTTGAATCTTTTAATGGATTGTATATTCATTTGCAGCTTAAACTGGTTGTCTATTGTATTTTATCGGTTTAACACTTTGTTGAAGGCTAATGATAATTTATTACGCATTATCTTAGTCATAATATTTCTTCTTTGGGCTAGTTGAGCTCACCCTTTCTTTCACCGTTTCTTGAGTGAAATGAGAATATATATTTGGGACGAGTCGGGGAAAGAGTGATGGTCCCAAGATAGCATTAGTAGTCCTCATTATTCATTAAATAGTGTGACAATAAATGTAACGAGGACTCCTTGGGTATGGATATTGTCTAAATGACAATATTCCTATCGTAACTCTCGGTTTATGTATTGTCGTATGTTACCTGACGGATGTATAATTAAGTTTGTATTTGAATTTATGTACCATGTAAGTGGCGACCCAAGATGGGTGACGATATACCTAATTTTGGGGCGCCACAGATATATCCTTTCTTTCCACAATTATAGCATACCTTGAATCGTGGGCGGTTTGGTGATATGTCCCTCTTTCCGCATTTATATCATATAACCGGTGGTCGTTCTCCTCCCTTAGAACCGATTCTTTTAAGCCAGACCGTGCTTCACATAGTCGTTGATAAATCTTCTCTTTTAAAATCTCCTCCTCGACTCGCTTCTTCTATTTTCATGGCGCCATGATTACCACCGTGGTGGTTACCATTTTTGTCCGTCTGCTTTTTTCTCCATTGGTTATCATTATTACATTGACTATATCTCTGCAGTACGATCCTCGGTTATGGTCCCTCAATTGGCCGTACTCGTTATCTCACTCTAATAATTGAGCCTGCTTACAACATCCGAATAGAGAAAGTTTATGAGAAATGAGATATCTTGGCGTATGCCAGTTTCAAACCTCTAAGAAACATCCGCGTCATCGTTCCTCATTCTCTACCAAATGAGGTGCAAACACGATAACTCTGCAAACTTTGCCTCGTCTTCGAGACAATTGTCATGTTGTTTTGCTCTGTCGATGAACTCCACTTCCTTCATATACGAACACTTTCGTGAAAGTATTTGTCATTAAATAGTTTCTGAAACGTTTCCCAAGACATCTTTGAGTGCGGTGGATGAGTGTACGCTTCACGAGACTCCCACCAAGAGTCTACCTCGCCACGGAACATAAAGGTGGCGAATGGAACCTTCTACAATAAATCCGTGCATCCCCAAGACATCGAATATCTTGGTAATTTGCTTGACCTATGTTTCCGCCTATGTGATCGGATCGGCTTTCCCTAAAATTCGGTGGTCCCACTCTTTGAAGCGCTTGGTGTGACAACCCATGAATTCTATCATTTCCTCCTGTATTTTTTGAACACGAGTCTCCTCGTCGATTTTGCATGAACTGCAAAAAGCTTCTAAACATCCCTCGTTCATCATCTGCTCGGTGGTGTTGTTCACGGAGGAACATTGCCCGACTGTTGCACGTTCTCCTCGTTGGTGAGTCTGAGGCGTCTCCACGGTCTCATTTCCATTGTTAATATTCTCGATCGACATTCTCAAATCACCGCCATAAAAACAAGGGTTAATTAAGGAAATCAATATATCACATAATATCCTTATATATTGACTAACTAAAAAAATAAGCTTAGGTAGGACACACTTAGCGAAGGATTTACTCGTCTCTCCTCCTAGTTCTATTCTCCGATCTCCACCGGAGATCATATCCTAAGCTCGATACCAACCGTGGCGCCCCCAAAATAGGTATACATCACCCATTCCGAGTTTATCAATACATGGTACGTAAACAACTACAACTTTATTATTACAACAAGAAATCGCGAGTTTGAATATAAATATTATCTTACAGACAATATCTATACTCAAATAAATCCTCATCACATTTATTGATACATTATTTTACAAAAATGGTGAGGACTACTAAACAATTCTTTCTAAAACCTTCATTCCATACCCCGACTGCATTTCGCTTATATTCTCGCCTCACGAGAAGAAAAATGGAACAAAAAGGAAAAGGGTGAGCTCAACTAGCCCAAAAAAGAATATTATGACTAAGATAATATACAACAATTTACCGTTAGTCTTCAACAGGAAAAAATCTAATAGAATCTGATAGACAACAAATTTTAAATCAAGATTCGCAGCGGCGAAATAATAATTCATTAGAAGAGTTAAGTAGAGAATGCAAAACTACTATCTTCTATGTATGAATTTAAAAGTTCATCGCTCATCTTTTATCCCCTCGTAATATCAATCAATATACATCCGAATCAAATATTCATCTTTTACTACAGCCAAAGATATTCATCATTGATCATGTTCATCTAAACACTGCTCATCTTTGCACTACTGCGAAGATATTCTTGAAATCATTCATCTTTGCTGCTTCGAGCCAAAGATATTCAATAATATCATCATTTAAGGCGAGGATGATGAAAATATTTTTAAAGAAACGAATCCAAAGAAACAAAATGACAAGGATTAAGGATTAAGGATTAAATACTTTGTTTTATCCATGTTCAAAAATACCTCAAAAATAATCATAGTGGTGTAAAATTTAAGAATGATCAAAACATGGATACAATCAAAGCTAGTATCCGAATAGATATTTTGACAAAAAGAAGAAATTTTATTTTTCTATGAATAGTCTTCAGTATCGTGAATAGTCTTGAGTATCGTGAATAAGTAACTCAAACACCAAAAGATAGAAATTTTCCAAAAAACATCTTCACGCTTCATGAATAGTACTTTCGTGAATAGTAACTTCGTGAATAAGAACTCATAAATAGTAACTCGTGAATAGTAACTCATGAATATTAACTCATGAATAAGAACCCGATACATGGAAAAGTTCCAAATTTGATAAAAAGTTTCAACCAATATTTCAAATATAATGATATTGAAGAAATAATATCATTTGAGAAGAAAATAACATCCCTTACCTCGAAAGATTAGTACTTCTAGCTGGAATACCGGGTATAGTGCTGAAGGGAACTTGCACCGTCTAACAATACTCAAAGTATACTCACAAGAATACGCTCAATATATCGAGAGAAATAGAGAGAAACTTGGGTTTACGGTGTGTTTTCAATTCTAACCTAAGCACCCTATTTATAGGAAAATCTTGAAACACCAAAAAGTAGAAAATTGAATATAATATTAATATATTTTTCATATTTTCTTTAGCCCACCTTAGACAACTGATCTCAGCCCATTTGAATCACATGTGAGGCCAACTTAGTTGCAAAAAACGTTTTTCTCAAAATAATTAACTAAAACTCCCCAAAATTAATTATTTGAAACTTGAAACTTCATAATTTATAATTAATAGCCCTTTTATCGGAAAATTCAAATCTCACGTGTTTTTATAGGAAATTCAATTCTCTACAACTTTGCGAGAAGAAAGTTTTTCCGAATTCCAAATGAAATTTGGTACCGAAATTCATAAGCAGGCGATTTCTGTTTATAATCAAATTTCAATCGATAAATGGGGTCACCGAAACATATTTAACATGTTTTAAATATTTATTGCAACAAAAATACTCTTCCTCCTCGTATACTCATATATCCCACATTCGTTGTAAAAATATCATCATTATTATATTATTATAATATAATAATATATTTAAATAAATTATTTTATTAGAAAAGATAAAATTTCAATTTTCAACAATTGTCACATGAAAAATTTTCCATCTATATCCACATAAAATCAATATTTTCCTTATCATATGAATCAATAATTAATTATTCACAAATAATATTACGAATCACAATATTGACAACTGCATAGGGCGGTTCAAGGAAGGAGGCTTTCAATAAAAAAATTTTCTTCTTGGCCAAGCAATTAGGTGACCAAATCTCTCATTGAAATGTAACTTTCTAGACATTGCCAATAATGTTATCTAATAATATTATTCAGGATAATATGAATTATTGCTTCGATAATGAAAAATACTATGTAATGACAATTATTGAAACAACAATATAATATAAAATATCAACGCAAAGAATTATTAACTCGATAAAATCTTTGAGCAAGAATTCTGTTACCATTATTGAGTAGTGCCTTCTTACGTAAGAATCAATAATTGAATGCAATCTGGTGTCTTTCTTGTGTTTTAACCACCGGGTATTTTAACAAGATATTAACTGATAATAACTTCTGTAGATTATTTTTAAACCACTTATATTTGTCGTTTTCTTCATCCAATCGCTTTCAGTTATGGGGCCCACATGGTTGTAAATGCGAATATTCCCCAATATTCGAATATTCCACGACCAAACGAATATTCCACGACAACAATAAATATTTTATAACCACTTGCTTATTTTGAAATATTTGCGTATTTTACCCCTAACTATCCACATTAATCAAATCAACCCTTACTATTTCAAAATAATAAATAGAGAAAATTAAATTTCATTAATAATAAGTTGGGGTCTTACAACTAGGCTACGTTTAGCCTTGCCCACCGCCTTCGACCGAAAATCTTCAGGTGATCGTTTGGACGCTGTGCTAGCATGAACACTTATTGTTGGTCCCAAACGATCCTTGACAGACACTCGTGGTGTCGATTCACTGGCAGCCCTCAGCTGCCCTTCAGGTGTAGGTGTTCTACTTTTCACCATGAATACTGTCGTAGAACAAACACAGTCTGTGATTGAAAAATACTCAGGACACTAGGACTCCCCTCCTTCTAGCGCCAATGTTAACGCCAGGATCTTTCTCCATGTCCCAATCACCAAGACGTGTCCGATATCCTGCACAGTTCAACAAGTCAACACCTAAAGCTTGACGGCCTGACCGTCGGGGGATAGCTCGGGCGTGAGAGTCAGTATCGGCGATCACAAGGTTAACAATGGAGAGAAAAATAATGTCTAATGTCCGAGAGAGAGTAATCATATGATTGTGTGTGTAATGTTTTGTTACTTACCTCCTTTGTGATCCTAGCCCATATCGTACTCTAATCCGGGGTTTCTGCGTACTTGTATCACCTCCCGACACCTTTTCCCCACTCCCGGTCATTTCAATTCACTGTAATCTAATAGATCTTATATTTGAACATCCTTCACTGTATATTGTATCACTATTAAATAATGAATTCTTTTGTGATTTTTATTTTAGTAAATAGCGATTTTCTTTTGTGATTTTTCATTTTCTTTTATCTAAATCAAAAGCATTCTTATTTTTTTTATTGTTTTGAACATAAGAAGATTTATTGTTTTTAAATGTTAAACGAAAATGTTTTTATTAGATTTAATACGATTATATAATGTAATTTAATAAGATTTAAAGTCTTAATGAGTTTTAATTAGGTTAGACACTAATTTAATAAGGAATTCATCATTAAAAGAAATATAATTAAACCGCTTGCTTCATATGTTGAGGTTTTGAGTAGTAATGAATTTTAATTTAATTTATCAACAAATTAATAAAAATGTAAAACAAAATTAAATTTGTGCTTTTAATTATGAATGTTGCTGCATATGATTATAATTTTTTGTTGATAATAAATGATTTATTTGGATACATAACATACGAGAGAATAAATAAAGGATCTATATATTATTATTTTATTTTATCGCATATATTAATATTTAAACTTAAATATTTATTTAAAAATATAATTTTATATATCAACTAATCTAATAACGAATTTGGATCTCAATTAATATATCCAAAACAAAGATAAAATAATAATAATAATATACGGATAATTTTTGTATTCTCTTAAATTTCGTATATGCAACCGTGTCAATATTGCACATAAATTTATTATCATATATAACAATAATTTTTAAAAATATCAAAAGGAATTATATTTTGAAACATAAATAATTTAACAAATCAATACTCCCTAAATAAGAAAGTAACAGTAAAAGTAGATAAATACAAACTCCTCCTGATTATCAATTAAAGAGTAATTAAACATATTTTTGATAAAGACGGCAATAACAACACCAACGACCAAACGGCTGTTCAAACACTATATATATATATATATATATATCATCAACTCCAAATACTTCAGTTTCAACTCCTCTCTCTGTTATATACAGATAATTTTCAATGGCGGGTCTTCACTCATCTCACAAGCCCAGTTCCTCATCTAGTTTGGCTTCGAGACTACTTTTGTTGCTCGCTGTTCTGTTACTCACTCTTGCGGCCTTTGCTTTCATTCTCCAATGGCGAGGCGGATTCGATGACTCGATGACCCGGTGGTTGCCCGATGATCGACCGCAGTTTCCGGGTACGGGTGGCTCCGGTCCGGTCCGTAAGTCCTCGTCGGATTGTGTGAATGGTCTGGCTCAGAGAAGTTCGCCTTCGTTTCCCTACTTCAGGGATTTGAAATTTAGTTATGGGTCGGATCTTAAGCCTAAGGTGAGTCCGAAATTTGATATTTACTTTTGGGTCGGTTTATTAATGTTTCTTGGATTTCTTTATTGATATGTTTGGACATTTCTAAAAGAAGTGTATCTTACTATTTGTTTTTGTATGCATGAATGTGTATATATATTCATACAATAAAAAATTGGACAGTAGATTGATACAATTATTTGCAGGCACGTTGAGATTCTAGAATAGTTATACATTGTTCTACAACTTCTAAGTTAAAAAAAAATAAATATAATTCTATACTTATAATATAAATAATAATACCATTCTACACTGAACTGGTGGTAAGACTGATAAAACTTCAAGATAGATATGGAAAGATGGGATTTTTCCTCCATCTTGTGCTGATAGAATCAATGGGCTAAAATTACTATTAGGACCCCATGATGCAGCTTGACCCATAATAAGGAATTCGAACCTAGACTTTTTTCTTTCTCTGGAACAAGGAAATACTATTTTCAATGTTCTAAAAGGCAGGAGGCGGGCGGGCGGCCGGAGGGCCTAGCTTAGCCAAGGCGGGGTCTAGGCGAGATTTATTATTTTAAGTCAATTTTAATATTTTATGTTACATTTATCCAAACAAAATAATAATATAAAGCAAAACAATCTATAATAAAGATAATAAAGGCATTTGCTTAAAGTTCAAACACATATCCATATTGCTAATATCAAAGTTCAAACACAAACATGCAATTGTTCAAAGTTTAAACATATTTTTAATGTATTAGTTTTATTCATAAACAAGATTGCTATTAAATAATAAAACTTAAAATTTCAAGAATTTAATTTAATATTAAAACTTAAGAAACTAAACATAAATTTAAGAATTATATTGAATTAAACTAAATATTACAAATGTATCATCATTTATATAATATGAGTCCTAATCCAACTCGGAGGAGGAAAGCTCTAAGGTCTCGGTCCCGAGTGATGCGAGAGGTTATAAATATCTTCTTTCAGTGGTACCATTAACAAAAATAGTAATACATACTTTTGAGCACTAAAAACACTTAGCCTCATTGTTAAAATATTGTAGATGATATAATATTTGGTCTCAGATGCTATTCTCTGTGAGTGGTTTTTCAAAATGTATACATGTGATTTGATATGTGCTTAATGTAGAAGCTAAATTACTTTTGGGACTTGAATCAAGCGAACAAAGGAAGGATCTATATTCGTTAAATACCAAATACCATTCTTAAACTGATTTGGTTTGCAACACCAATAAAACTTCAAGATAGATATGGAAAGATGGGATTTTTTCTCCATCTTGTGCTGATAGAATCAATGCAGCTTGACCCATAATAAGGAATTAGAACCGAGACTTTTTTTTTCTCTCTGTAATAAGGAAATACTATTTTGTTGTACATTTTACTTTGTTTTGTTTCTTTCACATTTGGAAAATCTTGCAAGTCACTACGTAACTCTTTGGTCATGACCATTTTGCTGTTTTTGGCAGATATGTTTTATTTCGACCACCTCTGCTGGCTTAGATCAGATTTTGCCATGGTTATTTTATCACAAGGTTATTGGGGTTTCGACCTTTTTTCTGTTTGTGGAAGGGAAAGCTGCATCTCCTAGTGTATCTAAAGTCTTAGAATCCATTCCCGTGAGTCTAAATCCATGGCTTCCTTCCATATCTTTCTGTCCTCTGTTTCAGTATGACCTTACAAACATCTCCAATTGCATGTCTTTTGTCTCAGGGAGTAAAAATAATCTATAGAACAAAGGAATTGGAGGACCAACAAGCTAAAAGGTTGGTTCTCTTGCCATTTGAATGTTATCTATTGGTACTACTATGCGAAATTTTTAGTTATGATAATCTTCTACATTTTCTGGTTTTCTTTTTGAATGCTGACAGTAAAAGTTTCCTTGACCTTTTAATCTCTTGTTTAGACAGGACCTCTACCCAAGGTCCTCTACCACTCGACCAACAAGAATTTGTGATGTCTAAGCAATATGAGAATAACCCTTTTAAGATTTCATCATCGTTATTAAAGTTTTCCTCTTTTATACTACATTGTGCTACAGTTTCATTACCTTCAACTAGTAGAAACAATAAATAATTTTTCACTTTTTCTTCAATCATGAAAAACGTGACAATGGAATAATTCGATAACCAGAAGTCCACCTTGAGAGGGCAAGATACTACTGCAGAGTTCAATTAGAACAGAGATTAGTTCTCTGGGAAGCTACAATGTATCTGATCATGGAGTAAGCTAAGCCAGTAAAAGTTACGCAACGTGTAATTGGTAGCTGTTGATGTATTGAACATCCTTCTATTCCTTGTTGATATCATATTGAATGTTATTTCTTTCTCGAATGTTCATGTAAGATGTAAAATATTTGTATACGTAGAGGTTCTTGTTTTCTAATTTGTGCAGGTTGTAATACGTTGTTCTCTCGTTTAATTGGTACTAGTTTCATCTTAATATCTCAATAATGGTGTTTCAATCTTGTTAATGTTTATTAATTGAATTCTCAGCCGGATCTGGAATGAGACTTGGTTGTCTGGTTTCTTCTACAAACCGTGCAACCATGAGTTATTTGTCAAACAATCCCTCAATATGGAAATGGCTATAGTCCTCGCAAGGGTATGGTCATATGTTTTAGTTTGTTGCTGCTTGTAATGTAATCTTTAGTATTTGTGAATACATCATGGCAAAGTTTTTGACCTTGTCTGTAACTATGTAGGAAGCTGGCATGGATTGGATCATTCATCTTGACACTGATGAGCTACTACATCCAGCAGGCACTCCTGAGTACTCTCTAAGACAGCTTCTGTCAGATGTACCTGAAAATGTTGATATGGTTGTCTTTCCAAATTACGTGAGTGAATTGGTTTTACTCAGTAATTTTTATTTTATTTTAAATTGTTAATAGCAGGCAGTTGGTTATTTTTGTGTCTTATGAGTTCTCTTTTGATTCTATATTATATCATATCATTGTTATCCCTTTAAGATGGTTAGGATGATGCCAAACTGTTTGTTTCAGGAGAGTACTGTTGAGCGAGATGATGTAAAGTATCCTTTCAGTGAGGTGAGATTGCTTTTCTTTTTCGCATGCATGTAGAATATTTAGCCTATTATCTTGGAGTTGCACTGGCAATAGAATTTGAAAGTGGTGAACATGAAATGCATCTGTTTTGTGATCAAGGTTTTACTCTTTTGTTAACTCCCTCTTTACCCAGATGAATATGCTCTTAAATTAATTCTAGAAAAATAACTACTAGTTTTCTCCAAAGGCGATGACGAATCCCAGATGTGTATCTAGTGCAGGCAAATTTTTAGAGTGTCATGAACATCTTTTTGCATTGTGCTATCGTGTCAAGGTTATGGAATTTTCCTTTTGGGTTTTTTCTAGGAGGCTTGAGTGTCCCCTTACTCCTTGGAGAGTTTCTTTGGGTAAAGACTTTGGGGTTTTAAGAGACACCAATATTCTTTGATGGAGGTTTCTTCTTTTCTATTTTATGGGGTATACTTACTGAAAGTAATGATAGAATTTTAAATGGTGCTTATCTCGCTCTTCTTCTTTTTTGGGATAGGGTTTCAATTCTAGCATCACTGTAGGCTTCAGTGATGTGAACTTTTAGAGGACTTGCTATTTCAGATGTTCATCAAGATTGGCTGGTAGCGCTTCATTAGTTTTTCTGTTTTTGTTTATCTTGCCTTGTTTAGGCTTTAAGTTGTGCTGAGTCAAAAATTATGTTCTTTAGAATTACTTTTGTTGTTTGTTCAGTTTTTCAGATAGTTTTATTCAGTTGTGGGAGTTGGGAATAATTTTTAGAATTGCATTGTAGAGGGAAGTGATAAAAAGTGTTCTAACTGATGATTAAAAAAAATCAGGCAGAAGGGATGGCTGTTTGGTGTATCTTGTAGCTTTTTAGACTGCTTGGTTAGCCTTCTTCATCACGTATTGGAATAAGGAAGTTAATGAAGATGTGATTATCATGGATGATCCAGCCAAGTTCCAATCTGACATATCTATGTACCTGGTCATAGTTTGGATAGGCTCTGATCTGTTCTAGGATGAGTTTTCGTGCCATGGCTGGAAAAGCATTTCTCCTCAGGCCACACTTTAACTGATCTTCACACTTTTATTTACAGAGATATGGTTGTTCTATTCTTTTTGAGATTTAATTCGTAAGCCTCTTCCTTTGGAATAATTAACATTGAATTTTTTTACTTTGATGAATGTTAAGTGATGCTGCTTCTACTTTTTTATAGGTCTCAATGTTCAAGAAGAACTATGACCATCTTCCGAAAGACACATACTTTGACAATTTTAAAGATGCAGCTCGAGGTAATCCAAACTATTTTTTGACATATGGAAATGGGAAAGCAGCAGCTCATATTCAAGATCATCTTCGTCCCAATGGTGCACACAGATGGCACAACTATATGACCACACCAAATTATGGCCACTACTCTTAGCATTACCAATCAATTGTGTATCTCCCTCTCTTACCACGTATAGTCTTTTCATTTGTAGAAATATGTAATCCTGGGAAGGCAAATTGGATTATTCCTCCGTTTTCACACTCTCTGTTATATAATGTGTTTCCCCCCCTCTATCTTAGAAAAAGCATACTGTCATGTACACATTTAGGAGTCCCTCCATCCTAAAAAAGGAGTACCATTTCCTTTGTAAGATGCAAAGAAATGTGTACTCTTTTTTAAGGATGGATGGTGTATGATGGATGTTTTTGTTTACTTGTAAATGCATGTGTTATACAATAGCTCCTTGGAATTACCACCATGGCACTAGATATTACTATCTACTCCACCACTGATAATACTTTATTTTGTATAACAATTTCCTAAAATCTTACTGCTTTGTTGTTTAACATATATTGGTTTAGTGGAAAATAATATTTTCTTTCTATTGATGATATGAGCATAAATGTACTATTATGTGTTGCATTATAGTCAGATCAAATTGGAAGAGGCTGCCGTTCTGCATTTCACTTACCCCAAGTTTTCGGATTTAACTTCGAGACGTGATAGGTGTGGCTGCAAGCCTACAAAAAAGGATGTTAAGAGATGTTTTATATTAGATTTCGACCGAGAAGTGAGTTCTGATGCATTTATGTTACAACTAATTTGCCTTTTCCCTGTCATTTGAATGATCCCAATTTACTATTTACTTTTATGTCTGCCTTGACAGCTTGACTAGCTTATGCTTTTGTTGCTTTTTAATTGTAGATAGATTTTTAGTACTTGCATGTTTATAGTTATGAATTTTATTTAATGATTAAAACTGTCAGGTTTGTATAATTTTATTTACTTCATAATCATTGTAATGTATCTTGAATCATATAATCATCTAGATGTGATTGAACATGTTGTCATCAAGATACCACTCCTTTGCTCATTCCATGGTCTTTTCTAGGTATAGGATGGTCCCTTTTTGTCTAGGAATTGTGTTGGTTGGAAGTTTCAATCACAATTTTTCCTTTTGTGGGTTTTAAATACATTTTGATACTTTAACCTGTAATACTCACATCCCTTGATCAATAACAAGAGTTTGTTAGAAATTAGGATAACACTTGTTATAGCTTACTTGAATTGTCCAACACATAATTGTAACTTAGTGAAGGAAAATTATGAACTTATACTTCAGTTGTGGAGACTGGAGAATGCTTTCCCACAACATTTGATGTTTTGACCTCCAGCTTTTTCTCTGTTTTTCATTAAGTTTGATGGCCATGTGTAATGTTTCTACTTTGACATGAGTTGTGTCAACCTTAGGGTATCCCCTGTCCAGTGAACCTTAAAAAAAATGTACTGTTTGTTGAGAAGGGTTTGTATCATAGTTTTTCGGAAGACGAGAAATATCTTGTCAGTTATCATAACGTTCTGCGTAGTTACGATTTTCTATAGATTCGACCCTAGTTTCTTGGCCAAATTCTAAGCTGCTTCATTGGTTTTAACTATGTTATTCTTTGATCTTTCATACCAAGTCAAGGGTGTCGTTTTTTGTGCCAAACTATATGGGAACCCATGGTTTATGCTATCCAGACTCTGGAGTGAACATGTTTTGTTGCATGTGGGCTTAAGTACTAGTTGAAATTCCAATGTGATTGTTTCAAGTCTACGAGTGTATCAAATTACCTATTAACTCTGTTATTCTAACGGAGTTGAGAACTTAAGATTGAGTGAAGCAACTCTGAGGGGTATACTAACCAATCACATTCATATGAATGGTAGTGGTAATTTTTGACGTAGATTCGTAGAATATAGATATTAAAATTAGAAGTTCTATCAGAACGACATTTAAAATATAAAGGTATTTAACCCAGACATCTAATACTTTGAAATTCATTTTGCTTAATGCTATTTGACTATTGCAAATGGTAAAACACTGCAGCACTTGGTTCAAAAACTCCAACCATTCATGGTATATTTGGAAATTTCCTTCTTGCCCTTTTCTTTTTCTTCAAGTAGTTTGGAATTGTAACCCACCTCAAATTAAATCAAAAGGTAGCAATTTTCCACAATTGTAGCAGTCTTCGTACATTAGTGATCCAAAGTGTGTTTCTGATGTGAAATTAATATTTTTGAATTCACAGTACATCTGTAACACTGATAAGCATATGCTGAATATTGGGTTGATTAAAATTCTGATTACTCCTCCAAAAAACATGCATCTTGTCAACATTCATATGAATGGTAATTCTGATGCAGAATACATATATTGAAGATTTGAAAGATATTGAGTGTAGACTTTCTAATATGTTGCAATTTATTTTGATTACTCTTATCTGACTAGCATTTTGCACTGCAGGCTTTTATAATAGCTTCTACGTCAACGGAGGAGGAAATGCTTCAGTGGTAAAAGTTATATTGAAAAATATGAATGCCAAATTTTCTAGTCTGTTCTTTCATCTAAATCTGAAATAAATAAATCTTTTCATGCTCCATTTTGTGATGAAAAAATTGGTTGGACAACTCAAAAACCACCAGATCAATCTGGCTAGTTACATAGACTCAGAGAGTGCTAAAGTTTGCAAATGAATTGTCAATTATGAGGCCTCCTTAGCATATATTTTATACATGTTAAATTTGAATTGTAAACATAGTTTTACAGTAACATGGCTTCTTACTGATATTCTCCACGTGACATTTCATTAGTGTAATTGAATATAATACAACATGAAACAAAGATTTATTTGAAGTGATCTCCCTTCTTGGTAAAAGAATATTTAAATGTTTTTAGTGTTACCTGCAACACATTAATATATTTGTTTCCAGTGAATGTTCAAATATTGTTTCCTGGATGAAACAACATTTTTGTTTGAATTCCCTTCCTTAGGAAAAACTGTATTGATGCGAGACTATTGTTTTGTATGGATATCCGTGAAATCAAACTTATCTGGATCCTCATCATACCTGCTGTGAAAAGAGTGCAAACACTTGAGATCTCTGTGCTCTAATAATTTCTTTTGATAGAAAACTGAAGATTTTCTTTCTACCTTAATTCTGCAAGTGAGATTTTGATTTTGGATATTGTTAGAACTTCTTCTTAGTAATCTTTTACTTGCTTTAGGTATCGTGAACATGTTGTATGGACTGACGAAGCTCTAAAGTTGAAACTTTTAAAGAAGGGCATTCTAACTCGCATTTATGCTCCAATGGTGAGTCCTAGATAAATACAATATTACCCGAGTTGTTACACAGCCATGGTGCCTTCCTAATATATCTTTATTAACAGGTAATTATTCAAGGACTAAGGGAATCCGGAATTTTCAGTTCTATAATTGAATCTGCACAGACGAGTCTATCAAAGGATACATTTTTATCATCCACTGAAAGTGGTAACACCTCTAGAGCCGCTGAATCCAGGGTAATCTCTTCAAGAAAGATGGGCAAGACTGTAGAATTTCAAGCAACTGCGAGGAAGATTTTGGACATTTCAGGCACTGATTCTGCAGCAATTCCACCATTATCTCCTCCTGACTTGGATAATATTCACCTTGATATATAAATTATTATTATTAATTTTTTTATTTAATTTTTTTTTTTTGTTCATGATCAAGTATTCTGCTTTGAATATGAGACTCATTCATTTTACATATAGTTGGGACGGAGGTGCTTTAATCAGGCGCTGGTGTTCATTTGAGGCATAGATTAAAGGTCTTCTTCTTCATAATTTCCAGGCGGCTGCTTGGCTGAGGTTGCAGGTTAGATGGAACAGTTATGTGTCCAAATTTTCTTGTATACAACAATGCAAAGGCAATAATTTGGTAATGATGGGTTAATTTTGTTTTTGTTTTTACTACATGCTCTGCTATTATTGATGAGAAAGCTGTATCATTTCATTGGTAATGTAAACTTTTTTCTAAACAAAATTAATGTAAAACTTATAAAGCTTCTTCTCCAATGCATTTCATTTTAATTATTTAAACTCTTATGAAAATCAAATATGAATGTGATTTTTTTTTTATATTTAAAACCCACATGGAAGAAATATCATTTAGGAGGAATAGATTTACATAAACAAACAAAGCCTCTTCTCTTCCACCTAAAAATAAAATCTTAAAAAAAAAAATCAAATAAGAGATGGAAAAAATCAATCAATGGATTTAAAATCTAATATGATTAATTAAACAAGATAAATATAAAATATAAAATATGTTAATATAATTTAAATTCGTTGATTTTCTCCTAAATTCTCGGCCTAATTAAGTGTCTAATTTTATAAGCTATTCCTATATTTTATATTCTCTTTTTAGATTAATCAATTAAGTTCAGGGTCCTACATAATTCAGCCGTGAATATCACTCATTGACTGCCACGTGTATTTTGTTGACCACAGCATTGATGACATGTCTAATCTGATGCGGAGGCACCCAATTGGATAATACACCTCGGTACCAGATCGCGGAAAACTGATTTACCGATTAAATAGACTTGTCTTCTCTTCTTGAAGCAAAACTAGAGAGGGAAAGGAGTGAGCAGACGTGAGAAAATTCACCATGGCAGCTCGGAAGAGGGCTTCTATAGACGGCGCTGCCAAAGCTACATCAACCGGCGAAACACAGAAGCACAAATCCCAAGAAGTCAACGCCGGCACGACTTCAACCTCCCCAACCGACCCTTTGATCGCTCCGACAAAAGCAGGCCAAATACTGAAATTCGCAATCATATTCTTCATTCCGTACTTTTACCTGATATTCTACCATTATGGGTCAAGTATCGAACCAGAGCTCAAGAGATCGATCCTTATAAATGCCCTCCTCAGCCTTACCGGCTTCTTTCTAACCCTAGTTATGATCCCGGTTGCTTCTCGATACGTTCTAAGGCGTAATATGTTTGGTTACGATATTAATAAGAAGGGCACTCCTCAAGGTTCTATCAAAGTGTGAGTCTTTTTTTTCCTCCTATAAATTTTGTCGGAATTTAATTAGATTCCAGTCACGGCATTAAATATCTTGATTATACTTTTTTAGCTCTATTTTTGTTTATGAAAATGATATCTAAAGCTGAGTTCCATGTCCCCCTGACCCTCCTTAAATTCAAGAGTGTAAGATTGTTTCTTTATTCTTATATTACTGCTGTGTTGGAAATACTTGTTCTTGAATTGAATTCATGATCTTACATATACCGGGAATTGCTCTGGGGTGTCTATCTTTCAATCGAAATGATTTTAGTCTGGCCATGTATTGCATTACTAATAGGAATTTTGACTTTAATTTGTGTTTTTTCTTCAGGTGATTAAATATTGTTTTATTTGTTCTTTTTACAGTGAACTGAACTGGCATTAGTACATGTGGCATCCATAATGACTAATGAGAAACACTTTTGTTACGTAAAATTTAAGAATGAATGTTTAAGAGCCTAATTTTTTTTACTCAAAAGTCAGTCAGATAATTATTTCATTAATTCGTTCAAATTGTTAGATTTTATTTCCATATGATATTATGAAGTTAGCATGTGGCTTTGATTTTTTTATATTTTATATTTATTTGTGGCAATATATTCCAATCTTCCATAGTTCAAAGTGTGATACTTTATTACTTTCTTTGCTCCATATAGTTCAGATTTGGAAGTAACAAAATGTTACTCTTCAATCATTTGTATAATATCTCAATACGCTAAATTTTATACATTATAGACATTGACCATGCGTTATTTTTTAAAACTGTCTGATCTTGAACTTGAACAATCTGTGCGTTTGAAAGAATTTTTTCAACTAGTTGAAGGATTATTTTTTATTCTATATTTGTAAGACAATTCATAGATGAAAAGTTATTGTTACCCTTGTTCTGATTAAATAATCATAAAATGTAGACAACAGTGTTCTATCTCACTAATTTTTTCCTTCATTTTTAAAGATTTGGCATCGTATGATTCTTCAAATTTCCCATCATCAATTTTTATAAGAAATAATTACAATCAATCATGCTTCTGGTAACAAATATGAATGAAGAGACATTCAAAACTTTAGACGTTTGACAATCACGTTTTGGCATTGACAGTATCTTTTCTTGCAGGCCTGAATCTCTGGGGATTGTTGTTGGAATTGTCTTCTTGGTCTTGACCATCTTATTTCAGTATTTTAACTTCACGTCAGATTCAAATGTAAGTATTTTTTGCTTCAGATAGGTATACTTGATTTCTAGCAATCATTCTATGATATCCTCTCTCTATATATCTGTCTATCTATCGATCGATCTTTTGACCATCTCTCTTCTTTTTTTCTTTCTCCTAACTAAAAAGAATACAACATATGTGATGTTAAAGGGAAAAGTGAAGCATGATGGACAAGGGAGAAATGAAAGTTGATCAATCATCATAAAGGGGAGGAAGTTTATAGTAAATGCTACCTAAGACTATGGTCTATGGAGTTATTAGGAATTGTTGTGCAATTGCGAGTAATGATGAATGTATTTTTTGGAAAAAAAATTCATTTAATAAAGTGGGTAAATGGAAATGCAAACTAGGTAAAAAAATTCGCAAGCGTGATATCAATCTTCAAAAGAGGGATGTGAGTTCAGCTAGTCCTATTACAGGGTAAGATTCTTGCTTTTGAAGAGGATGTGATTTCAGGCTTTCAGCTAGCACTAGTATAACATAGGGGTAGTAAAATCTTGCTTTTGGAAGTTGGATTTTGAGAAAACCTAATATAGGGTTAGTTGGGGGATTTTTAACCTATTCCAGTCCTTGGAAATTAATCTCTCATGGGTATAACTCTTTGTATTCTCTTGTTCGCTTACGTGTTGATGCTGGCACTCACATTCGTTTTCGGGGGGATGTTTAGGTAGATACAGCTCTTTCTCGTTAGCCTTTCCTCGCTTTTTCCGCTTTTCATTTGAGTAAATTCTCCTGTTTTCTAGATTCTACTAGGATGGGGAGAACATTTAATGGAGTTTCTACTTCTTGCACATATTAATATGTAGGGAAGCTGAGGATAGCACCATGTATCTTCAACTCCTTGTTGAATAGCTATATTTTGTTTATAAACCATCCGGCGAGCGGTCTTACTTTTTGCACTTACTTTGCTATTGTCCTCTACTCCACTTTTCTTTATCATCCTACATGTGGAAGGAAAAGTCTCCTTATAAAGTTAATGCTTTTATGTGTTCTTTGGTCCGTTTCGCATTAACACAAACCCCAACAAATCTCAATATCTAAAGTATCCAGACACGAGTGTTATGTGTATGTAAGAGAGCTAATCTTGCTTACATATTTGTTAAACGTATGATGGTTTGCCAGCTTTGGTGCTCTTTGTTTGGCGTCTTTGATAGTGTTGGGTATGCCCTTCTAAAGTGAAGATTTTTAATTTGGTGAGGTAAGGACCAGCGGATTCTACGGGGATGTGCTTGTTTTGCCATTTTAGGGAACTGGTGGACATAGTGGAACACAAGAATTTCAGTTGATGAGTTTTCATATGCTTTGAGATAGATTGTCTTTAAGCATTTTGAGGAGCTTCAGTCTTAGGTTACATAGGGATTGGAGAGCAATGCCTTGTAGTGATTTTTCGATGTCCTTTTCCACTTGTATTGTTTTTAAGCTTTCTTGGGAGGATAACTTGTTCTCACTTTGCATTATTTTTTCATCTCTCTTCTTTCTAATAAAATTTTCTGCATATAAAAAAACTAACATAGTGACATTTTTTCCTCATGTGATGGCATTTTCTTCCTTTTTCAGTAGAGACAAAGCTATTTTCTAATTTTCTTTTTTTAGGGTATTCATTGTTGATTGTTTCAATTATGCAGTGGCTTGTTGAGTACAATGCAGCATTAGCATCCATCTGCTTCATGATATTGCTTGGATTTGTGGATGATGTCCTTGATATCCCTTGGAGAGTGTGAGTTTTTGAGCCATGCTACAAAATTTATTTTATCTTTATTTTTTTTCTTTTAGATCCCTATATGTATCAGTGTTGGTGCTAAACCAGTATGATGCTATTGCAAATCCAGGAAATTGTTGTTGCCGTCAATTGCTGCTCTTCCTTTGTTGATGGCCTATGCTGGACATACAACTATCATTATACCAAAGCCTCTTGTCTCTTATGTTGGTATTGAGATTCTGGATCTAGGTAAGTTGTTTAAAAATAAAGGTTCTTTAAGCTACTATAATTCTGCAAAAGCGATCGGGTATTGCATACAAATAGCATTAGAAATTTAGCATTCAAGTATTAATTGCATGAATCTGCCAATTTTTTTGTTTTAGAGGTATAATGTGGTTACCTAGATGGATAGGCTACTATTATTTTTCTACCCTCACTGTTTTGTTGAAAGCTTATTACTGGGTCTAAACTTTCTATTGCTTTTGGACAGGATGGTTATATAAACTATATATGGGGCTCTTGGCTGTATTTTGTACAAACTCCATCAATATTCACGCTGGTATAAATGGCCTGGAAGTTGGGCAGACAGTTGTTATTGCATCTGCTGTAAGCATCAATTCTTGTAAGAAAATTAGGATTTGACTTGCTTACCGAATCTGATATAAAAATTTCTCACTTATCCAACCAAAGTATTGGATTTGACTAAAATTGATGATTTTACAGATTCTGGTACATAATATCATGCAAATTGGAGCATCTACGGACCCAGAGTATAAGCAGGCTCATGTATTCTCCATTTACCTTGTTCAGCCATTACTTGCAACTTCGTTAGCTTTACTTTCTTACAACTGGTAATGATACTGTCATTCTTATACGGTTATACCATGGGTTAGGATTAATTTCTTACCCCATAATTATGTTACCCATTATCTAGTTTTTGGTTTCTCATATTTTAGGTATCCTTCGTCAGTTTTTGTGGGTGACACCTACACATATTTTGCTGGAATGACAATGGCTGTAGTTGGCATTTTGGGCCACTATAGGTGTGTTCGCTCAACATCTCTCCCCTTGCTGATCAATCACATATTATAGTTCAGATATATAGAATATGTATCACAATCTTGTTTTGAATCTTAAAACCAAAATGGAGATACATATCTTAATATCTTGTTTTGTAGAAAATATAATCTTCTGTTATATAATTTAAAAAGGGAGAAAAAGCTTGCTCTGTTTTAAGGGGCCTGATATTGATATTATGATCTATGTATGAAGCTTCTGTCTACCATTACTTGATGGTGACAATCATACATCAACTCACTACTGCATGACAAAATATCTCCTTTGAATAAATGCATTTCATTGTTTCACTTGTTTATGTACTACTTTTCACTAAGTAATTAAGTTAATTCTACTAATTCTTGTCGCAGTGAAACACTCCTTATATTCTTCCTTCCTCAAGTTTTGAACTTCCTCTTATCACTTCCTCAGGTTTGCTCTCTCTATCTCCGTCTCTTTCTTTCTATATATATATATGTTCCTCGTAGCTTAATTTATGTGAGATTTAAGAATTCTAACCAGCCATAATTTTCTGCCAGCTTTCTGGATATATTCCTTGTCCAAGGCATCGGCTACCAAGGTAGCCTTTTAAGTTTCTATCTTCTTGCCTACGTTTCATAAATTATTGCCTGAAACTCTGAATTTCGGTGATGTATTGTAACTTTTTACTGTCATTCTTTTTGCTTTGTAACTTTCCAGGTTTGACCCTCAGACAGGACTACTGACTGGAACTAATGATGGAACCCTTGTGAACTTATCCTTGAGACTATTTGGCAGGAGGTCTGAAAAGTCACTTTGCATCCTACTACTTGTTCTCAGGTAACATAGCTCATATCTTCCCATTTAGTCTGCAAGCTACTATTAAAAAAAGAAAGGTTGATTACTAGTTTAGGCTTACAAATAGTTCACTGTGTATTGATCTATTTATCAACCAATTAAGCCTAACAAATGATTTTGGAGAAGTTGGAACTAATCTTGTTCTTTTATATAATTCACAATATTAATTTTGAACCTTAAACATGGGGTTGTCTTCCTCATTTCATCCCCTAGGTGCTCCAGAAAAATTATAATTTACTTTTTGTGTCCATTTTTCTTTAGCAGCCCCAACAGATCATAGTCACCCCCTCTTTCTGATTGATGAAAAACTGGCATCAGTCCATTTGTCAAACTAAGGATAAGAAAAGAAGATTTGTATGGAAACAAGGTGTCCAAATATGTAAACAGTTAATATTATTTCCTTAAACTATGCTGCACCAAAGATGGGACTATTGAATCTTAAAAGTTTGGTCCTTTGGAGCTATCTTAATTCTTATATCTTTATATGATTTAAATTAACTAGTTGGAGATAAGTAGACTTGAATCGCTGAGTTCCGCAATAGGGTAAACAATCTAACTTTGTTGTGCAGTATACATAATGCAGTAGACAAATTCTACAGATTCTGAGATCTAAACTGCAGTTAGGTTATCCTCTAAATATTAGTTGCCAAATTCAATTGGAACATTGTTGCTGATCATCATTATCTGTTGTTTTAAGCTTTCCATTTCAAGAAAAGAAGAAGAGAGTGGCATTATTTATTTTGTATAAAAATCATCTTTTAAAATACTCATTTACCATGTGGTGAAATCCTGCTAATCCCATATTAACCTGATTCTTAACTTAATACCTCCTCATACATATATAGGTATTGATCTTCTCATTTAACCTCTTGATTTTTTCTCTTACATGCATTTTAAGGTTTTCTAGGACGTGTATTTTCCTCCTGTAACTTTCCCGAATAACAAACCCTAGCCTTAAATTTTAATATTTTAAAAAGTGAATCAGCAGGAAGATTATTTATATGGTGTCCAAGCAAAGCTTGGTGTGCATAATGATCAAATGAAGTAGTCAAGCAGGACTCTTTTTGGACTGAGGGAGTATTAAAATTTCAACCAACTGTAGTCTTTACATATGATCATTTTAGTAGTTATTGCTGGACTTGTCCTCTTCTTGATGGGACTGGTTGTGTTCCCCTACCAAGCCCATGTAGAACCACAACTCGTCAGCTGTTCTTTGAACATTGCTGTATAGGGTTCATTATAACTTGCATTTTTTTTTAAAAAAAATTCTAACTTGGTCTATAGTTCAAGGTTCAAGATGCATCAAGAAAGAGTTACATTTCATACGGGTTCATAATATATATATATATATATATATATATATATTAGCATTATAGCAAGAGTTATATTTATATATTTGTCACAGGTTATAGGTTGTTGCTTCTGCTTCTTGTTGAGACGGGTCCTCACTGGATGGTACAAATAAGAAGGCTGCGGTAGCAGCAGAGGGTGAACCCCCACCCCCCTCTCCTCCTCCTTCTCCTCCTCCTCCTCCTCCTCCTCCAGTACCTTACTAGATTACCAGACGCATTGTGTTATTTGTTTCCATGCTCCAGTGTGGAGTATTTTGACAGCATAACAGGAGTTATATTTAAAAAGGGAGACAAGAATATGTAGGTGACAGTTTATGGTGTTGATATATATTACTCGAAAGCCTCAATTTTCCTCCTTGTATTCTGTCCATCTTTGCTGAGGAATTTATATCTTTGTATTATATATATTTTTTTTGCGCAAAACGCAACGGACACCATTTCATGTTGGTAATTTTTCCATGAAATTACTTTTTATGATTGGGTCTTAGAGTCAAAAGTATTTGTGAATCCCGAGTGATCGGAAGGAAATAATCAGCACGTAGCCACGTGTTATGTTGGCATTTGAAAAAAATATTATTTACAGCTTAAGAAATTGATAAAAAAAAAAAATACATCTCTCTTCATCAAATAGTATTGGTGTTGTTAATCTTATTTGTTTTTGTATTTACTTCGTTTCAAATTCTAGTGTCTTCAACTTTGATGGTAAATCATTTTTTTTCTAATACAGTTGATTTAAAGGAATTTGTTGATCCATAATAAACTTGTGAGATTTTTTTGTGAAATTAGGTGTGTAAGTAGAGTGCTATTTATAGTGAATTAGAGTTGGTTGAAATTTATAGTGAACTTGTGAGTTTTTGTGTATAATTAGGTGTATAAGTAAAGTGTTATTTATAGTGAATTAGAGTGAGCTCTATTATTTGATTCTATTATTTGATTCATGAATAATATATCAAGAGTTCAGAGAGATCTTTACTTGGTTGTACTGTATATATGTTTATTTATATTATATAGAGTTAAAGTTAGGTATTTTTTGGGTTCTTTTTACTTGGTTGTATACATGTTTATATATTATATGGAATAAAAGTCAGGTATTTTTGGGTTCTTTCAAGTAGGGTTGGGTTGGCTAAATTATATAACTAAAAAATTGTTGGGAATCTCAAATTTTATGACAAGGAAGTTAGAAAATTTAAAAAAATAGCTAATTTAATTAGCAAAATAGGAAAGTTAAAATTTTTTAAAAAATAAAATAAAAATCTTTAAAGCTATTGAGTCATCAAAATTGGATTGTCGAGTTAACTCTAGACTAATTAAAACGACTCTATACTTATCTTGTTATATTTTGGTATTGACCAACTTTTCACATGATTATTATTTCGTTGGGCTAAGGAGGACTTATGGCATAAGGAAATACATGAAATATACTATCAAAGTCAATTTATTTGATTTATTTTGTTTTAAAATGTTTTCTTAATTATTAATTTTAAAATTGATCAATTTTATTATAAAAAGTCAACTAGTACAAATAAAGTCAAATAGAGGGTATTACTTAGATAATATAATTTTAAAAATACATTATTTTTTATTTGTATCATTTTAACTAATAAATCTAATACTGTATTTATATAAAATATAATAAATATTAATAGTATTACGATCTAAAATAAGTTCCCTTTGCATTGCATTGCATTGCATGGGTGTAAATGCTAATTAAAATAATTACATAATAAATAATGTGTTTGCCCTAATACTAAAGAATGATGTTGTTCTATATATTGTACTCTTTATTTTGAGATCACCTTTCTAGAAAGATGGTTGAATTTGTTTATTTATTTTTCAAGAAATTAAGTCATTCATCCTCTATTTTTGGACGAGCTAGTTTAGGAGCTATTAATTTGTGTACAGCAGATGAATACGGACTAGAAGGTCGCGTTGCCAAAGGAAATGATCTTTACATGCATGCATTCATAGGATTAATTAGAAGTAAATATGCACCTCCACACATTCTAAACACCCAGCCCCAGCCCCAGCCCCAGCCCCAGCCCCATCCCCAGCCCCAGCCCCATATATATATATATATATATATATATATATATATATAAAATCATCCTAGCTATTAATTAAACACAAGCAGCCAAGGAAGAACCCTTTCTTCACTCCATTTTGTGATTACACGAAGGATCACCCCAAATTAAGGTTCTCAGAACCTTAAGCCCTGGTGATCTCGTAGTCACAAATTAAGGGAGCCAAAATGGTTGCAAATTATTTTGCACTCCTTTCACTACTTGTATTCTCAGTTTCATTAAATCAGGTAACTTGTAATCAAAGTTATGATCAATTCTTACAGTGCATGCAACAGGCTGGGGTCAACCAAGCAAACTTGTTCGCCCCAGATTCTCCAAATTTTCCAAATCTGTTTGAACATGCTCAACAAAACACCAGATGGTAAAATATCTCAACCACACCAACACCCGTTATCATTGTTACACCGACCACAGAGGCCGAAACCCAGGCCGCTGTTGTGCGCGCCAAAAAGAACGGCCTGCTAGCCAGGCCCAAGAGCGGTGGCCACGACTACGAGAACCTCTCGTTCATAGCCACCGAGCCCTACATCATTATTGATTTGGTAAACCAAAGGGACATCAATATTAACTTAACCGAAGAAACCGCTTGGGTCCAAACCGGGACAACCCTAGGGGAGCTTTACTATAAAATTTCTCAGGCTAGTCCGGTACATGCATTCCCCGCCGGGACATGCCCTACTGTTGGAGTTGGCGGCTTCCTTTCCGGCGGAGGAATGGGCATGCTGACCCGAAAATACGGGCTCGGAGCCGATAATGTGTTGGATGCTCGCGTAATTAATGCAAACGGAGAAATCCTTGACAGAAAAGCAATGGGTGAGGATTACTTTTGGGCCATTAGGGGAGGCGGAGGAGGTAGCTTCGGGGTGGTAACAGCCTGGAAAATCAGACTTGTTCGAGTTCCGCCAGCTGTCACGTTCTTCAACAAAAGGGTGCCCATGAAACAAGGGAACCTTCCCCAAATCATCGCCAAGTGGCAAACTCTCGCCCCTACTCTTCCATAAGAATTGTTGATTAGGATCTTGTTGAAATACGACGCAACATCTAAGGATGTGAATGCTGACTTTAACTCACAATATATGGGCCCTAAATCAGAACTACTCGCATTGCTGAACGAGAAATTTCCGGAGTTGAATGTCACAGATATTAACGCTCATGACTACCCTTGGATCAATGCCACCATGGCTGTTACAGGCAGAAGAGCAAATGGTTCTTTGGAAGTACTTTTAAACAGAACAGATTCCGGGAAAACCAGTTACAAAGGTAAATCGGATTATGTGACACAAGTCATCCCGGAGAGTGGAATTCAAGGATTACTGGACAAATTGTCAAAACCAGAGTACGATTTGTCGCACTTCCTTTTCCACATAGAAAAGGAACTCTATTCAACATACAGTACTTACAAAAATGGGCAGGGAACAATGAAACCGAAAGAACTAGGAATTTCAATTGGGTGAATGAGGTGTACGCGTATATGGAGCAATATGTTAGCAAGGCTCCCAGGGGTTGCTATGTCAACTATAAGGATTTGGATATCGGTTCAAACCCGCCCGTTGGTAATGCAAAGTACTCTGAGGCTAAGGTTTGGGGTGAAAAGTACTTTAAGGGTAACTTTGAGAGGTTGGCACAAGTGAAGTCTAAGGTTGATCCCGAAAATTTCTTTAGATCCCTACAAAGTATTCCACTTTTTGACCAATGAAGCTAGAGAATTAGCTGGCTAGTTGCTAAGGGGATATATAGATATGTGTCTATATGCATGCATGCATGTATGTATGGAAATTATTAAGTATATATGTGAAACTGAAGATGCATATTAGTTATTATTTGTTGAGATATATAAGTGAAAGACATATATGACTTATTAATTACATATTGATGCAAATTCGCAAACCTATACAAGACGAAGTAGAATTTGAATCTCATGACTGATCGATATTATATATGCTAATAAGTATCATACATTCATAGATATCTAAGAGATACTCTATGCGAAAACAGAAAGAAGAATCTTCCCAAAATTAAAGGACAAAACAATAATGTGATCTTGGATGTGATATACTAAAGGATGAGTAAAATAATGAAGTGGTTGGAGCCAAAACTAGTCGGATGTGGCATATTTTGATTAACAAAAAGTGATGAAATGGAAAAACTCCTCCCAAGATTATCTCATGTTTGACCCTGCATGCTACGAACTTAGTATGACAATTACAACCATGTTATCCCATTTAAAGTATGATACCTGCCTAGTTGTTCACAGCTTCTAACAAACGATGGATTGCGCGCTAACATATCAATAAGTTACACAAAAAGAATTTTATTTATAAAAAAAATATATTTCATAAAAAAGATTCTATTTACTGATAATATTTGATATAAAATGACATATTATTTTTTTTAAGTATAATACCTCCTCATACATATATGTATTGATCTTCTCATTTGATCTCTTAATTTTTTCTCTTACATGCATGTTAAGGTTTTCTAGGACGTGTATTTTTCTCCTGTAATTTTCCCGAATAACAAACCCTAGTCTTAAATTTTAATATTTTAAAAAGTGAATCATCCGGAAGATTAATATGGTGTCCAAGCAAAGCTTGGTGTGCATAATGATCAAGTGAAGTAGTCAAACAGGACTCTTTTTTGGGACTGAGGGAGTATTACAATTTCAACCAAATGTTGTCTTTACATATGATCATTTTAGTAGTCATTGCTGGACTTGTCCTCTTCTTGATGGGACTGGTCGTGTTCCCCTACCAATCCCATGTAGAACCACAATTCGTCAGCTGTTATTTGAACCATGGACATTCAGGAGGATGTTTTGTGAAAGGTTGAGTTTTATAAATTTTTATCAAATAGGTGTAACTTGTAATTAACATTGCTGTATAGGGTTCATTATAACCTGCATTTTAAAAAAAAAATTCATCTTACTCTATAGTTCAAGGTTCAAGATGCATCAAGAAAGAGTTGCATTTCATACGGGTTCATAAT
Organism: Panax quinquefolius; assembly: GCA_020205615.1. NCBI lineage: Eukaryota > Viridiplantae > Streptophyta > Magnoliopsida > Apiales > Araliaceae > Panax > Panax quinquefolius. Next base: position 686,453 of record JAINUW010000722.1, on the reverse strand, counting down.
ATATATATATATATATATATATATATATATATATATGAGGAAATTTCAAGAGCAGAAGTCCTTAAAGAGCATAACTATTTAAACTCACGTGTTTTTTTTTAACTTTCTCTCTCCTCGCTCGCGACACACTTCCTCCTCTAGAAAAACACGCGAAGAATGGAGCCCTAGAAAGAAACCAGCCAAATCAATTCTTCTCAATTTCTTGAACGAAAAGAGCAGAAGTCTTGTGAAAAACAATTGAACGAAGGAGCAGAAGTCTTCTCAATTGAACGAAGGGAGCAGAAGAACAAAGCCCTAGAAAGAAACCAGTCCCAAATCTATTCTTCTCAATTTCTTCTCCAAATCGGGATCGAACGAAGAAACTGAGCCCTACAATCGGAACCTAACCTACTTCGAATCGGTAAACCATTTCTTTATTTGTCTAATTTCGTTTTATGTAGGGTTTTGTTTGATTCTTGTATTATTTTGGGTGTGAACTGACCATTATGTATGGTGTTTAGAGATTCCTAACTCTGTTTCTATGGATTCAATTACATCTTCTCTTCGGATTTTTTGATCTATACAAATAATAATGGTGTTATTGAAGTTCTTATCTTTTTTTCACTTTTTGACTTCCCATTATCCCATAATGTCCCAAAAAATTACAAATATATCCTTTATTAAATTATTGACTACCGTTAGAGGTTCTAGTCGCAAGTTAACATTCATATTGACAAAAGGAAGTTGTTGTGACAGATGAACAAATAGAGCTTTTGTAGATAGAACCGACCATTGAAAAGGGCAATAGGTCCTACTTGCGTTCATATCTTTGGTACAGAGATCAAGTGTGTTGTGCTTAATTAACTACAAAATCAAATGAATCAAGTGTACCAAAGATGATAATTACCTTGATATGGTACACTTGATTTTGTAACTAATTAAGCACACCACTGTGACTAGAGAGGCAAGTAGAAAAGAGATGTGAACCCCAGTGATCCTTTCTTTATTTTATTTTATCCAAACTCTTCTGACAAGTAATGGATGCAGAATTTTGTTGAGGAGGTCATGGAACTGATATACCTAACACGGGTTCATTATATATATATATATATATATATATATATATATATATATATATATATTAGCATTATATATATATATATATATATATATATATATATATATATATATATATATATATATATTAGCATTATAGCAAGAGTTATATTTATATATTTGGCACAGGTTATAGGTTGTTGCTTCTGCTTCTTGTTGAGATGGGTCCTCACTGGATGGTACAAATAAGAAGGCTGCAGCAGCAGAGGTGAACCCCCCTCTCGTCCTCCAGATCATGTCTTCATTAACACTAATACCTTACCAGACGCATTAATTGTGTTATTTGTTTCCATGCTCCAGTGTATTTTGACAGCATAAGAGGAGTTATATTTGAAAAGGGAGACAAGAATGTGTAGGTGACAGTTTATGGTGTTGATATATTACTCAAAAGTCTCAATTTTCCTTGTTGTATTATGTCCAGCTTTTTGCTGAGGGAATTTTGTTTAAAGTTATAAATACAAATCTAGGCTTAATAGTAGTGGGTGTTATTTTCTTCTTCATCATGAGTCTGATTAATCTTCTATTATCTTAATGTAAAGAACTCTCATCGATCGTCATTTGTTTTTATGTTGTTTGAAAGAGCATCGCATATTAATTCTGTGTTGGGGGTGAAGGTGGGTTTACGTTGACAAGAAAGGAAGTGAAGCGAGCAAGAATTTGATGGATGCATGCTTAATTAATTTCAACAAGCTTGATAACTCGTGTTTTGGGTAAACTTATAAACAATGAATTGATTTAATTATTGTGTATCTCTTTTCGTGTGATTGGAATGAAATAATCAGTAACATTTTTAATGCACGTGTTCTGTTGGCATTTGAAAAAAATATAGTTACAACTTGAGAAATTGATTAATAAATTGATATAAAAAAAAAATCTCTTCATCTAATAGGATAGTATTGGTATATACAGCTTGTTGTCAATCTTGTTTGCTTTTTTTATTTACTCTATTCCAAATTCAAGTCTTTCACTTAATTTCATAGTAAAATCTTCTTTAATTTTTGTAATATAGTTGCTTCAAAGGAATTTGATGATCTGTTAGGATTTTTGTGTAATTAATTAGGTATGCAAGTAGAGTGTTATTTATAGTGAATTAGAGTTTGTTGAATGAAATATTAATTAGAACATATATTAAAGTGATCTTATTTGGTTGTATATATGCTTATATATATTTTATGGAGTAAAAGTCAAGAATCTTGTAGGGTTCTTTCAAGGACGGTTGAGTTGGCTAAATAGGATAACTAATTTTTTTTTTTGAAAATCTCAAATTTTATGATAAGGAAGCTAATTAAAAAATTAAATTTATTTTAGCTAATTCAATTAGCAAAATAGGAAAGTTAAAAATATATAAATAAAAAAATAAAAAGACTTTTGGGCTACTGAGTCATCGAACTAATTAACTTGTCTTGTTATTTTGATATTCATTTACTTTTCACAAAGTTAGTATTTCATTGGGCTAATGAGGTTTTATGGCATAAGAAAGTACATGAAATATACTATCAAAGTAAATTTATTTGATTGAAACTTTTAAAAATATTGGCTTGATATTATTAATTTTAAAATTGATCAATTTAATTTACTATAAAAAAGTCAACTAGAACAAATAAAGTCAAATAGAGATTATTACTTAGATGATACTCATAATTTTAGAAATACATTATTTTTTTATGACTATCATTTTAAGTAATAAATCTAATACTATATTTATACAAAATATAATAAATATTAATAGAATTATGATGTAAAATAAGTCCCTTTGCTTTGCATTGCATTAGTGTAGCTAGATGCTAATTAATTACAAAGTAATTACATAATAAATAATTGTTTTGCCCTGATACTAAAGAATGATGTTTGTTTTATGTTAAATATTGTACTCTTTATTTTGAGATAGATCACCTGTCTAGAAAGATGGTTGAATTTGTTTATCTATTTTTCAAAAAATTAAGTCATTTAATTTCCCCTATTTTTGGACGAGCTAGCTTAGGTGCACTAATTTGTGTACTAGAGATGAATACAGAGTAGAAGGTCGCGTTGCCAATGGAAATGATCTTTACATGCATTCATTCATAGGATTAGAGTTAAATATGCACCTCCACACATTCTAAACCCCCCCAGCCCCCATATATCAATCACCCTATAAAAACAAGCCAATGAAGAAACCTTTCTTCACTCCCTTATGCGATTTCAGTTACAGACAGGCTAGGGATCACCCGACCCCAAATTAAGGTTCTCAGAACCTTAAGCCCTGGTGATCTCCTAGTCACAAATTAAGGGAGCCAAAATGGTTGCAAATTATTTTGCACTCCTTTCACTACTTATATTCTCAGTTTCATTAAATCAGGTAACTTGTAATCCAAGTTACGATCAATTCTTACAATGCATGCAACAGGCTGGGGTCAACCAAGCAAACTTGTTCGCCCCAAATTCTCCAAATTTTCCAAATCTGTTTGAACATGCTCAACAAAACACCAGATGGCTAAATATCTCAATCACACCAACACCCGTTATCATTGTTACCCCGAGCACAGAGACCGAAACCCAGGCCGCTGTTGTGTGCGCCAAAAAGAACGGCCTGCTAACCAGGCCCAAGAGCGGTGGCCACGACTACGAGAACCTCTCGTTCATGGCCACCGAGCCTTACATCATTATTGATTTGGTAAACCAAAGGGACATCAAGATTAACTTAACCGAAGAAACTGCTTGGGTCCAAACCGGGACAACCCTAGGGGAGCTTTACTATAAAATTTCTCAGGTTAGTCCGGTCCATGCATTCCCCGGCGGGACATGCCCTACTGTTGGAGTTGGCGGCTTCCTTTCCGGCGGAGGAATGGGCATGCTGACCCGAAAATACGGGCTCGGAGCCGATAATGTGTTGGATGCTCGCGTAAATTAATGCAAACGGAGAAATCCTCGACAGAAAAGCAATGGGAGAGGATTACTTTTGGGCCATTAGGGGAGGCGGAGGAGGTAGCTTCGGGGTGGTAACAGCCTGGCAAGTCAGACTTGTTAGAGTACCGCCAGCTGTCACCTTCTTCAACACAAAGGTACCCATGAAACAAGGGAACCTTCCCCAAATCATCGTCAAGTGGCAGACTCTTGCCCCTACTCTTCCACAAGAATTGTTGATTAGGATCTTTTTGAAATACAGCGAAAGAACTAACGATGTGTGTGCTTTCTTTAACTCACAATATTTGGGCCCTAAATCAGAACTACTCGCATTGCTGAACGAGAAATTTCCGGAGTTGAATGTCACAGATATTAACGCTATGTTGTTAAAATCAGAGTACAGTTTGTTGATGATATTTGAGCCTTATGGTGGCAAAATGGGATGTGAACAATGAAACCGAAAGAACTAGGAATTTCAATTGGGTGAATGAGGTGTACGCGTATATGGAGCAATATGGTAGCAAGGCCCCCAGGGGTTGCTATGTCAACTATAAGGATTTGGATATCGGATCAAACCTGCCCGTTGGTAATGCAAAGTACTCTGAGGCTAATGTTTGGGGTGAAAAGTACTTTAAGGGTAACTTTGAAAGGTTGGCACAAGTGAAGTCTAAGGTTGATTCCGAAAATTTCTTTAGATCCCTACAAAGTATTCCACTTTTTGACAACTGAAGCTAGAGAATTAGCTGGCTAGTTGCTAAGGGGATATATAGACGTGTGTATATGCATGCATGCATGTATGAAAATTAATAAGTATATATATATATATGTGAAACTGAAGATGTTATTTATTATTTGTTGAGTGAAAAACATATATGGCTTATTAATTAAATATTGATACATATTCGCAAACCTATACAAGACGAAGTAGAATTTGAATCTCATAACTGATCGATATTATATATGCTAATAAGTATCATACATTCATATATAGATATCTAAGAGATACTCATATCATTAATTTATGTAGTATATATAGTATATATATATATATACTCCCTCCTTCGTTCCTAAATATAAATCGTTTTAAAGTTGTGCACAACTATTAAAAAAATAATTGTAAAACATTAAATATAATATCAACTGTCTATATATATTACCCTTGTATATATTTGAAAAAGAGAGTGTTATTTATTGGACAATGAATAGTGAGAGAACTAAAATTATATTTAATACTTGGGTAATATAAGAAACTAAGCAATTAATGCTTATTTAAAATTTTTAAATGACTTATATTAATAGACAAAAATATTTATCTAAAACGATTTATATTAAAAAACGGAGGGAGTATATACTATAGTAACCAATTTTCTATGTATGCGAAAACAGAAAGAAGACTCTTGCCAAAACCAATAATGTGATATTCTAAAGGATGAGGAAAATAATGAGGTGGCTGGAGCCAAAACTAGTCGGATGTGGCATATTTTGAAACAAAAAACGATGAAATGGAAAAACTCGTCCCAAAGATTATCTCATGTTTGACCCTGCATGATACGAAAATTACAACCATATATGTTAATCCCATTTAAGTATGATACCTGCCTAGTTGCTCACTTGCTCTAACAAACGATGGATTGTGCGCTGACGTATCAATAAATTACACACACAAAAATTACATTTATAAAAAATATATATTTTATATAAAAAAATCTATTTACTGATAATACTTGATATAAAATAACATAATTTTTTTTTTAAGTATAATTGCTAGCTAGCTGCAATCCGTTCTCTAACATGTTTGGAACAGTTTGCAAGGCGAGTATTAGGGCTGGCGTGGATGAGCCGCCCAGTTACTCAAATATAGGGATAAGGTCCAAAAATATTTCTGACGTTTACTTCGATATTTCACTTGCACTCTATTTTTTTTTCAAATTTACCATTAACGTTACATTTTTTGAGTCGCTCGTGCCTTGCCGTGACGCCCCCAAAATAGGTCCATTCCATCCAACCCATTCTCGAAATGGCCAATACGTATTACGAGAAAACAACTACAACTTTATTACAACAATTGTTGTGCAAAAATACAACAACATAAATCTTTGTGAGTTTTGATACAAATATATACCAATTGTGACTCATGACCCAACCGTGGGCAAAGACTCTCATAATGACAAATAAAATTATAGTCGAAAATGTTTTAGAAATTAGAATCTTTGGGAAGTCTTTCGAGAAAACCTTCAGTGCATGGGAGAATCAAATGCGTCCAGGTTATGATAGATATCATATAGGCCACGAAATTATCCTTGGTTGACCCAATAGACCCCAAAGAAAAATGAGAAGATTACTATCATATTCTCTCCATGGCGAGTAGTCTTCTTGACATATCATTATCTCTCTGTCTCTAATTGGGTATTATACTCCAAACAAACACCAAGATTATATAGGTAGTGCTTGTAAATATACTCAACAAGTGGATGAGCACAACCCACGTCTTATGATGACACGGGTGGTATGTCATTAGATATCTTGTATGATAGTGGCAAAACACCTTCCAAAGTTAAATTCACCTCACCTCAACATTTATGAATTCCATCGCTCTATTCCCCTGTTATCCCCGGCATTGTCACAATTTACACTTTTATTACGAAAAGGAATTGTGAAGCAAAAGGGTGAAACTGAACTAGCTCGATAAAGAATATCATGACTAAAGATAAATAAATTATCAATAGCCTTCAATAAGTAATAAATCGGAGATTTAGAACATATAGTAGATGATAAAACTTTTCAACCATAGTTGCGATGGGAGCGAGCGAATCCATTAGAAGAGTCAAATAGACCATAAAGTTTATTATCTTCTCCGTGTTAAAAGTCCACCAACAATGTTTTATCCTCGTAACATCAATCAACAATTCTGTTTCACAACCACATGTATAACTTCATAATCGTAATTGTAGTTCTAAATTCCTTTTCTCATCCAAGACAAAGATAATTTTCATCACCTGAAACATCAAAGATCATGGTTATACCAAATCACAGTTCCTGTTCATAATCATACTAATAAATTCATCTTTGCACTATGGCCAAAGATATTCATCTACAGTTCATCTTTGCACTACATGCCAAAGACATTCAACAACGGGTCATCTTTTCATTAAGGGCCAAAGATATTCAACAACAGATCATCTTTGCACTACAGGCCAAAGATATTCAACAACAGGTCATCTTTGCACTACGGGCCAAAGATATTCAACAACAGGTCATCTTTACACTACAGGCCAAAGATATTAATATCTCAAAGAAATATATAATCATTTCGGAATTTATATAAACAATAATTATAACCATGTTGATCAATTCACCTTTCCACTTAAGCCTAAAGATATTCAATTATAAATTCAATGGTCGCGATCATATGGCAGTCACAATTCAACTTTTCACTTTCTTGGCCAAAGAGAACCTACCATGATCATACCAATAATCTACCCATCTTTACACTCCAATGAAAGAGAATTTGAACATCGTGGTTATAAAAATATTATATATGATAATAAAATAAATATAATCAATACATAGTTTTAATCTCCGTAGTAATATTCATAAATCATTTTATAATTTGGTTAGAAAAAGAAACCAATTTTATAGTGAATAGTACCCATGAATAATAACTCGTGAATAATAACTCGTGAATAGTAACTCATGAATAGTAACCCCGACATAAAAAAGTTTCAAATTTGATAAAAAGTTCAAACCAATATGTCAACATAATGATATTGAAGAAATAATATTACTTACAAAGAAAATAACATCCCTTTCAATCCCTTAAAATCCCTTACTATCCCTTACTATCCCTTACAAAATCCCTTATTATCCCTTACCTCAAAAGAGCAGTACTTCTGACTGGAATAACGCTGAACGAACTTGCATCGTATAGCAACACTCAAGATATCAAAATACTCACAAGAATACACTCGATAATATAAAAAGAGAAATAGAGAGAAAACTTCAGTTTCTGGTGCGATTTTCAATTCTAACCTAAGCACCCTATTTATAGGAAAATGCTTAGAACACCAAAACAGAAAATTTAATAAAATATTATATTTATATAACAAATTTCCTACGCCTCTTTAAATTCAGATTTCAAAATGTTTAACAACCCACTAATCATTAAAAAAAACATTTTTCTTGAATAAAACAATTAAAACTTCCAAAAATCAATTATTCTGGAACTTCAGAACTTCAATAATTCATAATAAATAGCCCTTTTATCAGAAAATTCGAATCTCGCGTATTTTTATAGGAAATTTAATTCTCTACAACTTTGTAGAAGAAAGTTTTTCCAAATTCCAAACAGAAATTGACCGAAATCCACATACGGACGATTTTACAAGCTATAATCAAATTTCAGTCAAGAAATGGGGTCCACCGACACACAAAACATGTGTTAAACAACTTTTGCAACAAAAATACTCTTCCTCCTCATATACTCATATATCCCACATTCATTGTAAAAATATCACCATTAATATATTATTAAAATAATATATTCAAATGAATTATTTTATCAGAAAAAGATAAAATATTAATTTTCAACAATTGTCACATTTAAAAATTTTCTCCATCTATATCCACATAAAATTAATATTTTTCTTATCATATAAATCAATAATTAATTATTCACAAATAATATTACAGAATCACAATAATGAATGACGGTGCGGTTCCCGAGAAAGAGTGGTTTTCAATAAAATTTCTCCTTCTTAAATACAAGCACTTAGGTGACCAAACCTCTCCTTAGACAGAACTTTCTAGACATTGTCAATAATGTTATCTAATAATTTTATTTAGATGATTTGAATTATTGCTTCGATAATGGAAAATACTGTGTAGTGATAATTATTAAAACAACAATAATATAAAATATCAACGCAACAATTATTGAATCAATAAAATACTGAACAGTAATTACTGTAACAATTATTGAGTAGTGCCTTCTTACGTAAGAATCAATAATTGGTGCAATCTGAGTGTCTTCTTGTCTGCAACAACGCATATTATATATTTTAACCACCGGATATTCCAACGATGTTAATTCTTGAATAACTACTACTGTAGTTATTTATAAATAACTTATACTTGTCATTTTCTTCATCCAATCGCTTTCCGTTATGGGGCCCACAAAATATCTTTGCACCTTCGCATTTAATATTCCCAATGCAAAGAATATTACACGACCAAACGAATATTCCCCGACAACAATGAGTATTTTTTAACCACTTGCTTATTTTAAAATAATTACATATATCACCATTCACTTTAACCTTTTATGTAAGACCCCAACTTATTATTAATGAAATTTAATTTTCTCTATTTATTATTTTGAAATAGTAAGGGTTGATGTGATTAATGTGGATAGTTAGGGGTAAAATACGCAAATATTTCAAAATAAGCAAGTGGTTATAAAATATTCATTGTTGTTTGGGAATATTCGTTGGTCGTGGAATATTCAGACCGTTAAATGAATATTCGTCGAGGAATAATATTAAATGCAACAGTGTGGGCCCCATAACCCCAAAGCGATCGAATGAAAAAAACGACAAATATAAGTTGGTTAAAAATAACTACTGGTTATTAAGTATCATAGATGTTAAAATACTTTGGTTAAAACACAAGAAAGACACCTGCGTATTGCACCAATTATTGATTCTTACGTGAAAGGCACTACTCAATAATGGTTATGAATTACCGCTTTAGTATTTTATCGAGTTAATAATTGTTTGCGTTGATATTTTATATTGTCATTTGTTTCAATAATTGTCATTACACAATATTTTTATTATCGAAGCTAATAATTTATATTATCCGAATAATATTATTAGATAACATTATTGGCAATGTCTAGAAAGTTCTCATTTAAGGAGAGGTTTGGTCACCTAATCAAGGCCAAGAAGAGAAATTTTTTATTGAAAGCCCCTTTCCTAGAACTCGCCTGTCACAATATCATGAGTCTGTAATATTATTTGTGAATAATTAATTATCGATTCATATGATGAGGAAAATATTAATTTTATGTGGATATAGATGGAGAAAATTTTTAATGTGACAATTTCTAAGGAGAGCTTTGATTGTATCCATGTTTTGATCATTCTTGAATTTTACACCACTATGATTATTTTTGAGGTATTTTTGAACATGGATAAAACAAAGTCTGAATCCTTAATCCTTAATCCTTGTCATTTTGTTTCATTGGATTCGTTTCTTTAAAAAATATTTTCATCATCCTCGGTCTTAAATGATGATATTATTGAATATCTTTGGCCCAGTAGTGCAAAGATGAATGATTTCTGAAGAATATCTTTGGTACATAGTCTGCAAAGATGAGCAGTGTTTAGATGAACATGACCAATGATGAATATCTTTGGCTGTAGTGCAAAGATGAATATTTGATTCCGGATGTATATTGATTGATGTTACGAGGGGATAAAAGATGAGATGATGAACTTTAAATTCATACATAGAAGATAGTAGTTTGCATTCTCTACTTAACTCTTCTAATGAATTATTATTTCATTGCGAATATTGATTTAAAATTTGTTGTCTATTGTATTCTATTAGATTTTTCCTGTTGAAGACTAACGGATAATTTGTTGTATATTATCTTAGTCATAATATTCTTTCTTGGGCTAGTTGAGCTCACCCTTTTCCTTTTTGTTCCATTTTTCTTCTCGGGAGGCGAGAATATAGCGAGTACGAGTGGGGTATGGAATGAAGGTTTTAGAAAGGATTGTTTCGTAGTCCTCACCATTTTTGTAAAATAATGTATCAATAAATGTGATGAGGATTTATTTGAGTATAGATATTGTCTAAATATTTGTATTCAAACTCACGCAGTTTTCTTGTTGTAATAATAAAGTTGTAGTTGTTTACGTACCATGTATTGACAACTCGAGAATGGGTGATGTATACCTATTTTGGGGGCGTCACAGTTGGTATCGAGCTTAGGGATATGATCTGGCGGAGATCGGGGAATAGAACTAGGAGGGAGGCGAGTAAATCCTTCGCTAGTGTGTCCTACCTAAGCTTATTTTTTAGTTGGTCGATATATAGGGATATTATGTGATATATTGATTTCCTTAATTAACCCTTATTTTATGGCGATGATTTGAGAATGTCGTGAGAATATTAACAATGAAAATGAGACCGTGGAGACGCTGCAGTACTCACCAACGAGGAGCGTCGTAACAGCAGGTGGCAATGTTCCTCCATGAACAACACCACCGGCGAGATGATGAGCGAGGGGATGTTTAGAAGCTTTTTGCGATTCATGCAAAATCGAGACGAGGAGACTTCGTGTTCAAAATACGAGGAGAAATGATAGCAATTCACGGGTTGTCCACACCCGAAGCGATTCAAAGAGTTGGGACCACCGAATTTAAGGAAAGCCGATCCGATCATGCGCGGAAACATGGGTCAAACAAATTACCAAGATATTCGATGTCTTGGGATGCGCGGAGAACAGAAGGTTCCATTCGCCACCTTTATGTTCCATGGCGAAAGCGAGACTACTTGGTGGGAGTGCGTGAAGCGTACCCATCCACCAAAGACTTCGGCATGTCTTGGGAAACGTTTGAAACTATTTAATGACAAATACTTTCACGAAAGTGTTAAATCGTATGAAGGAAGTGGAGTTCATCAGTTAGAGCAAAACAACATGGCGGTGTCTCGATGATGAGGCAAAGTTTGCGAGTTATCGAGTTTGCACCTCATTTGGTGGAGAATGAGGAGCGTGTATGGCGGATGTTTCTTAGAGGTTTGAAACCCGTCGTCGTCAAGATCCCATTTCTCATAAACTTTCTCTCTATTCGGATGTTGTAAATGAGGCTCAATTATTAGAAGCGAGATAACGAGTCTGGTCAACTGAGGACCACAACCGAGATGGTACCGGAGATAGCGATCAATGTAATAATGATAACCAAGCGGAGAAAAAAGAGACGAACAAAAATGGTAACCACTCTGGTGGTAATCATGGCCGTGAAAATGTAAAGAAGCGAGTCGGGAGGAGATTTTAAAAGAGGAGATTTAACAACGACCGTATGAAGGCAGCGGTCTTAAGAAGAATCGGTTCTAAGGGAGGAGAACAACCACCGGTCATATCTTATAAATCACGGAAAGAGGGACATATCGAATCCAAGCTGTCCACAACAATTCAAGGTATGCTATAATTGTGGAAAGGAAGGACATATCGCTCGAGATTATGCAGTGGCGAAACCTAGTTAAGTGAGGGCGGTGACTCAAAAAGATCGTCCCGAGAAAAGTCAAAGTCAACGATTAGGGAAGAAGCGTTTGTTGTGGTCGGTCAAAATCGAGGAACCCAAGCGAGGTGATCACGGGTAAGCTATTTATAAATTCTTGCGAAGTTTATACCTTACTTGATCACAAGTCTTACCCATTCATTTATCTCTCCTGCTTGTGCTCAACGTTTAAACTTGACTCAGAGAAATTAGACTTTGACTATCTGTGGAAACTCAGTTAGGAGAAACTTTCATCACATCCACTATTTATAAATCTTGTTTGATTCAAGTTGGCACCATTACCTTACACATTGACCTTATCTCATTAAAGATACTTGCTTTTGATGTGATTTTAGGGATTGATTGGTTAACTACTCATCATGCCAAAATTGATTGTTTTAAATAAGGTTGTTAGTTTTCATATTCCTAACCAACTTTGTTATGCAATTCAATGACTAAACCATTAAAATCAATCACCGCCATCGTATCTAATCATAAAAGCTATTCGTTTATTGAAAAAGCGGATGTCAAACTTTCTTAGCCCATGTTATGGATTTGAATAAAGACACGTCAAATTTGAATAATATTCCTGTTGTTATTGACTTTCTGACGTATTTCTCGAAGAACTTCCCTGGTCTACCCCGAGCGTGAAGTTGAATTCTTTATTGATCTTGAACTGATACAAAGCCCATTTCTAAAACCCATATCGAATGGCTCTATTGAACTTCGGGAGTTAAAGGTCCAACTACTGAGAATTGTTGGACATCGGTTTCATTCGTCTAAGTACATCTCCTTGGGGTGCTCTGTTTTATTTGTAAAGAAGAAAGAGCGGGAGTATCGCGACTTTGTATTGACTATCGGGAATTGAACCATGTCACCATCGAGAATAGGTATCCTCTACCTCGTATTGATGACTTGTTTGACCGATTCAAGGGGCACAATTCTTTTCAAAAATCGATCTTAGTTACGGATATCATCAAATCAAGATTAGAAGCGAGGATATTCCAAAGCGCCGCCTGAACTTCGGTATGGGCATTATGAATTCTTAGTCGTGTCTTTCGGACTAACTAATGCTCCTGCTGACTTTCATGGATATGATGAGCCAAGTATTCAAGGAATATTTGGATCGATTCGTTGTTGTCTTTATTGATGACATCCTTATATATTCCAAAAGTCGTGAAGATCATGAGCACCATTTGAAATTTGGTACTCGAAAGGCTTCGTGAAAACAAACTATATGCCAAATTGAAGAAATGCGAGTTACGGCTTGAGGAAGTAGCATTCCTTGGCGCGTGTGTGTCGAAACATGGAGTATCTATTGATCCGTGAAGATTGAAGCAATACTGAAGTTAGGGAACAACCAAAGTCGGTTCTTGAAATCAAGTGTAGCTTTGGCTTAAATTGGTTATTATCGGAGATTCGTGGAAGGTTTTCTCGAATCGCTACTCCATTAACTTAGCTAACTTCGGAAGGATACAAAATTCGTTTGGAGTGAAGAATGCGAGAAGAGTTTCCAAGAGCTTAAGAGAGAGACTTATTTGACTTTGTTACAACAATACCATCTGGTTCGGATGGATTTGTTATCTCTGATGATGCTTCGAGCAAAAGGTTAGGATGTGTTCTCATGCAGCGTGGGAAAGTCATAGCTTTATGCCTCGCGACAACTTAAAGAAGTATGAGAGGAATTATCCTACTCATGATCTAGAGTTAGCGTGATCGTTTCAAGCTAAAATATGGAGCACTATCTATATGGGGAGAAAGTGGAGATATATTAGGACCATAAAAGCCTTAAATATTTCTTCACTCAAAAGAACTCTTCGACATGCTGCGGCAAATGACGTTGGCTCGAGCTATTGAAAGACTACGACCACACTATTCAATACCATCACTGGAAAAGCGAGCGTGGTAGTAACGCGTTGAGTAGAAGATCGTATCTTTGAGGAGCGAGTGCGATGATGTCAAGTATCTGGCGTAGAGCCAACTTTAATAGAAAAAGTTAAGGTTGCTCGAGCCACCGAGGCCGGAATTGATCGCGTATGAAGAAGAAAGTACAAGAAGGAGCTATTAGGAAGCGAGAATTGATGAAGAAGGAATACTTGAGTCCACTCTAGACTTTGTGTTCCTAACGACTCGATTTGAAGTACAAGATTATGATGGAGGCACACAATACACCATTTGCAATCCATCACGGAAGTACTAAAATGTATCGTGATCTTCGACATACATTTTGGTGGAACAATATGAAGAGAGAGATTGCAAAGTTTATCTCAATGTGTTTAACTTGTCAATGTGTAAAGGCGGAGCATCTGGTACCTAAGGGTCCGTTGCAACCACTTGAGATTCCGAAATGGAAGTGGGAACACATTACCATGGATTTCGTTACGGGTCTTCCTACGGTTTCTCAGGGCATCAATGCTATTTGGGTTATTGTTGATAGATTAACCAAGTCTGCTCATTTCTTGCCGATCTGGAGACTTATTCCTTGAACGTCTTGCTAGTATATGCGTGAATGAGATTGTGAGGTTGCATGGCATGCCAAGATCCATAGTTTGGATCGTGACCCAAGATTCACTTCAAGATTTTGGGTTAGCTTGCAAAAAAGCTATGGGCACGCAGTTTGCGATTTAGTTCGGCATACCATCCCCAAACAGACGGACAATCGAGAGGGACTATTCAAACTCTTGAAGATCTATTAAGACTACTGTGTCCTAGACTTCAAGGCGGTTGGGATAAGTATTTATCATTGGTGGAATTCTCCTACAACAACAGTTATCGAGGCAAGTATAGGTGTGGCTCCATTGAAGCATTATATGGACGAAAATGTCGTTCTCCATATATGTTGGGATGAGGTGGGTGAAGCAACATTGTTGGGACCGAGAGTTAGTGCGTATGACTACCGAAAAAGATTCAAATGATTCGACAACGTATACAAAGCGGCACAAGATCGACAAAAGAGTTATCGCGGATCTTCATCGAAAGGACGTGGAATTTAGTGTAGGGGATCGTGTATTGTTGCGAGTTGCTCCAATGGAAGGGAGTTACAAGATTTGGGAAGAGAGAAAAGCTCGATCCACGATTTATTGGTCCATTTCAAATTCTTGACCAGGAGTAGGAAATGTAGCCTATAGACTTGCGTTACCTCCAAGTATGTCTCGTGTTCATAATGTGTTTCACATATCGTACTTAATGTAAATATGTGAAAGACCCGAACCACGTTATAGAATTAGAACCCAGGACGAAATAGTAGAAGACTTAACGTGTGAGGAGGTACTTGTCCAAGATCTTGGATAGGAAGGAGCATGTCCTACGCCAAAAGGTCATACCACAAGTTAAAGTTTTGTGGAGGAATCATGCTATAGAGGAAATGACACAGGAATTGAAAGCGGAAATGAAAGCGAGGTATCCTCACCTTTTGAAACACCAGTATACGTCGTCGATTTCGAGGACGAAATTTCATAAGGAGGGAGGTTGTAAGACCCCAACTTATTATTAATGAAATTTAATTTTCTCTATTTATTATTTTGAAATAGTAAGGGTTGATGTGATTAATGTGGATAGTTAGGGGTAAAATCATAAAATATTTCAAAATAAGCAGTGGTTATAAAATATTCATTGTTGTTAGGGAATATTCGTTTGGTCGTGGAATATTAAATCTTTGTCGGGGAATATTAAATGCGGCGGTAGCGACCGTATTGTGGGCCCCATAACTAAAGCGATTGGATGAAGAAAATGACAAATATAAGTTGGTTAAAAATAACGGCGTAGTTATTACAGATTAATCTTGTTAAAATACTAAATTGGTTAAAACACGATAGCACGCGGTTATTGCACCAATTATTGATTCTTACGTGAAGAAACTACTCAATAATTGTTACGATAATTCTTATTCGATATTTTATTGAGTTAATAATTGCTTGCGTTGATATTTTATATTATTTGTTGTTTGATAATTGTCATTACATAATATTTTTCATTATCGAAGCAATAATTCATATTATCTGAATAATATTATTAGATAACATTATTGGCAATGTCTAGAAAGTTACATCTAAGGAGGTTTGGTCACCTAATTACGCGCCAATGAGAGAAATTCTTATTGGAAAGCCCCTCTTTCTTTCGAGGCCCAGCTACGCGTTTATCGATATTGTGATTACATAATATTATTTGTGAATAATTAATTATTGATTCATATGATGAGGAAAATATTAATTTTATGTGGATATAGATGGAGAAAACTTTTAATGTGACAATTGTTAAAAATTAAAATTTTATCTTTTTACGATAAAATAATTCATTTAAATATATTATTATATTTAAATAATATAATAATGGTGATATTTTTACAACGAATGTGGGATATATGAGTATCTGAGGAGGAAGAGTATTTTGTTGCAATAAATGTTTAAAACATGTTAAACATGTCGGTGGACCCTATTTATTGACCGAATTTGATTATAACTTAAAAAATTGCTTCGTTTGTGGATTTCGGTCAATTTTGTTTTGGAATTTGGAAAAACTTTCTTCTGCAAAGTTGTAGAGAATTGAATTTCCTATAAAAACTCGCGCGATTTCGAATTTTCTGATAAAGGGCTATTTATTGTGAATTATTGAAGTTAGAAGCTCAAAATAATTGATTTTTGGAAGTTTTAATTATTATTTTAAAGAAAAACGTTTTTTTTTGCATTTAAGTGGGCTAACATGTGATATTAATTGCTGAAATCAAATCTTCAAAGATGGGCTAAGGAAATTTATAATATATATTAATATTTTATTAAATTTTACGCTTTGGTTCTAAGCATTTTCCTATAAATAGGGTGCTTAGGTTAGAATTGAAAATCACACGAATCTGAAGTTTTCTCTCTCTATATTATCGAAGCGTATTCTTGTGAGTATTTTGAGTATACTTTGAGTATTGTTAGGCAGTGCAGAGTTCCAAGACTGACCTGATTCCATTCGACTAAATCTTAATCTTTATAGAGGTAAGGATGATTATTCTTTCTCAAATGATATTATTTCTTCAATATCATTATCTTTTTAAATATTGGTTGGAACTTTTATCAAATTTAGAACTTTTTCTTATAATTACTATTCATTTTTATTATTCACGATTCTTATTATTCAAATTCACTATTCCGATTATTATTTTCATATTTGTAAGCGTGAAGATGTTTTTGTGGAATTTACATCTTTTGATGTATTTTGAATTATTATTCAAATAGTGTAAGACCAATTTGAATTTTTTAAATAAAAGGGAATTTCCTTTATTTATTATTTTGAAATAGTAAGGGTTGATTTGATTAATGTGGATAGTTAAAGGGTTAAATCATGAAATATTTCAAAATAAAGTGGTTATAAAATATTCATTTTTGTCGGGGAATATTAGTTTGGTGGGTGGAATATTAAATCTTTGGGGGGAATATTAAATGCGGCAGTATGCGATGTGGGCCCCATAACGATGCGAGCGATTGGATGAAGAAGAAAAGCAACGAAATATAAGTTGGTTAAAAATAACGGCGTAGTTATTCTGGTTAAAACATTGGAATACCGGTGGTTAAAATACGATGTCTGGCGTGGTTGCCTGATGGCACTTGTGGTATTACAGCGATATTGTTGAATTATTGATCCTTACGTAAAAGCCTTTTCGATAATTTTCCACGATTGATTCTTGTTCGATATTTTATTTTATTGATTGATAATTCTTTGCGTTGATATTTTATATTATTGTTGTTCGATAATTGTCAACGCATTATCTCCATTATCGGATCAATAATTCATATTATTTAAATAATATTATTAGATAGCATTATTAGCGATGTCTAGAAAGTTACATCGAGGAGAGGTTTGGTCACCTAATTGCGGCATGATAAGGAGAAATCCTTATCGGAAAGCCCCTCTTTCACAGGAGCGGCTGGTTGTCGTAATTGTGATTACGTAATATTATTTGTGAATAATTAATTATTGATTCATATGATAAAAAAATATTTATTTGATGTGGATATAAATGATGGATTTATTTATGTGGTTATAAATGAAGAAATTAATGTTGAGGTGTTTTATCGATATTTTATCAGATTGGAGGTATTAAAAATTAAATCGGGGTTTTGAGATATATTGCGGGGATTATAATTTTTAATCAAATAGTTTGATAATGTAATTTTTGGATATGTTATACATATATAAGTTGAGTATATGTCCACAAATTTTGAGCCGTTAAAATGAGCGAATGATTTGTTATAAATTTTAAGAGGTGTACGATTAGGAAATTAGGGTTATAATTGATTTTGGTGGAAAATTCTAGAATTGAGTGGGCCCCACTTGTGGTTGGTGAAAAAAATGTCTTTGAATTTTATTTCAAATGTGGTGGGTGGCAATAGTAGCGAGTAAAGCCATCGGTGCTTGAGTCAAAATGCCTTGGTGAGCTAACATTTTCTATAAATAGAGGCTAAGTTAGAATTGAAAATCACACGAAACAAAGTTTTCTCTCTTTCTCTCTATATATTATTAGTATTTTGTGAGTATTTAGATACTTTGAGAGTTCTTTGTTGATCAAGTTTCATTCGACATCATTGAGCCTTTCCTTAGAAATCTTGATTCTTTGAGGTAAGGGATATTATTTTTTTCAGTAATGATATTATTTCTTGATATCATTATCTTTGAAATGTTGATCTGAAGTTTTTATCAAATTTGGAACTTTTTCATGTCGGGGTTACTTATTCATGAAGTTCTTATTCACGAGTTCTATTCACGAGTTCTTATTCACGAGTTCTTATTCCACGAAGTACTATTATGAAGCGTGAAAATGTTTTTTGTGGAATTTCTATCTTTTGGTGTCGAGATTCTTATTCACGTGTCTGACCTTATTCACGTATCTATCACTTTACTATTCACGTATCTGACACTTATTCAAAAAAATAAAATTTCTTCTTTTTGTCAAAATATCTATTATGGATACTAGCTTTGATTGTATCCATGTTTTGATCATTCTTGAATTTTACACCACTATGATTATTTTTGAGGTATTGTTGGACATGGATAAAACAAAGTCGAATCATTAATCCTTAATCCTTGTCATTTTGTTTCCTTTGGATTCGTTCTTTAAAAATATTTTCATCATCCTCGATCTTAAATGATGATATTATTGAATATCTTTGGCTGTAGTCTGCAAAGATGAATGATTTGAAGAATATCTTTGGCCTTGCAAGTGAGCAAAGATGAGCAGTGTTGAGATGAACATGGCCATGAATATCTTTGGCACATAGTGCGAAGATGAGCAGTGTTGATGAATATCTTTGGCATGAATATCTTTGGCATATGCGAAGATGAATATTTGATTTGAGATGAATATTGATTGATGTTACGAGGATAAAATATTGATGATGGGCTTTTAAATTCATAGATTATAGTAGATTTCATTCTCTATTAACTCTTACATGAATTATTATTTCAGCTGCGAATATTGATTTAAAACTTGTTGTCTATTGTATTCTATCAGATTTTTCCCATTGAAGACTAACGATAATTTGTTGTATATTATCTTAGTCGTAATATTCTTTCTTGGGCTAGTTGAGCTCACCCTTTTCCTTTTTGTTCCATTTTTCTTCTCAGGAGGCGAGAATATAGCGAGTACGAGTCGGGGTATGGAATGAAGGTTTTAGAAAGTTGTTTAGTAGTCCTCACCATTTTTGTAAAATAATGTATCGATAAATGTGATGAGGATTTATT
The DNA here is from genome assembly GCA_020205615.1 of Panax quinquefolius. Taxonomy (NCBI): domain Eukaryota; kingdom Viridiplantae; phylum Streptophyta; class Magnoliopsida; order Apiales; family Araliaceae; genus Panax; species Panax quinquefolius. The sequence continues at coordinate 666,468 of JAINUW010000722.1, read as the reverse complement.
TGAGTATAGATATTATCTAGAAGATAATATTTGTATTTAAACTCACATTTATATTGTTGTAATAATAAAGTTGTAGTTGTTTTTCTTGTGTACCCATGTATTGTGCGACTTCGAATGGGTGATGTATACTATTTTGGGGAAGTCACGGTTGGTATCGAGCTTAGGGATATGATCTCTGGCGGAGATGGGAATAGAACTAGGAGGAGGCGAGTAAATCCTTTGCTAGTGTGTCTACTAAAGCTTATTTGTTAGTTGGTCGTATATAGGGATATTATGTGATTTATTGATTTCCTTAATTAACCCTTGTTTTATGGCGATGTTTGAGAATGTCGTGAGAATATTAATGGAGTAAATGAGGCCAGTGGAGATACAATAACACAGCGAGGAGAGCGTCTAGAGCAATTTGTGATGTTCCTCTGTGAAACAACACCATGGGCGAGATGATGAGCGAGGGGATGTTTAGAAGCTTTTTGCGGTTAAATACGAAATCGAACGAGGAGACTTCGTGTTCAAAATCTGAGGAGAAATGATAGCGATTCACGGGTTATCCTGACCGCGAGTTCAAAGTTGGGACCACGAATTTAAGGAAAGCGGAATCCGATCATGGCGGAAACATGGGTCGAAGCAAATTACAAGATATTGATGTCTTGGGATGCGGAAGAAACGAAGAGTTCCATTCGCCACCTTATGTTAAAATGGCGAGGCGGACTACTGGTGGGAATTACATGAAGCGTACCCATCGGCCTTTTCGGCATATCTTGGGAGGCGTTTGAAAGCTATTTAATGACAAATACTTTCACGAAAGTGTTAAATCGTATGAAGGAAGTGGAGTTCATGAGTTAGAATGAAACAACATGGCGATGTCTCGATGCGAGGCAAAGTTTGCGAGTTATCGGTTTGCACCTCATTTGGTGGAGAATGAGGAGCGATATGTAGCGGATGTTTCTTAGAGGTTTGAAACACGGCGTACGTCGATATCTCATTTCTCGTAAATTTTCTCTTTATTCGGATATTATGCGAGGGCTTTCCGATTATTAGGCGAGATAACGATCTGATCGGCGAGGACCATGCTTGAGGATCATTACAGAGATGGCGATCAACAGAATAATGATAACTGCGGAGAAAAGAATCTGGACAAAAATGGTAACCACTCTCTGGTGGTAATCATAGCCGTGAAAATAGAAGAAGCGAGTCGGGAGGAGATTTTAAAAGAGGAGATTTAACAACGACTATGTGAAGGCAGCGGTCTGCGATACAAGCTGGTTCTAGGGAGGAGAAACGACCACCGGTCGTATCTTTACAAATCTGGGAAAGAGGACATATCGATCAAGCGCCCTGACAGTTCAAGTATGCTATAGTTGTGGAAAGGAAGGACATATAAGCTTCGAGATTATGCGATTAGCGAAACCTAGTTATTGAGGGCGGTGACTCGAAAAGTATCCCGAAAAAGTCAAAATCAGCGATTAGGAAGGCGTTTGTTGTATTTGAGTAATCAGGAACCCAAGCAAGGTGATCAGGGTAAGTTATTTATAAATTCTTGCGAAGTTTATACCTTACTTGATCTGGGTCTTTACCCGTTCATTTATCTCTCTGCTATGTTGCTCAGCGTTTAAACTTGACTCGGAGAATTAGACTTTGACTCTATTTATGGAAACTCGTTAGGAGAAACTTTCATCACATCCTTTGTTTATAAATCTTGTTTGATTCAAGTTGGCACCATCACCTTACATTGACCTTATCTCTTTAAAGATACTTGCTTTTGATGTGATTTTAGGGATTGATTGGTTAACTACTCATCATACCAAAATTGATTGTTTTAAATAAGGTTGTTAGTTTTCATATTCTAACCAACTTTGTTATGCAATTCAATGAACTAAACCATTAAAATCAATCATTGTCATATCTAATCATAAAAGCTGATTAGTTTATTGAAAAGCGGATGTCGAGCTTTCTTAGCCCATGTTATGGATTTGAATAAAGACCGTCAAATTTGAATAATATTCTGTTGTTATTGACTTTCTGCGTATTTCTGAAGAACTTCCATCTACCCCGAGCGTGAAGTTGAATTCTTTATTGATCTTGAACACGGTACAAAGCCCATTTCTAAAACCCATGTCGAATGGCTCTATTGAACTTGAGGAGTTAAAGGTCCAACTACGAGGAATTGTTGGACATCGGTTTCGATTCGTCTAGTACATCTCCTTGGGGTGCTCTGTTTTATTTGTAAAGAAAAAAGCGCGGAGTATGCGACTTTGTATTGACTTCCGGGGAATTGAACCATATCACCATCGAGAATAGGTATCCTCTACCTCGTATTGATGACTTGTTTGACCCGATTCACGAGGAGCACCAATTCTTTTAATCGATCTTAGATTCGGATATCATCGGTGAAGATTAGGCGAGGATATTCAAAAGCTTGAGAACTTCGGTATGGGCATTATGAATTCTTAGTCGTGTCTTTCGGACTAACTAATGCTCTGCTGACTTTCATGGATATGATGAACCAAGTATTCAAGGAATATTTGGATCGATTCGTTGTTGTCTTTATTGATGACATCCTTATATATTCAAAAAGTCGTGAAGATCATGAGCACCATTTTGAAATTTGGTACTCGAAAGGCTTCGTGAAAACCAACCTATATGCCAATTGAAGAAATGCGAGTTACGGCGAGAGAGTAGCATTTCTTGGGCATGTAGTGTCGAAACATGGAGTATCATTGATCGTGAAGATTGAAGCAATCTGAAGTTAGAACAGCAAAGTCGATTATTGGAAATCACGTAGCTTTTGGGCTTAGTGGTTATTATCGGAGATTAAGTGGAAGGGTTTTCTCGAATCGCTTCTCCATTTTCGGTAACTTCGGAAGGATCTGAAATTAGTTTGGAGGCGAAGAATGCGAGAAGAGTTTCAAAAGCTTAGAGGAGACTTATTTATTTGTTACAACAATACCATCTGGGTTTGGATGGATTTGTTATCTGATGATGCTTGAGGCAAAGAGGTTAGGATGTGTTCTCATGCAGCGTGGGAAAGTCATAGCTTTATGCCTCATGACAACAAAAAGTATGAGAGGAATTATCCTACTTCATGATCTAGAGTTGGCGTGATCGTTTCATGCTAAAGATATGGAGCCTTATCATATATGGGAGAAAGTGGAGATATATTCGGACCATAAAAGCCTTAAATATTTCTTCACTCAAAAAAGAACTCGACATGCGGCGTGACGTTGGCTCGAGCTATTGAAAACTACGACCACATTATTGATACCATCACGGAAAAGCGAGCGTGGTAGGTACGTAGCGTTGAGTAGAAGATCATATCTTGGGAGCAGTGCGATGATGTCAAGTATCTGCGTAGAAGCCAACTTTAATAGAAAAAGTTAAGGTTGCTCGAGCCGCAGGGCAGGAGTTGATCGTATGAAGAAGAAAGTCTGAAGGAGCTATTAGGGCGAGAATTGATGAAGAAGAATACTTGAGTCCTCTGAACTTTGTGTTCTAACGACTACGATTTGAAGTACAAGATTATGATGGAGGCACCTGTCACCCATTTGCGAATCCATCAGGAAATACTAAAATGTATCGTGATCTTGACATACATTTGGTGGAATAATATGAAGAGAGAGATTGCAAAGTTTATCTCGATGTGTTTAACTTGCCAGCGTGTAAAGTGAGAGCATCTTGTACCTAAGGGTCCGTTGCAACCACTTGAGATTCGGAATGGAGGTAGAACACATTACCATGGATTTAGTTCACGGGTCTTCCTACGGTTTCTCAAGGCGTAGATCTTTATTTGGGTTATTGTTGATAGATTAACCAAGTCTACTCATTTCTTGCCGTCTGAGAAGACTTATTCCCTTGAGCGTCTTTCTGATATATGCGTAAATGAGATTGTGAGGTTGCATGGCATGCACTGTATCCATAGTTTGGATCGTGACCCAAGATTCACTTCAAGATTTTGGGTTAGCTTACAAAAAGCTATGGGCGCAGTTTGCGATTTAGTTAGCGCATACCATCCCCTGAAGCAGACGGACAATCGAGAGGACTATTCAAACTCTTGAAGATTTATTAAGACTACGTGTCCCTAGACTTCAAGAGGCGATTGGGATAAGTATTTACCATTGGTGGAATTCTCCTACAACAACAGTTATCGAGGCAAGTATAGGTGTGGCTCCATTCGAAGCATTATATGGGCGAAAATGTGGTTCTCGATATGTTGGGATGAGGTGGGTGAAAGCAACATTGTTGGGACCCGAGGTTAATGCGATATGACTCTAGAAAGATCCAAATGATTCGACAAGCGTATACAAAGCGGCACAAGATCGACAAAAGAGTTATCACGGATCTTCGCCGAAAGGGCGTGGAATTTAATGTAGGGGATCATGTATTGTTGCGAGTTGCTCCATGGAAGGGAGTTACAAGATTTGGGAAGAGGAAAAGCTCGATCCACGATTTATTGGTCCATTTCAAATTCTTGTGGAAGTAGGAAATGTAGCTATATGAACTTGCGTTACCTCAAGTATGTCTACGTGTTCATAATGTGTTTCACATATCGTGCCTTAAATATATGAAAGACCGAACCACGTTATTGAGTTAGAACCAGGACGAGATAGCCAGAAGACTTAACGTATGAGGAGGTACTATCAAGATCTTGGATAGGAAGGGCATGTCTACCTTGAAAGTCGTACCACAAGTTAAAGTTTTGTGGAGGAATCATGCTTTATAGAAATGACACAGGGTTGGAAGCGGAAATGAAAGCGAGGTATCCTCACCTTTTGAAACACCGAATACGTCGTCGATTTCGAGGGCGAAATTTCATAAGGAGGGAGGTTGTAAGACCGAAATTTTTTTAAATAAAAGGAATTTCCTTTATTTATTATTTTGAAATAGTAAGGGTTGATTTGATTAATGTGGATAGTTAAGGGTTAAATACATGAAATATTTCAAAATAAGCAGTGGTTATAAAATATTCATTTTTGTATCGGGGAATATTAGTTTGGTGGTGGAATATTCGTCTTTGTCGGGAATATTAAATGCTGACGGTAGCGACCGTATGTGGGCCCCATGTGAGCGATTGGATGAAGAAAGCGACAAATATAAGTTGGTTAAAAATAGCTTGGCGTAGTTATTCTGAGTTAAAGGCATGTTGGAATACCCGGTGGTTAAAATACGATGTCTGGCGTGGTTGCACGATAGCACCAGCGGTATTGCACGATATTGTTGAATTATTGATCCTTACGTGAAGGCCTTTACTCGATAATTTTCACGGTGATTCTTTGTTCAATATTTTATTTTATTGATTCAATAATTCTTTGCGTTGATATTTTATATTATTGTTGTTCGATAATTATCAACTTGCATTATCTCCATTATCGGATCAATAATTCATATTATTTAAATAATATTATTAGATAGCATTATTGGCGATGTCTAGAAAGTTACATCGAGGAGAGGTTTGGTCACCTAATTGCGGCATGATGAGGAGAAATCCTTATCGAAAGCCCCTCTTTCACGGAGCGGCTTTGGTTGTCATAATTGTGATTACGTAATATTATTTGTGAATAATTAATTATTGATTCATATGATAAGAAAATATTTATTTGATGTGGATATAAATGATGGATTTATTTATGTGGTTATAAATGAAGAAATTAATGTTGAGGTGTTTTATCGATATTTTATCAGTTGGAGGTATTAAAAATTAAATCGGGGTTTTGAGATATATTGCGGGATTATAATTTTAATCAAACCGATTGGATAATAGTAATTTTGGATATGTTATACATATATAAGTTAGTATATGTCTACAAATTTTGAACCGTTAAAATGAGCGAATGATTTGTTATAAATTTTAAGAATTGTACGATTCGGAAATTAGGGTTATAATTGATTTTGGTGGAAAATTCTAAATTGAGTGGGCCCCACTTGTGGTTGGTGAAAAAATGTGCTGAATTTTATTTCAAATGTGGTGGGTGGCAATAGTAGCGAGTAAAGCCATCGGTAATGTGGTCGAAATCTGCTTGGTAAGGGCTAACATTTTCCTATAAATAGAGGGCTAAGTTAGAATTGAAAATCACACGGAAACAAAGTTTTCTCTCTTTCTCTCTCTATATTATTGAGCGTATTTTGTGAGTATTTAGATACTTTGAGAGTTATTTGATTAGATCAAGTTTCATTCGCATCACTTGAGCCTTTCCTTAGAAATCTTGATTCTTTGAGGTAAGGGATATTATTTTTTTTCGTAATGATATTATTTCTTGATATCATTATCTTTGAAATGTTGATCTGAAGTTTTTATCAAATTTGGAACTTTTTCATGTCGGGTTACTATTCATGAGTTTATTCACGATTCTTATTCACGAGTTCTTATATTCACGATTCACGAGTCTTTATTAATAGGCGTGAAAATGTTTTTTGTGGAATTTCTATCTTTTGGTGTCGGAGAATTACTATTCACGCATACTCGGCCTTTATTCACGTATCTGACCTTATTCACGTATCTGACACTATTCACCGAAAATAAAATTTCTTCTTTTAGTCAAAAATATCTATTATGGATACTAGCTTTGATTGTATCCATGTTTTGATCATTCTTGAATTTTACACCACTATGATTATTTTTTTGAGATATTGTTGGACATGGATAAAACAAAAGTACGAATCATTAATCCTTAATCCTTGTCATTTTGTTTCCTTTGGATTAGTTCTTTAAAATATTTTTCATCATCCTCGGTCTTAAATGATGATATTATTGAATATCTTTGGCTGTAGTGGTGCAAAATGAATGATTTCTGAAGAATATCTTTGGCCTTTAGTGCAAGATGAGCAGTGTTGAGATGAACATGATGGATTGATGAATATCTTTGGCTGTAGTACGAAGATAGCAGTGCAAGATGAATATTTGATTTGAGATGAATATTGATTGATGTTACGAGGATAAAAATATTGATGATGGGCTTTTAAATTCATAGATTATAGTAGATTTCATTCTCATGTAACTCTTACATGAATTATTATTTCATTTAACGAATATTGATTGAAAACTTGTTGTCTATTGTATTACATCGAGATTTTTCTGTTGGAGACTAACGATAATTTGTTGTATATTATCTTAGTCATAATATTCTTTCTTTGGGCTAGTTGAGCTCACCCTTTTCCTTGTTGTTCCATTTTTCTTCTCGGGAGGCGAGAATGTAATGAGTACTTAGTCGGAATATGGAATGAAGGTTACAGAGAGTTGTTTAGTAGTCCTCACCATTTTGTAAAATAATGTATCAATAAATGTGATGAGGATTTATTTGAGTATAGATATTGTCTAGAAGATAATATTTGTATTTAAACTCACAATATATATTGTCGTATTTCACTACGACATTTGTATTATTAGAAGTTGTAGTTGCTTCTTGTACCGTGTATTTGGCGACTCGAATGGGTGTTGTGTATACCTATTTTGGGGGCGTCACATATAGGCACTATTCACGATATCTGACTATTCATAGAAAAATAAAATTTCTTCTTTTTGTCCAAAATATCTATTCTGGATACTAGCTTTGATTGTATCCATGTTTTGATCATTCTTGAATTTTACACCACTATAATTATTTTTGAGGTATTTTTGAACATGGATAAAACAAAGTACGAATCCTTAATCCTTAATCCTTGTCATTTTGTTTCACTGGATTCGTTTCTTTAAAAAAATATTTTTCATCATCCTCAGTCTTAAATGATGATATTATTGAATATCTTTGGCACAGTAGTGCAAGAGATGAATGATTTTTGAAGAATATCTTTGGGTCAGTAGTGCAAAGATGAACAGTGTTTAGATGAACATGACCAACCTGATGAATATCTTTGGCACCAGAGTGCAAGATGAATATTTGATTCCGATGTATATTGATTGATGTTACGGGGATAAAAGATGACGATGAACTTTTAAATTCATACATAGAAGATAGTAGTTTGCATTCTCTACTTAACTCTTCTAATGAATTATTATTTCCGCTGCGAATATTGATTTAAAATTTGTTGTCTATTGTATTCTATTAGATTTTTCCCTGTTGAAGACTAACGGTAATTTGTTGTATATTATCTTAGTCATAATATTCTTTCTTCGGGCTAGTTGAGCTCACCCTTTTCCTTTTTGTTCCATTTTTCTTCTCGGGAGGCGAGAATATAATGGAGTCACGAGTCGGGGTATGGAATGAAGGTTTTAGAAAGGATTGTTTAGTAGTCCTCACCATTTTGTAAAATAATGTATCAATAAATGTGATGAGGATTTATTTGAGTATAGATATTGTCTAGAAGATAATATTTGTATTTAAACTCACGCTTTCTTGTTGTAATAATAAAGTTGTAGTTGTTTTACGCATACCATGTATTGACAACTTCGAATAGGTGATGTATACCTATTTTGGGGGCGCCACATTTTATCAATTTAACCATTTACTTGAATAGTAATTATAAGAACAATTGAATACTTTTATTTCATAAAATTCGGGGTCTTACAATCTCCCCTTCTTATGAAATTTCTTCCTCGAAATTTACGTACCTGGTATTTCAAAAAGTTGAGAATACTTTGCTTTCATTTCACATTCCATCTTTCCTGTCATCATGATTTCTCCATTGCTCATCTCCTCGTATTTGGATATCATTCTAGAATCGACTTTCAAAAACAAAGGTTAATATAACAAATTAACATATCACATAATATCATGATATTATGATCGACCAACAAATAAGCTTAGGTAGGACACACTAGGCGAAGGATTTAACTCATCTCCCTCCTAGTTCTAATCCGATCTCCGCCAGAGATCATATATCCTAAACTCGATACTTAATCAGAACAAATGTCCCATCAATGGACAAAGACTCAACATTGGTATTTATCGGTTTGCCATCGCGAAACGGAGTCCCCTACGGAGAGTTTGGCTTGGTGCATCCCCCATCAACAGGAAGTCACCAGCGAGAGGCTCGGGGCACTTTACTTATAGCTCGATACAACCATGACGCCTTCCCAAAATAGGTCCATTCCATCCAACCCATTCTGAGTCGCCAAATACATGGTACAGAAAACAACTACAACTTTATTACAACAATTGTCGTGCAAAATACAACAACATAAATGCTGTGAGTTTTGATACAAATATATACCAACTGTGACTCATGTCCCAACTGTGGACATCACCTCATAATGACAAATAAAGGTATAGTCAAAAACTGTTTTAGAAATTAGAATCTTTGGGAAGTGCTCAAGGAAACCTTCGTACATGGGAGGCCATGCGTCTAGGTTATGATAGATATCATATGGCCACAGAATTATCCTTGGTTGACCCAATAGACCCCAAAGAAAAACGAGAATATTACTATCATGTTCTCTCCAATGGTGAGTCTTCTCTTGACATATCATTATCTCCACTGTCTCTAATTGGGTATTATACTCCAAACAAACACCAAGATTATATAGGTAGTGCTTGTAAATATACTCAGCAAGTGGATGAGCACAACCTTGTCTTATGATAACACGAGGTGGTATGTCATTATATATCTTGTATAATAGTGGCAAAACACCCTTCCAGGTTAAATTCACCTCACCCTCAACATCTAGAGACCACCGTTCTATTCCCCCCGTTATCCCCGCTTGTTGTCAAATTATACTTTTATTACCCGAAAGGAATTGTGAAGCAAAAGGGTGAACCACACTAGCTTTCGATAAAGAATATCATGACTAAAGATAAATAAATTATCAATAGCCTTCAACAGTAATAAATCGGAGATTTAGAACATATGGTAGATGATAAAACTTTTCAACCATAGTTGCAGCGGAACGAGCAATCCATTAGAAGAGTTAAATAGACCATAAAGTTTATTATCTTCTCCATGTTAAAAGTCCACCAACAATGTTTTATCCCTGTAACATCAATCAACAATTCATGTTCACAACCACATGTATAATTCATAATCGTAATTGTAGTTCTAAATTCCTTTTCTCATCCAGGACAAAGATAATTTTCATCACCTGAAACATCAAAGATCATGGTTATACCAAATCACAGTTCCTGTTCATAATCATACTAATAAATTCATCTTTGCACTATGGCCAAAGATATTCATCTACAGTTCATCTTTGCACTACATGCCAAAGATATTCAACAACGGGTCATCTTTGCATTAAGGGCCAAAGATATTCAACAACAGGTCATCTTTGCACTACGGGCCAAAGATATTCAACAACAGGTCATCTTTACACTACAGGTCAAAGATATTAGTATCTCAAAGAAATATATAATCATTTCGGAATTTATATAAACAATAATTATAACCATGTTGATCAATTCACCTTTCCACTTAAGCTAAAGATATTCAATTATAAATTCAATGGTCATGATCATAGCAGTCACAATTCAACGTTTCACTTCATCGGCCAAAGAGAACCTAGTCATGATCATACCAATAATCTACCCATCTTTACACTCCAAAGGAAAGAGAATTTGAACATCGAGGTTATATAAAATGTTATATATGATAATAAAATCAATATAATCAATACATAGTTTTAATCTCCAGAGTAATATTCATAAATTAGCTATAATTTGGTTAGAAAAAGAAACCAATTTTGTAGTGAATAGTACCCGTGAATAGTAACTCGTGAATAGTAACTCATGAATAGTAACCCGTCATGAATAGTAACTCATGAATAGTAATCCCGACATGAAAAAGTTTTAAATTTGATAAAAAGTTCAAACTAATATGTCAACATAATGATATTGAAGAAATAATATCACTTACAAAGAAAATAACATCCCTTTCAATCCCTTAAAATCCCTTACTATCTCTTACTATCCTTTACAATCTCTTACTATCCCTTACCTCAAAAGAGCAGTACTTCTGACTGGAATAATGCTTAACGAACTTGCACCGTATAACAACACTCAAGATATCAAAATACTCACAAGAATACACTCGATAATATAGAGAGAGAAATAGAGAAAACTTCAGTTTACGTGTGATTTTCAATTCTAACCTAAGCACCTATTTATAGGAAAATGCTTAAAACACCAAAGCAGAAAATTTAATAAAATATTATATTTATATAAAAAATTTCCTATGCCTCTTTGAATTCAGATTTCAAAATGTTTAACAACCCACTAATCATTAAAAAAACGTTTTTCTTGAATAAAACAATTAAAACTTCCAAAAATCAATTATTCTAGAACTTCGGAACTTCAATAATTCATAATAAATAGCCCTTTTATCAGAAAATTCGAATCTCACGAATTGTTATAGGAAATTTAATTATCTACAACTTTGCAGAAGAAAGTTTTTCCAAATTCCAAGCAGAAATTGACCGAAATCCATATACGGACGATTTTACAAGCTATAATCAAATTTCAGTCAAGAAATGGGGTCCACCGACACACAAAACATGTGTTAAACAACTTTTGTAACAAAAATACTCTTCCTCCTCATATACTCATATATCCCACATTCATTGTAAAAATATCACCATTAATATATTATTAAAATAATATATTCAAATGAATTATTTTATCAGAAAAAGATAAATATTAATTTTCAACAATTGTCACATTTAAAAATTTTCTCCATCTATATCCACATAAAATTAATATTTTCTTTATTATATAAATCAATAATTAATTATTCACAAATAATATTACAGAATCACAATAATGACAACCAGACAGTTCCCAGGAAAGAGGGGGTTTTCCAATAAGAATTTCTCCTTACTGGCGCGCACTTAGGTGACCAAACCTCTCCTTAGACAGAACTTTCTAGACATTGCCAATAATGTTATCTAATAATATTATTTAGATAATATGAATTATTTCTTTGATAATGGAAAATACTGTGTAGTGACAATTATTAAAACAACAATAATATAAAATATCAACGCAGCAATTATTGAATCAATAAAATCTTTGAGCGATAATTCTTTGTAACAATTATTGAGTAGTGCCTTCTTACGTAAGAATCAATAATTGGTGCAATACCGGTGCTTCTTTGTCTGAACAACGCCAGATTACTATATTTTAACCAACGGGTATTCCAACAGTGTTAACGGTAACAACTACGCCGTTATTTATAAATAACTTATATTTGTCATTTTCTTCATCCAATCGCTTTCCATTATGGGGCCCACAAAAAACTGCGCCTTCGTACGAATATTCCCCGACAGCAAGAATATTCCACGACCAAATGAATATTCCCCGACAACAATGAGTATTTTATAACCTCTTGCTTATTTTAAAATAATTACATATATCACCCTTCACTTTAACCTTTTATCAATTTAACCATTTACTGAATAGTAATTATAAGAACAATTGAATACTTTTATTTCATAAAATTCGGGGTCTTACAATCTCCCTCCTTATGAAATTTCGTCCTCGAAATTTACGCATTCAGTATTTCAAAGAGTTGAGAGTACCTTGCTTTCATTTCAGATTCCATCTTTCCTATCATCATGATTTCTCCATTGCTCATCTCCTGTATTTCAGATATCATTCTAGAATACACCTTCAAAAATAAAGGTTAATATAACAAATTAATATATCACATAATATCCCGATATTATGATCGACCAACAAATAAGCTTAGGTAGGACACACTTTGGCGAAGATTTAACTCATCTCTCCTCCTAGTTCTAATCCCATCTCCGCTGCGAGATCATATCCCTAAGCTCGATACCAACTGTAACAAATGTCCCATCGATGGATAGCACCTCACATTGGTACTTTGTCGGGGTTTGCCACCAAGAATGAGCAGGCGTCCCCACGGAGAGTCCGGCTTTGCATCCCCCATCAACAGAAGTCACCAAATGTGAGGCTCGGTGCTCTTTACTTATAAGCTTACTAACCGCGACTTAAATAGGTCTTCCATCCATTCTCGACATGGTACGTAAAACAACTACAACTTTATTACAACTATTGTCGGTAAAAATAAACAACATAAATCTTTGTGGTCCATTATATACCATCATGACTCGACCCAAGTTACCTCGTAATGACAAATAAAGGTATAGTCGTAAAACCTGCTTTTAGAAATTAGAAATCTTTGGAAAGTGCTCATAAACCTTCGTTAATAAATACAACTTATGATAGATATCATACGTAAAATTATCCTTGGTTGATCTAATACAAAGAAAAAACGAAGATTAAATTCCAATGCGTGAGTCTTCTGTTGACATATCATTATCTCCACTTTGAAGACCCCGAAATTTTTTAAATTTTCCTTTTATTTATTATCTTGAAATAAGTAAGGGTTGATTTGATTAATGTGAAATATATTAAATATATTTCAAAATTAGCACTGTTTTAATTGTGAATATTTGTTATGTCGTATTCAGATCGTTTGTGGAATATTCGCATTTAATATATGTGTGGGCCCCCATAAGGAATATTGAGGAAACGATAAAGTTGTGGTATAAATATTCATTGTACGGGGAATATGCTATTTGAATATTCGTCGTTAAGGAATATTCGTTGCCCCTAATATTCGTAAGCAGTTGGATAAGGAAAGACACGAGGTTTGGGTGGTTATAAATAACTTGCGTAATAATTGTTGAATTATTGATCCTTACGTAAGAAGACAAATAATTATTACAAGAGTATCGTATAGTCGAAAGCTATTATTATTTATCGTCAATAATTGTCATCGCATGCAGATTTCCATTATCGGATCAATAATTCATATTATTTGAATAATATTATTAGATAACATTATTGGCAATTAGAATCTTTAGGAAGGTTTGGTCTCCTAATTGCGAGAAGGAGAGATCCTTATCGGAAAGCCCCTTCTTCCCAGGGAACAACCTTCATATGATAAGGAAATATTTATTTTATATGAATATAAATGATGGATTTATTTATGTGGTTATTAATGAAGAATTAATGTTGAGGTGTTTTATCGAGATTTTATCTGATTGAGGTATTAAAAATCAAATCAATGGTTTTGAGATATATCATGGGGTTATAATTTTAATCCGACCGCGGATTGTGGTAATTTTGGGTATGTTATACATACATAAGTTGAGTATATGTCCAGGTTAAAATTCACGATAGATTGTGGTTGGTGAAAAATGTGCTGAATTTTATTTTAAATGTGGTATCAGTTGCAGGTTCAATGTCCGCTTTTGCGCCAACATTTTCAAATTTTCCTTTTCTGAGTATTAGATTTTGAGGTTGACATTCTTTGAAGAATATTTATCTTCAATATCATTATTATTTGAAATATTAGTTGGTACTTTTATCAAATTTGAAGATTATTCACGCAGTTACTATTCATGAGTTACTATTCAATGGTGAGTTCATCTTTTGGTGTACTACTATTCACGTATACTTGACAAAATATCTATTTGGATAATTAGCTTAGATTATTTTGATCATTCTCGAATTTTACACCACTATGATTATTTTTGAGGTATTATCTACGGATAAAAACCAAGTATGAATCCTTAATCTTAATCCTCACATTTTGTTTCAATTCGTATTATACTCCAAACAAACACTTTGGCCCGTAAGATTATATAGGTAGTGAATATCTTTAGTAAATATACTCGCTTGTAGTGCAAAGATGAAGTGGATGAGCACTGACCCTTTGGAGACTACATATTATCTTATGATGACACGGGTGGTATGTCATTAGATATCTTGTATTTTGGGTCTGCCATACTCTAATTGGTATTATAGTGGCAAAACACCCTTCCGGTGTTAAATTCACCTCACCTCAACATCTATCTTGTAGACAAAACACCCTTCGTTTTCATTCAACATCTATTATCCCACCGCTTGTCATTATTATCCCCTACACTTTTATTACACCGAAAGTAATTGTGAAGCAAAAGGGTGAACCTGACTAGCTCAAGAAAAGAATATTGTGGCGCCCCCAAAATAGGTATACATCACCTATTACGGGTTGTCAATACATGATGTAAACAACTACAACTTTATTATTACAACAAGAAAAAAACGTGAGTTTGAATACAAATATTATCTTCTAGACAATATCTATACTCAAATAAATCCTCATCACATTTATTGATACATTATTTTACAAAATGGTGAGGACTACTAAACAATCCTTTCTAAAACCTTCATTCCATACCCAGACTCGCTTTATCGCTTATATTCTCGCCTCCACGAGAAGAAAAATGGAACAAAAGGAAAAGGGTGAGCTCAACTAGCCCAAAAAGAATATTATGACTAAGATAATATACAACAAATTACCGTTAGTCTTCAACAGGAAAAATCTAATTGAATACAATAGACAACAAATTTTAAATCAATATTCGCAGTGAAAATAATAATTCATTAGAAGAGTTAAGTAGAGAATGCAAACTACTATCTTCTATGTATGAATTTAAAAGTTCATCGCTCATCTTTTATCCCCGTAACATCAATCAATATACATCCGAATCAAATATTCATCTTTGCACTACTACAGCCAAAAGATATTCATCGATTGGACATGTTCATCTAAACACTGCTCATCTTTTACTTTCTACGACCAAAGATATTCTTCAAAATCATTCATCTTTGCACTATTGTGCCAAAGATATTCAATAATATCATCATTTAAGACCGAGGATGATGAAAATATTTTTAAAAGCGAATCCAATTGAAACAAAATGACAAGGATTAAGGATTAAGGATTCGTACTTTGTTTTATCCATGTTCAAAATACCTCAAAAATAATCATAGTGGTGTAAAATTCAAGAATGATCAAAACATGGATACAATCAAAGCTAGTATCCGAATAGATATTTTGGACAAAAGAAGAAATTTTATTTTTCTAGGTGAATAGTGCCAGATATCGTGAATAGTCTTGGATATCGTGAATAAGTAACTCGACACCAAAAGATAGAAATTCCACAAAAACATCTTCACGCTTTCATGAATAGTACTCGTGAATAAGAACTCGTGAATAAGAACTCATGAATAGTAACTCGTGAATAAGAACTCATGAATAGTAACTCCCTACATGAAAAAATTTCAAATTTGATAAAAGTTTCAACTAATATTTCAAAGATAATGATAT
Source organism: Panax quinquefolius (assembly GCA_020205615.1). Lineage (NCBI taxonomy): Eukaryota > Viridiplantae > Streptophyta > Magnoliopsida > Apiales > Araliaceae > Panax > Panax quinquefolius. Next base: position 650,424 of record JAINUW010000722.1, on the reverse strand, counting down.
TGAAGAAATAATATCATTTGAGAAGAAAATAACATCCCTTACCTCGAAAAGATTAGTACTTAAATTTGGAATAAAGGGTATAGTCTTTGAAGGTAACTTGCACTGGTCTAACAATACTCAAAGTATACTCAAAATACTCACAAGAATACGCCGATAATATAGAAAGAGAAACTTCGAGTTTTGGTGTGATTTTTAATTCTAACCCAAGACCCTATTTATAGGAAAATGCTTAGAACATCAAAGCGTAAAATTTAATAAAATATTAATATATATTATAAATTTCCTTAGCCCATCTTTGAAGATCTAATTTTAGCAATTAATATCACATGTTAGCCTCACTTAAATGCAAAAAACGTTTTTCTTTAAAATAATAATTAAAACTTCCAAAAATCAATTATTTGAGCTTGAAACTTCAATAATTCACAATAAATAGCCCTTTTATCAGAAAAATTTGAATCTCACGAGTTTTTATAGGAAATTCAATTCTCTACAACTTTGCGTAAGAAAATTTTTTCCGAATTCCAAACAAAAATTGACCAAATCCACAAACGGGCAATTTTACAGTTATAATCAAATTTCAAATAATAAATAGGGTCCACCGACATGTTTAACATGTTTTAAACATTTATTGCAACAAAAATACTCTTCCTCCTCGTATACTCATATATCCCACATTCGTTGTAAAAATATCACCATTATTATATTATTAAAATATAATAATATATTTAAATGAATTATTTTATCAGAAAAAGATAAAATTTCAATTTTCAACAATTGTCACATTAAAAATTTTCTCCATCTATATCCACATAAAATTAATATTTTCCTCATCATATGAATCAATAATTAATTATTCACAAATAATATTACGACTCACAATATTGTGACGAGCATAGTTCCAGGAAAGAGGGGGCTTTCCAATAAGAATTTCTCCTTACTGGCGCGCAATTAGGTGACCAAACCTCTCCTTAGACAGAACTTTCTAGACATTGCCAATAATGTTATCTAATAATATTATTCAGATAATATGAATTATTGCTTCGATAATGAAAAATATTGTGTAATGACAATTATTGAAACAACAGCAATATAAAATATCAACGCAGCAATTATTAACTCAATAAAATATCGAATAATAATTATCGTAATAATTATTGAGTAGGCCTTCTTACGTAAGAATCAATAATTGGTGCAATACAGGTGTAAGCTTGTGTTTTAACCAATTTAGTATTTTAACAAAGATAATAGATGAATAACTACTGCCAATATTTTTAACCAACTTATATTTGTCGCTTTCTTCATCCAATCGCTTTTTCGTTATGGGGCCCACACATGGTCGCTACTGGTAAATTTAATATTCCCCGACGAGACGAATATTCCACGACCAAACGAATATTCTTCGACAACAATGAATATTTTATAACCACTTTTAGCTTATTTTGAAATATTTATGTATTTTACCCCTAACTATCCACATTAATCACATCAACCCTTACTATTTCAAAATAATAAATAGAGAAATTAAATTTCATTAATAATAAGTTGGGGTCTTACAACCTCCCTCCTTATGAAATTTCGTCCTCGAAATTGACGTGACGTACTGGTGTTTTCAAAAGGTGAGGATACCTCGCTTTTATTTCCGCTTCCAATTCCCGAGTCATTTCTCTATAGCATGATTCCTCCACAAAACTTTAACTTGTGGTATGACCTTTCACAGTAGGGACATGCTCCTTCCTATCCAAGATCTTGACAGTGTACCTCCTCATACGTTAAGTCTTCTTTACTATTTCGTCCGGTTCTAATTCTATAACGTGGTTCGGTCTTTCACATATTTACTTAAGTACAGATATGTGAAACACATTATGAACACGAGACATACTTGGAGGTAACGCAAGTCTATAGGCTACATTTCCTACTTGGTCAAGAATTTGAAATGGACCAATAAATCGTGGATTGAGCTTTCCTCTCTTCCCAAATCTTGTAACTCCTTCCATGGAGCAACTTCGCAACAATACATGATCCCCTACACTAAATTCCACGTCCTTTCGATGAAGATCCGCATAACTCTTTTGTCGATCTTGTGCCGCTTTGTATACGTTGTCGAATCATTTGAATCTTTTCGGTAGTCATACGTACTTAACTCGGTCCTAACAATGTTGCTTCACCCACCTCATCCCAACATATTGAGAAACGACATTTTCGGCCCATATAATGCTTCAATGGAGCCACACCTATACTTGCCTCGATAATCTTTGTTGTAGGAGAATTCCACCAATGATAAATACTTATCCTAACCGCCTTTGAAGTCTAGGACACGTAGTCTTAATAGATCTTCAAGAGTTTGAATAGTCCTCTCGATTGTCCCGTCTGCTTTGGGATGGTATGCTCAACTAAATCGCAAATCCGTGCCCCATAGCTTTTTTGCAAGCTAACCCAAAATCTTGAAGTGAATCTTGGTCACGATCCAAAACTATGGATATCTTGGCATGCCATGCAACCTCACAATCTCATTCACGTACATATACTAAGAAGACGTTCAAGGGAATAAGTCTCCGTGTCGGCAAGAAATCGCAGACTTGGATAATCTATCAACAATAACCCAAATAGCATTGATGCCTTGAGAAACCGTAGGGAAGACCCGTAACGAAATCCATGGTAATGTGTTCCAACTTCAATTTCGAATCTCAAGTGGTTGCAACGGACCCTTAGGTACCAGATGCTCCGCCTTTACACGTTGACAAGTTAAACACATTGAGATAAACTTTGCAATCTCTCTCTTCATATTGTTCCACCAAAATGTATGTCGAAGATCACGATACATTTTAGTTGGGGTCTTACAAATATCATGACTAAAGATAAATAAATTATCAATAGCCTTCAACAGTAATAAATCAGAGATTTATAACATATGGTAGATGATAAAACTTTTCAACCATAGTTGCAGCGGAATGAGCAATCCATTAGAAGAGTCAAATAGACCATAAAGTCTATTATCTTCTCCATGTTAAAAGTCCACCAACAATGTTTTATCCCTGTAACATCAATCAACAATTCCTGTTCACAACCACATGTATAACTCATAATCGTAATTGTAGTTCTAAATTCCTTTTCTCATCCAGGACAAAGATAATTTTCATCACCAAAACATCAAAGATCATGGTTATACCAAATCACAGCCTGCTCATAATCATACTAATAAATTCATCTTTTGCACTATGGCCAAAGATATTCATCTGATTCATCATTTCAGACTACATGCCAAAGATATTCAACAACAGGTCATCTTTGCATTAAGGGCCAAAGATATTCAACAACAGATCATCTTTGCACTACAGGCCAAAGATATTCAACAACAGGTCATCTTTGTACTACGGGCCAAAGATATTCAACAACAGGTCATCTTTACACTACAGGCCAAAGATATTAGTATCTCAAAGAAATATATAATCATTTCGGAATTTATATAAACAATAATTATAACCATGTTGATCAATTCACCTTTCCACTTAAGCTAAAGATATTCAATTATAAATTCAATGGTCATGATCATAGCAGTCACAATTCAACTTTTCACTACTGGCCAAAGAGAACCCTAGTCATGATCATACCAATAATCTACCCATCTTTACACTCCAGTGAAAGAGAATTTGAACATCAGGGTTATAAAATGTTATATATGATAATAAAATCAATATAATCAATACATAGTTTTAATCTCCGAGTAATATTCATAAATCGACTATAATTTGGTTAGAATAAGAAACCAATTTTGTAGTGAATAAGTACCGTGAATAAGTAACTCGTGAATAGTAACTCGTGAATAAGAACTCATGAATAGTAACTCGTCTTGAATAATAACTCATGAATAAGAACTCCCGACATGAAAAAGTTTCAAATTTGATAAAAAGTTCAAACCAATATGTCAACATAATGATATTGAAGAAATAATATCACTTACGAAGAAAATAACATCCCTTTCAGTCCCTTAAAATCTCTTACTATCCCTTACTATCCCTTACCTCAAAAGAGCAAGATTTTGACCGAATAACGCCGAACGAACTTGCACCAGATATAATGACACTCAAGATATCAAAATACTCAAAATAATACACTTCGATAATATAGAGAGAGAAATAGAAAAACTTCAGTTTCTGGTGTGATTTTCAATTCTAACCTAAGCACCCTATTTATAGAAAAATGCTTAAAACACCAAAGCAGAAAATTTAATAAAATATTATATTTATATAACAAATTTCCTACGCCTCTTTAAATTCAGGTTTCAAAATGTTTAACAACCCACTAATCATTAAAAAAACATTTTTCTTGAATAAAACAATTAAAACTTCCAAAAATCAATTATTCTGGAAATTCGGAACTTCAATAATTCATAATAAATAGCCCTTTTATCAGAAAATTCAAATCTCGCGAAATTTAATTATCTACAACTTTGCAGAAGAAAGTTTTTCCAAATTCCAAATGTAATTGAATCAAATCCATATACTGAGACGATTTTACAAGCTATAATCAAATTTCACCAAGAAATGGGGTCCACCGACACACAAAACATGTGTTAAACAACTTTTGCAACAAAAATATACTTCCTCCTCATATACTCATATATCCCACATTCATTATAAAATATCACCATTAATATATTATTAAAATAATATATTCAAATGAATTATTTTATCGTAAAAAGATAAAATATTAATTTTCAACAATTGTCACATTTAAAAATTTTCTCCATCTATATCCACATAAAATGAATATTTTCTTTATCATATAAATCAATAATTAATTATTCACAAATAATATTACGTAATCACAATAATGACAACCAACCGGTGGCTCCTCGTGAAAGAGGGGCTTTCAATAAGAATTTCTCCTTACTAAGCGCACTTAGGTGACCAAACCTCTCCTTAGATGTAACTTTCTAGACATTGCCAATAATGTTATCTAATAATATTATTTAGATAATATGAATTATTGCTTCGATAATGGAAAATACCGTAGTAGTGGCAATTATTAAAACAACAATAATATAAAATATCAACGCAAAGAATTATTGAATCAATAAAATATCTTTGAATAAGAATTATCGTAACAATTATTGATTAGTGCCTTCTTACGTAGTTAATCAATAATTGTGCAATACCATACGCTTCTTCGTCAAGAACAAAGCGTATTACTATATTTTAACCAATTCGTATTCCAACAAGTGTTAATTGGTATAACTACGCCAATTATTTATAAACAACTTATACTTGTCATTTTCTTCATCCAATCGCTTTCCGTTATGGGGCCCACAAAAGAATGCGCCGTCGTACGAATATTCCATGACTAAACGAATATTCTCCGACAACAATGAGTATTTTATAACCACTTGCTTATTTTAAAATAATTACATATATCACCCTTCACTTTAACTTTTTATCAATTTAACCATTTACTGAATAGTAATTATAAGAACAATTGAATATTTTTATTTCATAAAATTCGGGGTCTTACACCTGCCGTTAACAGAAGACAAACGTGGTTAAAATTTCGCTTACATGGCTGACACATGGAGGTTTAAATATAAAACATATTCTAAATAAAACAATATATATCATATAAGCAAAACAAAACATACTAAAATTCAAAACAAAAAAGCATAACATATTTATATCATTTAATCAAAATACTAAAATTCAAATTATTTTGTTAACTAAACAAAACAACTAATTAAATAAAATAAGTTGTATAATATATTTACATCATTTAATCAAAATACTAAAATTCAAAACATAACATATTTATATCAAATACTAATTAAAATAAAATTCTAAAATACTATTTAAAAATAACTAAAATACTAAAAAAAATCAAATTAAAAAATATTAAAATACTGAAAATTCAAATTATTTTGTTAATTAATCAAAACAACAAAATTCAAATTACATTATTAAAATACTAAAATCATAATACTAAATACTAATTGATATAAAATTTTTAAATTAATAAAATCATAATTTTTGAATTTTACAAATATTATTTAGTATTTTGAATTTTAAAAATATTATTTAGTATTATGATTAACGTTGAAAAAATTAATAACAAAATAAACGTTAATATTTTTAGTATTTTGAAAATTCAACTAATTACATCATCAAAAAATTAACGTTAATTAGTATTTTGATGATTAACGTTAATATTTTTAAAATTCAAAAATTCAAAATAATTAACGTTAATTCAACTAAAATCATTAAAAAATAATTAACGTTAATATTTTTTACTAAATAACGTTAATTATTACTGAATTAGTTGAATTTTGAATATTTTAAAATTCAAAAAATTCAACTAAATAATATTTTAAAATTCAAATTAACGTTAATATTTTTGATAATTTTAGTATTTTAATGATTTAATTTGATTTTTGTTATTTTGATTAATTAAGAAAATAATTTGAATTTTTTGATTATTCAAAATTCAAAAAATCAACTAATTCAAAATAATTAACGTTAATATTTTTAAAATTCAAAAATTCAACTAAGTACATCATCAAAAAATATTAACGTTAAAAAAAATTGATAACGTTATTTAGAATTTTGAATATTAACGTTAAAAATATTATATCAATTAGTTGTATAATGTAAGACACCAACTTTTATAAATAAAGATGAATTTTCTATGTGAGACTCCGAATTTTATGAAATAAAAGTATTCAATTTTTCTATTTTAGTAAATGGTTAAATTGATAAAAGGTTAAAGTTAAGGGTGATATGTGAATTTTTTTTTTAAGTAGACAAGTTGTCATAAAATACCCGATTACTATTCACTCTAGTATTATTCACTCGGGTATTTGGGACACTTTTTGTGTCGGAGTACTATTCACGAGTTACTATTCATGAGTTATTATTCACGAGTTACTATTCACGAGTTACTATTCATGAGTTACTATTCACGAGTTACTATTTACGAGTTACTATTCACGGGATACTATTCACCCGAACAAAATATATTTCTTTTCGGTCCAAATCATATTTGGGTACAATATTATTCCATGAAGAGATGTACTAATTTTTCAGACCGTTGGTTGAAATTATATATATAAAAAAGCTTTTATATAAAAATGTAATACTTTTTATAAAGTTATTCTATAAATAGAATATATTATATTCTATTATGCATAGTGTTTGCATAGTAAAATCTTTTATATAAAACAAAATACTTTTATAAAATTATTACTATAAATAGAATATATTATATTATATTGTATATAGTGTTTTTACATAGTAAAATCTTTTTATATAAAATGTATTATAGTTTATTAAAGTTATTCTATAAATAGAATATATTATATTTTATTATGCATAGTGTTTGCATAGTAAAAATATTTTTATATAAAATAGAATATATTATATTTTATTTAAAAGATTTTGCTTTAAATATGGACCGTCCGATTAAAGTAAATCAATCTGGACCGTTCATGGATTGGTTACTATTCATTCCATTCTTCTATAAATAGAAGCTCATTCCTTCATTATTTCTTACGAATTCATTGAAACTCTAGAGAGAGAAATTATAGAGAGAAAGAAGAAGAGTATTCTGCTACTTCCCTACTTCTATATCTGTTTTCTTATTTGAAAGGTAAAGGGATATTGTTATAGTAAGGGGTGTTATTCTTTTTTATTCATGAAGAGAACTTCTATTATTCCATTCTTTATTATTCTGTTGGAATAACCTATAAAAGTGACATACCCTATACATAACCTGTATACGCGGCATACCCTATACCTGGTGAAATCCTTATGTTATTCCATTCTTTATTATTCTGTTGGAATAACCTGTATGCGTGGTTTACCTTATACTTGGTGGAATGACCTGTATATGCGGTTTACCCAATACTTGGTGATCTTCTTTTATTATTTTGCATTTATTATTCTGTCGGAATATCATTTCGGTGTGAATTTCACCTGACCTGGTTCCATTACTTATTATTCCGTATTTATGATTCTGTTGGAATATCCGGTCTGTGTGTTTTACACCGGACCTGGTTCCGTCTTTATTATTCTGTATTTATTATTACGCTGAGAATAACTTTATGCATGCTGGGTTTCTATCGCATGCATGGTGAATCCTTCATTATTCCATTCTTTATTATTACGTTGGAATAACTCGCATCATGTGAATACCACATGCATGGTGAATGATCCTTTATATTCATTCCTTATTAAATTGTGGAAATAATGCACATTAAGTGGATTACCGCATTGCGGTGAAAATCCATTCTTGCTTTCATATATTCTTTATTATCTTTGTTGGTTATTGGTTTTACTGGTTGTATGTCTTTGACCCATAGGTGAAACGATGATATGTTGTTGAATATCTTTGGCTTACGTGCAAAGATGAATTGTTAATTGATAGCTTTAGTCCGTAGTACAAAGATGGACATGTGTGTGACATGATCATGACCACTGGTGATACTAATAAATATCCTTGGCCGTAGTGCATGGATGATTCGATGATGGGAATTATTTATTTAGCTAAGTCTCAGCGATGGCTTTTATAGTTGAACATCTTTGGCACGTAGTGCTAAAGGTAGACAACTGATTGGTATGATCATTGTTATTACATCTGAATATCTTTAGCCTTTGGGGTAAGGATATTGAGTAAACGTTCTATTAAGCCTTTGTGGCAAGAAGAAATTGTTAATTCACATTATTATAAATATGAATTGTGAATTTAACTAACATCTTTGGTGGTTCAGGTGAAGACACGTGATGAAAGTTCTATTTGTCTTGAGTATAACAAAGAATTGTTGATGAGTATTACAGGAATAAAATATCAACGATGGACTTTTAATTTAGAGGAGACAGTAGACATTATGTTCTACTTGACTCTTCTAATGGATTGTTAATTCTGCTGCAATTATGGTTGAAAAGTTTTATTATCTACCATATGTTCTAAATCTCTGATTTATTATTGATGAAAACTATTGATAATGTAGTTATCTTTAGTAATGATATTCTTTACTGGGCTAGTTATTGCTCACCCTTTCTTTCATTTGTTCTCTTAAGAAATGAGAACGTGTATTTGGGTCGGCGGGGATAATGAGGAAATAGTGTGATGGTTCGAGATCGTTTAAGTTTCTCAATACATTATAAAATAAAGCATGACATGCAACCGATAATTGTATTGAGGACCTAAGATGTGTGTGTCGATTTTATACGCCACTTAATAATTGATTTTAGTGAACAACAATAGGGTGATGAGAGCCCTGACTTTTGAAAGCGTCAAAAAGTGTACCCCATTAAAATGAACAGGATAGTTATCTTCTCGCTTCTTCTTTGGGGTCTTAAAATATTCTTTCACTTGTATTTTATATGGCATTGTAACAATTTGAAGTTTGATATCGCTCTACGAGACAATAGTAGATTAAAACTCACAGTTAACTGTGGTCGTATTCTATACGACAGTTCAACAGTTGTATAAATGAAGTTTGTATTTGATTTTTATAATGTGATATTTGGCGACTCAAGATGGGTGATGTATACCTATTTTGGGGGCGTCACAATTGGTATCAGAGCTTAGGGATATGGTCACTGGCGGAGATAAGAGTCTAGAACTAGGAGGGGAGAGACGAGCTATATACTTCGCTAGTGTGTGACTTACCTAAGCTGAAATTGTTTACTTGATAAGTTGATAAATTATGATATGTTAATTAACCTTTGTTTTGAAGCTATATTCTAGAATGATATCTGAAATACAGGAGATGAGAAATGGGAAAATCATGATAGCGAGGAAATTATCGGGAAGGTACAATCTAAAAAGAAAGCAAGGTATTCTCATCTCTTCGAATATCAGGTACGTACGTAAATTTCGAGGGCGAAATTTCATAAGGAGGGGAGATTGTGAGACCCCAAATTTTATGAAATAAAATTATTCAATTTTTCTATTTTAGTAAATGGTTAAATTGATAAAAGGTTAAAGTTAAGGGTGATATGTAATTTTTTTTTAAGTAGACAAGTTGTCATAAAATACCCGGTTACTATTCACTCTAATATTATTCACTCGGGTATTTGGGACACTTTTTGTGTCGGAGTACTATTCACGAGTTACTATTAATGATTTATTATTCACGAGTTACTATTCACGAGTTACTATTCATGAGTTACTATTCACGAGTTACTATTCACGGGATACTATTCACCCGAACAAAATATATTTCTTTTCATTCCAAATCATTTTTGGTACAATATTATTCCATGAAGAGATATACTAATTTTTCGAATAGTTGGTTGAAATTATATAAAAAAAAAAGAAAAGCTTTTTATATAAAATGCAATACTTTTATAAAGTTATTCTATAAATAGAATATATTATATTCTATTATGCATAGTGTTTTGCATAGTAAATCTTTTTATATAAAACATAATACTTTTATAAAATTATTCTATAAATAATATATATTATATTATATTGTGCATAGTGTTTTGCATAGTAAAATTTTTTATATAAAACAAAATAATTTATTAAAGTTATTCTATAAATAGAATATATTATATTTTATTATGCATAGTGTTTGCATAAAGGCTCTGCATAGTGTTTGTATAGTAGTAAATATTTTTATATAAAATAGAATATATTATATTTTATTTAAAAGATTTTGTTTTAAATATGGATCGTCCATTAAAGTAAATCAATCTGGACCGCTCATGGATTTATTCTTATTCATTCTATTCTTCTATAAATAGAAGCTCATTCCTTCATTATTTTTTACTTAATTCATTGAAACTCAGAGAAACTATAGAGAGAAATTACGGAGAGAAATCTTGGCGAAGAGTTTGATTATTCCTTCTTATCCTACTTCTATATCTTTTTTCTTATTTGAAAGGTAAAGGGATATTGTTATAGTAAAGGGATTATTGTTATAGTAAGGGTGTTATTCTTTCTTATTCATGAAGAGAACTTCATTATTTCATTCTTTATTATTCTCATTGGAATAACTCGTAAAAGTGGCATACCCTATACATAACTCATATACGCGGCGTACCTATACCGGTGAAATCCTTATGTTATTCCATTCTTTATTATTACATTGGAATAACACGTATGCTGTGGTTTACCCTATACTTAGTGGAATGACCAGATATATGCGGTTTACCCAATACTTGGTGATCTTCTTTTATTATTCGTATTTATTATTCTGTCGGAATATCCTGTCGGTGTGAATTTCACCTGACCTGGTTCCATTACTTATTATTCCGTATTTACGATTCTGTTGGAATATCCTGTCTGTGTGTTTTACACCGGACCTGGTTCCGTCTTTATTATTCTGTATTTATTATTCTGTTGAGAATAACCTGTCTGTGCGGTTTCTATCGCATGCATGGTGAATCCTTCTGTTATTCCATTCTTTATTATTCTGTTGGAATAACCTGTCTATGTGAATACCACATGCATGGTGAATGATCCTTTATATTCATTCCTTATTAAATTGTGGAAATAATCTGTTTAAGTGGATTACCGCATTGCGGTGAAAATCCATTTGCAGTTTCATATATTCTTTATTATAATGTTGGTTATTGGTTTTACAGTTGTATGTCTTTGACCCATAGTGAAACGATGATATGTTGTTGAATATCTTTGGCTTACGTGCAAAGATGAATTGTTAATTGATAGCTTTGGCCCGTAGTGCAAAAATAGACATGTGTATGACATGATCATGACCACTGGTGATACTAATGAATATCTTTGGCCGTAGTGCAGGGATGATTCGATGATGGGAATTATTTATTTAGCTGAGTCTCAGCGATGGCTTTTATAGTTGAACATCTTTGGCACGTAGTGCAAAGGTAGACAACTGATTGGTATGATCATTGTTATTACATCTGAATATCTTTAGCCTTTGGGGTAAGGATATTGAGTAAACGTTCTATTAAGCCTTTGTGGCAAGAAGGAATTGTTAATTCACATTATTATAAATATGAATTGTGAATTTAACTAACATCTTTGGTGGTTCAGGTGAAGACACGTGATGAAAGTTCTATTTGTCTTGAGTATAACAAAGAACTGTTGATGAGTATTATAGGAATAAAATATCAACGATGGACTTTTAATTTAGAGGAGGCAGTAGACATTATGTTCTACTTGATTCTTCTAATGGATTGTTAATTCCGCTGAAATTATGGTTGAAAAGTTTTATTATCTACCATATGTTCTAAATCTCTGATTTATTATTGATGAAAACTATTGATATTGTAGTTATCTTTAGTCATGATATTCTTTACTGGGCTAGTTGTGCTCACCCTTTCTTTCACTGTTCTCTTCAGGAAATGAGAACGTAGCTGGGTCGAGCGGGGATAACAGGGAAATAGTGTGATGGTCCGAGACTGTCGAAGTTTCTCAATACATTATAAAACGGCATGACATGCAACCGATAATTGTTTTGAGGACCTAAGATGTGTGTGTCGTATTTTATACGTCACTTAATAATTGATTTTAGCGAACAACAATAGGGTGATGAGAGCCCGACTTTGAAAGTGTCAAAAGTGTACCCCATTAAAATGAACAGGATAGTTATCTTCTCGTTCTTCTTTGGGGTCTTAAAATATTTGCTGTTGTATTTTATATGGCATTGTAACAATTTGAGTTTGGATACTGTCTACGAGACAATAGTGTATTAAAACTCACAGTTAACTGTGGTCGTATTCTATACGACAGTTCAACAGTTGTATAAATGAAGTTTGTATTTGATTTTTATAATGTGATATCTGGCGACTCAAGATGGGTGATGTATACCTATTTTGGGGGCGTCACAATTGGTATCAGAGCTTAGGGATATGGTCGCTGGCGGAGATAAGAGTCTAGAACTAGGAGGGGAGAGACGAGCTATATACTTCGCTAGTGTGTGACTTACCTAAGCTGAAATTGTTTACTTGATAAGTTGACAAATTATGATATGTTAATTAACCTTTGTTTTGAAGCTATATTCTAGAATGATATCTGAAATACAGGAGATGAGAAATGGGAAAATCATGATAGCGAGGAAATTATCGGGAAGGTACAATCTAAAAAGAAAGTAAGGTATTCTCATCTCTTCGAATATCAGGTACGTACGTAAATTTCGAGGGCTAAATTTCATAAGGAGGGGAGATTGTGAGACCCCAAATTTTATGAAATAAAAGTATTCAATTTTTTTATTTTAGTAAATGGTTAAATTGATAAAAGGTTAAAGTTAAAAAGTGATATGTGAATTTTTTTTTTTAAGTAGACAAGTTGTAATAAAATACCCGCCACTATTCACTCTAATATTATTCACTCGGGTATTTGGGACACTTTTTGTGTCGGAGTACTATTCACGAGTTACTATTCATGATTTATTATTCACGAGTTACTATTCATGAGTTATTATTCATGAGTTACTATTCACGAGTTACTATTCACGGGATACTATTCACTCGAACAAAATATATTTCTTTTCGGTCCAAATCATTTTTTAGGTACAATATTATTCCATGAAGAGATATACTAATTTTTCGAATCAGTTGGTTGAAATTATATAAAAAAAAGAAAAGCTTTTTATATAAAATGTAATACTTTTATAAAGTTATTCTATAAATAGAATATATTATATTCTATTATGCATAGTATTTTGCATAGTAAAATCTTTTTATATAAAACATAATACTTTTATAAAATTATTCTATAAATAGAATATATTATATTATATTATGCATAGTGTTTTGCATAGTAAAATTTTTTTATATAAAACAAAATAATTTATTAAAGTTATTCTATAAATAGAATATATTATATTTTATTATGCATAGTGTTTGCATAAGTGCTCGCATAGTATTTGCATAGTAAAATATTTTTATATAAAATAGAATATATTATATTTTATTTAAAATTTTTGCTTTAAATATGGACCGTCCGATTAAAAAGTAAATCAATCTGGACCGTTCATGGATTTGTTACTTATTCATTCCATTCTTCTATAAATAGAAGCTCATTCCTTCATTATTTTTTAATTCATTCAAAACTCTGAGAGAGAGAAATTATAGAGAGAAGAAGAGTTAAGATTCTCGCTACTTCCTACTTCTATATCTTTTTCTTTATTTGAAAGGTAAAGGGATATTGTTATAGTAAGGGTGTTATTCTTTTCTTATTCATGAAGAGAACTTCATTATTTCATTCTTTATTATTACATTGGAATAACTTTGTAAAATTGGCATACCCTATACATAACCTGTATACACGGCATACCCTATACCTGGTGAAATCCTTATGTTATTCCATTCTTTATTATTCTGTTGGAATAACATGTATGCGTGGTTTACCCTATACTTAGTGGAATGACCTGTATATGCGGTTTACCCAATACTTGGTGATCTTCTTTTATTATTCCGTATTTATTATTCTGTCGGAATATCATGTCGGTGTGAATTTCACCTGACCTGGTTCCATTACTTATTATTCCGTATTTACGATTTTGTTGGAATATCCTGTCTGTGTGTTTTACACCGGACCTGGTTCTGTCTTTATTATTCTGTATTTATTATTCTGTTGAGAATAACCTGTCTGTGCGGTTTCTATTGCATGCATGGTGAATCCTTCTGATATTCCATTCTTTATTATTCTGTTGGAATAACCTGTCTATGTGAATACCACATGCATGGTGAATGATCCTTTATATTCATTCCTTATTAAATTGTGGAAATAATCTGTTTAAGTGGATTACTGCATCATGCGGTGAAAATCCATTTGCGCTTTTATATATTCTTTATTATAATGTTGGTTATTGGTTTTACAAAGTATGTCTTTGACCCATAGTGAAACGATGATATGTTGTTGAATATCTTTGGCTTATGCAAAAGATGAATTGTTAATTGATAGCTTTGGCCAGTAGTGCAAAATAGACATGTGTGTATGATGATGATCATGACCACTTTGGTGATACTAATGAATATCTTTGGCGAAGTGTGCGTGGATGATTCGATGATGGGAATTATTTATTTAGGCGAGTCTCAAATGATGGCTTTTATAGTTGAACATCTTTGCACGTAGTGCAAAAGGTAGACAACCCGATTGGTATGATCATTGTTATTACATCCGAATATCTTTAGTCTTTGGGGTAAGGATATTGAGTAAACGCTTCTATTAAGCCTTTGTGGCGAAGAAGGAATTGTTAATTCACATTATTATAAATATGAATTGTGAATTTAACTAACATCTTTGTGGTCAGGTGAAGACACGTGATGAAAGTTCTATTTGTCTTGAGTATAACAAAGAACTGTTGATGAGTATTACAGGAATAAAATATCAACGATGGACTTTTAATTTAGAGGAGGCAGTAGACATTATGTTCTACTTGATTCTTCTAATGGATTGTTAATTCCGCTGAAAATATGGTTGAAAAGTTTTATTATCTACCATATGTTCTAAATCTCTGATTTATTATTGATGAAAACTATTGATATTGTAGTTATCTTTAGTCATGATATTCTTTCTTTGGGGCTAGTTGTGCTCACCTTTCTTTCACCGTTTCTCTTCGTGAAATGAGAACGTAATGGGTCGAAATGTGGATAACAGGAAATAGTGTGATGGTCCGAGATCGTCGAAGTTTCTCAATACATTATAAAACGGCATGACATGCAACCGATAATTGTATTGAGGACCTAAGATGTGTGTGTGTCGTATTTTATACGCCACTTAATAATTGATTTTAGCGAACAACAATAGGGGTGATGAGAGCTGACTTTGAAAGTGTCAAAAGTGTACCCCATTAAAATGAACAGGATAGTTATCTTCTTCGCTCTTCTTTGGGGTCTTAAAATATTTGTCATTGTATTTTATATGGCATTGTAACAATTTGAGTTTGGATACCGCTACGAGATAATAGTGTATTAAAACTCACGATTAACTATGGTTAAATATTCTATATCTGACGCTTCAACAATTGTATAAATGAAGTTTGTATTTGATTTTATAATGTGATATCTGGCGACTCAAGATGGGTGATGTATACCTATTTTGGGGCGTCAAAATTGTGGTATCGAGCTTAGGGATATGGTCATTTGGCGGAGATAAGAGTCTAGAACTAGGAGGGAGAGACGAGCTATATACTTCGCTTGCTAGTGTGTGACTTACCTAAGCTGAAATTGTTTACTTGATAAGTTGACAAATTATGATATGTTAATTAACCTTTGTTTTGAAGCTATATTCTAGAATGATATCTGAAATACAGGAGATGAGAAATGGGAAAATCATGATAGCGAGGAAATTACCTGGAAGGTACAATCTAAAAAAAAGCAAGGTATTCTCATCTCTTCTAATATCGTGCGTGCACGTAAATTTCAAGGGCGAAATTTCATAAGGAGGGGAGATTGTGAGACCCCAAATTTTATGAAATAAAAGTATTCAATTTTTTTATTTTAGTAAATGGTTAAATTGATAAAAGGTTAAAGTTAAGGGTGATATGTGAATTTTTTTTTAAGTAGACAAGTTGTAATAAAATACCCGGTTACTATTCACTCTAATATTATTCACTCGGGTATTTGGGACCCTTTTTGTGTTGGAGTACTATTCACGAGTTACTATTCATGATTTATTATTCACGAGTTACTATTCACTAGTTATTATTCATGAGTTACTATTCACGAGTTACTATTCACGGGATACTATTCACCCGAACAAAATATATTTCTTTTCGGTCCAAATCATTTTTGGGTACAATATTATTCCATGAAGAGATATACTAATTTTTCAGACCGTTGGTTGAAATTATATAAAAAAAAAGAAAAGCTTTTTTATATAAAACAGAATACTTTTATAAAGTTATTCTATAAATAGAATATATTATATTCTATTATGCATAGTATTTTGCATAGTAAAATCTTTTTATATAAAACAGAATACTTTTATAAAATTATTCTATAAATAGAATATATTATATTATATTGTGCGTAGTGTTTTCCATAGTAAAATTTTTTTATATAAAACAAAATAATTTATTAAAGTTATTCTATAAATAGAATATATTATATTTTATTATGCATAGTGTTTTGATAAAGTGCTGCGTAGTGTTTGCATAGTAAAAATATTTTTATATAAAATAGAATATATTATATTTTATTTAAAAGATTTTGCTTTAAATATGGACCGTCCGATTAAAGTAAATCAATCTGGACCGTTCATGGATTTGTTACTATTCATTCCATTCTTCTATAAATAGAAGCTCATTCCTTCATTATTTTTTACGAATTCATTGAAACTCTAGAGAGAGAAATTATAGAGAGAAAGAAGAAGAGTATTCTGCTACTTCCCTACTTCTATATCTGTTTTCTTATTTGAAAGGTAAAGGGATATTGTTATAGTAAGGGGTGTTATTCTTTCTTATTCATGAAGAGAACTTCTGTTATTTCATTCTTTATTATTTTGTTGGAATAACCTGTAAAAGTGACATACCCTATACATAACTCAGATACACCAAGATACCCTATACCAGTGAAATCCTTATGTTATTCCATTCTTTATTATTCATTGGAATAACATGTATGCGATGGGTTTACCCTATACTTAGTGGAATGACCTGTATATGCGGTTTACCCAATACTTGGTGATCTTCTTTTATTATTCTGTATTTATTATTCTATCGAAATATCATGTCGGTGTGAATTTCACCTGACCTGGTTCCATTACTTATTATTCCGTATTTACGATTTTGTTGGAATATCCTGTCTGTGTGTTTTACACCGGACCTGGTTCTGTCTTTATTATTCTGTTGAGAATAACATGTCTGTGCGGTTTCTATTGCATGCATGGTGAATCCTTCTGATATTCCATTCTTTATTATTCTGTTGGAATAACCTGTCTATGTGAATACCACATACATGGTGAATGATCCTTTATATTCATTCCTTATTAAATTGTGGAAATAATCTGCTTAAGTGGATTACCGCATCATGGTGAAAAATCCATTCGCGCTTTATATATTCTTTATTATAATGTTGGTTATTGGTTTTACAAATGTATGTCTTTGACCCATAGTGAAACGATGATATGTTGTTGAATATCTTTGGCTTACGCAAAGATGAATTGTTAATTGATAGCTTTGGCGTAGTGCAAAAAAATAGACATGTGTATGACATGATCATGACCCATTGGTGATACTAATGAATATCTTTGGTCAGTAGTGCAGGGATGATTCGATGATGGGAATTATTTATTTAGCTGAGTCTCAGCGATGGCTTTTATAGTTGAACATCTTTGGCACGTAGTGCAAAGGTAGACAACTGAGTGGTATGATCATTGTTATTACATCTGAATATCTTTAGCCTTTGGGGTAAGGATATTGAGTAAACGTTCTATTAAGCCTTTGTGGCAAGAAGGAATTGTTAATTCACATTATTATAAATATGAATTGTGAATTTAACTAACATCTTTGGTGGTTCAGGTGAAGACACGTGATGAAAGTTCTATTTGTCTTGAGTATAACAAAGAACTGTTGATGAGTATTACAGGAATAAAATATCAACGATGGACTTTTAATTTAGAGGAGACAGTAGACATTATGTTCTACTTGATTCTTCTAATGGATTGTTAATTCCGCTGTAATTATGGTTGAAAAGTTTTATTATCTACCATATGTTCTAAATCTCTGATTTATTATTGATGAAAACTATTGATATTATAGTTATCTTTAGTCATGATATTCTTTACTGGGCTAGTTGTGCTCACCCTTTCTTTCACTGTTCTCTTCAGGAAATGAGAACGTAATGGGGTCGAATCGGCGGGGATAACAGGAAATAGTGTGATGGTCCGAGATCGTCAAGTTTCTCAATACATTATAAAACCAAGCATGACATGCAAACCGATAATTGTATTGAGGACTCTAAGATGTGTGTGTCGATTTTATACGTCACTTAATAATTGATTTTAGCGAACAACAATAGGGTGATGAGGCAGTCCGCTTTGAAAGTGTCAAAAGTGTACCTCATTAAAATGAACAGGATAGTTATCTTCTTCGCTCTTCTTTTAGGGTCTTAAAATATTTGCTGTTGTATTTTATATGGCATTGTAACAATTTGAGTTTGGATACTGTCTACGAGACAATAGTGTATTAAAACTCACAGTTAACTGTGGTCGTATTCTATATGACAGTTCAACAGTTGTATAAATGAAGTTTGTATTTGATTTTTATAATGTGATATCTGGCGACTCAAGATGGGTGATGTATACCTATTTTGGGGGCGTCAAAATTGGTATCAGAGCTTAGGGATATGGTCATTTGGCGAGATAAGAGTCTAGAACTAGGAGGGGAGAGACGAGCTATATACTTCGCTAGTGTGTGACTTACCTAAGCTGAAATTGTTTACTTGATAAGTTGACAAATTGTGATATGTTAATTAACCTTTGTTTTGAAGCTATATTCTAGAATGATATCTGAAATACAGGAGATGAGAAATGGAAAAATCATGATAGCGAGGAAATTACCGGGAAGGTACAATCTGAAAAGAAAGCAAGGTATTCTCATCTCTTCGAATATCAGGTACGTACGTAAATTTCGAGGGTGAAATTTCATAAGGAGGGGATATTTTGAGATCCCGAATTTTATGAAATAAAAGTATTCAATTTTTCTATTTTAGTAAATGGTTAAATTGATAAAAGGTTAAAGTTAAGGGTGATATGTGAATTTTTTTTAAGTAGACAAGTTGTCATAAAATACCCGGTTATTATTCACTCTAGTATTATTCACTCGGGTATTTGGGACACTTTTTGTGTCAGAGTACTATTCACGAGTTACTATTCATGAGTTATTATTCACGAGTTACTATTTACGAGTTACTATTCATGAGTTACTATTCATGAGTTACTATAGAATATATTATATTTTATTATGCATAGTGTTTGTATAGTGCCTGCATAGTGTTTGCATAGTAAAATCTTTTTATATAAAACAGAATACTTTTATAAAGTTATTTGTTTTTTTAGATTTTAAATAGAATATATTATATTTTATTATGCATATGATATGCATAGTAAAACTTTTTATATAAAATGTAAAACTTTTATAAAGTTTTGTTTTATTTGATTATAAATAGAATATATTATATTTTATTGCATAAAGGCAAAGATAAGTATCCTTTCCATTCTTCTATAAATAGGATGCTTAGTTAGAATTGAAAATCACACCGTAAATTCGTAGAGAATTCTTCTTCTATAATCTTGAACGTATTTCTTTAGAGTTTTAAGAAGCTTTGAAAGAAAATAATATAAGTTTTCTT
Source organism: Panax quinquefolius (assembly GCA_020205615.1). Lineage (NCBI taxonomy): Eukaryota > Viridiplantae > Streptophyta > Magnoliopsida > Apiales > Araliaceae > Panax > Panax quinquefolius. The sequence goes on along the minus strand of JAINUW010000722.1, from coordinate 630,154 downwards.
CAAGAATATCATCGCCTACCAAATTTTAATACTCTTCTTTTTAAGGTAAGGGGTATTATTCTTTTCGTATTCATGAAGAGAGTTATTTTCTTTCAATACTGTGTAATGGTTGTTATTCCATTATTTATTATTCATTGAATAATGCATGCATAAGGCTATTGCATATACCGGTGAATTCATTGTTATTCCATTCTATATTATTCATTGGAATATCATGTCTGCATGCGTTTACGCATGATCGGTTCCATTCTTTATTATTCTCGTTGGAATAACTCGCTCATACGCGATTACGCACGCTTGGTGAATTCTTCTGTTATTCCATTCTTTATTATTCTGTTGGAATAATCTGTCTACGTGGATTACCACATGGCAGCAAAAATCCATTTGCGGTTTCATATATTCTATTATACTCAGTTGGTTAAAGTTTTGGCTTCTATACTCCATGAAATTAGTAGAATATCCTTCTTCTTGATCGAGTCCTTCCACTCCAAGAATCCGGAAACTTTATTAGGGTTATTGGGATTCCAAGAGTTTTCCTGAGTGTTGAGTGAGAAATGTCCAAGTCCTTTGATCTTCCAAGAGTCTAAGTGTAAGACCCCGAATTTTATGAAATAAAAGTATTCAATTTTTCTATTCAGTAAATGGTTAAATTGATAAAATTTAAAGTTAAGGGTGATATATGAATTTTTTTTCAAAATACGCAAGTGGTTATAAAGCATTCATTATTGTCGGGGAATATTCGTTTGGTCGTGGAATATTCTTTCACTTCTAGGAATATTCGTATTTATTGGCCGCAGCCTATTTGTGGGCCCCATAACGTAATAACTGTCCTTGGATGAAGAAAACAACAAATTTGAGTTTTTTTAAATAACGGGCGTAATGGTTACCAAGTAACACTTTGTTGGAATACTCTTGGTGGTTAAAATACGATGAATACGTGTTATTACACATGAAGAGAATACCTGGGTATTACGACAAAGATTTTTGAAATTATTGATTCTTACGTAAAAAGGCACTACTTTCAATAATTGTTACGGTAATTATTGTTCAATATTTTATTTTATTGATTCAATAATTGCTGCGTTGATATTTTATATTATTGTTGTTTCAATAATTGTCAACGCACGATATTTTCTATTATCGGATCAATAATTCATATTATTTGTAATAATATTATTAGATAAAGATTATTTGCGATTAATCTAGAAAGTTCTCATCAAGGAGAGGTTTGGTCACCTAATTGCGGCTACCAAAGAAGAGAGAAATCTTTATCTGAAAGCCCCTCTTTTCCGCGAACTACCGTCATTATAATTGTGATTCGTAATATTATTTTGAATAATTAATTATTGATTTATATGATAAGAAAATATTTATTTGATGTGGATATAAATGATGGGTTTATTTATGTGGTTATAAATGAAGGAGTTAATGTTGAGGTGTTTTATCAGTATTTTGTCTGATTGGAGGTATTAAAAGATCAAATCGGTGTTATTACAGCTTTATTGTGTGAGTTATAATATTTAATCCGATCGTTGGATCGTTATAATTTTTGTTTATGTTATACATATATAAGTTGAGTATATGTCCACAAATTTTGAACCGTTAAAATGAGCGTATAATTTGTTATGAATTTTAAGAGGTGACTGATTCGGAAATTAGGTTATAAATGATTTTGGTGGAAAATTCTAGAATTGAGTGGACCCCACTCTTGGTTGTTGGGGGAGATGGCTGATTTTTGGTGGATGAAATAGTAGCAGATAAAGCCATCAGGTAGCAGGTCAAGTATGCTTCGGCGTGCTAATATTTTCCTATAAATAGAGGGCTAAGTTAGAATTGAAAATCACACCAGAAAACATAAGTTTTCTCTCTTTTTCTCTCTAGATTATCGAGTGTATTTTGTGAGTATTTAGATACTTGGTGAGTTACTATTCATCAGTGAAAGTTTCCTTTAGCGTCATATCCGATATCCAGTCAGAAGTGCTGCTCTTTGAGGTAAGGGATAGTAAGGGATATTAAGGGATGTTATATTCTTCATAATGATGTTATTCTTTCAATATCATTATACTAAAATATTGGTATGAATTTTATTGTGGAATTTCTACCTTTTTGAGTTGGGATTACTATTCACGTATACGGCACTATTCATGTATATGGCACTATTTACGTATATGACATTATTTACGTATACGGTACTATGTATGAATACGGAGTACTATTCATGAGTTACTACTATTTACGAGTTACTATTCACGGGTACTATTCACGACAAAAAATTGGTTTCTTTTTCTGACCAAATTATCAGTTGAAAATAAATGCAGTTGTTGATCATATTATTTTTATTATCATATATAACATTTTTATAACCCTGATGTTGAATTTCTCTTTGACTTGAGTGTAAAGATGGGTAGATTATTGGTATGATCATGACTATGGGTTCTCTTTGGCCAGTAGTGTAAAGATGAATTGTGACTAGTATGATCATGACCATTGAATTTACAATTGAATATTTTTAGCTTAAGTGCAAAGGTGAATTGATCAACATGGTTATAATTATGGTTTATATAGATTTTGAAATGATTATATATTTCTTTGAGATGTGAATATCTTTGAGAAGACCTCCAAATTTTTTAAATAAAAGGAATTTCATTTATTTATTATTTTGAAATAGTAAGGGTTGATTTGATTAATGTGGATAGTTAAGGGTTAAATACGCAAAATATTTCAAAATAAGCAAGTGGTTATAAAATATTCATTATCGCTTGGAATATTCGTTTGGTCGTGGAATATTCAGATCGCTTCTGGAATATTCGTATTTTACTACAGCATGCCCATGTGTGGGCCCCCATAACTAAAGCGATTGATGAAGAAAACGACAAATATAAGTTGTTTTTAAATAACTGCAGTAGTTGTTACCGCTAATACTCATTGAATACCCGGTGGTTAAAACACACTAATACGCTGTTGTCAACAAGAAGATACCAGATTGCACCAATTATTGATTCTTACGTAAGAAGGCACTACTCAATAATGGTTACAGTAAATTACCGCTCAAAGATTTTATCGAGTTAATAATTGTCGCGCTGATATTTTATATCATTGTTGTTTCAATAATTGTCATTACACAAGATTTTTCATTATCGGCAATAATTCATATTATCCTAATAATATTATTAGATAACATTATTGGCAATGTCTAGAAAGTTCGCTCTAAGGAGAGGTTTGGTCACCTAATCATACCACCAAGAAGAAGAAATTTTATCGAAAGCCCCTCTTCCTGAACCGCCTCGTCACAATATCATGGATTCTCAGTAATATTATTTGTGAATAATTAATTATTGATTTATATGATGAGGAAAATATTGATTTTATGTGGATATAGATGGAGAAAATTTTTAAAATGACAATTGTTGAAAATTAATATTTTATCTTTTCTCGATAAAATAATTCATTTAAATATATTATTTTAATAATATATTAATCTATGGTGATATTTTTACAACGAATGTGGGATATATGAGTATACGAGGAGGAGAAGAGTATTTTTTGTTGCAATAAATGTTTAAAACATGTTAAACATGCTCATGGACCCCATTTATCGATCGAAATTTGATTATAAATTGTAAAATCGCCTGCTTTGTGGATTTCGTCCAATTTCTATTTGGAATTTGGAAAACTTTTCTTCTGCAAAGTTGTAGAGAATTGAAATTCCTATAAAAACTCGCGAGATTCAAATTTTCTGATGAAAGGGCTATTTATTATGAATTATTGAAGTTCTGAAGTTCAGAAATAATTGATTTTTGTAAGTTTTAATTATTTATTTTATGAAAAACGTTTTTTATCATTTCTTTCTAGAAGGTTGGCATGTGGGAAATGTTGGGATCTGATTTCCAAAGAGGCGAGGGAAATTTATTAATAATAATATATTTTATTAAATTTTCTCATTTGGTGTTCTAAGCATTTTCCTATAAATAGGTGCTTAGGTTAGAATTGAAAATCACACCGTAAACTCAAGTTTTCTCTCTATATTATCGAGCGATTCTTGTGAGTATTTTGAGTATACTTTGAGTATTGCTATACTATGCAAGTCCAAGTCATAGCCTATATCCTGTTTTCAAATGTAAGATCCGATCTTTCGAGGTAAGGGATATTATTTTTTCAGAATGATATTATTTCTTCAATATCATTATACCGAAATGTCGATCCGAAGTTTTTATCAAATTTGGAACTTTTTCATGTCTGGTTACTATTCACGGGTTACTATTCATGAGTTACTATTCACGAAGTTACTATTCATGAAGTTACTATTCACGAGTTACTATTCACGAGTACTATTCATGAAGTCGTGAAGATGTTTTTTGTGGAATTTCTATCTTTTGGTGCTCTGAGTTACTATTCACGATACTAAGACTATTCACGATACTGACTATTCACGATACTAAGACTATTCAATTAAAAATAAAATTTCTTCTTTTCGTCTAAAAATATCTATTCGGATACTAACTCGATCAGATCCATGTTTTGATCATTCTCAATTTTACACCACTATGATTATTTTTTTGAGGTATTTTTGGACGTGGATAAAACCAAGTACGAAATCCTTAATCCTTAATCCTTGCTCATTTTGTTTCACCGGATTCGCTTTTTTAAAAAATATTTTTCATCATCCTCGCCTTAAATGATGATATTATGGAATATCTTTGGCCCGTAGTAGTGCAAAGATGAATGATTTCTTAAGAATATCTTCGGCTCAGTAGTGCAAAGATGAATGATTTCTCAAGAATATCTTTGCCCGTAGTGCAAAAGATGAACAGTGTTTAAATGAATACGACTAATCGATGAATATCTTCGCCTCAGAGTAAAAAAGATGAATATTTGATTCCATATGTATATCGATTGATGTTACAGGATAAAAGATAGACGATGAACTTTTAAATTCATACATAGAAGATAGTAGTTTGCATTCTCTACTTAACTCTTCTAATGAATTATTATTTCACCGCGAATATTGATTTAAAATTTGTTGTCTATCAGATTCTATTAGATTTTTCCTCGTCAAGACTAACGATAATTTGTTGTATATTATCTTAGTCATAATATTCTTTATCGAGCTAGTTGAGCTCACCCTTTTCCTTTTTGTTCCATTTTTCTCGTGAGGCTAGAATATAATGAGTACTTAGCCTGGGTATGGAATGAATGAAGGTTTTAGAAAGGATTGTTTAGTAGTCCTCACCATTTTTGTAAAATAATGTATCAATAAATGTGATGAGGATTTATTTGAGTATAGATATTGTCTGTAAGATAATATTTGTATTCAAACTCACAGCTTTCATCGTTGTAATAATAAAGTTGTAGTTGTTTCTCGCACTCACGATTGACAACTCGTAATAGTGATGTATACCTATTTTGGGGCGCCACAACTGGTATCGAGCTAGGATATGATCTCCATGCGAGATCGGGAATAGAACTAGAGGGGAGAGACGAGTAAATCCTTCGCTAAAGGTGTCCTACCTAAGCTTATTTGTTAGTTGGTCAAGATATAGGGATATTATGTGATATATTGATTTCCTTAATTAACCCTTGTTTTATGACAAGATTTGAGAATGTCGATCGAGAATATTAACAATGGAAATGAGACCGTGGAGATGCCTCAGACTCACCAACGAGGAGAACGTGCAACAGTCCGGGCAATGTTCCTCCCGTGAACAACACCATCGAAAGCGTATGATGAACGAGGGATGTTTAGAAGTTTTTTGCAGCTCATGCAAAAATCGCATTTGTGGAGACTCGTGTTCAAAATACAGAGGAAATGATAGCAATTCACTGTTGTCACAAATGCAAGCAGCTTCAAAGAGTCGGGACCACCGTAATTTAAGGGAAAGCCAGATCCGATCACGGCGAAAACACGGGTCAAACAAATTACCAAGATATTCGATGTCTTGGGATGCACGAGGAATGAAGGTTCCATTCGCCACCTTTATGTTCCGTGGCGAAAAGCGACCACCGGGTGGGAGTCTCAGAAGCGCACTCCATCCACCGCAAGACTCAAAGATGTCTTGGGAGACGCTTTCAGAAGCTATTTAATGACAAATACTTTCCGAAAAGTGTTCATAGTACGAAGGAAGTGAGTTCATCGATTGAACAAAACAACACGACGGTCTCAAAGACGAGGCAAAGTTCATAGAGTTATCCAGTGCTCAGACCTCATTTGGTGGAGAATGAGGAACGATGACGCGATGTTTCTTAGAGGTTTGAAACCCCAGATACGCCAAGATCTCATTTCTCAAAATTTTCTCTTATTCAGACGTTGTAAATGTGGCTCAATTATTAGAGCGAGATAACGAGTACTACCAACCGAGGGACCACAACCAGATCGTATCGTAGATAGCGAATAATGTAATAATGATAACTCAATGGAGAAAGAAACAGACGGACAAAAATGGTAACCACTCCGTGGTAATCATGGCCATGAAAATAGAAGAAGCGAGTCAGAGGAGATTTTAAAAGAGGAGATTTAACAACGACTTATGCTGAAGATGACAAAGGTCTTAAGAAGAATCGGTTCTAAGGGAGGAGAACGACCACCGGCCATATATGCTACAAATGCGAAAAGAGGGACATATCACCAAACCGCCCACAACAGCTTTAAGGTATGCTATAATTGTGGAAAGGAAGGACATATCGCCGAGATCAGACAAAGAATAAACCTAGTTCAATGGGGACGGTGACTCAAAAGATCGTCCCCGTAAAAGTCAAAGTCAACGATTCCGGAAGAGCGCTTTGTCAGATCGGTCATAATGCGAGAACCCAAACGAGGTGATCACGGTAAGCTATTTATAAATTCTTGCTAAGTTTATACCTTACTTGATACCGGTGCATACCCATTCATTTATCTCTCCCGCATGTGCTCAACGCTTAAACTCGACCGAGAAATTAGACTTTCGACCTATCTCGTGGAAACTCCGCTAGAGAAACTTTCATCACATCCACTCGCTTATAAATCTTGTTTGATTCAAGTCGACACCATTACCTTACCCGTTGACCTTATCTCTTTAAAGATACTTGCTTTTGATGTGATTTTAGGATTGATCGTTAACTACTCATCATGCCAAAATTGATTGTTTTCGTAAGGTCATTAGTTTTCATATTCCTAACCAACCCGTTGTATTTAATTCAAGCAACTAAACCATTAAAATCAATCACTATCATATCTAATCATAAAGCTATTCGCTTATTGAAAAACGGATGTCAAGCTTTCTTAGCCCATGTTATGGATTTGAATAAAGACACGCCAAATTTGAATAATATTCCCGTTGTTATCGACTTTCCGACGATTTCAAGAACTTCCCTGGCCTACCCCGTAACGTGAAGTTGAATTCTTTATCGATCTCAACCCGCACAAAGCCCATTTCTAAAACCCCATATCGAATGGCTCCTATTGAACTTCAGAGTTAAAGGTCCAACTACGTGAATTGTTGGACATCGGCTTCATTCGGCCCTAAGACATCTCCTCGGGGTGCTCCTGCTTTTATTTGTAAAGAAGAAAGACGGAGTATGCGACTTTCAGATCGACTATCTGAATCGAACCATGTCACCATCAAGAATAGTATCCTCACCTCGTATTGATGACTTGTTTGACCAACAAGGGGCACAATTCTTTTCAAAAATCGATCTTCGCTCGATATCATCACCAAGATTAGAATCGAGGATATTCCAAAGACCGCCTTCGTAACTCCTAGAGATGGGCATTATGAATTCTTAGTCATGTCTTTCTGACTAACTAATGCTTCTCATGGCTTTCATGGATATGATGAACCGAGTATTCAAGGAATATTTGATCAATTCGTTGTTGTTTTATCATGACATCCTCATATATTCCAAAAGCCGTGAAGATCATGAGCACCATTTGAAGTCGGTACTCCAAAGGCTTCGTGAAAACCAACTATATGCCAAATTGAAGAAATGCGAAGTTCGCTTGAGGAAGTAGCATTCCTTGGGCACGTGGTGTCGAAACACGGAGTATCCGCTGATCCGCCAAGATCAAGCAATACAAAGTTGGGAGCAACCGGGTCTGGTGGATCAAGTACGAGCTTTTGGGCTTAGCCGGTTATTATCGAGAGATTCGTGGAAGGGTTTTCTCGAATCGCTACTCCATTAACTCAAATTAACTCCTAAGGATACAAAATTCGCTTGAGCGAAGAATGCGAGAAAAGTTTCCAAGAGCTTAAGAGGAGACTTATTTCTAAGACTGTTCTAACAATACCATCCGGTTCGATGGATTTGTTATCTACAATGATGCTTCGTGCAAAGGGTTAGGATGTGTTCTCATGCAACGGGGAAAGTCATAGCCTATGCGCCTCATGACAACTTAAAGAGTATGAGAGGAATTATCCTACTCATGATCTAGAGTCATGGCAATGCTGCTTAAAAAAATACGGAGGCACTATCTATACGGGGAGAAAGTGGAGATATATTCGCACCATAAAAGCCTTAAATATTTCTTCACTCAAAAAGAACTCAACACGCTAAAAATGACGCTGGCTCGAGCTATTGAAAGACTACGACCACACTATTCAATACCATCCCGGAAAAGCGAACGTGGTAATGACGCATCGAGTAGAAGATCATATGCGGAACGAAAAGTGCGATGATGTCAAGTATACGACAGAGCCAACTTTAATAGAAAAAGTTAAGGTCGCTCAAGCCACCGAATCTTGAGCCGATGCGTATGAAGAAGAAAGTACAAGAAGGAGCTATTCCTAAGCGAGAATTGATGAAGAAGGAATACTTCGAGTCCACTCTAGACTTTGTGGTTCCTAACGACTCGATTTGAAGTACAAGATTATGATGGAGGCACACAATACACCATTTGCAATCCATCCTCGAAGTACTAAAATGTATCGTGATCTTCGACATACATTTTGGTGGAACAATACGAAGAGAGAGATTGCAAAGTTTATCTCGATGTGTTTAACTTGCTTAACGTGTAAAGGCGAGCATCTTGTACCTAAGGGTCCGTTGCAACCACTTGAGATTCCTGAATGGAAGTGGGAACACATTACTATGGATTTCAAGTTGTCTTCCTACGCTTTCTCAAGGCATCAATGCTATTTGGGTTATTGTTGATAGATTAACCAAGTCTCGCTTCATTTCTTGCCGATACGGAGACTTATTCCTCGAACGCCTTGCTAGTATGTGACGTGAATGAGATTGTGAGGTCAGCATGGCATGCCCAGATCCATAGTTTCGGATCGCGACCCAAGATTCACTTCAAGATTTTGGGTTAGCTTGCAAAAAGCTATGGGCACGGATTTGCGATTTAGTTCTAAGATACCATCCCCAAACCAGACGACAATCGAGAGAGACTATTCAAACTCTCAAGATCTATTAAGACTCGTGGTCCTAGACTTCAAGGGTAGTTAGGATAAGTATTTACCATCGGTGGAATTCTCCTACAACAACAGCTTATCGTGCAAGTATAGGTGTGGCTCCATTCAAGCATTATATGGACGAAAATGTCGCTTCCAATATGTTGGGATGAGGTGGGTGAAGCAACATTGTTGGGACCCGAAGTTAAGACGTATGACTCACCGAAAAGATCCAAATGATTCGACAACGATACAAACCAAGACAAGATCGACAAAAGAGTTATGCGGATCTTCATCGAAAGGACGGGAATTTAATGTAGGGGATCATGATTGTCATGAGTCGCTCCACGGAAGGGAGTTACAAGATTTGGGAAGAGAGGAAAGCTCAATCCACGATTTATCGGTCCATTTCAAATTCTCGACCGAGTAGGAAATGTAGCCTATAGACTTGGCAAGCATTCTCCGAGTATGTCTCGTGTTCATAATGTGTTTCACATATCTCAGATTTCAAATATGTGAAAGACCCAACCACGCTATCGAAGTTAGAACCGGACGAGATATATAATTAAGACTTAACGATGAGGAGGTACCGCCAAGATCTTGGATAGAAGGAGCATGTCCCACGCCAAGAAAGGTCATACCACAAGTTAAAGTTTTGTGGAGGAATCATGCTATAGAGAAATGACCGAATTGAAACTAAATGAAAGCGAGGTATCCTCACCTTTTCAAACACTGTGTACGTGACGCCAATTTCGAGGACTTAAATTTCATAAGGAGGGAGGTCAGAAGACCCCAAATTTTTAAATAAAAAGGAATTTCCTTTATTTATTATTTTGAAATAGTAAGGGTTGATTTGATTAATGTGGATAGTTAAGGGTTAAATACGCAAATATTTCAAAATAAGCAAGTGGTTATAAAATATTCATTATCGCTTGGGAATATTCGTTTGGTCGTGGAATATTCAGATCGCTTGTGAATATTCGTATTTACGCAAGCAATATGCATAAGGGCCCCATAACTAAAAGCGATTGGATGAAGAAAACGACAAATATAAGTTGTTTTTAAATAACTACAGAGTTGTTACTGCGTAATATCGCTGAATACCCGTGGTTAAAACACACTAATACGCTGTTGTTGACAAGAAGATACCACCAGATTGCACCAATTATTGATTCTTACGTAAGAAGGCACTACTCAATAATGGTTACAAAGAATTACCGCTCAAAGATTTTTATCGAGTTAATAATTGTCAACGTTGATATTTTATATTGTCATTGTTTCAATAATTGTCATTACATAAGATTTTTCATTATCGGCTAATAATTCATATTATCCTAATAATATTATTAGATAACATTATTGGCAATGTCTAGAAAGTTCGCTCTAAGGAGAGGTTTGGTCACCTAATCATTGCCACAAGAAGAAGAAATTTTATCGAAAGCCCCTCTTCCTTGAACCGCCTCAATCATTAATATCAGATTCTCGTAATATTATTTATGAATAATTAATTATTGATTTATATGATGAGGAAAATATTGATTTTATGTGGATATAGATGGAGAAAATTTTTAAAATGACAATTGTTGAAAATTAATATTTTATCTTTTTCTCGATAAAATAATTCATTTAAATATATTATTTTAATAATATATTAACTATGATATTTTTACAACGAATGTGGGATATATGAGTATACGAGGAGGAAGAGTATTTTTGTTGCAATAAATGTTTAAAACATGTTAAACATGCTCATGGACCCCATTTATCGACCGAAATTTGATTATAAATTGAAAAAATCGCCTCGCTTGTGGATTTTATTCAATTTCTATTTGGAATTTGGAAAACTTTCTTCTGCAAAGTTGTAGAGAATTGAAATTCCTATAAAAACTCAAGCGAGATTCAAATTTTCTGATGAAAGGGCTATTTATTATGAATTATTGAAGTTCAAGTTCAAATAATTGATTTTTGTAAGTTTTAATTATTTATTTTATGAAAAACGTTTTTATCATTTCTTTCTAGAAGGTTGGCATGTGGGAAATGTTGGATCTGATTTTCAAAGAGGCGAGAAAATTTATTAATAATAATATATTTTATTAAATTTTCTGCTTGTGTTCTAAAGCATTTTCCTATAAATAGGTGCTTAGGTTAGAATTGAAAATCACACCGTAAATCAAGTTTTCTCTCTATATTATCGAGCGATTCTTGTGAGTATTTTGAGTATACTTTGAGTATTGCTATACTATGCAAAGTCCAAGTCATAGCCTATATCCTGTGTTTCAAATAAAGATCTGATCTTTCGAGGTAAGTGGATATTATTTTTTTCAGAATGATATTATTTCTTCAATATCATTATACCAAAATGTTGATCCGAAGTTTTTATCAAATTTGGAACTTTTTCATGCTCTGGGTTACTATTCATGGGTTACTATTCACGAGTTACTATTCACGAGTTACTATTCATGAAGTTACTATTCACGAGTTACTATTCACGAGTACTATTCATGTAAGTCAAGCATGAAGATGTTTTTTGTGGAATTTCTATCTTTTGGTGTTTGAGTTACTATTCACGATATTTAAGACTATTCACGATACTAAGACTATTCACGATACTCATTATTCAATCAAAAATAAAATTTCTTCTTTTCGTCTAAAACATCTATTCCGATACTAACTCGATCAGATCCATGTTTTGATCATTCTCAATTTTACACCACTATGATTATTTTTGAGGTATTTTTGGACGGATAAAACCAAGTACGAATCCTTAATCCTTAATCCTTGCATTTTGTTTCACCGATTCGCTTTCTTTAAAAAATATTTTCATCATCCTCGCCTTAAATGATGATATTATGGAATATCTTCGGGCCCCAGTAAGTAAAAGATGAATGATTTCTTAAGAATATCTTTGGCCGTAGAGGTAAAGATGAATGATTTTCAAGAATATCTTCGGCCCAAGAAGCAAAGATGAACAGTGTTTAAATGAATACGACTAATCGATGAATATCTTCGGGCCCAGAGTGCAAAGATGAATATTTGATTCCGTATGTATATCGATTGATGTTACAGGATAAAAGATAGATTTATGAACTTTTAAATTCATACATAAAGATAGTAGTTTGCATTCTCTACTTAACTCTTCTAATGAATTATTATTTCATCTGCGAATATTGATTTAAAATTTGTTGCCTATCAGATTCTATTAGATTTTTCCCTCGTCAAGACTAACGATAATTTGTCAGATATTATCTTAGTCATAATATTCTTTATCGAGCTAGTTGAGCTCACCCTTTCCTTTTTGTTCCATTTTTCTCGGAGGCTAGAATATAAATGAAAGTACGAAGCCTGGGGTATGGAATGAAGGTTTTAGAAAGGATTGTTTAGTAGTCCTCACCATTTTGTAAAATAATGTATCAATAAATGTGATGAGGATTTATTTGAGTATATATATTGCTCTAAAGATAATATTTGTATTCAAACTCACAGCTTTACCATTGTAATAATAAAGTTGTAGTTGTTTCGCACCATGTATTGACAACTCGTAATAGGTGATGTATACCTATTTTGGGGCGCCACATGTATTTGGCGACTCAGAATGGGTTGGATGGAATGGACCTGTTTTGGGGTTGTCACACTAAGTCCTGAATCTAAAGAGAGGTCCAAACCCTTCTAGTTCTTTTAGGTGGAATATCCAAGCCTTAAGTCACCAAAAGAGTCATCACCCTTCCTAGAATGGAAGAGGTATTTATAGAGTTTCATGGAATTAAGTAGTCACATATTAGGCACATGTTTTCAAGGAAATTCCAGAAATACCCTTTAGTCATTAGAATAATGTCCATATTGCCTTGTCCTTATAGCCACAAATCTAATCCCTCAATTAATTCCCAAAACGAGCCGCCTCCACGAGTCTATTGCCTCGGGACACGTGGAGGCTTCTCTCGGGTCTAGCACATTTATTTTTAACTTTTCCGTCTTCATTTGATTAGGTTATGTGAATCCTAATTTGCATATTTAATGAGTTGTGGAACCCTAATTGTGCATTTAATTCAATTAGGTCATGTGAACCCTAATTTTGCACTTGGGCCCACAATCATTATACCGAAATATTGATATAAATTTTATTGTGAAACTTTATCTTTTTCATGTCGGGGTTACTATTCACGTATACAATACTATTCACATATACGATATCATTCACGTATACGGCACTATTTACGTATACGGTACTATTTACGAATACGGGGTACTATGCACGAGTTACTATTCATGGGGTAATATTCACGACAAAATTGGTTTCTTTTTCTGACCAAATTATCGTTGATTTATGAATCTTACTCTTGAAATTAAATCCATGTTTTGATCATATTGTTTTTATTATCATATATAACATTTTTATAATCCTTGTGATGAAATTTCTCTTTGACTTGAGTGTAAAGATGGGTAGATTATTGGTATGATAGTGACTATGAGTTCTCTTTGGCCAGTAGTGCAAAGATGAATTGTTAACTGGTATGATCATGACCATTGAATTTACAATTGAATATCTTTAGCTTAAGTGCAAAGGTGAATTGATCAACATGGTTATAATTATTGTTTATATTGTAAGACCCCGAATTTTATGAAATAAAAGTATTCAATTTTTCTATTCAGTAAATGGTTAAATTGATAAAAGTTAAAGTTAAGGGTGATATATGAATTTTTTTTCAAAATACGCAAGTGGTTATAAAGTATTCATTATTGTCGGGGAATATTCGTTTGGTCGTGGAATATTCTTTCTGATCGGAAATATTCATACGACGGCGCAACTATTTGTGGGCCCCATAACGGATAACTGTTGGAAGAAGAAAACGACAAAATTGAATAATGACGTAGTTGTTACCGTTAACACTGTTGGAATACCCGTTGGTTAAAATACAGTTGTAAGACCCCAAATTATTAATAAATGAAATTTAATTTCTCTAATTATTATTTTGAAATAGTAAGGGGTTGATTTGATTAATGTGGTTAGTTATGGGTAAAATGCGCAAATATTTTAAAATAAGCAGGTGGTTATAAAATACTCATTGTTGTCGGAGAATATTCGTTTGGTCGTGGAATATTCTTGCTGTCAGGAAATATTCGTACGACGGTGCAGTCTTTTGTGGGCCCATAACAAAAAGCGATTGGATGAAGAAAATGACAAGTATAAGTTGTTTATAAATAATGGTGCAATGCTTATTCTGCATTATCTATTGGAATACCCATGGTTAAAACACAAGAATACGCCTGTTGTTGTTGACATTACCCAGATTGCACCAATTATTGATTCTTATGTAAGAAGGCACTACTCAATAATTGTTACGATAATTACTTTGCTCAAAGATTTTATTTTATTGATTCAATAATTGATGCGTTGATATTTTATATTACTGTTGTTTCAATAATTGTCACTACACAATATTTTCCATTATCGAATCAATAATTCATATTATCTGAATAATATTATTAGAAAACATTATTGGCAATGTATAGAAAATTCTGTCTAAGGAGATGTTTGGTCACCTAATTGCATGCTAGTAAGGAGAAATTCTGATAAAAGGGCTATTTATTATGAATTATTGAAGTTCCGAAGTTCCGAAATAATTGATTTTTGGAAGTTTAAAATATTTATAGTTAGAAAAACGTTTTTATTGTTTTGGTTGGCCCCCCATGTGTTGCAAATGGCTGAAATCAGATTTTCAAAGAATGCGTAGGAATTTTTTTTTAAGTATTAATATTATATTAAATTTTTTACTTTGGTGTTCTAAGCATTTTCCTATAAATAGGGTGCTTAGGTTAGAATTGAAAATCACACCAGAAACTGAAGTTTTCTTTTTCTTTCTCTCTCTATAATATCGAGCGTATTTGTGAGTATTTTAGTACTTTGAGTATTGCTATACGGTGCAAGTTCTTTCAAAGACTATATCCAAAGATTCCAAATGTAAGTACTATTCTTTCTGAGGTAAGGGATATTATTTTATTCGAAAATGATATTATTTCTTCAATATCATTATGCCGAAATTTTGATTGGAAATTTTTATCAAATTTGGAAATTTTTCATGTCGGGGTTACTATTCATGAGTTATTATTCACGAGTTACTATTCATGAGTACTATTCACGAAGCGTGAAGATGTTTTTTTGTGAAATTTCTATCTTTTGAGGTTGGAGTTACTATTCACGTATACGGCACTTATTCACGATCGACCTTTATTCACGTAAAAATTAAATTTTCTTTTCTCAGTATCCAAGATTGTCTCGTTATGATTCCTATCTTTGATTGGATCTATGTTTTGATCTTCATTCTTGAATTTTACTCCAATCTGGTTATTTATGAAGTATTTTTGAACTTGGATTATTTAAAGTACGAATCCTTAATACATGTTCTTTTGTTTCACTGGATTCATTTTCTTTAAAATATTTTTCATCATCCTCGACCCTAAATGATGATATTATTGAATATCTTTGGCTGTAGTGCAAAGATGAATGATTTCTTGATGAATATCTTTGGCCCGTAGTCAAAGATAAACAGTGTTGAGATGAACATAACCGATCGATTAATATCTTTGGCCCGTAGTGCAAAAGATGAACAGTGTTTAGATGAATATGTCCAATCGATGAATATCTTTGGCCTCAGAGCAAAGATGAATATTTGATTCCGTATATATATTGATTGATGTTACAAGGATAAAATATCGACGATGAACTTTTAAATTCATATATAGAAGATAGTAGTTTGTATTCTCTACTTAACTCTTCCAATGAATTATTATTTCATTGCGAAGATTGATTTAAAACCTGGTTGTCTATTGTATTCTATTAGATTTTTCCTGTTGAGGAATAACGATAATTTGTTCTATATTATCTTAGTCATAATGTTCTTTTTCTCGGGTTAGTTGAGCTCACCCTTTTCCTTGTTGTTCCATTTTTCTTCTCGTGAGGCGAGAATATAGCGAGTACTAGTCTAAGGTGTGGAATGATGGTTCTAGAAGTTGTTCTAGTAGTCCTCCTCACTATTCGTAAAATAGTGTATTAATAATTGTAATGAAGACTTATTTGAATGTGGATATTGTCTAGATGACAATATTTGTATTTAAACTCACAGTTTTTATGTTATATTAATAAAGTTGTAGTTGTTTTACATCTTTATGTATTTAGCGACTCGTAATGGGTGTTGTATACCTATTTTGGGGGCGTCACAACAAGATACGCTGCGGGTTTCACAAGAGAAGACACAGTATTGCACGTATTTTGAATTATTGATCCTTACGTAGCATAAGGCACTTATTCAATAATTGTTATTGAAGAATTATCGTTCAATATTTTATTTTATTGATTCAATAATTGCTGCGTTGATATTTTATATTATTGTAATTTCAATAATTGTCATTTTGACAAAGATTCCATTATCAAATCAATAATTCATATTATTTGAATAATATTATTATATAGCATTATTGGCAATGTCTAGAAAGTTCATCAATGAGAGGTTTGTTCACCTAATCAAGGCCAGATGAGAGAGAAATTTTATCTGAAAGCCCCTCTTTCCTCGGGGAGCTGCCTTGTCATTATTGTGATTCTGTAATATTATTTGTGAATAATTAATTATTGATTTATATGATAATGAAATATTTATTTGATGTGGATATAAATGATGGGTTTATTTATGTAGTTATAAATGAAGGAGTTAATGTTGAGATGTTTTATCAGTATTTTGTCGGATTGGAGGTATTAAAAGATCAAATTGGTGTTATTACAGCTTTATTGTGTGAGTTATAATATTTAATCCGACCGTTGGATCATTGTAA
This sequence comes from Panax quinquefolius, assembly GCA_020205615.1. Taxonomy (NCBI): domain Eukaryota; kingdom Viridiplantae; phylum Streptophyta; class Magnoliopsida; order Apiales; family Araliaceae; genus Panax; species Panax quinquefolius. The sequence goes on along the minus strand of JAINUW010000722.1, from coordinate 612,968 downwards.
TTTTTGGATATGTTATACATATATAAGTTGAGTATATGTCCACAAATTTTGAACTGTTAAAAATGAGCGTATGATTTGTTATGAATTTTAAGAGGCGAATGATTCGGAAATTAGATTTATAAATGATTTTAGTGGAAAATTCTTGAAATGGGTGGGCCCCACTTTTGGTTATTGGGGAAGATGGCTGATTTTTGGTGGGTGGAATAGTAGCAGGTAAAGCCATCGTAAAGCAGTCAAGTCTGCTTTTGCCAGGCTTAACATTTTCCAATAAATAGAGGCTAAGTTAGAATTGAAAAACACACCAGAATTCATAAGTTTTCTCTCTTTTTCTCTCAGATTATCGAGTGTATTTTGTGAGTATTTAGATACTTGGTGAGTTGCTATTCATCAGTGCAAGTTTCCTTCAAGTGTCATATCCGATATCCAGTCAGAAGTGCTGCTCTTTTAAGGTAAGGGATAGTAAGGGATTTTAAGGGTTGTTATGTTTTTCATGTTTCGTAACTTTTCATACCTTCAAAAATTCTAGAAAAATTTGAAATGATAATTTGATGAGTTTTATTGATTGTGTCCAAAATGGTAATTTTGGATGTATAGATTAAGAGTTATGAATTTTATGAGAAAAGACTATTTTAAAAGTAATCGCTTATAACTCCTTTGTGGTTAACTCCAAAATTGATAAAAAAAATATCTGGAGTACATCTATATAATATCGATTATACTCTATGAATTTCGAATTTTGGATAAAAGGACAATTTATGATAAATGTCTAAATATTCGCCGATTTTGGCCATATGAAAATAGTAAATGAATTTTAAAAATTACGAGAAAAATATATGTTCAATATGGGACTATATTCTGCTAAATCCGAGAAAAGAAATATTTTTGGAACTGATTTGGTATTTTTCATAAAAATGGACTAGTTATGAGTAAATAAATTAAATATGTTATGTGAAGTAAGAAAATTGAAAAATAGGATTTTATGGCTTGAGAATCCTATATGAGGTATATGCAGATTTTTTATAAGGGTTTTGGTTATTGGTGATGAAATCTTATGAGTTTGAAATTTTAGGATGATTAAATGCATTATTTAATAAAGTGTAAACAATTAAAATAAATTGTTTATAAGTTTAAGAAATGTTATTTCAGTATCATTATACCGAAATATTGGTATGAATTTTATTGTGGAATTTCTACCTTTTTGTGTCAGATTTACTATTCATGAGTTACTATTCACGAGTTACTATTCATGAGTTACTATTCACGAAGTTACTATTCATGGGTTACTATTCATGACAAAATTGGTTTCTTTTTCTAACCAAATTATAGTTGATTTATGAATATTACTCTAGAGATTAAATCTAGATGTTTTGATTATATTGATTTTACTATCATATATAACATTTTTATAACCCTAATGATGATATTAATTTCTCTTTGACTTGAGTGTAAAGATGGGTAGATTATTGGTATGATCATGACTATGGGTTCTCTTTGGCCAAGAAAGGCAAAGTTGAATTGTTGATCGGTATGTTCATGACCATCAATTTATAATTGAATATCTTTAGCTTAAGTGCAAAGGTGAAATGATCAACATAGTTATAATTATTGTTTATATAAATTCAGAAATGATTATATATTTCTTTGAGATATTAATATATTTGGCCTGTAGTGCAAATATGAACTGTTGAGGAATATCTTTGGCCTATAGTGCAAAGATGAACTGTTGATAAATATCTTTGGCCTGTAGTGCAAAGATGACCTGCTGTTGAATATCTTTGGCCTGTAGTGCCAAGATGGTATGTTGATGAATATCTTTGGCCCGTAGTGCAAAGATGAAATTGTTAGTATGATTATAAACAGGAACTGTGATTTGGTATAACCATGATCTTTGATATTTCAGGTAAAGATATGTGATGAAAATTATTTTTCGTCCTGTGTGCGAAGAGGAATTTAGAATCACAATTATGATTATGAGTTATTCATATAATTGTGGAAAGGAACTGTTGAGTGATGTTACAGGGATAAAACACTATTGGTGGACTTTTAATATGGAGAAGATAGTAGACTTTATGGTCTATTTGACTCTTCTAATGGATTGCTCGTTCCGCTGCAACTATGGTTGAAAAGTTTTATCATCTACCATATGTTCTAAATCTCTGATTTATTACTTGTGACAACCCCAAAATAGGTCCATTCCATCCAACCCATTTTGAGTCGCCAAATACATGGTACAGAAAACAACTACAACTTTATTACAACAATTGTCGTGCAAAATACAACAACACATATGTTGTGAGTTTTGATACTAAAATATACCAACCGCGACTCTGGACCAACTTGGATAAAGACGTCACAATGACACCTTACATAAAGGTATAGTCAAAACTGCTTTTAGAAATTAGAATCTTTGGGAAGTGCTCAAGAAAACCTTCGTACACGGGAGGCCGTGTTTAGGTTATGATAGATATCATATAGCCCACGAAATTATCCTTGGTTGACCTAATAGACCCAAAGAAAAAATGAGAAGATTACTATCATATTTTTCCCAATGGTGTGTCTTCTCTTGACATATCATTATCTCCACCGTCTCTAATTGAGAATTATACTTCAACCAAACTCCAAGATTATATAGGTAGTGCTCGTATATATACTCAACAAGTGGATGAGTACATCCCTGTCTTATGATAATACGAGGTTGTATGTCATTAGACATCTTGTATGATAGTGGCAAAACACCCTTTCAACGTTGGGTTCGCTTCACCCTATTTGATTCAACAAATATAACTACTAAATGATGACCACCGCTCTATTCCCCGTTATCCCGCTCGACCCAAATATACTACTGTATTACACAAAAGGAATTGTGAAGCAAAAGGGTGAGCACAACTAGCTTAGTAAAGAATATTATGACTAAAGATAAATAAATTATCAATATTCTTCATCAGTAATAAATCGGAGATTTAGAATATATGGTAGATGATAAAACTTTTCAACCATAGTTGCAGCGGAACGAGCAATCTATTAGAAGAGTCAAATGTAGACCATAAAATCTATTATCTTCTCCATGTTAAAAGTCCACCAACAATGTTTTATCCTCAGTAACATCAATCAATGTTCCTTTCCCACAATTATATGAATAACTCATAATCATAATTGTGATTCTAAATTTCTTCGCATCCAAGACGAAGATAATTTTTTATCAATTGCCTTTACCAAAACATCAAAGATCATGGTTATACCAAATCACAGCTTCTTGTTCATAATCATACTAATAAATTCATCTTTTTGCACTACGGGCCAAAGATATTCAACAACATGTCATCTTTGCACTACAAAGCAAAGATATTCAACAACAGTCATCTTTTTCACTACTACCAAAAATATTAATATCTCAAAAAATATATAATCATTTCGTAATTTATATAAACAATAATTATAACCATGTTGATCAATTCACCTTTGCACTTAAGCTAAAGATATTCAATTATAAATTCAATGGTCAGCGATCACACCAATCACAATTCAACTTTTCACTCATCGCCAAAGAGAACCCTAGTCATGATCATACCAATAATCTACCCATCTTTACACTCCAAAGGAAAGAGAATTTGAATATCGAGGTTATAAAAATGTTATATATGATAATAAAATCTATATAATCAATACATAGTTTTAATCTCCGTAGTAATATTCATAAATCAACTATAATTTGTTTAGAAAAGAAACCAATTTTGTAGTGAATAAGAACTCATGAATAAGCATCATGAATAAGTAACTCGTGAATAGTAATTCGTGAATAGTAACTCAGTAACTCGTGAATAATAATAAGAACTCATACATAAAAAAGTTCCAAAGTTGATAAAAATTTCCAACCAATATTTCTGCATAATGATATTGAAGAAATAATATTATTTTCGAATAAAATAACATCCCTTACAATCCCTTAAAATCCTTTACTATCCCTTACCTCGAAAGAGCAGTACTTCTGACTTGAATAACGCTGAACGAACTTGCACCGTATAGCAACACTCAAGATATCAAAATACTCACAAGAACACACTCTATAATATAGAGAGAAATAGAGAGAAAACTTCAGTTTCTGGTATGATTTTCAATTCTAACCTAAGCACCTATTTATAGGAAATTGCTTAGAACACCAAAAGCGTAAAATTTAATATAATAATATTATTATAAAAATATTATTCATGCTCACCTCTTTGACAACTGAATTCAGCATGTTTGCAACACCATTGGAGCCCACCAAATGACAAAAAAACGTTTTTTTTAAAAATAATTAAAACTTCCAAAATTAATTATTTCAAACTTCTAACTTCAATAATTCATAATAAATAGTCCTTTATCGTAAAATTAAAATCTCACAAATTTTTATAGGAAATTCAATTCTCTACAACTTTACAGAAGAAAGTTTTTCCAAATTCCAAACCGAAATTGACCGAAATCCACAAACGGACGATTTTACAAGCTATAATCAAATTTCAGTCAAGAAATGGGGTCCACCGACACACAAAACATGTGTTAATCATTTAATACAAAAAAATACTCTTTCTCCTCATATACTCATATATCCCACATTCATTGTAAAAATATCATCATTATTAAATTATAAAAATATAATAAAATATTGTTTTATCGAAAAAAGATAAAATATCAATTTTCAACAATTGTCATTTAAAAATTTTCTCCATCTATATCCATATAAAATGAATATTTTCCTCATCATATAAACCAATAATTAATTATTCACAAATAATATTACGAATCACAATAATAAGAACCAAAGGCAGTTCAGGAAAAAGGGGCTTTCAATAAGGATCTCTCTCTACCTGGGCGCCATGATTAGGTGACCAAACCTCTCCTTAGACAAAATTTTCTAGACATTGCCAATAATGTTTTCTAATAATATTATTCAGATAATATGAATTTTTTGCTTCGATATTAGAAAATACCGTGTGTAGTGACAATTATTGAAACAACGATAATATAAAATATCAACGCAAAGAATTATTGAATTAATAAAATAAAATACCTAATAAAGAATTATAAGAAAAATTGAATACTTTTATTTCATAAAATTCGGGTCTTACAATCTCCCTCCTTATGAAATTTAGTCCCTCGAAATTTACGTGCACTGTATTTCAAAGAGTTGAGAATACCTCTTGCTTTCATTTTGATTCCATCTTTCCTCATCCCTCGTGATTTCTCCATTGCTCATCTCACCGTATTTCGATATCATTCTAGAATACTGACTTCAAAACAAGGGTTAATTGAACAAATTAACATATCACATAATATCCCGATATTATGACTGACCAACAAATAAGCTTAGGTAAGACACACTAGTGAAGGATTTACTCATCTCTCCCCTCCTAGTTCTAATCCCGATCTCCGCCAGAGACCATATCCCAAAGCTCTGATACCAATTGTGACAACCCCAAAATAGGTCCATTCCATCCAACCCATTTTGAGTCGCCAAATACATGGTACAGAAAATAACTACAATTTTATTACAACAATTGTCGTGCAAAATACAACAACACATATGTTGTGAGTTTTGATACTAAAATATACCAACTGTGACTCTGGACACCAACTTGGATAGCACGTCATAATGACACCTTACATAAAGGTATAGTCAAAAACTGCTTTTAGAAATTAGAATCTTTGGGAAGTGCTCAAGAAACTTTTCGTTACAATGGGAGTCATGCTTCTAGGTTATGATAGATATCATATGGCCACGAATTATCCTTGGTTGAATTCTAATAGACCCCAAAGAAAAATGAGAGGATTACTATCATATTCTTCCCAATGGTGTGTCTTCTCTCGACATATCATTATCTCCACCAGTCTCTAATCGAGAATTATACTTCAACCAAACTCCAAGATTATATAGGTAAGGCTCATATATATACTACGACAAGTGGATGAGTACATCCTCGCTTTATAATGATACGAGGTCAGTATGTCATTAGACATCTTGTATGATAAAGGGCAAAACACCCTTTCAACGTTGGGTTCGCTTCACCTATTTGATTCAACAAATATAACTACTAAATGATGACCACCGCTCTATTCCCCTCGTTATCCCCGCCGACCCACCTACACTCAGATTACCTAAAAGGAATTGTGAAGCAAAGGGGTGAAAGACAACTAGCTCAAGAAAGAATATTATGACTAAAGATAAATAAATTATCAATATTCTTCATCAGTAATAAATCAGAGATTTAGAACATATGGTTGATGATAAAACTTTTCAACCATAGTTGCAGCGGAACGAGCAATCCATTAGAAGAGTCAAATAGACCATAAAATCTATTATCTTCTCCATGTTAAAAGTCCACCAACAATGTTTTATCCCTGTAACATCAATCAACAGTTCCTTTCCACAATTATATGAATAACTCATAATCATAATTGTGATTTTAAATTCCTCTTCGCATCCAAGACGAAGATAATTTTCATCACCTGTCTTTACCTGAAATATCAAAGATCATGGTTATACCAAATCACAGTTCATGTTCATAATCATACTAATAAATTCATCTTTTTGCTACGGGCCAAAGATATTCAACAACATGTCATCTTTTTGCTACAAAGCCAAAGATATTCAACAACAAAGTTATCTTTGCACTACTACCAAAAATATTAATATCTCAAAAAAATATAATCATTTCGAATTTATATAAACAATAATTATAACCATGTTGATCAATTTACCTTTGCACTTAAGCTAAAAAGATATTCAATTATAAATTCAATGGTCACGATCATATCACCACAATTCAACTTTTCACTAATGGCCAAAGAGAACCCTAGTCATGATCATACCAATAATCTACCCATCTTTACACTCCATTGAAAGAGAATTTCAACATCGTGGTTATAAAATGTTATATATGATAATAAAATTAATATAATCAATACATAGTTTTAATCTCCGAGTAATATTCATAAATCAACTATAATTTGGTTAGAAAAAAGAAACCAATTTTGTGGTGAATAAGACCCATGAATAGTAACTCGTGAATAGTAACTCATAAATAGTAACTCATGAATAGTAACTCATGAATAGTAACTCGTGAATAAGTAACTCATGAATAAGAACTCATGAATAAGTAACTTCGTGAATAGTAACTCTCATGAATAAAGCTAAGTGAATAAGAACTCATAAATAGTAACCCCGACATGAAAAAGTTCCAAATTTGATAAAAATTTCCAACCAATATTTCGGCATAATGATATTGAAGAAATAATATTATTTTTGAATAAAATAACATCCCTTACAATCCTTTAAAATCCTTTACTATCCCTTACCTCGAAAGAGCAGTACTTCTGACTTGAATAACGTTGAATGAACTTGCACCGTATAACAACACTCAAGATATCAAAATACTCACAAGAATACACTCTATAATGTAGAGAGAGAAATAAAGAGAAAACTTCAGTTTCTGGTATGATTTTTAATTCTAACCTAGGCACCTATTTATAGGAAATTGCTTAGAATACCAAAGCAGAAAATTTAATATATTAATATTATTATAAAAGTTATTCATGCTCACCTCTTTAACAACTGAATTCAGCATGTTTGCAACAACATTGGAGCCCACCAAATGACAAAAAACGTTTTTCTTTTAAAAAATAATTAAAACTTCCAAAAATTAATTATTTCGAAACTTCGGAACTTCAATAATTCATAATAAATAGTCCTTTATCAGAAAATTTGAATCTCACAACTTTTTATAGGAAATTCAATTATCTACAACTTTGCAGAAGAAAGTTTTTCCAAATTCTAAACAGAAATTGACCGAAATCCACAAACGGATGATTTTACAGGCTATAATCAAATTTCAGTCAAGAAATGGGGTCCACCGACACACAAAACATGTGTTAATCATTTAATACAACAAAATAGTCTTTCTCCTCATATACTCATATATCCCACATTCATTGTAAAAATATCATCATTATTATATTATAATAATATAATAAAATATTATTTTATCAGAAAAGATAAAATATCGATTTTCAACAATTGTCACTTTAAAAATTTTCTCCATCTATATCCACATAAAATGAATATTTTCCTCATCATATAAATCAATAATTAATTATTCACAAATAATATTACGTAATCACAATAATAAGAAACTGCATAGCTCCTGTGAAAGAGGGGCTTTCCAATAAGGATCACTCCTTAATGGCGCGCAATTAGGTGACCAAACCTCTCCTTAGACAGAACTTTCTAGACATTGCCAATATTGTTTTCTAATAATATTATTCAGATAATATGAATTATTGCTTCGATAATGGAAAATACTGTGTAGTGACAATTATTAAAACAACAGTAATATAAAATATCAACGCATCAATTATTGAATTAATAAAATAAAATACTGAACAGTAATTATAAGAAAAAATTGAATACTTTTATTTCATAAAATTCGGGGTCTTACATTACTGATGAAGGCTATTGATAATTTATTTATCTTTAGTCGTGATATTCTTTATCGAAGCTAGTCAGTGCTTCACCCTTTGCTTCACAATTCCTTTCGTGTAATAAGAGTGCAATTTGGGTCGACGGCGGGGATAATGAGGGAATAGAAATCGGTGGTTTATAGTCATTGAGGTTCTCCCTAAATAAAGTATAAAAATAATTTTATAGAGACTTTAGATAAGTGTGTTTTGATTATATATGTCATTTGATATTTAATTTTGGTGAACCGAATAAAGTGGTGAACTCAACTTTGGAAGGTGTTTTGCCACTATCATACAAAATGTCTAATGACATACAAACTCGTGTTATCATAAGACAGGGTTGTGCACATCCACTTACTGAGTATATCTACGTGCACTACCTATATAATCTTGATGTTTGTTTGAAGTATAATTCTTTGAGATATTAATATCTTTGGTCTGTAGTGTAAAGATGACATGTTGTTTAATTATATCTTTGGCATGTAGTGCAAAGATGACATGTTGTTGAATATCTTAGGCATGTAGTGCAAAAATGAACTGTTGATGAATATCTTTGGCCCGTAGTGCAAAGATGAATTTATTAGTATGATTATGAACATGAACTGTGATTTGGTATAACCATGATCTTTGATGTTTCAGGTAAAGACATGATGAAAATTATCTTTGTCCTAGGTGCGAAGAGGAATTTAGAACCACAATTATGATTATGCGTTATTCACATGATTGTGGACAGAAACTGTTGATTGATGTTACAGGAATAAAATATTGTTGGTGGACTTTTAACATGGAGAAGATAATAGACTTTATGGTCTATTTGACTCTTCTAATGGATTGTTCGTTCCGCTGCAACTATGGTTGAAATGTTTTATCATCTACCATATGTTCTAAATCTCTGATTTATTACTGACGAATGCTATTGATAATTTAATTATCTTTAGTCATGATATTCTTTAATGTGTTTATTGAACTCACCCTTTTGCTTCACAATTCCTTTCATGTAATAAGAGTGTAGCTGGGTCGAGCGGGGGTAACAGGGGAATAGAACGGTGGTCTATAGCTTTTGAGGTTTCTCCTAAAACATTATAAAAATAATTTTATTGAGAATTTTAATTAAGTGTGTCGTATTTTATACGTCATTTAACCGTTGATTTTGGTGAACCAAATAGGGTGAGGTGAATCCAACTTTGGAAGGGTGTTTTGCCACTATCATACAAGATGTCTAATGACATACGACTTCGTGTTATCATAAGACAGGGTTATGCACATCCACTTGCTGATTATATCTATGATCACTATCTATATAAAAATATCGTTTGTAATATTCATCAACGTCCTCATCAAATTACACTAAAATTGAGGACTACTAGAAGCCATCATAAAAAGTACTCGCGAGTTTAAAAAAATGGAACAACAAAAGGGTGATATACCATTACGATCATAGAACAAATTATCTTTATCCTCACAATTATTAATTAAACGAAAAATCTTCAAATAGATAATAGAATAAAGTTAAGTAGATAATCATACCTCTATAAGAATCGAAAAGCTCGTCCTCGTGTCACAAGTTCACCTCCAAATCCTTTAAGCGAAGCGCTCAAAAATTTCAATCCACCATCCTTGGTTCCTTCCTTTAAAACGATCAACGATTAGCCACCCAAATGTTCTTGAATCCCTCAGAGGTGATCCACCAAGGAAGAAGAAAATTCAAGAAGAAGGGTATTTGGCTCAAACCCTAGTTTTTCATCTCTATGTAAAAGGTACTCTCCAACAAATTGAAATTACGACGTTCATTAAAAAATCAACAACCCATACCACCCATAATAAGACTCTCTTATTTATAGATGTGGGCAACCCACCTTAACAATTAAGGAATTGGGTTTATTTAATTAATTAAATTCTTTTAATTAATTAAGCTCCCTAATCTTATTAGGATAATTAATTAAACTCCTTTAACTAATTTTCCTTCCTAATCCAATTAGAATAAATGAGAGTACTTATATTAAATTAATTCCTAAACTCTTTTAGAAATTAAAATAATAATAATTGTAATAATATTAATAAGACTCTCTTATTAATTTATATTTAATATTTCTAAAATATTAAATAATAATATTAAGCTATTTAATTTATTCTATCACCATAGATTAAATTAAATATACTTAACATATTATTACGATTATGCCATTAACTTCTTAAATAATTATTCTTCCTTTTATGGTGTGACCTTTTAGGTTCTCCATATTAAACCTATTGTGAATAAATCAATTAGAATAATTCTAATCTTATTTAAATAAATAAATTAAACAATTAATTTATTTAAATAAATAATATTTATTCTACAATAGGATAAGCCTCCCTAAATCATCAACGACTTTCCGTATAATATAGATTTCAACATTAATCATTAAAGAACCTTTCGAGTAAATAGTTACCGCATAATTCAATCCTTCCACCATACAATGTCCCAATTAAATATAAGACATGGAATTATCACAAAGTCTTATTTTATTTAATTATATGTATTTCGATCCTTAAATGCACAACTCCAAATAATGCAAATTAGAAACTCCTTTCTAATTTCATTCTCCGCTTCCGCCAAGGACTACTGGGTTGTCATTTATCTAATCACATAGACATTTCTTTTTTTATTGTAAGTGGTAGATTCTTTATCGATCATACATTATCTCCATGTACAACTTATTATACCCAAGCATACCCTTTGATATACCCTAAGGGTCTTAAGGAATAAGTCAAAGTATAACTCATCATACACAAGATACTATGATGATCTCAAGTCCAAGGATTACTTGACTACTATCACTACAGAATTCCTATCGACAGCAAATAAAACTCCATTAGGTATTCCTTAGCGAGCCACGCTCAAAGGAACTTATTCTCTAATAAGCACCTACATACTTGCTTTAAGTGTTCCACACAAATGATCATGAGATCAATCATCCTCATCCAACGAAAGCAAGTTAACGATGTACCAATCTATCCGGATTCACTAATCCCCAATTTAGTAATCCAACGATTGGGAACTATTTTAGTTTTAAGCTTTCAAAGAATTTAGATCTCATTAGAATGATCATCATCATTATTCTAAAAGCATTGCTTAAAACTACGGGTTTATCACATATTATAAAACAAAGATCATGTAGATAATTAAAAGCCTTTAATAAATTAATACTTTTTATTAATAAATGAATAAGATTGTTACAAAGTATATGCTTTATCATCAAACATGATCGGCTTGTGTGCATACTACTTTCAATCTCCCACTCAGACTAAAGCCAATCGTCATGGTAACTCATACTCTTCTTCTCTAAGTGACGATTATCCCGCCGTTGGATAAGCTTTAGTTAATGGATATGTAATGTTGTTCATGAGAGTCCACTATCTCTATAGTGATTTCCCATCTTTCAATGATTCTAATAATCAAATGAAAGTGCCACAACACATGTTTAGATCCAAGATGAGACTTAGAACTATTCCTAGTTCTCAGAATGAACTTTTAATCCAAACAATCAACTTCATAGCCTTCATTTATAGCTATATACTTTGTCTTTATCACTAAACCAAAGAACTCTTTCATTGTTTGGAACCTTTCCAATTCAACGCACCACTGCTCAAGATAACGCTTTACCTTAAAGTGGATTTTTTCGTCATCTTGTCTGTCTGAAAAAACTTGAGTCTCATAAGCCCTCTAGTTTTAATTTAGACCCACCATGTTATGCTCACATCCTTAGTGCCAAGTAAGAACTTTAAGATGTTTTTCACCGACTTTATAGTGAACTTCTCCATATTACGACCGATCAACATCGTGTCTCGATATTTCATCAGATACATGATTGTCACTCATGCAATCTCTTTTCTCGTGAGTCTATGGGGACTATTAAGAGAGATACACCCATAGCTCATCAACATGAGACATCTCTTGAGTTTGCCATGCTAAACGACTTTTAGCATCAAATGAATATACGCTCTCTCAGGTTAAGTCGAGCATCCTCTTAAATCTATCTATATAGATTTATATCCCCAATTAAGATACTCTTCCCAAATCATTCATGGAGGAATGTTTAGACAACTTTATCTTTACCGATCAGAAGATTGGTATGTCATTCCTTATCCGTAGATATCAACATATAATATTAATGAATGTCACCCACGCGACCCTTTAGTACACACTCGATTCTTTTGTAACATTTTGATTGCCTCATCAAAACGAATGTTCTTAGAAACTTGCTCATCGAATGTAACTTACCTCATCGATCATCATCATCTTCTATGATGTGTACCTCATCATCATCATCCATGATGAATCCATACCTCCTAGGTATCTTCTGGTACTATTCCGCATTTACGATTCTGGTTGTGGTACAAATAGTCTATCTATAGTTCCTCTTATTCGACTTATAGTGTTTTGTGGTTCTTGAACTTTTCAAGATCTATTATCCTCCCACTAGCCCCTTCAATGATAAACACCTTTATCTTAGTATGCGCCGTGTTTCGTAACAAACACCTTTTTCTAAGTAGAATTATAGTAACATATACCCTAAACTTACTTTAGGATGTCCCACAAATCATACTTCACAAATCTTGTCCCAAGCTTATCCTTTGAAACCTTTTTCACATAAGTCGACAACCCCTTATCTTAACATACTTAAGATTAGGAATCCTCCCCGCCCATAACTTTTATGGAGTCTTAAATGGATTTTGAGGTTACCATTTTCGTAGATATGCAGCCATTTCTAGACATTATCCTGTAGGATACTCGAATGCTCTGTAAAATCATTATGGACCGCACTACATGTCCAACAAGGTACGAATTTTCCATTCGTATACATCAATCAATTATTACGTATCGTGATGTGTCCATTATGAGAAAAACCATTTGAGATGATCTAGAAACTTATCAAGACAAGTATTTATTCCTTGATCTAATCAAAGAATCTTAATACTTTGCCAATTTGTTTCACTTCAATTCTTTTCAACCTTTCAAATAATTCACACTTGTATTTCAAGAAAAATACACACATTCAACTCTTTCAATGATCATCTCCTTTTCTATACTAATTTGTTCAATATGCAAAATTATTTTCATGTAAGTCAAGTATACAAAATTTATTAAGTAATATTCCATTTATACAAAACATTATTATTATAAATAAATACAACAATTGTTCTTAATTATAATACCAAAGTTTTCATCATTCAACAATAAAATGGAAATAATATTTTTAACAAGAACCGAATACAATAACAACTTATCGACTTAATAGATTTGCCCAGTAGAAAATGCTAAACTATAAGTTTCTATAGCTAATGCAAAAACCTTTGCTTCATTTTCCACACATAGATTACTTATCTTTGTTTAACTTTCTACTTCTTGATCCTTTCATAAATCTATATTTATGATAACCAAAGTCGGTATCCAATACCCAAGTAGAACCTCGACTTAAAGAAAAATTATTTCAATCATGAACAAAAATCAGATTGTAAAATCAAACTTCACTAAGCTTCTTTGTTAGCCTCGCAAGATGCTTCTCGCAGCTTTCTTTCCAAAGGTCCAGCTTATTGCAAAGGAAGCAAACTCCTTTGCTATCCGTGACGCTTTTGTTCTTATTATCCTTTGTTTACGCCTTTCATTTACCTTCTTTGAATCGCTCTTCTTTCGTAAGATCCTTTGGCCCCTACCAAGAAGACTTGATCTTTCTTGGTTGAAAGTGACTCTCAACATTTTTCAATATGTTAAGCAAATCAAATGAGTCGATATCTAGCTTGTTCATATGAAAAATTCACAACAATTGTGAAAGGAGTCCGGAGTGAGTGCAAGATCAAATCTCGCTCAACTCTCCATCCATGACAAAACCAATTATCCTAATCGATCAATCAAATCGATTATGTTAAGAACTTTTGTCTGATTTAGAAGTGTCATCGGGCCATTCTAGATCTAAGAGCTCCTTAGATATCCGATATCTATCACCCCTACTTTCCTCACCATCAACTACTTGATGTGCAGGAGAATAAGAGAGTATCCATAGTTTCAGCCGACGCCAAAGCTCATACTCATGGATGCGGCAGCATGATGCATCGAGCCAATCAGCATCATCTTCGCCACTTTCTAAAAGTAGCAATGTCTTCCTCGAGGCATTGTTCTGCAACCATTGCGTAGGATAGGCGATTATGGATATAAGATAGCTTTTCAAATGCATGAGAACTATTCTCAAATTCCTTAACCAATCCTTTTAATTTGGCCCCGTTAATTTAGCATCTAATATGCTTCGCAGTTGATAGTAATTTTAGACATTGTAAAATTCTCAGAAATGAATTTGTAATTAACAACATTTTAACATACATTCTTTTATTAATTACCAAAATAATTTAGGTCTTGTTTTAAATTGGTATCTCCCACTATTTTCTTCAAACTATATTACCTCACTTATATAGTTCTAAGAAAATCTAATTAAAGATTTGCTAGTGAGAATAAGGATCCCATTTCAAATGTATATATATTTCTAAAGTACACAACAAACTATATATAAATAAATAGGTAGACAACTTTTGTCAATTACATCAACTATGCAACTCCTTGTCTTTTGCCTCTCTAGATTATTTTGATCAAGCTGGTGGCACATCCGAATCAAAATTATCCAAGTTAAGTCCAACCTAGCACTCCATATATTCAAAAAGAAAAAATATCATCCTTGTGGTGACACAACAAAACAATATTGTTCAATTTTCTTTATAAGATCAAATGTGATAATTAACATCTTAAATACTTAATACTTGCTTTGTGGTGACACAACAAACTCATATTAAATATTTAATACTCTATTAATTTTATCATGCTAGAAGGCTTACGCTCGATATTCCAAATATCTTTGAACGCTTTAGACTTAATATAAAAAAAAAGCGAGGGTTTGTTATTAATTTGTCTCATCTCTGTTTAGCAAGCATTTACATATATATATAAAATACGCATTATATTAATGAACATGCAAAGCATGTTTGCATAATATATAATATATATATAGTATAAGCATGCACATATAGAATACTATATTCTACCCGGATTGATTATGGACTTTTATTCTAGTTCGTTCACTAGAGCCACCAAGTGAACCAAAAGGTCAAACCTTAAAAAGTGCAAGAAATTAATATTTAAATATAACTATTACATTTAAACCCGCTCCCATTACAAACGGTCTTCAAGCGCCTTGCTCCTCGATCTCCAATTTTTCAAAATTAATTCTAACTATTCCTATTACAAAACTATTTAAAATAAATAGAAACCTTGATCGCCAGCCAAGGGAAGTACATAGAGGGAGATAGAATTTATATTAAGAAAAATTAGAGAAGACGAGGTACGCAGAATTCCCATTTAATAAAACCCATACATTCACGCATCCAACTAAAATAAAATCCAATCATATCGTCAATAAATCCATAATCAATCCCATTTATTATCATACACATCACCATACGCATCAATAAATAACATTCATCTCATGAATAATAAACATTTAATATATATATTGATATCATTTAATGGGCAAATTTAGTTAAGATAAAATCTATTTTTGAATCAAAATAAACTCCTTTATTTTAATCCAAATTTAAATCAAAATAAAACTATTTTATTTTAATTTATCCAATTTTGAATAAAATAAACTATTTTATTTTAATCAAAATCTTTAATCAAAATAAACTCCTTTATTTTAATTAATTATGGAATCCAATTTCATATATAAAAAAAACTCTTTTAATTAAAATAAACTCTTTTATTTTAATTAATTATGGAATCCAATTCCATATAAAAAAAAAATTTATTAAAGGAAACACTATATTCTTTCCTATTCACAAATAAACTTTTTATTTTGAATAATATGAAATCTTATTTCATATCTAAATAAACTCCTTTATTTAAGGAAATTAGGATTCTTTTTCCTATTCACAAATAAACTCTTTTATTTTGAATAATATGAAATCTTATTTCATATCTAAATAAACTTTTTATTTAAGGAAAATATGGATTTACTTCCCTTTCACAAATAAACTCCTTTATTTTAGAAAAATAAAATCCAATTTCAACTCCAATTAGTTATCATGGAATCCAATTCCAACTCTAATTAGTTAAGATGAAATTTAATTTTAAAATTAAAATAAACTTTATATTTTAATATTAAAATAAACCTTTATTTTAAAATTAAAATTAACATTTTATTTTAATTATAAAATAATTAAAATAATATATATATATATATATATATATATATATATATTTCAAGACCTATATTAATACCCAAAATACGTCCAAAATAGTCCATTCCATCCAACCCATTCTCGAAATCGCCAAATACATGGTATGTAAACAACTACAACTTTATTATCACAACAATAAAATCGTGAGTTTAAATACAAATATTATCTTCTAGATAATATTTATACTCAAATAAATCCTCATCACATTTATCGATACATTATTTTACAATAATGGTGAGGACTACTAAACAACTCTCTCTGAACCTTCATTCCATACCCCGACTAAGACTGCTACATTCTCGCCTCCCGAGAAGAAAAATGGAACAACAAGGAAAAGGGTGAGCTCAACTAGCCCAAGAAGAATGTTATGACTAAGATAATATACAACAAATTATCGTTAGTCTCCAACAGGAAAAATCTGATGTAATACAATGACAAACAAGTTTCAGATCAATATTCGCAGCTTTAAATAATAATTCATGTAAGAGTTACGTAGAGAATGAAATCTACTATAATCTATGAATTTAATAAATTCATCATCAATATTTTATCCTCAGAACATCAATCAATATTCATCTCAAATCAAATATTCATCTTCGCACCACAGCCAAAGATATTCATCAATCTATTATGTTCATCTCAACACTGCTCATCTTTGCACTAAAGGCCAAAGATATTCATCACCATTATGTTCATTTAAACACCGCTCATCTTCATCAGCATTTAAAGATATTCTTCCATTTAATCATTCATCTTTGCACAAAGCCAAAGATATTCTTCAGAATCATTCATCTTCGCACTACAAAAGCCAAAGATATTCAATAATATCATCATTTAAGACTCGAGGATGATGAAAAATATTTTTAAAGAACGAATCCAAAGGAAACAAAATGACAAGGATTAAGGATTAAGGATTCAGATTTTGTTTTATCCATGTCCAACAATACCTCAAAAATAATCATAGTGGTGTAAAATTCAAGAATGATCAAAACATGGATACAATCAAAGCTAGTATCCGTATTAGATATTTTAGACGAAAAGAAAAATTTTCATTTTTCTAATAATAAAGTGATACGTGAATAAGGTCAGATACGTGAATAAAGGCCGATACGTGAATAGAATCTCGACACCAAAAGATAGAAATTCCACAAAAAACATCTTCACGCTTCATTTAATAGTACTCGTGAATAAGAATCGTGAATAAGAACTCATGAATAAGAACTCGTGAATAGTAACTCATGAATAATAGAACCCCATATGAAAAAAGTTCCAAATTTGATAAAAGTACCAACCAATATTTCAAAGATAATGATATCAAGAATTAATATCATTTGAGAAGAAAATAACATCCCTTACCTCAAAGAATCAAGATTTCTAAGGAAAGGTCAAGTGATGTCGAATGAAACTTGATCGAACAAAGAACTCTCAAAGTATCTAAATACTCACAAAATACGCCAATAATATAGAGAGAGAGAGAGAAAAACTTTGTTTCTCGTGTGATTTTCAATTCTAACTTAGCCTCTATTTATAGAAAATGTTAGCCCACCAAGCAGACTCGACTGCCACCGATGGCTTTACCTCGCTACTATTGCCACCCACCACATTTGAAATAAAATTCAGCACATTTTTTCACCAACCACAAGTGGGGCCCCACTCAATTCTAGAATTTTCCACCAAAATCAATTATAAACCTAATTTCCAAATCCGACACCTCTTAAAATTCACAACAAATCATTCGTGCATTTTAAACGGCTCAAAATTTGTGGACATATACTCAACTTATGTATGTATAACATACCCAAAATTACCACAATCCAACTATTTGATTAAAATTATAACCCCAAAGAATATATCTCAAAACCCCGATTTGATTTTTAATACCTCCAATCCGATAAAATACCGATAAAACACCTCAACATTAATTCCTTCATTAATAACCACATAAATAAATCCATCATTTATATTCATATAAAATAAATATTTCCTTATCATATGAATCAATAATTAATTATTCACAAATAATATTACGTAATCACATTTATGACAACCAGTCGCTCCTGTGAGAGGGGCTTTCCAATAAGGATCTCTCCTCATCGGGCGCGCAATTAGTGTGACCAAACCTCTCCTGTATGTAACTTTCTAGACATCACCAATAATGTTATCTAATAATATTATTCAAATAATATGAATTATTGATCCGATAATGGGAAATATCATGGCAAAGGACAATTATCAAAACAACAATAATATAAAATATCAACGCAAAGAATTATCAATCAATAAAATAAAATATCGAATAAGAATTACCGTGGAAAATTATCGAGTAAAGCCATCTTACGCATTTAATCAATAATTCAACAATATCAGTAATACCGCATGCCATCGCGCAACCACGCCAGACATCGTATTTTAACCACCGTATTTTAACCAATTTGTATTCCAACAGCCTTAATCTGTGAATAACTACGCCGTTATTTATAACCACCCAAACTTTGTCGCTTTCCTCATCCAATCGCTCACATGGGGCTCACACACGGTCGCTACTGTCGCATTTAATATTCCCATACAAAGACGTAATATTCCACACGACCAAAACGAATATTCCCCACAAAAATGAATATTTTATAACCACTTGCTTATTTTGAAATATTTGCGATTTAACCCTTAACTATCCACATTAATCAAATCAACCCTTACTATTTCAAGATAATAAATAAAGGAAATTCCTTTTATTTAAAAAATTTCGGTCTTACAACCTCCCTCCTTATGAAATTTCGTCCTCGAAATCGACGACGACTGGTGTTTCAAAAGGTAAAGATACCTCGCTTTCATTTTCGCTTTCCAACTCCCGTGTCATTTCCTCAATAAAGATGGTTTCTCCACAAAACTTTAACTTATGGTATAACCTCATGACATAAGTCATGTTCTTTCCTCTACAAAATCTTGACAGTACCTCCTCGACGTTAAGTCTTCTACTATCTCGTCCTGGCTTCTAACTCAATGACGTGGTTCGGTCGTCCCACATATTTACGTAACATCGATACGTGAAAAACGCTATGAACACGCCATACTTTGGTGGTAAAACGAGTCTATAGCCACGCTCCTATTCGATCGAGAATTTCAAATGGATTAATAAATCGAAGGTTCGAGCTTTCCTCACCTCACCGATTCTCGCTTTTAAAATAACAACTTCTTCGCACCTCCTTCTTCAAATTCATCACCCGTGTAGCTTGAACAACTTTTAACTTTATCGATTAAAGTCGATTATACTCAGATATCATCACGCATCAGATATCATCAATGCGGGTACCTAGAGTTTTCATCTCCATCTCTATTATTTGTATATTATACTAAAATTAGTCTTTGACAATATCGTACTCAGATTTGTAGATAATGCATCTTCTACTCAACACGCCGCCTACCACGCTCGCTTTTCCAGATGGCACGGTCGTAACATGTGCTAATGAAATGAGTCTCCTCTCGAGTTCTTCAAGCTCTTCCCACATTCCTCGCTCCATTCAATTTTGTATCTCTACGAGTTAGCTACGTTAATGGAATAGCGATTCGAGAATATCCTTCAACGAATCTCCGATAATAACCAACTAAGCTTCTAGAAAGCTACGATTTCGATTATCGACTTAGGTTGCTCTCAATCGCGACTCATATCCCAATCTTGATAAGACGTCACAATGACACCTATCGCTTTACTATCGCATCTAATACGACGCCCCTACAGAGAGTCCGCTTAGTGTGAATTCCACAAAGGAAGTCACAAGATAAAGGCTCATGTACCAAATTCTATAGTTGAATTTTTAACTCCTCAAGTTCAATAGAGCCATTCGATATGAGATTTTAGAAATGAGTTTTGTACCGGGTTCAAAGTCGATACAAAATTTAATATCGTGTTTGGGAGTAAACCAAGAAATTCTTCAGAAATACGCCGTGAAAAATCAATAACAACAAGAATATTATTCAAATCGACGTGTCTTTATTCAAATCCATAACATGGACTAAGAAAACTCGACATCCGTAATAAACGAATGACTTCATGGTTTGATATGAAAATGTTTGACTACAATGGTTTGATTGCTTGAATTCAATAATAGTTGCTTAGAATATGAAAACTAACAACCTTACAAAAGTAATCAATTTCGTATGATGAGTAGTTAACCTTAAAATCACATCAAAACAAATATCTCTATAGAAATAAGGTTAACAGTAATGTGATAGTGCCAACTTGAATCAAACAAGATTTCTAAACAACGGATGTAATGAAAGTTTCTCCTAACGGAGTCTCCATAAATAGTCAAAGTCTAATTTCTCCGTAGTCAAGTTCAAACGCTGAGCGCAAAGCAAGAGAGATAAAAGAATGGGTAGAACCCAGATTCAAGTAAGGTATAAACTTCGCAAGAATTTATAATTAACTAACCTGCTAAACTTCGTCGGTTCTCGATTTTGACCCCTGGCCACGACAAACGCCTTCCAAGAATCGCTGACTTTGACTTTTCTCGGGACATCCTTTTTTGAGTCACCATTCCCGCATGAACTAGGTTTCATATCGCATAATCTCGAGCGATATGTCCTTCTTTTCCACAATTATAGCATACCTTAAACTGCTAGGCGCTTTGATGATATGTCCTCTTTTCCCGTGATTTGTAACATACGACCGATGGTCTTTCTCCTCCTTGAACCAATTGCATCGGGCGCCGACGCCTTCATACGGTCGCTGTTGAATCTCCTCTTTTAAAATCTCCTCCCAACTCGCTTCTTCTATTTTCATGGCCACGATTACCACCAGTAGTGGTTACCACCTTTGTCCGTATTCTTCTTTCTCCACCGTTATCGTTATTCGATGACTACTATCTTTGGTATGATCCTCGTTATGGTCCCTCGTTGAACGTATCGTTATCTCGCCTAACAACCGAGCCCCGCTTACAACATCCGAATAGAGAGAAAATTTACGAGAAATGAGATAATCGACGATGCGCCGGTTTCAAACCTCTCGTAAACATCCGCCATACGCTCCTCATTCTCCACCAAATGAGGTGCAAACTCGATAACTCCGCAAACTTCGCCAGCATCGGGACACACCGCCATGTTATTCTCGCTCCAATCTAATAAACTCCACTTCCTTCATACGATTTAATACTTTCGTGGAAGTACTTGTCATTGAATCGCTTCAAACGCCTCCCACGATATGCCGAAAGGCAAATGAATGGGTACGCTTCACGATTCCCACCAAAGAATCACCTTCGCCACTTTAACATAAAAGTAGCGAATGGAACTTTCTGTTCTTTCGCATCCCAAGACATCGAATATCTTGGTAATTTGTTTGACCCATGTTTCCGCCGCATGATCGGATCTCGCTTTTCCTGCACTCGTGGTCCCAACTTTTCGAATCGCTTTGTCGCGACCACCCGTGAATCGCTATCATCTCCTCCTCAGATTTTGAACACGAAGTCTCCTCGTCTCGATTTTGCATGAACCGCAAAAAAGCTTCTAAACATCCACTCGCTCATCATCCGCCAAAGGGTGTTATTCACAGAGAGGTACATTGCCACCATTGCACGCTCTCCTCGTTGTTAAGATGTGCATCTCCACTGGCCTCATTTACACCACTATTAATATTCTCAAATGACATTCTCAATTACCGGTTATAAAACAAGGGTTAATTAAATAAATCAATAAATCACATAATATCCCTATATATCGACCAACCAACAAATAAGCTTAGTAGACACACTAGCGAAGGATTTACTCGCTCTCCCCTCCTAGTTCTATTCCCCGATCTCCGCCAGAGATCATATCCCTAAGCTCGATATTAACCGCGACGACCCCAAAATAGGTCCATTCCATCCAACCCATTCTCGAGTCGCCAAATACATGGTACGTAAACAACTACAACTTTATTATCACAACAATAAAATCGTGAGTTTAAATACAAATATTATCTTCTGCATAATATTTATACTCAAATAAATCCTCATCACATTTATTGATACATTATTTTACAATAATGGTGAGGACTACTAAACAACTCTCTCTAGAACCTTCATTCCATACCCCGACTAAGACTCGCTACATTCTCGCCTCCCGAGAAGAAAAAATGGAACAACAAGAAAAAGGGTGAGCTCAACTAGCCCAAGAAGAATGTTTATGACTAAGATAATATACAACAAATTATCGTTAGTCTCCAACAGGAAAAAACTCGATAGAATACAATAGACAACAAGTTTCGAGATCAATATTCGCAATGAAATAATAATTCATGTAAGAGTTACGTAGAGAATGAAATCTACTATAATCTATGAATTTAATAAATTCCATCATCAATATTTTATCCTCGTAACATCAATCAATATTCATCTCAAATCAAATATTCATCTTTGCACTACAGCCAAAGATATTCATCAATCTATCATGTTCATCTCAACACTGCTCATCTTTGCACTAAAGACCAAAGATATTCATCACCTAATATGTTCATTTAAACACCGCTCATCTTTGCACTACAAAGCCAAAGATATTCTTCAGAAATCATTCATCTTTGCACTACAGCCAAAGATATTCTTCAAAATCATTCATCTTTTGACTACAGCCCAAAGATATTCAATAATATCATCATTTAAGACTCAAGATGATGAAAATATTTTAAAGAAACGAATCCAAAGGAAACAAAATGACAAGGATTAAGGATTAAGGATTCGTACTTTGTTTTATCCATGTCCAACAATACCTCAAAAATAATCATAGTGGTGTAAAATTCAAGAATGATCAAAACATGGATACAATCAAAGCTAGTATCCGTAATAGATATTTTAGACTTAAAAGAAAAATTTTCATTTTTCTATGAATAGTGCCAGATATCGTGAATAGTGATCAGATATCGTGAATAAAGGCCGATACGTGAATAAGAACTCTACACCAAAAGATAGAAATTCCACAAAAAAACATTTTCACGCTTCATTAATAAGACTCGTGAATAGAATCGTGAATAAGAACTCATGAATAGTAACTCGTGAATAAGAACTCATGAATAAGTAACCCCATACATGAAAAAGTTCCAAATTTGATAAAAAGTACCAACCAATATTTCAAAGATAATGATATCAAGAATTAATATCATTTGAGAAGAAAATAACATCCCTTACCTCAAAGAATCAAGATTTCTAAGGAAAGGTCAAGTGATGCTCAATGAAACTTGACCGAATAAAGAACTCTCAAAGTATCTAAATACTCACAAAATACGCCAATAATATAGAGAGAGAAAGAGAAAAACTTTGTTTCGTGTGATTTTCAATTCTAACTTAGCCTCTCTATTTATAGAAAATGTTAGCCCTACCAAGGCATTTTTCGACTCCACACCGATGGCTTTACTCGCTACTATTGCCACCCACCACATTTGAAATAAAATTCAGCACATTTTTTCACCAACCACAAGTGGGGCCCACTCAATTCTAGAATTTTCCACCAAAATCAATTATAAACCTAATTTCCAAATCCGACACCTCTTAAAATTCACAACAAATCATTCGTGCATTTTAACGGCTCAAAATTTGTGGACATATACTCAACTTATGTATGTATAACATACCCAAAAATTACCACAATCCAACTATTTGATTAAAAATTATAACCCCCGCAATATATCTCAAAACCCCTGATTTGATTTTTAATACCTCCAATCCGATAAAATACTGATAAAACACCTCAACATTAATTCCTTCATTAATAACCACATAAATAAATCCATCATTTATATTCATATAAAATAAATATTTCCTTATCATATGAATCAATAATTAATTATTCACAAATAATATTACGTAATCACATTTATGACAACCAGTCGCTCCTCAGAAAGAGGGGCTTTCCAATAAGGATCTCTCCATCGGGCGCCGCAAATTAGTGACCAAACCTCTCCTGTATGTAACTTTCTAGACATCGCCAATAATGTTATCTAATAATATTATTCAAATAATATGAATTATTGATCCGATAATGGGAAATATCGCAAAAAGGACAATTATTGAAACAATAATAATATAAAATATCAACGCAAAGAATTATCGAATCAATAAAATAAAATATCGAATAAAGAATTAATCGTGGAAAATTATCGAGTAAGGCCATCTTACGCATTTAATCAATAATTCAACAATACTGCGGTAATACCGCAAAGCATCGCGGCAACCACGCCAGACATCAGATTTTAACCACCTCAAATGCCTTAATTCCAATAACTACCTTAATTGCAGAATAACTACGCCGTTATTTATAACCACCCAAACTTTGTCGCTTTCCTCATCCAATCGCTTTCCGTTATGGGGCCCACACATGGTCATGCGTCATTGCATTTAATATTCCCGACAAAGATTTAATATTCCACCACCAAACGAATATTCCCGACAAAATGAATATTTTATAACCACTTGCTTATTTTGAAATATTTATGTATTTAACCCTTAACTATCCACATTAATCAAATCAACCCTTACTATTTCAAGATAATAAATAAAGGAAATTCCTTTTATTTAAAAAAATTTCGGTCTTACATATATAACTATTATATATATATATATATATATATATAATAATCAATATATATATATATTATATAAAAATGCATGCTTCCATAAAAAAAAATTCTCCAACGCCTTACTTTGAAATTCTTTATTTTATGCTTTTATATCCCTTATATGCTTTAGTCAATGTAATCCTTTTTTTTTTTTTATAATATATAATTCACGTTTGAAAAAAAAAACAAGACATACCATCACGCCTTTTTTTTTTTTTTTTTTTATTTTCATAATACACACCATACTTAACCTTTATTTTTTTTTGCTTAAAAAAGAAAAGATACCAAAGAAAACTTTATCACGTGACCATGCTTTTGAAGCAACAGGATAGTGTGGATATTAAATTCAAAGAAATTTTTTTTTTTTTTTAAAATTTTATATAATTAAATTATACCCAATTAAATTGTTCTAAACACATATCAATATATAAATTAAATTAAAAAATTAATAATTCGCATAAAGGTTTGGCTTTAACGATACCACCGTTTGGTTTGTAATATTCATAACGCAATCAAATTGCATAAAATTAAGCTAAGCGTGTAAAATCGAGTTTAAAAAAATTTACAAACCATATACCCGGATCATCCTTTATGCATAATTATTAATTAAACGAAAAGATAAAGAATAAAATCATACCCTTGAAGATCGAGCTTCCTCAGTACAAGTTCACCTCCAAATCCTTTCGCTCAATCTTGAATCCACCGGTTTGGTTCCTTCCTTCGATCAACGTTAGCCACCCAAATGTTTGGCCTCTAGAGGTGATCCACCAAGGAAGAATAAAAATTCAAGAAGAAGGGTATTTCGCTCAAACCCTAGTTTTCTATCTCTATGTAAAAGGCGACTCTCCAACAAATTGGAATTATATCGTAGTTATTAAAAAAGTCAACAACCCATACCACCCATAATAAGACTCTCTTTATTTATAGATGTGCAACCCACCTTAACAATTAAGGAATTGGGTTTTTTAATTAATTAAATTCTTTTAATTAATTAAGCTCCCTAATCTTATTAGGGATAATTAATTAAACTCCTTTAACTAATTTTCCTTCCTAATCCAATTAGAATAAATGAGAGTACTTATATTAAATTAATTCCTAAACTCTTTTAGAAATTAAAATAATAATAATTGTAATAATATTAATAAGACTCTCTTATTAATTTATATTTAATATTTCTAAAATATTAAATAATAATATTAAGCTATTTAATTTATTCTATCACCATAGATTAAATTAAATATACTTAACATATTATTACGATTATGCCATTAACTTCTTAAATAATTATTCTTCCTTTTATGGTGTGACCCTTTAGGTTCTCCATATTAAACCTATTGTGAATAAATCAATTAGAATAATTTAATCTTATTTAAATAAATAAATTAAATAATTAATTTATTTAAATAAATAATATTTATTCTACAATAGTGATAAGTTTCCCTAAATGATCAACGACTTTCCGTATAATATAGATTTCAACATTAATCATTAAAGAACCTTTGAGTAAATAGTTACCGCATAATTCAATCCTTCCACCATACAATGTCCCAATTAAATATAAGACATACGGAATTACTCACAAGTCTTATTTTATTTAATTATATGTATTTCGATCCTTAAATGCACAACTCCAAATAATGCAAATTAGAAACTCCTTTCTAATTTCATTCTCGCCGCCAAGGACTACACTGGGTTGTCATTTATCGAATCACATAGACATTTCTCTTTTTTATTAGAAGTGGTAGATTCTTTATCGATCATACATTATCTCCATGTATAACTTATTATACCCAAGCATACCCTTTGATATACCCTAAGGGTCTTAAGGAATAAGTCAAAGTATAACTCATCATACACAAGATACTACGATGATCTCAAGTCCAAGGATTACTTCAGACTACTATCACTACAGAATTCCTATCGACAGCAAATAAAACTCCATTAGGTATTCCTTAATGAGCCACGCTCAAAGGAACTTATTCTCTAATAAGCACCTACATACTTGCTTTAGTGTTCCACACAAATGATCATGAGATCAATCATCCTCATCCAACGAGCAAGTTAACGATGTACCAATCTATCCGGATTCACTAATCCCCAATTTAGTAATCCAATGATTGGGAACTATTTTAGTTTTAAGCTTTCAAAGAATTTAGATCTCATTAGAATGATCATCATCATTATTCTAAAAGCATCGCTTAAAACTACGGGTTTATCACATATTATAAAACAAAGATCACGTAGATAATTAAAAGCCTTTAATAAATTAATACTTTTATTAATAAATGAATAAGATTGTTACAAAGTATACGCTTTATCATCAAACATGATCGGGTTTGTGCATACTACTTTCACAATCAATATATATCTGGAATCAAATATTCATCTTTGCACTACATGTAAGACCCCAACTTATTATTAATGAAATTTAATTTTCTATTTTTTGAAATAGTATGGGTTGATTTAATTAATGTGGATAGTTATGGGTAAAATACGCAAATATTTCAAAATAAGCAAGTGGTTATAAAATATTCATTGTTGTTTGAATATTCGTTTGTCGTGGAATATT
The DNA here is from genome assembly GCA_020205615.1 of Panax quinquefolius. Classification (NCBI taxonomy): domain Eukaryota; kingdom Viridiplantae; phylum Streptophyta; class Magnoliopsida; order Apiales; family Araliaceae; genus Panax; species Panax quinquefolius. The sequence goes on along the minus strand of JAINUW010000722.1, from coordinate 585,063 downwards.
CTTGATGCTCTGGGAATATTCGCATTTACTGCCGCCATGCATCTTTTGTGGGCCCCATAACTAAAAGCGATTGGATGAAGAAAATGACAAATATAAGTTGTTTAAAAATAACAATGTGTAGTTGTTACCAAGTAATCATGTTAAAATACTCTTGGGTTAAAACACAAGAAGACACTTGCATATTGCACCAATTATTGATTCTTACGTAAAAGGCACTACTCAATAATGGTTACGTGAATTACTCGCTCAAAGATTTTATTGATTTAATAATTGTCATATTGATATTTTATATCACATTGTTTTTTGATAATTGTCATTACACAAGATTTTTCATTATCGAAGAAATAATTCATATTATCCTGAATAATATTATTAGATAACATTATTGGCAATGTCTAGAAAGTTCGCCTAAGGAGAGGTTTGGTCACCTAATTGCAAGCCAAAGAAGGAGAAATTCTTATCGAAAGCCCCTCTTCCTTGAACCGCCTCGTTTGTCAATATCAGGATTCGTAATATTATTTGTGAATAATTAATTATTGATTCATATGATGAGAAAAATATTGATTTTATGTGGATATAAATGGACAAAATTTTAATGTGACAATTGTTGAAAATTGAAATTTTATCTTTTCTCGATAAAATAATTCGTTTAAATATATTATTATATTTTAATAATATAATAATGGTGATATTTTACAATCTAATGTGGGATATATGAGTATAAGAGGAGGAAGAGTATTTTTGTTGCAATAAATGTTTAAAACATGTTAAACATGTCGCATGGACCCCATTTATCGACCGAAATTTGATTATAAACTTGTAAAATCGCCTGTTTGTGGATTTCTTGGGTTTTTCTGTTTGGAATTGGAAAACTTTCTTCTGCAGTTGTAGAGAATTGAATTTCCTATAAAAATTTGTGAGTTTCGAATTTTCTGACATAAGGGCTATTTATTGTGAATTATTGAAGTTTCGAAGCTCCGAAATAATTGATTTTTGGAAGTTTTAATTATTTGTATTAAGAAAAATGTTTTTATTGTTTTTGGCACATGTGTGGCTCAAGTTTGACCAGATTTGTGTGCGAGGGAAAATTGATTATATATATTATTATTATATTAAATTTTCGCTTTGGTGTTCTAAGCATTTTCCTATAAATAGGTGTTTAGGTTAGAATTGAAAATCACACCGTAAACTCAAGTTTTCTCTCTATATTATCGAGCGTATTCTTGTGAGTATTTTGAGTATATCTTGAATATTGCTATACTATGGCAAGTTCAAGTCATAGCCTATATCCTGTTTCAAATTTGTAAGTACCGATCTTTCGAGGTAAGGGATAAAAGAGATCAGTAAGGATATTTTTTTCGTAATGATATTATTTCTTCAATATCATTATGTTGAAATATCGATCCAAGTTTTATCAAATTTGGAACTTTTGGTGCTCTGAGTTATTTATTCACGATACTAAGACTATTCACGTGATACTTTATTAACTATTCACTTAATACGACACTATTCATCGAAAATAAAAAAAATTCATCCAAAATATCTATTCTCGATATTAGCTTTGATCAGTATCCATGTTTTGATCATTCTTGAATTTTACACTACTATAATTATTTTTGAGGTATTTTTGACATGGATAAAACAAAGTACGAATCCTTAATCCTTAATCCTTGTCATTTTGTTTCACTCGATTAGTTTCTTTAAAATATTTTTCAACATCCTCGGTCTTAAATGATTATATTATTGAATATCTTTGGCCCAGAAGTGCAAAGATGAATGATTTCTGAGAATATCTTTGGCCCGTAGCGCAAAGATGAACAGTGTTTAGATGAATACGACTAATCGATGAATATCTTTTGCCCAGAGTAGTGCAAGATGAAATTTTGATTCCGTATGTATGTTGATTGATGTTACAGGATAAAAGATAGATTTATGAACTTTTAAATTCATATATGTAAGATAGTAGTTTGCATTCTCTACTTAACTCTTCTAATGAATTATTATTTCACTGCAATTTTGATTTAAAACTTGTTGCCTATCAGTATTCTATTAGATTTTTCCTTATTGAAGACTAATGATAATTTGTTGTATATTATCTTAGTCATAATATTCTTTATTGGCTAGTTGAGCTCACCCTTTTCCTTTTTGTTCCATTTTTCTTCTCAGAGGCGTAAAATATATCAAGTACGTAGCCTGGGGTAATGGAATGAATGTTCTAGAGAGTTGTTTAGTAGTCCTCACCATTTTTATAAAATAAAGTATCAATAAATGTGATGAGGATTTATTTGAGTATAGATATTGTCTGAAGATAATATTTGTATTCAAACTCACGCTTTCATCGTTGTAATAATAAAGTTGTAGTTATTTCGTATCATGTATTGATAACTTAAAATGGGTGATGTATACCTATTTTGGGGGTGTCACAAATGGTATCGAGCTAAGGATATGATCTCCCAAGCGAGATCGGGAATGTAACTAGATGGGAGAGACGAGTAAATCCTTCGCTAAAGGTGTCCTACCTAAGCTTATTTGTTAGTTGGTCAAGATATAAGGATATTATGTGAAATATTGATTTCCTTAATTAACCCTTATTTTACGACAAGATTTGAGAATGTCGACCGAGAATATTAACAATGGAAATGAGACCGTGGAGACGCTCAGACTACCAACGAGGAGAACGTGCAACAGTCGGCAATGTTCCTCCCGTGAACAACACCACCGAGCGAGATGATGACCGAGGGATGTTTGTAAGCTTTTTACGCTCATGCAAAATCGACGGTGGAGACTCGTGTTCAAAATACGTGAGGAAATGATAGCAATTACCGTTGTCACAACCAAGAAGTTCAAAGAGTTGGACCACCAGAATTTAAGGGAAAGCCGATCCGATCACGGCGTAAATACGGGTCAAGCAAATTACCAAGATATTCGATGTCTTGGGATGCACGGAGAATGTAAGGTTCCATTCGCCACCTTTATGTTCCGTGGCGAGGCGCATCATCGGGGGAGTCATGAAGCGCACTCCATCCAAATTCAAGACTCAAGATGTCTTCGGGAGACGTTTGAAACTATTTAATGACAAATACTTTCCGAAAGTGTTCACAACGTGAAGGAAGTGGAGTTCATCGACAGAATAAAAAACAACATGGTGATTTGTCTCAAAGACGAGGCAAAGTTTGCAGAGTTATCCGTGTTTACACCTCATTTGGTGGAGAATGAGGAACGTATGACGTATGGATGTTTCTTAGAGGTTCAAACCCCAAGATACGACAATATCTCATTTCTCAAATTTTCTCTCTATTCGATGTTGTTAAAATGTGGCTCAATTGTTAGAGCGAGATAATGAGTATGTTCAACCGAGGACCATAACTAGGATCATACCCGTAGATAGCAACAATGTAATAACAATAACCAAATGAGAAAGAAATAAAGGACAAAAATGGTAACCACTCGATGGTAATCATGGCCATGAAAATAAAAGAAGCGAGTTAGAGGAGATTTTAAAAGAGGAGATTTAACAACCACTTACGTGAAGACGATGTCTGTACTGAGAAGAATCGGTTCTAAGGGGAGGAGAAACGACCACCCATTATATGCTACAAATGCGAAAAGAGGGACATATCACCAAACTTCCCACAACAAATTCAAGGTATGCTATAATTATGGAAAGGAAGGACATATCGCCGAGATCAGACGATGAAATGAAAACCTAGTTCAATGGGGATTTTATGACTCAAAAGATCGTCCCCGTAAAAGTCAAAGTCAACGATTCCGGAAGAGCGTTTGTCAGGATCGGTCATAATGCGAGGAACCCAAACGAGGTGATCACGGTAAGCTTATTTATAAATTCTCATGCGAAGTTTATACCTTACTTGATACCTAAGGCTACCCATTCATTTATCTCTCCGCCAGGCTCAACGCTTAAACTCGACTTCGAGAAATTAGACTTTGACCTATCTCGTGGAAACTCGTTAGAGAAACTTTCATCACATCCATCGCTTATAAATCTTGTTTGATTCAAGTCTGCACCATCACCTTACCCGTCGACCTTATCTCTTTAAAGATACTTGCTTTTGATGTGATTTTGTGGATTGATCAAGTTAACTACTCATCATGCCAAAATTGATTGTTTTCGAAAGGTCATAGTTTTCATATTCCTAACCAACCCGTGTATTTAATTCAAGCAACTAAACCATTAAAATCAATCACCGTCATATCTAATCATAAAGCTATTCGCTTATCAAAAACGGATGTCAAGCTTTCTTAGCCCATGTTATGGATTTGAATAAAGACACGCCAAATTTGAATAATATTCCCGCTGTTATCGACTTTCCTCGACGATTTTTCAAGAACTTCCTTGTCCTACCCCGTAACGTGAAGTTGAATTCTTTATCGATCTCAACCTGCACAAAGCCCATTTCTAAAACCCCATATCGAATGGCTCCTATTGAACTTCAGAGTTAAAGGTCCAACTACAGAAATTGTTGGACATCGGTTTCATTCGGCCCCTAAGACATCTCCTCGGGGTGCTCCTGCTTTTATTCAGAAAAAGAAAGACGGAGTATGCGACTTTGTATCGACTATCTGAATCAACCATGTCACCATCAAGAATAGGTATCCTCTACCTCGTATTGATGACTTGTTTGACCAACCGCAAGGGGCACAATTCTTTTCAAAAATCGATCTTCGCTCGGATATCATCACCAAGATTAGAACCGAGGATATTCCAAAGACCGCTTTTAAACTTCAGACGGGCATTATGAATTCTTAGTCATGTCTTTCTTGATCGACTAATGCTCCCCGCGCTTTCATGGATATGATGAATCGAGTATTCAAGGAATATTTGATCAATTCGTTGTTGTTTTATTGATGACATCCTCATATATTCCAAAAGCCGTGAAGATCATGAGCACCATTTGAAGTCGGTACTCCAAAGGCTTCGTGAAAACAAACTATATGCCAAATTGAAGAAATGCAAGTTCGCTTGAGGAAGTAGCATTCCTCGGGCACGTGGTGTCAAAACATGGAGTATCCGTGGACCCATTTAAGATTGAAGCAATACAAAGTCGAGCAACCAAGCCTGCATCAAGTACGAGCTTTCGGTCTAAAATTACATTATCGAGATTCAGGAAGGGTTTTCTTCGAATCGCTACTCCATTAACTCACCTAACTCCTAAGGATACAAAATTCGCTTGGAGCGAAGAATGCGAGAAAAGTTTCCAAGACCTTAAGAGGAGACTTATTTCTACAGCGTATTCTAACAATACAATCCGGTTCGATGGATTTGTTATCTACACAAATGATGCTTCAGCAAAGGGTTAGGATGTGTTCTCATGCAACGGAAAAGTCATAGCCTATGCCTCGGCGACAACTTAAAGAGTATGAGAGGAATTATCCTACTCATGATCTAGAGTCAGCGTGAAATAAGCTGCTTAAAGATATGGAGGCACTATCTATATGGGAGAAAGTGGAGATATATTCGCACCATAAAAGCCTTAAATATTTCTTCACTCAAAAAGAACTCAACACGCGACAATGACGTTGGCTCGAGCTATCAAAGACTACGACCACACTATTCAATACCATCCCGGTAAAGTTAACTTGGTAGTCGACGCGTTGAGTGAGGTAGATCGTCATATGCTGGAATGAGTGCGATGATGTCAAGTATACGACAGAGCCAACTTTAATAGAAAAAGTTAAGGTTGTTCAAGCCACCGAATCTGGAAATGATGCGTATGAAGAAGAAAGTACAAGAAGGAGCTATTCCGTATAAGAATCGATGAAGAAGGAATACTTCGAGTCCACTCTGACTTTGTGTCCCTAACGACTGATTTGAAGTAAAAGATTATGATGGAGGCACACATACACCATTTGTAATCCATCCTGTAAGTACTAAAATGTATCGTGATCTTCGACATACATTTTGGTGGAACAATATGAAGAGAGATTGCAAAGTTTATCTCGATGTGTTTAACTTGTCAACGTGTAAAGCGCGAGCATCTAGTACCTAAGGGTCCGCTGCAAACCACTCGAGATTCCGAAATGGAAGTGGAAATATATTACCATGGATTTTCAATTTACGGTCTTCCTACGGCTTTCAAGGCATCAATGCTATTTGGGTTATTGTTGATAGATTAACCAAGTCCGCTTATTTCTTGCCGACACGGAGACTTATTCCTCGAACGCCTTCGCTAGATGTACGTGAATGAGATCAGTGAGGTCAGACGCACGCCCGTATCCATAGTTTTGATCGTGACCCAAGATTCACTTCAAGATTTTGGGTTAGCTTGCAAAAAAGCTATGGGCACGAATTTATTTATCTGGCTTTCAAGATACCATCCTCAAACCTGACGGACAATCGAGAGGATATTCAAACTCTTGAAGATCTATTAAGACTCAGTCCCCTGACTTCAAGGGAAGTTGGGATAAGTATTTACCATCAGTGGAAATCTCCTACAACAACAGCTTATCGTGCAAGTATAGGTGTGGCTCCATTCAAGCATTATATGGACGAAAATGTCGCTTCTCAATATGTTGGGATGAGGTGGGTGAAGCAACATTGTTGGGACCCGAAAGTTAAGACGTATTTACTCACCGAAAAGATCTAAATGATTCGACAACATATAAAAATGGCACAAGATCGACAAAAGAGTTATGCGGATCTTCATCTAAAGGACGTGGAATTTAGTGTAGGGATCATGTATTGTCATGAAGTCGCTCCATGGAAGGGAGTTACAAGATTCGGGGAAGAGAGGAAAGCTCAATCCACGATTTATCGGGTCCATTTCAAATTTCGACCGAGTAGGAAATGTAGCCTATGTACTCAGCGCTACATCTCCGAGTATGTGTCTCGTGTTCATAATGTGTTTCATATATCAGTATTTCAGAAATATGTGAAAGACCAACCACGTTATAGAAGTGTAAACCGGACGAGATAGTCAAGACTTAACGTATGAGGAGGTACCCGCCAAGATTTTGGATAGAAGGAGCATGTCCCACGCCAGAAAGGTCATACCACAAGTTAAAGTTCTGGGAGGAATCATGCTATATGAGGAAATGACCTGGGAATTGAAACTAAATAAAAGCGAGGTATCCTCACCTTTTCAAACACTGTGTACGTGACGCCAATTTCGAGGACGAAATTTCATAAGGGGGAGGTCAGAAACCCCAACTTATTATTAATGAAATTTAATTTTCTCTATTTTGAAATAGTAAGGGTTGATTTGATTAATGTGGATAGTTATGGGTAAAATACGCAAATATTTCAAAATAAGCAAGTGGGTTATAAAATATTCATTGTTGTCGTGAATATTCGTTTGGTTGTGGAATATTCTTGTTGTCAGGGAATATTCGTATTTACTCAAGCAGCTTTTGTGGGCCCCATAACTTGAAAAGCGATCGGATGAAGAAAATGACAAATATAAGTTGTTTAAAATAATAAAAGAAGTTGTTACTGCTAATATCGTTAAAATACTCTATGGTTAAAACACAAGAAGACACCTGTGATCGCACCAATTATCGATTCTTACGTAAAAAGCACTACTCAATAATGGTTACGTGAATTACTGCTCAAAGATTTTATTGATTTAATAATTATCATATTGATATTTTATATCATTGTTGTTTCAATAATCACATTACACACAAAGATTTTTTTCATTATCGAAGCAATAATTCATATTATCCTAATAATATTATTAGATAACATTATCGACAATGTCTAGAAAGTTCTCGCTCTAAGGAGAGGTTTGGTCACCTAATCGCGCGCCAAGAAGAGAGAAATTCTTATTGAAAGCCCCTCTTTCCTGAACCGCCTCGTCATTAATATTGTGATTCTCGTAATATTATTTGTGAATAATTAATTATCGATTCATATGATGAGAAAAATATTGATTTTATGTGGATATGTATGGAGAAAATTTTAATGTGACAATTGTTGAAAATTGAAATTTTATCTTTTTCTCGATAAAATAATTATTTAAATATATTATTATATTTTAATAATATAATAATGGTGATATTTTACAAATCTAATGTGGATATATGAGAGTATACGAGGAGGAAGAGTATTTTTGTTGCAATAAATGTTTAAAACATGTTAAACATGTCTGGGACCCCATTTATCGATCGAAATTTGATTATAACTTTGTAAAATCGCCTGCTTATGGATTTCTTGGCCATTACATTTTGGAATTGAAAACTTTCTTCTACAAAGTTGTATAGAATTGAATTTACTATAAAAATTAGCGAAGTTTTGAATTTTCCACATAAGGGCTATTTATTGTGAATTATTGAAGTTTCAAGTCCAAATAATTGATTTTTGGAAGTTTTAATTATTTTTATTAAGAAAAACGCTTTTATTGTTTTTTTTATATATATTATTATTATATTAAATTCTTCTCGGCACATGTGTGGTCAAGTTTGGACCAGATTTGTGTAGTGAGGAAAATTGATTATATATATTATTATTATATTAAATTTTCGCTTTGGTGTTCTAAAGATTTTCCTATAAATAGGTGCTTAGGTTAGAATTGAAAATCACCTTAAATCAAGTTTTCTCTCTATATTATCGAGTTTATTCTTGTGAGTATTTTGAGTATATTTTGAGTATTGTTATACTAAGGCAAGTTCAAGTCATAGCCTATATCCTGTTTCAAATTGTAAGACCGATCTTTCGAGGTAAGGGATAAGAAGAGATCAGGTGGATAATGATATTATTTCTTCAAAGATTCATTATGTTGAAATATTGATCCAAGTTTTAATCAAAACTTTGGATACTTTTATTCAATTTATATTCATATTCACGATATTCACGTATTCACGATCTATTCATCGAAAAATTCATCGAAAATTTTTCTTTTCGTTCAAAATATCTATTCTCGATACTAGCTTTGATCAGATCCATGTTTTGATCATTCTTGAATTTTACACCACTATAATTATTTTTGAGGTATTTTGGACATGGATAAAACAAAGTTGTAGAAATTGAATTTCCTATAAAAACTCGAGAGATTTGAATTTTCTGATAAAATGACTATTTATTATGAATTATCAAGTTCAAAGTTTCAAATAATTGATTTTTGGAAGTTTTAATTAGTTTTTTAAAAGAAAACGTTTTTGTGATTTGTGGGCTCTAATGGTGTTGCAAAACATGCTTAATTCAGTTGTCAAAGAGGTGAGCGTGAATAATTTATAATAATATTATTATATTAAATTTTCGCTTTGGTGTTCTAAGCAATTTCCTATAAATAGGTGCTTAGGTTAGAATTAAAATCACACCCGTAAACTCAAGTTTTCTCTCTATTTCTCTCTATATTATCGAGTGTATTCTTGTGAGTATTTTAATATCTTGAGTGTTGCTATATCTGACAGCAAGTTCGCTCAAATATATTCAAGTCGAAAGTATCGCTTTTTGAGGTAAGGGATAGTAAAGGATTTTAAGGGATTGTAGGGGATGTTATTTTATTCGAAAATGATATTATTTCTTCAATATCATTATGCCAAAATATTGGTTGGAAATTTTTATCAAATTTAGAACTTTTTATGTCGGGTTACTTATTCATGCGGAGTTACTTATTCACGAGTTACTATTCATGAGTTACTATTCACGAGTTACTATTCACGGTACTATTCACTTTACAAAATTGGTTTCTTTTTCTAACCAAATTATAGTTGATTTATGAATATTACTCCGAGATTAAAACTATGTATTGATTATATTGATTTTATTATCATATATAACATTTTATAACCCCGATGTTGAAATTCTCTTTTCTTTGGAGTGTAAAGATGGGTAGATTATTGGTATGATCATTTACTAGGGTTCTCTTTGGCGATGAAGTGAAAAGTTGAATTGTGGACCGGTATGATCATGACCATTGAATTTATAATTGAATATCTTTATCTTAAGTGCAAAGGTGAATTGATCAACATGGTTATAATTATTGTTTATATAAATTACGAAATGATTATATATTTTTTGAGATATTAATATTTTTGGTAGTAGTCTGCAAAGATGACTGTTGTTGAATATCTTTGGCTTGTAGTGCAAAAGATGGTTCATTGATGAATATCTTTGGTAGTAGTGCAAAAGATGGATTTATTAGTATGATTATGAGCGAGAACCGTGATTTTGTATAACCACGATCTTTGATGTTTCGGTAAAGACAGTGATGAAAGTTATCTTCGTCCTGAATGCGAAGAGGAATTTAGAATCACAATTAGGATTATGAGTTATTCATATGATTGTTGACCAAAATGTTGATTGATTTTACAGAGATAAAACACTGTTCGTGGATTTTTAACAGGGAGAAGATAATAGATTTTATGTTCTATTTGACTCTTCTAATGGATTGCTCGTTCCACTGCAACTATGGTTGAAAAGTTTTATCATCTACCATATGTTCTAAATCTCTGATTTATTACTGTTGAAAGCTATTGATAATTTATTTATCTTTAGTCATGATATTCTTTACTGAGCTAGTTGTGCTCACCCTTTTGCTTCACAATTCCTTTCAAGTAATAAAAGTGTAGTTGGGTCGAGCGGGGGATAGCGAGGGAATAGAATGATGGTCTATAGATGTTGAGGGTAAGGTGAATTTAACTTAGAAGGGTGTTTTGCCACTATCATACAAGATGTCTAATGACATACAACCTCGTGTCATCATAAGATAGGGTTGTACTCATCCACTTCTTTGAGTATATTTACCAAAGACAACCTATATAATCTTGGTGTTTATTTGGAGTATAATACCCAATTAGAGACAATGGAGATAATGATATGTCGAGAGAAGACTCACCATTGGAAAGAATATGATAGTAATCTTCTCTTTTTTTTTGGGTCTCTATTAATCAACCAAGGATAATTACAGCGGCCATATGATATCTACCATAACCTAGAAGCATGGCCTCCCATGTACGAAGGTTTCTTTGAGCACTTCCCAAAGATTCTAATTTCTAAAACTATTTTTGACTATACCTTTATGTAAGGTGTCATTGTGACGTGCTATCCAAGTTGGTGTCCAGAGTTACAGTTGGTATATATTTATATCTAAACTCACAACATATGTGTTGTTGTATTTTGCACGAAAATTGTTGTAATAAAGTTGTAGTTGTTTTCTGTACCATGTATTTTGACGACTCAAAATGGGTTGGATGGAATGGACCTATTTTTGGGCCGTCACAGTTGGTATCAAAGCTTAGGGATATGGTCTCTAGCGGAGATCGGGGAATATAACTAGGAGGGGAGAGATGAGTAAATCCTTCGCTAGTGTGTCCTACCTAAGCTTAATTGTTGGTCGGTCATAATATAAAGATTTTATGTGATATGTTAATTTGTTCAATTAACCCTTATTTTGAAACTTTATTCTAGAATGATATCTGAAATTCAGGAAATGAGTAATGGAGAAATCATGAGGACAGGAAAGATGGAATCTGAAATGAAAGCAAGGTATTCTCAACTCTTTGAAATACCAGTAAACGTAAATTTCGAGGACGAAATTTCATAAGGAGAGGAGATCAGAAGACCCCTAATTTTATGAAATAAAAGTATTCAATTTTTTTCTTATAATTTCTATTCAAAGAAATGGTTAAATTGATAAAAGCTTAAAGTTAAGGGTGATATATGAATTTTTTCAAAATAAGTAAGTGGTTATAAAATACTCATTTTGCTTGGGAATATTCGTTTGTCGTGGAATATTCTTTCCGTAGGGAATATTCGTATTTACGGCCACAAGACCATTTGTAGGGCCCCATAACAGAATAACTGTTAGATGAAGAAAATGATAAATTAAAGTTTTTATAAATAACGTCGTAATCGTTACCGTTAACACTGTTGGAATACTGAAAGTAATATGCACACAAGCCAATCGTGTTTGATGATAAAATATATACTTTGTAACAATCTTATTCATTTATTAATAAAAGGTATTAATTTATTAAAGGCTTTTAATTATCTACATGATCTTTGTTTTTATAATATGTGATAAATCCATAGTTTTAAGCAATGCTTTTAGAATAATGATGATGATCATTCTAATGAGATCTAAATTCTTAGAAAGCTTAAAACTAAAATAGTTCCCAATCATTGGATTACTAAATTAGGGATTAGTGAATTCGGATAGATTGGTACATACGTTGCTTGCTCATTAGATGAGGATGATTGATCTCATGATCATTTATGTGGAGATACTAAAGCAAGTATGTAGGTGCTTATTAGAGAATAAGTTCACTGAACGTGGCTCGCTAAGAAATACCTAATGGAGTTTTACTTGCCTGTCAATAGGAATTCATGTAGTGATAGTAGTACAAGTGATCCTTGGACTTGAGATCATCATAGTATCTTGTGTATGATGAGTTATACTTTGACTTATTCCTTAAGACCCTTAGGGTATATCAAAGGGTATGCTTGGGTATAATAAGTTGTACATGGAGATAATGTATGATCAATAAAGAATCTACCACTTCTAGTAAAAGAAGAGAAATGTCCTATGTGATTCGATAAATGACAACTCAAGAGTCATTGGTGGCGGCGCGAATGAAATTAGAAAGGAGTTTCTAATTTGCATTATTTGAGTTAGGTGCATTTAAGAGTCGAATACATATAATTAAATAAAATAAGACTTGACAAGAATTCCATGTCTTATATTTAATTGGGACATTGTATGGTGGAAGGATTGAATTGTATAGTAACTATTTACTCAAAGGTTCTTTTATGATTAATGTTGAAATCTATATTATCTGGAAAGTCGCTGATCGCTTGAGGGAGGCTTATCCCTATTGTAGAATAAATATTATTTATTTAAATAAATTAATAGTTTAATTTTTATTTAAATAAGATTAGAATTGTTCTAATTGATTTATTCACAACCGGTTTAATATGGAGAACCTAAAGGGTCACACCATAAAAGGAAAAATAATTATTTAAGAAGTTAATGGCATAATCGTAATAATAAGTTAAGTATATTTAATTTAATCAATGGTGATAGAAATTAAATAGCTTAATATTTATTATTTAATATTTTGGAAATATTAAATATAAATTAATAAGAGGAGTCTTATTATTATTATTATTATTATTATTATTATTATTTAATTCCTAAAGGAGTTTGGGAATTAATTAATAAAAGTACTCTCAAATATCCTAATAGGATTAGGAGGCAAATTAATTAAAAGAGTTTAATTAATTATCCCTAATAAGATTAGGGAGCTTAATTAATTAAAAGAATTTAATTAATTAAAATAAAACTCAATTCCTTAATTGTTAAGGAGAGTTGCCCACATAAATAAGAGGAGTCTTATTATGGATGAGGTGGTTGTTGACTTTTATAACATACGTAATTCCAATAGTTGGAGAGTACGCTCCTTTTCTATGAGAGATAGAAAACTAGGGTTATGCCAAACACCCATCTTCTTAGATCTTTCTTCTTCTTTAGTGGATCACCTCTAGAGGCCAAACACTTGGGTGGCTAACGTTGATCAAAGGAAGAAACCAAACCCGGTGGATTCAAGTTGAACGCGAAAAGGATTGGAGGTGAACTAGTACCTGAGGAAGCTCGGATCTTCAAAGGTATGATTCTTGTTCTTTCTTTTTTGTTTAATTAATAATTATGCATAAAGGGTGATCCAGGTATATGGTTTGTAAAATTTTAAAACTCTGATTTTCCACGTTTCCGCTTACTTTATGCAATTTGATTGCGTTCATGAATATTACAAACCTAACAAATACCCGGTGGGTAAAGTAAATTAATACGCGTTGTTGCACAGTAGCACACGGTATTGCACAGTATTTTTGAATTATTGACTCTTACGTAAGAAGGCACTACTCAATATTTGTTACAGTAATTACTGTTTAGTATTTTATTTTATTGATTCAATAATTGTTGCGTTGATATTTTATATTATCGTTGTTTCAATAATTGTCACTACTACGATTTTCCATTATCTGAGCAATAATTCATATTATCCTGAATAATATTATTAGATAACATTATTGGAAATGTCTAGAAAGTTCTGCAAGGAGAGGTTAGGTCACCTAATCATGCGCCAAGAAGGAGAAATCCTTATTGGAAAGCCCCTCTTTCCTAGAACCGCACGGTTGTCAATATTGTGATTCTGTAATATTATTTGTGAAGAATTAATTATTAATTTATATGATGAGAAAAATTTTTATTTTATGTGGATATAGATGGAGAAAATTTTTAAAGTGACAATTGTTGAAAATCGATATTTTATCTTTTCTGATAATATAATATTTTATTATATAATAATGATGATATTTTTACAATGAATGTGGGATATACGAGTATATGAGGAGGATGAGTATTTTTGTTGCAAAAGTTGTTTAACACATGTTTTGTGTGTCGGTGGACTCCATTTCTTGACTGAAATTTGATTATAGCCTATAAAATCGTTCGTACATGGATTTCGGTCAATTTCGGTTTGGAATTTGGAAAAATTTTCTTCTGTAAAGTTGTAGAGAATTGAATTTCCTATAAAAAAAATGCAAGATTCAAATTTTCTGATAAAAGGACTATTTATTATGAATTATTGAAGTTCCGAAGTTTCGAAATAATTTATTTTTGGAAGTTTTAATTAGTTTTTTAAAAGAAAAACGTTTTTTTTGTCATTTGGTGGGCTCCAATGGTGTTTTAAACATGCTTAATTCAGTTGTCAAAGAGGTGAGCGTGAATAATTTTTAAAATAATATTATTATATTAAATTTTCTGCTTTGGTGTTCTAAGCAATTTTCTATAAATAGGTGTTTAGGTTAGAATTGAAAATCACACCAGAAACTGAAGTTTTCTCTCTATTTCTCTCTCTATATTATCGAGTGTATTCTTGTGAGTATTTTGATATCTTGAGTGTTGCTATATCTACGGTGCAAGTTCATTCAAATGTTATTCAAGTTAAATCTTTGCTTTCTTTTGAGGTAAGGGATAGTAAGTGGATTTTAAGGGATTGTAAGGGATGTTATTTTATTCAAAATGATATAATTTCTTCAATATCATTATCTTAAAATATTAGTTGGAAATTTTATCAAATTTGGAACTTTTTATGTCGGGGTTACTATTCATGAGTTACTTATTCACGGTGACTATTCATGAGTTACTATTCACGAGTTACTATTCATGAGTTACTATTCACGACGTTACTATTCACGAGTTACTATTCATGAGTTACTATTCATGAGTTACTATTCACGAGTTACTATTCACGAGTACTATTCACTACAAAATTGGTTTCTTTTTCTAACCAAATTATAGTTGATTTATGAATATTACTCTGGAGATTAAAACTATGTATTGATTATATTGATTTTATTATCATATATAACATTTTTATAACCCTGATGTTGAAATTCTCTTTCACTGGAGTGTAAAGATGGGTAGATTATTGGTATGATCATGACTAGGGTTCTCTTTGGCCAGTAGTGAAAAGTTGAATTGTGACTGGTATGATCATGACCATTGAATTTATAATTGAATATCTTTAGCTTAAGTGCAAAGGTGAATTGATCAACATGGTTATAATTATTGTTTATATAAATTCTGAAATGATTATATATTTTTTGAGATATTAATATTTTTGGTAGTAGTGCAAGAATGACTGTTGTTGAATATCTTTGGCTCAGAGTGCAAAGATGGTCTCATTGATGAATATCTTTGGTCGTAGTGCAAAGATGGATTTATTAGTATGATTATGAATGTGAATCGTGATTTGGTATAACCATGATCTTTGATGTTTCGAGTAAAGACAATGATGAAAGTTATCTTCGTTCCGAATGCGAAGAGGAATTTAAAATCACAATTATGATTATGAAGTTATTCATATGATTGTGGACCGTAATCGTTGATTGATGTTACTGAGATATAAAACACTTGTTGGTGGATTTTTAACAGGAGAAGATAATAGATTTTATGGTCTATTTGACTCTTCTAATGGATTGCTTCGTTCACGCGCAACTATGGTTGAAAAGTTTTATCATCTACCATATGTTCTAAATCTCTGATTTATTACTGTTGAAAGCTATTGATAATTTATTTATCTTTAGTCATGATATTCTTTACTGAGCTAGTTGTGCTCACCCTTTTGTTTCACAATTTCTTTCAGGTAATAAAAGTGTAGTTGGGTCGAGCGGGGGTTAACGAGGGAATAGAATGATGGTCTATAGATGTTGAGGGTGAGGTGAATTTAATTGGATGGGTGTTTTGCCACTATCATACAAGATGTCTAATGACATACAACCTCGTGTCATCATAAGATAGGGTTGTACTCATCCACTTGCTGAGTATATTTACCAGCACTACCTATATAATCTTGGTGTTTATTTGGAGTATAATACCCAATTAGAGATAGTGGAGATAATGATATGTCAAGAGAAGACTCACCATTGGAAAGAATTTGATAGTAATCTTCTCATTTTTCTTTGGGGTCTATTGGCTCAACCAAGGATAATTCTGTGGCCATATGATATCTACCATAACCTAGAAGCATGGCCTCCCATGTACGAAGGTTTCCTTGAGCACTTCCCAAAGATTCTAATTTCTAAAACTATATTTGACTATACCTTTATGTAAGGTGTCATTGTGACGTGCTATCCAAGTTGGTGTCCAGAGTTACAGTTGGTATATATTTGTATCCAAACTCACAGCATATGTGTTGTTGTATTTTGCACGACAATTGTTGTAATAAAGTTGTAGTTATTTTCTGTACCATGTATTTTGACGACTCAGAATGGGTTGGATGGAATGGACCTATTTTGGGGTCGTCACAGTTGGTATCAGATCTTAGGGATATGGTCTCTAGCGGAGATCGGGGAATATAACTAGGAGGGGAGAGATGAGTAAATCCTTCGCTAGTGTGTCTTACCTAAGTTTAATTATTGGTCGGTCATAATATACAGATTTTATGTGATATGTTAATTTGTTCAATTAACCCTTGTTTTGAAACTTTATTCTAGAATGATATCTGAAATTCAGGAAATGAGCAATGGAGAAATCATGAGGACAGGAAAGATGGAATCTGAAATGAAAGCAAGGTATTCTCAACTCTTTGAAATACCAGGTACGTAAATTTCGAGGACGAAATTTTATAAGGAGGGGAGATTGTAAGACCCCGAATTTTATGAAATAAAAGTATTCAATTTTTTCTTATAATTTATATTCAGTAAATGGTTAAATTGATAAAAGCTTGAAGTTAAGGGTGATATATGAATTTTTTCAAAATAAGCAAGTGGTTATAAAATACTCATTTTTGTCGGGGAATATTCGTTTGGTTGTGGAATATTCTTTCTGTCGGGGAATATTCGTATGCAACGGCATGACCATTTGTGGGCCCCATAATGTAATAAATGCCGATGAAGAAAATGACAAATTAAAGTTTTTATAAATAACGGCGTAATCGTTACCGTTAACACTATTGGAATACTGAAAGTAATATGCACACAAGCCAATCGTGTTTGATGATAAAGCATATACTTTGTAACAATTTTATTCATTTATTAATAAAAAGTATTAATTTATTAAAGGCTTTTTAATTATCTACATGATGTTTTTTATAATATGTGATAAACCCATAGTTTTAAGCAATGCTTTTAGAATAATGATGATGATCATTCTAATGAGATCTAAATTCTTAGAAAGCTTAAAACTAAAATAGTTCCCAATCATTGGATTACTAAATTAGGGATTAGTGAATTTGGATAGATTAAATACATACGTTGCTTGCTTTCATTAGATGAGGATGATTGATCTCATGATCATTTGTGGGAGATACTAAAGCAAGTATGTAGGTGCTTATTAGAGAATAAGTTCATCGAACGCATTAACGCTAAGAAATACCTAATGGAGTTTTACTTGCTTGTCAATAGGAATTCATGTAGTGATAGTAGTACAAGTGATCCTTGGACTTGAGATCATCATAGTATCTTGTGTATGATGAGTTATACTTTGACTTATTCCTTAAGACCCTTAGGGTATATCAAAGGGTATGCTTGGGTATAATAAGTTGTACATGGAGATAATGTATGATCAATAAAGAATCTACCACTTCTAGTAAAAGAAGAGAAATGTCCTATGTGATTCGATAAATGACAACTCAGTAGTCATTGGCCAAGGCAGAATGAAATTAGAAAGGAGTTTCTAATTTGCATTATTTGGAGTTGTGCATTTAAGAGTCGAAATACATATAATTAAATAAAATAAGACTTGACAAAGAATTCCATGTCTTATATTTAATTGGGACATCAGTATGGTGGAAGGATTGAATTGTATTTCAGAACTATTTACTCAAAGGTTCTTTTATGATTAATGTTGAAATCTATATTATCCGGAAAGTCGTTGATCACTAGGAGGCTTATCCCTATTGTAGAATAAATATTATTTATTTAAATAAATTAATAGTTTAATTTTTTATTTAAATAAGATTAGAATTGTTCTAATTGATTTATTCACAATTGGGTTAATATGGAGAACCTAAAGGGTCACACCATAAAAGGAAAAATAATTATTTAAGAAGTTAATGGCATAATCGTAATAATAAGTTAAGTATATTTAATTTAATCTATGGTGATAGAATAAATTAAATATCTTAATATTTATTATTTAATATTTTAGAAATATTAAATATAAATTAATAAGAGGAGTCTTATTATTATTATTACTATTATTATTATTTAATTCCTAAAGGAGTTTGGGAATTAATTAATAAAAGTACTCTCAAATATCCTAATAGGATTAGGAGGCAAATTAATTAAAAGAGTTTAATTAATTATCCCTAATAAGATTAGGGAGCTTAATTAATTAAAAGAATTTAATTAATTAAAATAAAACTCAATTCTTTAATTGTTAAGGAGGGTTGCCCACATAAATAAGAGGAGTCTTATTATGGGTGAGGTGGTTGTTGACTTTTATAACATACGTAATTCCAATAGTTGGAGAGTACGCTCCTTTTCTATGAGAGATAGAAAACTAGGGTTATGCCAAACACCCATCTTCTTGGATCTTTCTTCTTCTTTAGTGGATCACCTCTAGAGGCCAAACACTTGGGTGGCTAACGTTTATCAAAGGAAGGAACCAAACCCGGTGGATTCAAGTTGAACGCGAAAAGGATTGGAGGTGAACTAGTACCTGAGGAAGCTCGGATCTTCAAGGGTATGATTCTTGTTCTTTCTTTTTCGTTTAATTAATAATTGTGCATAAAGGGTGATCCGGGTATATGGTTTGTAAAATTTTAAAACTCTGATTTTCCACGTTTTCACTTACTTTATGCAATTTGATTGCGTTCATGAATATTACAAACCTAAAAAATGCCCGGTGGGTAAAGTAAATTAATACGCGTTGTTGCCAAAGACACTTACAGTATTACACAAGATTTTTGAATTATTGACTCTTACGTAAGAAGGCACTACTCAATAATTGTTACAGTAATTACTGTTCAGTATTTTATTTTATTGATTCAATAATTGTTGCGTTGATTTTTTTATTACTGTTGTTTCAATAATTGTTACTACACAATATTTTCCATTATCGGAGCAATAATTCATATTATCTGAATAATATTATTAGATAACATTATTGGCAATGCCTAGAAAGTTGTGTCTAAGGAGAGGTTTGGTCACCTAATTGCGCGCCAGTAAGGAGAAATCCTTATTGGAAAGCCCCCTCTTTCCTGAACTGCCTGGTTGTCAATATTGTGATTCCATAATATTATTTGTGAATAATTAATTATTAATTTATATGATAAGGAAAATATTTATTTTATGTGGATATAGATGGAGAAAATTTTTAAAGTGACAATTGTTGAAAATCGATATTTTATCTTTTCTGATAAAATAATATTTTATTATATAATAATGATGATATTTTTACAATGAATGTGAGATATATGAGTATATGAGGAGGAAGAGTATTTTTTTATAAAAGTTGTTTAACACATGTTTTGTGTGTCGGTGGACCCCATTTCTTGACTGAAATTTGATTATAGCCTATAAAATCGTTTGTACATGGATTTCGGTCAATTTCGGTTTGGAATTTGGAAAAACTTTCTTCTGTAAAGTTGTAGAGAATTGAATTTCCTATAAAAAAATCGCAAGATTCGAATTTTCTGATAAAAGGACTATTTATTATGAATTATTGAAGTTCCGAAGTTTCGAAATAATTTATTTTTGGAAGTTTTAATTAGTTTTTTTAAAAGAAAAACGTTTTTTTGTCATTTGGTGGGCTCCAATGGTGTTGCAAACATGCTTAATTCAGTTGTCAAAGAGGTGAGCGTGAATAATTTTTATAATAATATTATTATATTAAATTTTCTGCTTTGGTGTTCTAAGCAATTTCCTATAAATAGGTGCTTAGGTTAGAATTGAAAATCACACCAGAAACTGAAGTTTTCTCTCTATTTCTCTCTCTATATTATCGAGTGTATTCTTGTGAGTATTTTGATATCTTGAGTGTTGCTATATGGTGCAAGTTCGTTCAAATGTTATTCAAGTCGTAAGATCGCTTCTTTTTGAGGTAAGGGATAAGAAAAAGGATTTTAAGGGATCAGTGAGGATGTTATTTTATTCGAAAATGATATTATTTCTTCAATATCATTATGCCAAAATATTGGTTGGAAATTTTTATCAAATTTAGAACTTTTTCATGTCGGGGTTACTATTCATGAGTTACTATTCACGAGTGACTATTCATGAAGTTCTTATTCACGATTTACTATTCATGAGTTACTATTCACGAGTTACTTATTCACGAAGTTACTATTCACGAAGTTACTATTCACTGGTACTATTTGTGACGCCCCAAAATTAGGTATACATCACCCATCTTGGGTCACCACTTACATGGTATGTAATTTAAATACAACTTAATACATAAACTGTGAGTTTAAATACAAATATCGCCTACTAGATATTATACAAACTCAAAAAGGAGTCCTCATTACAATTATTATCACACTATTTCACGAATAGTGAGGACTACTAATGCTATCTTCAGACCATCACTGCGTTCCCCGACTTCGTCCCAAATTATATTCTCATTTCACGAGAACAAAAGGAAGAAAGGGTGAGCTCAACTAGCCCAAAGAAGAAATATTTATGACTAAGATAATGCGTAATAAATTATCAATAGTCTTCAACAATGTTAAACCGACAAAATACAATAGACAAACCGGTTTAATCTGCAATGAATAAGCAATCCATTAAAAGAGTCAAGTAGAAAATAAAATCTACTATCTTTTAGGTTTTAAAAGATTTTTCATCATCATTATAGGCGAGACTCAACTTTAATAAATATTCCACATCATCGAATCACCCTCGCACTACTGACCAGGATATTCTTTAGTATCACGACCACAATTATTCATGCACCTACGCCAAGAATATTTGTGTATTCATTAATGGTCATGATCATGCCAACAATCGTCCACCAATGCACTCTTACCATCGAGGATTTTTATCACATCATTTGTAACATTACGCTCATGATTACACCGAATAGTCTCTCGTCATAATCATACCAAGTCCATCTATGCACTACTACAGCCACGTGATGACTTTCAACATAATATAAACATGAGGATGATGACAATGATATAAGAATTCAATAAAACAAGTTCAAGAATTATTTTATCCAGAATTATTAACGTCCAAATTATCAACACGATCATCAAGCTTAGAGTAAAATTCAAGAATGATCGTAAGAATATTTCCATGAAAAGATATTGGATGAAACGCAAATATCAAGGATATTCCACTAATTTCATGGAGTATACAAGTCAAATTTTTAACCAACTGGGTATAATAAAGAATAGAATAACAAAAGAAATCACCATGCATGCGATAGATCGCACAGGCAGGTTATTCCAACAGAATAATAAATAACGGAACCAGTCCCAAGTAAAATGCATGAGACGTGATGTTCCAAATGAATAATAATAAAGAATGGAACCAGTCCAAATAAAACACACAGCATGTGATGTTCCAATGAATAATAATAAAGATTTTAACCCGAAGTCCTGTAAAAACACATGAGCATGGATGTTCCAATGAATAATAATAAAGATTTTAACCAGTCCTGTAAAACACATGAGCATGTGATGTTCCAAATGTAATAATAATAAAGACGGAACCAGTCCTGTAAAACACACGTAGAAGAATGTTCCAATGAGAATAATAATAAAGATTTAACCAGTCCGGTGTAAAACACATGCATGTGATGTTCCAATGAATAATAGAAGAATGTCACCAAGTATAGGGTAAACCACGTGATATAGGTTATTCCAATGTAATAATAAGCAATGAAATAACAATGAGTTCTCTTCATGAATAAAAAAGAATAACACCCTTTACATTTGGTAGGAGATTGAATCTTTGCGGCGGTGTAAGAATAAAATACTCTTCTTCTTTCTCTCTTATTCTCTCTATACTTTCTCTCTCTATAGCTTGAATGAATTAAGTGAAAATAATGAAGCCCCAGGCCTCTATTTATAGAAGATTTCTAGCTTAGCTTAGCCGTGTGAAAAGCGCAAGTGGCTCGACGACTAATGATGTGAAAAGAAAAGTGGTTTGACGCTTGTAATGTGAAACGACAAGTGGTTCGACGCCTGTAATGTGAAACGACAAGTGGTTCGACGCCTGTAATGTGAAACGACAAGTGGTTCGACGTCTGGTAAAGGTAATTACTATTAACGAAGGTAAATACTATCGACGGTTGGTAAATACTATTCACAAGGGTAATTACTATCGAGGGAAGGTAATTACTATCGACGAAGGTAAATACTATTTACAAGGGTAATTACTATTGACGAAGGTAATTACTATTGACGAAGAGACTCTTAGATGATGACATATGAGCCCACCATAAAATAATCAAACTTACCACAAATCATTTTATTTTTCATCAACACATATTTAATCTTTCAACAATTATTAATCATTTATAACTTGTCGTCTTAATTATTGATTTAATACTATAACATATTATACAGATGATACTGTGACAATAATTGAATCAATAATATAAGAGATATGATGCAAAGAATTATCGTAGCAATAATTGAGCATAGGTGAGTGACTTCTCACGTAAAGCATCAATAATCAATACCGCAGTGCTACTACGCAACCACGCCAGACATCGTATACTTTTACCACCGGGTAGTTCAACGCTTTTAACGGTAACACCTCCGCCGTTATTTTTATAAAATATTTTTGTCGTTTTCTCGATCCGACAATAATTACATTGTGGGGTCCACCAATGATTGAGTAGTTGTATGAATATTCCTAACAAAAAGAATATTCCCACCAAACGAATATTTTATAACAACTTGCATACTTTGCAAAATTTATAAATATTACCCACAACTATAACATTATATCAAATTTATTCCATAATATTCAAAAATAATATTTATAGAAAATTCATCTTTATTTATAAAAGCCGGGGTCTTACAACCTCCCTTCTTATGAAATTTCGCCCGAAATTAGAAGTGCGGTACGTACTGTATGTCAAGAGGTAAGGATACCTTGATTTCATTTCGATTCTAACTCCCAAGTCATTTCCTCAACATCGTGGTTCCTCCACAAAATTTTGACTTGAGGTATAACCTTGGAGCGTAGAATATGTTCCTTCTTATCCAAAATTTGAACAGAACCTCTTCATACGCCAAATCTTCCGCTATTTCGTCCGGTTCTAACTCAATAATATGGTTCGGGTCTTTCACATATTTACGTAACATAGATATGTGAAAACGTTATGAACACGAGACATATTTCAAGGTAAAAGCGAAGTCTATAGGCCACGCCCTACTCGATCGAGGATTAAAATGGACCGATGAATCGAGGATTAAGTTTTCCTCTCTTTCCAAATCTTGTAACTCCTTTCCATGGAGCAACTCTTAACAACACATGATCTCCTATATCGAATTCCACGCCCTTTCGATGAAGATCGGCGATAACTCTTTTGTCGATTTTGTGAGGTTTTTATACGTTGTTTGATCGTTTGAATCTTTTCCGTAGTCATACGTATTCAACTCCCCCCAACAACGTTGCTTCACCCACCTCATCCCAAAGATACCGAGAACGACACTTTCTTCCATACAACGCTTGAATGGAGCCATGCCAATACTTGCTTGATAATCTGTTGTTGTAGGAAAACTCCACCAATGGTAAGAACTTGTCCCAACTTCCTTGAAATCAAGGACACAGTCTTAATAGATCTTCAAGAGTTTGAATAGTCCTCTCCGACTGTCCGTCCGTCTGAGGATGATATGCCGAGCTAAATCGTAAGTCTGTGCCCATAGCTTTTTACAAACTAACCCAAAATCGTGAAGTTGTAGTTGTTTTCTGTACCATGTATTTTGACGACTCAGAATGGGTTGGATGGAATGGACCTATTTTGGGGTCGTCACGTGATCTCTGGCGGAGATCAAGGAATAGAACTAGGAGGGGATAGACGAGTAAATCATTCACTAGTGTGTCCTACCTAAGCTTATTTGGTAATTAATTAGTCGGTCGGAGCATAGTTAATACGTGATATGTCAATTAACCTTTGTTTTGAAGTTGTATTCTAGAATGAGCAATGGAGAAACCATCATATTGAGGAAATGACCTGGGAGTTAGAATCGAAAATGAAAACAAGGTATCCTTACCTCTTCGACATACCAATTTATTTATTATGTATACACCTAACCTGTAAGACCCCGAATTTTATGAAATAAAAGTATTCAATTTTTCTTATAATTACTTTTCAATAAATGGTTAAAATGATAAGAGTTAAAGTTAAGGGTGATATATGAATTTTTTTTTCAAAATATGCAAGTGGTTATAAAATACTCATTTCTACATTGGGAATATTCATACGACGATTTGCAGTACCATTTGTGGGCCCCATAATGTAATAACTGTCTTGATGAAGAAAATGACAAAAGTGGAGTTTTTATAAATAAGCTGCCAGCATTATTCTGCAATTATCTTCGTTGGAATACTTTGGTTAAAACACGATGTCTACGTTGTTGTCAATCAGAAGACACTTCGGTATTACACCAATTATTGATTCTTACGTAAGAAGGCACTACTCAATAATTGTTACAGTAATTACTGTTTAGTATTTTATTTTATTGATTCAATAATTGCTGCGTTGATTTTTTTATTACTGTTGTTTCAATAATTGTTACTACACAGTATTTTCCATTATCGAAGCAATAATTCATATTATCCTAATAATATTATTAGAAAATATTATTGGCAATGTCTTGAAAGTTCATGTCTAAGGAGAGGTTTGGTCACCTAATCATGCTACCAAGAAGTGAGAAAATTCTTATTGAAAGCCCTCTTTCTGAACTACCGGTCGCCAAGATCGTGATTCTATAATATTATTTGTGAATAATTAATTATTGATTTATATGATGAGAAAAATATTAATTTTATGTGGATATAGATGGAGAAAATTTTTAATGTGACAATTGTTAAAAATTAATATTTTATCTTTTTCTGATAAAATAATTCATTTAAATATATTATTTTAATAATATATTAATGATGATATTTTTACAATGAATGTGGGATATATGAG
Organism: Panax quinquefolius; assembly: GCA_020205615.1. Lineage (NCBI taxonomy): Eukaryota > Viridiplantae > Streptophyta > Magnoliopsida > Apiales > Araliaceae > Panax > Panax quinquefolius. The sequence continues at coordinate 559,501 of JAINUW010000722.1, read as the reverse complement.
TATATGAGGAGGAGGAGTATTTTTGTTACAATAAATGTTTAAAACATGTTAAACATGTTGGTGGATACAAATTTTGACTGAAATTTGATTATAGCCTGTAAAATCGTCAGTATGTGGATTTCGGTCAATTTCTGTTTGGAATTTGGAAAAACTTTCTTCTGCAAAGTTGTAGAGAATTGAAATTCCTATAAAAAGAAGCGAGATTCGAATTTTCTGATAAAAGGGCTATTTATTATGAATTATTGAAGTTTCGAAATTCCTGAATAATTGATTTTTTGGAAGTTTTAATTGTTTTATTTAAGAAAAACATTTTTGTTGTTTTGGCACACGTGTGGCTGATGTTTTTGCCAAAGAAGTGGGCGTAGGATGTTTAAGAAAATTATATTAATATTATATTAAATTTTCTGCTTTGGTGTTCTAAGCATTTTCTATAAATAGGATGCTTAGGTTATAATTAAAAATTACACCAGAAACTAAAGATTTTCTCTCTTTCTCTCTATATATTTCGAGCGTATTTTTTTGAGTATTTTAGTACTTTGAGTATTGCTATACGGTGCAAGTTCTTTCAGCACTATATCCAGTATTCCAGTCAGAAATACTATCCCTTTGAGGTAAGGGATGTTATTTTCTTCTCAAATGATATTATTTCTTCAATATCATTATGCCGAAATATTGGTTGGAACTTTTTATCAAATTTGGAACTTTTTCATGTTGGGGTTACTATTCACGAGTTACTATTCACGAGTTACTATTTATGACGAGTTACTATTCATAAGTTACTATTCACGAATTACTATTCATGAGTTACTATTTACGAGTTACTATTCACGGGTACTATTCACTACAAAATTGGTTTCTTTTTCTAACCAAATTATAGTTGATTTATGAATATTACTCTGGAGATTAAAACTATGTATTGATTATATTGATTTTATTATCATATATAATATTTTTATAACCCTGATGTTGAAATTCTCTTTTACTGGAGTGTAAAGATAGGTAGATTATTGGTATGATCATGACTAGGGTTCTCTTTGGCCAGTAGTGAAAAGTTGAATTGTGACTGGTATGATCATAACCATTGAATTTATAATTGAATATCTTTAGCTTAAGTGCAAAGGTGAATTGATCAACATGGTTATAATTATTGTTTATATAAATTCTGAAATGATTATATATTTCTTTGAGATATGAATATCTTTGGCCTATAGTACAAAGATGACTTATTGATGAATATCTTTGGCCCGTAGTGCAAAGATGAATTTATTAGTATGATTATGAACAGGAACTGTGATTTGGTATAACCATGATCTTTGATGTTTCAGGTAAAGACAGGTGATGAAAATTATCTTTGTCCTGGATGAGAAAAGGAATTTAGAACAACAATTACAATTATGAGTTATACATGTGATTGTGGACATGAATTGTTGATTGATATTACAGGGATAAAACATTGTTGGTGGACTTTTAACATGGAGAAGATAATAGACTTTATGGTCTATTTGACTCTTCTAATGGATTGCTCGTTCTGCTACAACTATGGTTGAAAAGTTTTATCATCTACCATATATTCTAAATATCTTATTTATTACTGTTGAAGGCTATTGATAATTTATTTATCTTTAGTCATGATATTCTTTACTGAGCTAGTTGTGCTCACCTTTTTGCTTCACAATTCCTTTCAGGTAATACGAGTGTAGCTGGGTCGAGCGGGGGGGATAACAAGGGAATAGAACGGTGGTCTATAGATGTTGAGGGTGAGGTGAATTTAACTTGGAAGGGTGTTTTGCCACTATCATACAAGATGTCTAATGACATACAACCTCGTGTCATCATAAGACATGGTTGTGCTCATCCACTTGCTGAATATATCTACCAGCACTATCTATATGATCTTGGAGTCTATTTGAAATATAACTCTCAATTAGAGACAGTGGAGATAATGATATGTTAAGAGAAGACTCGCCATTGGGAAGAATATAATAATAATCTTCTTATTTTTCTTTGGGGTCTATTGGGTCAACCAAGGATAAGTCTGTGGCCATATGATATCTATAATAACCTAGACGAATGGCCTCCCATGTACGAAGGTTTCCTTGAGCACTTCCCAAAGATTCTAATTTCTAAAACAATTTTTGACTATACCTTTATGTAAGGTGTCATTATGAGGTCTCATTCACTATTGGGACATGAGTCACAGTTGATATATATTTGTATCCAAACTCACAACATATGTGTTGTTGTATTTTGCACGACAATTGTTGTAATAAAGTTGTAGTTATTTTCTGTACCATGTATTTGGTGACTCAGAATGGGTTGGATGGAATGGACCTATTTTGGGGGCGTCACATAACCCCTAGCTTCATCCCCCCCCCCCCCCAAAAAAAAAATATTTACTGATTATGTATACGCCCCCACTCGCCCATCCCAAAAAAAAATTGTTCATTTGTTCTTCTCCTTTGAAGCGGAGTAGTATTAATTATGTTACGTACTCATCGCCCCTTCTTTTAAAAATAATGTTACTATCACATAAAAAAAGTCGCATAATATTAAAATACGCACACATGCATGCTGCGGGCCCCACATGTCAAACGAATATTTACAGTATTTATGTGTCACTACAGGAAAAAGGGCCATCTGCGACCAATGATATCAGCGACCGCCCTATCCGGTCGCTGATAATAGTAATAATGACCGCTAGTTGCGACCGCGAAGGATTCTAGTCGCTAGTTAAGATCAGCGACCGACTGCGATCGTTGATCGGTCGCTGAGAAAAATTTCCCTCCCAAAAATCGAAACTTTGGTGCGGCGACTAATCTTTATCAGCGACCGCTAGCTGTGAGACCCCAGATTTTATCAATAAAGATTTAAATTTTGTCAAAATAATTTTTTAATATTATGGTGTGAATTTGAGATAATATTATAGTTGTGGGTAGTATTTATAAATTTTGCAAAAGTATGCAAGTGGTTATATTATATTCGATTGGTCTGGGAATATTCTATTAGCGGGGAATATTCGCATAACTACTCAATCATTGGTGGACCCTATAATGTAATTTATTGCTTGATTGAGAAAACGACAAAAATATTTTATTAAAATAACGGCGGAAGTTTTACTTTGTAGTTACCGTTGAACTACTCTCAGTAGTAAAAGTACGATAATAAGTGTGGTTGCATACAAGTAGCGTACGGTATTGATTATTGATGCTTTACGTGAGAAGTCACTCGGTTTGATTCCATTATTGTTTATTAATAATATGAATTATTATAATGATAATGACGTTTTTGTTTTATTCAGTATTATTAACGTAATAAAATGTAAACATCTTTTATATAAAATAGAATACTTTATTAAAGTTATTCTATAAATAGAATATATTATATTTTATTATGCATAGTGTTGCATATAGTGTTTTGCATAGTGTTTTGCATAGTATTGCATAGTGTTTGCATAGTAAAATGTTTTTATATAAATAGAATATATTATATTTTATTTAAAAGATTTTTCTTTAAATATGGACCGTTAGATTAAAGTAAATCAATCTGGACCGTTCATGGATTAGTTACTATGCATTCCATTTTCCTATAAATAAAGCTCATTCCTTCATTATTTTCTTTTACGAATTCATTGAAACTCTAGAGAAAATTATAGAGAGAAGCTATAGAGAAAGTTATAGAAGAAGAAGAGTATTATACTGCTACTTCACTTCTTCTATATTCAGGTTCTTTTACGGTAGTGGTGTTATTTTTTTTCTTGAAGAGAACTTCATTATTCCATTCATTATTATTACATTGGAATAACTTTTGTAAAAGTGGCATACCCTATATACATAACCTTTACACGCATGACATACCCTATACTTGGTGAAATCCTTATGTTATTCCATTGCTTATTATTCTCATTTGGAATAACTCAGATACGCTGTGATTTACCTATACTTGTGACATTCTTCTATTATTCATTTGGAACATCCCGTCATGTGTTTTTACACCGACTGGTTCCGCTCTTTATCATTCTCGTTGGAATATCCTATCTCAAGTGTTTTTTACCGGATCCGTTCCATCTTTATTATTCTGTTGGAACATCCTCGCGATGTGAATTTCACCCGACACGTTCCGTTATTATTATTCTGTTGGAATAACTCATATCATCAAGAATCTGCATGCACGGTGATTTCTTTTGTTATTCCATTCTTTATTATACCCAGTTGGTTAAAACTTTGACTTCTATACTCCATGAAATTAGTAGAATATCCTTGATATTTGCGTTTCATCCAGTATCTTTTCATGGAAATATTCTTCTGATCATTCTTGAATTTTACTCTACGAAACAGTATCATGTTGACAATTTGGACGTTAATAATTCATGGATTAAATAATTCTTGAACTTGTTTTATTGAATTACTATGTCATTGTCATCATCCTCATGTTATATTATGTTATCTTTGGCTTACGTGCATAGATGAACTTAGTATGATTATGACCAGGGATCATTCGGTATAATCACGACTTGATATAAATGATGTGACAAAAAGTCCTCGTTGGCTTTGTAATGCGTTGATGGATAGTTTTTGGTATGATTATGACCGGGGGTGATTCGGTATAGTCATGACCATTGATAATTTGATGAAAATCCTTGGCCAAGTGGTACGAGGATGATTAAATGTGGTGGTTTATTTATTAAAATCGAGTCTCGTGATAAAAATTGATGAAAACCTTTTAAAACCTAAAAGATAGTAGACTTTATTCTCTACTTGACTCTTTTAATGGATTACTTATTCCGATGCAGCTTAAACCGGTTGTCTATTGTATTTTATCGGTTTAACATTGTTGAAGGCTAATGATAATTTATTCTCGCATTATCTTAGTCATAATATTTCTTCTTAGGGCTAGTTGAGCTCACCCTTTCTTTCACTGTTTCTCTTGTGAAATGAGAACATAGGCGGGACGAGTCGGGAACGAAGTAATGGTCCAGAGGATAGCATTAGTAGTCCTCACTATTCTGTGAAATAGTGTGATAATAGTTGTAATGAGGACTCCTTTTGAGTTTGTATAATATCTAGTAGACAATATTTGTATTCAAACTCATAGTTTATGTCGTATTGTACACGAGTTATATTAGTAAGTTGTATTTGAATTTATGTACCATGTAAGTGGCGACTCAAGATGGGTGACGATACCTAATTTTGGGGCGTCACAATGTGATATCGAGCTTAGGGATATGATCCCCATTTGAGATGTGAGATAAGAACTAGGAGGGAGAGACGGGGAATTCCTTCGCTAGTATGACTTACCTAAATTTATTTGGTATTTAATTGGTCGGTCAGAGTATAGGGATAATATGTGATATGTTAATTAACCCTTGTTTTGTGACAGTGTTTGAGAATGACATCTGAAAATGCTTTGAGATAAGCAATGAAGCACATGAGAGTGTTGATTCAAATTCAAACAAAAGGTAACGACCAACAACACGATAATAATCATCTTTGGTGGCAACAATATCGTCGAATAATGATAACCATCGTGGGGAAATTATCATGCCAAGAATGGTAACCATTTCGGTGGTAATCATGGCAAAGATAATAAAGTGGAAATTGTAAGAAGAGGTCATTTAGCCCAATTTTGTTGTGCACAAAAGTCAAGTCTAGGCTGGGACGGTGGCACCAAAGGTGGATATGGACAAAACAAAGTCGTTGGTTTTAGGAAGTGCATTTTCATGACTTCTCAAAAGCGAGTAAACCGAACGAAATTAGCACGGGTTAGTTAATTATAAATTGCGAAATCTATACCTTATAAGATACCTGGTTCTACCATTATTTTATCTCTCTTGCTTGCTTCAACGTTTAAATTTGACTCTCGAGAAGTTAGACTTTGACTTATTGGTTGAAACTTCGTTAGTAGGGAGCCTTCGTTACATCGCTTACTATTTTTTTTAAATCTTGTTTGATTCAAATAAACACTTTCACGCTACTGTCGATCTTATCTTTTGAAAACACTTGCCTTTGATGTGATTTTAGGAATCAATTGGTTAACTACTCATCATGCTTTTCGTAAGGTTGTTAGCTTTTATATTCATAACCAACTTATTGTGCGAATTCAAGTAACCAAACTACTAAAGTCAATTATTGTCATTATATCGCCCATAAGTAAAGAGCCTGAACCATTCGTTGTTGACTTCCTTGTGGGAATGGACCGAAGCACTTTCTTTACGTAGGTGACATCGTGAATGAAGATGGCAAGTTTATAGGTATCATTGTGAGGTCTTTATCTAGGTTAAGGGATAGAAGTCACAGTTGGTATCAATGTGACGTATTATCCAAGTCTTGGATGAGAGTCACAGTTTTGAATGATATTTCTATTATTAATAAATTTCCTGGCGTATTCTTGAAGACTTCTTAGCCTACCCTAGAACGTGAAATCGAATTTTGTATTGACCCCAATACAAAAACCCATTTCTTAAACCATCAAATATTTCTTCAACTAAAATGAACAGTTTACGTGGTTTATGATGAAAGTCATAATAAAAGCATTGGACTAATGAAAATCATGGGTATATGAAGTATTAGTAAGTGTTATGATGAGTTATGTGGTTATTATGTGAAAACATGAAAGTTTCTTAGAAATCACAAAGGGTTGAAAAATTAGATTTTGGTGAAAAACGTAACATGAAATTCAACTGACCATATCTCTTATTATATTTAGAATTTTTGAATGTGGTCAAGTCCTAGAGTTAGATCTATGAGTTACCTAACTAATCCAAGTGGAATTACTGGAAAAGGTGTTGTAGATTTTTGTGTGGACTGATTTTACCAAAGGAGTGCAAAGCTGCAAAAATCGAAAAAAGCTGTTGCCATGATTTTAGAGGGGCTGTTTCGGCCACTTAAATTATGAGAAAAAATCTGGCCTTTTGAGACATGAAAGTATATGGTATAAAGTACCTCATGTCCAAAAATGAGCTCATTCTGACTTAAAATGAGCAAGTTATGACTATTTCAATATTTAGGTTTTTCCGACGAAAAACGCTATAACCGGAGTTCTATAACTCTGATGACCATGAAATTTAAACTAGAAGCTCACGTTAACATGTGTAAGGTCCTGCCAAGATTTGGAAATTTTGGAGTTAAACTTGAGGTAGCTAATTTCTTAAGGAATTAATTAGAAATTGATTTTGAAAAATAGTAAATGAATTTTAAAATTTTAGAAAAATATATTTTCATTATGGGACTATATTATGCTAAATTCCAGAAAAGAAATATTTTTGGGACTGATTTGGTATTTTTCATGAAAATAGTTTAATTCTGAACATATGAGTTAAATATGTTATGTGAAGTAACAAAGTTGAAAATAGGATATTATGACTAGAGAATCTATATAGAGTATATGCATATTTTTTGAGAGATTTGATAATTGGTGATGATATCTTATGAGTATGGCATTTTGAATGATTAAATGCATTATATGGTAAAAGCGTAAACAATTAAGATAAATTGTTTATAAATTTAAGAAGTGATTAAAATATTGTTATAATATTAATGATATTAGATTATGAGATTATTAAGCGATTGATAACATGGGGATATTCTTGAATCTGGATAAATTATATTATAAATGTTTAATATTTATCCTTTATCTCATTTGATTGATTCTTTATATCATTATCCTCATGCTTATATTATGTTGAAAGTCATCTACATGGCTTATAAAGTGCGTAGATGGACTTGGTATGATTATGACCGAGGGATTGTTAGGGTATAATCATAACCAGTAATTGAATACACAATTATCTTTGGTAGTAGTGCATGGATAATTTGTGGTCGTGATATTAATGAATACACAATTATCTTTGGTAGTAGTGCATGGATAATTTGTGGTCGGAATATGCAATGAATGAATACAATTATCTTTGGTAGTAGTAGTGCATGGATAATTTGTGGTCGTGATACTAATGAATACACAATTATCTTTGGTAGTAGTGCATGGATAATTTGTGGTCGTGATACTAATGAATACACAATTATCTTTGGGTAGTAGTGCATGGATAATTTGTGGTCGTGATCTTAATGAATACACAATTATCTTTGGTAGTAGTGCATGGATAATTTGTGGTCGTGATCTTAATGAATATCCTTGGCACAGTAGTGCGGGGATGATTCGATGATATGGATTAATTATTGAAATGAGTCTCGCAATGGAATATTAATTCATGGATGTGGTAAAAGTCATCTTTGGTCGTAGTGCATTGATAGACTTGGTATGATTATGACCACGGATTATTCGGTATAATCATAGTAGTAATTGAAAACACGAATATCCTTAGCTAGTAGGTCATGAATAATTCATGGTTGTGATACTATTAAAATTTGAGTCTCGGTGTTATTGGTTTTACTGATTGTATATCTTTGGCCCGTAGTGCAAAAGATGAGTTGTTAATGAATATCTTTGGTAGGATTGCAAAGATGAACTTAATATTTTCAACGATAAAGGTATTCAAGGTATCCTCACCTCTTTATCATATCAGTATCGCATTCTAATTTCGAGGGCTTAAATTCCATAAGGAGGGAGATTGTGAGACCCCAGATTTTATCAATAAAGATTTAAATTTTGTCAAAATAATTTTTAATATTATGGTGTGAATTTGAGATAATATTATAGTTGTGGGTAGTATTTATAAATTTTGCAAAGTATGCAAGTGGTTATATTATATTCGATTGGTCGGGGAAATATTCGGTTTAGCAAGGAATATTCGCATAACTGACTCAATCATTGGTGGACCCTACAATGTAATTATTGTCGGATTGAGAAAACGACAAAAATATTTTATTAAAATAACGGCGGAAGTTTTACTGGTGATTCTTGTTGAACTACTCTTAGTAAAAGTACGATAATAAATGTGGTTGCGTAGTAGCACGTGGTATTGATTATTGATCTTTACGTGAGAAGTCACTCGGTTTGATTCCATTATTGTCGATTAATAATATGAATTATTATAGCGATAATGACGTTTTGTTTTATTCATATTATTAACGTAATAAAAATGTAAACATCTTTTATATAAAATAAAATACTTTATTAAAGTTATTCTATAAATAGAATATATTATATTTTATTATGCATAGTTTTGCGTAGTGTTTTGCATAGTATTGCATAGTGTTTGCATAGTAAAATGTTTTTATATAAATAGAATATATTATATTTTATTTAAAAGATTTTTCTTTAAATATGGATGAGTTAGATTAAAGTAAATCAATCTGGACCGTTTCATGGATTAATTCTTATACGATTCCATTTTCCTATAAATAAAGCTCATTCCTTCATTATTTTCTTTTACAATTCATTGAAACTACAGAGAGAAATTATAGAGAGAAGCTATAGAGAAAGTTATAGAAAGAAGAAGAGTATTACGCTACTTCACTACTTCTATATTCAGTTCTTTTACTGGTAAGGGGTGTTATTTTTTTTCTTGAAGAGAACTTACATTATTCCATTCATTATTATTCTGTTGGAATAACCTGTAAAAGTGGCATACCCTATACATAACCTGTATACGCGGCATACCCTATACTTGGTGAAATCCTTATGTTATTCCATTACTTATTATTCATTTGAATAACCTCAGTATCTGCTGGTTTACCCTATACTTGGTGACATTCTTCTATTATTCTATTGGAACATCCCGTCTGCATGTGTTTTACACCGACACAGTTCCGTTTTTTATTATTACATTGGAACATCACGTCTCATGTGTTTTACACCGGACTGGTTCCGCCTTTATCATTCATTGGAATATCCTATCTCGTGTGTTTTACACCGGATGCGGTTCCATCTTTATTATTCTGTTGGAACATCCTGCATCGGTTGTGAATTTCACGACCTGCTTCGTTATTATTATTACATTGGAATAACTTTGCCTCATCTTAAGCACCGCATGCGTGGTGGTGATTTCTTTTGTTATTCCATTCTTTATTATACCCAGTTGGTTAAAACTTTGACTTCTATACTCCATGAAATTAGTAGAATATCCTTGATATTTGCGTTTCATCCAAAGATCTTTCATGGAAATATTCTTCCGATCATTCTTGAATTTTACTCTACTAAACAATGATCGTGTTGACAATTTGGGCGTTAATAATTCATGGATTAAATAATTCTTGAACTTGTTTTATTGAATTACTATGTCATTGTCATCATCCTCATGTTATATTATGTTATCTTTGGCTTACGTGCGTAGATGAACTTAGTATGATTATGACCAGGGGATCATTCGGTATAATCATGACTTGATATAAATGATGTGACAAAAAGTCCTCGATGGGCCCAATGCGGTGATGGATAGTTTTGGTATGATTATGACCGGGGGTGATTCTAAGATAGTCAATGACCATTGATAATTTGATGAAAATCCTTGGCCGCGTAGTACAGGATGATTAAATGTGGTGGTTTATTTATTAAAATTTGAGTCTCAAATGATAAAAATTGATGAAAACCTTTTAAAACCTAAAAGATAGTAGACTTTATTCTCTACTGACTCTTTTAATGGATTGCTTATTCCGCTTCTGAGATTAAACTGGTTTATCATTGTATTTTATCGGTTTAACATCATTGAAAAGGCTAATGATAATTTATTCTGCATTATCTTAGTCATAATATTTCTTCTTGGGCTAGTTGAGCTCACCTTTTCTTTCACCGTTTCTCTTGAGAAATGAGAACATAAATTTGGAGACAGTCGGGGAGCAGTAATGGTCCGTAGGATAGCATTAGTAGTCCTCACTATTCTCGTGAAATAGTGTGATAATAGTTGTAATGAGGACTCCTTTGAGTTTGTATAATATCTAGTAGACAATATTTGTATTCAAACTCATAGTTTATGTCGTATTGTACCACAGCAGCTTATATTAAGAAGTTGTATTTGAATTTATGTACCATGTAAGTGGCGACTCAAGATGGGTGACGTATACCTAATTTTGGGGGTGTCACACTAGCGGTCGCTGATATGTCTACATCATTAAAAATCAGCGACCGTTAGGGCTGATTCTCATAAACTTAATCAGACTCAGGTTCGCGACATCAGTACAAAGATGAAAAGAAAAGAGAGAGATACAAACGAGGGAGAAGAGGGAGTATGGGAGAAGAGAAGAGACCACTGCCGACCACTGCCCCACTGACGCACCATCGTTGCACCACCGCTGCACCACCGCTGCACCACTCCGGTAACCACCAATTAATCTCTAAATTAAACTTATAGTTATCCCTAAATCCCTAAATCTTTCCATATACTAATTTTATTTGGTTCAACATATACAAATCTTATTAGATTTAAATGTTGTGTTAATGAGTGGCTAAATTTTCAAGTATTAATTTTATTGTCCTCTTTTAGCCCCTTATTTTCCTGTCGTATTTTTCTTCTTTGGCTTCTACCTTAAATCCCTTGATATGTTGATTTACTGTGTTGTATTATATGCAAATTTGTGACTGAATTTCTAGTTTTGGATTAAACAATTTTTCTCTCGACTCAGTTTTGGTTATTAACCGAATAACCGAGTAACAAATTCGGTATTTCAGTTTTTCAGTTTTTCGGTTACCTTATATTTCGGTTTGTTGTTCGGATACTTGAAAAGGGTGAATTTCGGTTTTCGGTTATAACCGAATAGCTTGTTCGATTCGGTTATAACCGAATGCTCAGCCCTAGATTTGACATAACCCTAATCACCGAATTGCATGCAATTAGTTGAGGTCACGAAAGATGTTGCATGCAAAGCAGTGAGATGAATATAAGAGTACAGAGCACTTCATGGAAAAAGGTAACATGCAAATTTTATACCAAACACTAGAGCACACAAACCTCTATGGTTAACTTTGTGTCGGCCTGTACTAATTCTCACGCTGGAACTATTCCCCGGCGGTCCAAAGCCGTCAAACTTTCGGTGCCGACTCATTTTCCGTTTAAGATTGAACACGTTTTTCGATGATTGAGGCTCGTAAAAATATCTTGACATTAACTAGAAGCAAAAAAGTGTCAAGATAGAATAGAAAATCAATCACATCCATCCACAAATACCTAACAATAAATACTCCTAAACCTCCAACGAAACTTCCAGGAAGCTCACTATGGCTCTCCCATTTCCTCCATTTAACCTCCCCTCCTTCCTCCTCCCTTCTCCTTTCATTCTCTCTCCTCCTTGCTCTTATTCTTCTTTTGTGTTCTTCGTTTCAGCTATGAAAATCGCTAACATCAACCCAAAAAACATCTTCCGCTCTAGGAAAAAGTCCCGCTCCGTCTCACGATCCGACCCATCATCCTTCAGTTCTGGCGCATTGTTCTCCGACTTGTCCGATTATACCCACAATCATAACTCGTCTGAAGCCGGCTTGAAAACCAACGGCTCCGCTACTCCCACCAGCGTTTTGCCTACCAGGTCGCACGAGATTTCGGCGGACGAGTGGTCTTCCGAGCTATGCGAATTAGTACAAGCTTTAAAGGTAATCGATAGAGATGGCGACGGGAAAATAACGAGAGCCGAGCTGGGGGCGCTGCTGAGTCGAGTCGGAGCTGATCCACCGAGCGAGGAGGAGCTGAGTGTGATGCTGAGTGAAGTGGATAGGGACGGTGATGGGTGTATACGTTTGGAAGAGTTCGGCGCGATGAGCTCGGCTTTCGGGCAGCCGGTTTGCGACGCGGAGTTGAGGGAAGCGTTTGATTTTTTTGACTCGGATCACGACGGGAAGATCACGGCGGAGGAACTACTTTGTGTGTTGACCTCCATAGGGGATGGTGGGTGCACGTTGGAAGACTGCCGGGGGATGATAAGCGGTGTGGGTAAGAATAAGGACGGAATCGTGTGTTTCGAGGACTTTAGTCGTATGATGTTGCAGCAGAGGTGATGTAGTTGTTGGATTGAATTAGCTAGTATGATGATGATGAAGCTGCTCCTGTTCCTGAATTAATCAACTCTCTCCCTTTTACTAGTATTCCATTCCATTATTTTTCCTTGATTGTTGTTTTGAGGGTTGAGGAAGTTTGGGTTTTTGTTGGAAAACATGTGTCTACAACTGCCTGCCTGCCTGCCTGCCTGCCTGCCGTACATATATAATAATGAGAAACAAATCTTGCTACTATTTTATTCGTATGTTCATTAGCTAGGTAATAGAGTAATGAACATATGTTAAATTTTGTTAAGTGCACTTTAATGGTATTTCTAGTAATTTCGACCCTCGATCCAACTCAAGTCGTCCTGGTGCTGTTCTTGGGTATTACTACAACAATTTCTCTTGGGTATTAATCTTAATTGATTTTAATTTATTTTGCCAACAATTTCTCTTTTATTAACCCTTTTGTTTTTTGACACCACAAGATCAGAAACGTAAACGCAAACCGCATACGCATTTTTTACTTGTTATATATTCCTTCCACAAGCTGACAAGATGATCCGAAAATGGATTAAATAATAATTGCAAAATTTATGATGAATGATACTACCTACGTTCCTAAAAGATTGTCGTTTAAGGTTTTGGCACATAGATCAAGAAAGTATCATTTATCAAGTAAAATTTATTTGAAATTTCATCACTATCTTTTTATGGAAAGTTAAAACTATTATCTTGTAGAATTTCATAAAAGTAAATATTTATAAAAAAATAAATATTTTATTCTTCTAAAAGTTGTAAACGATAAACTTTTTAAAATAAATTTTTTCTTCTAAAATGATAATCTTTTAGGAAGAGTAATAATAATAATACTATTATTAAGTCGACCGATCGATCGAGAAGCTTTGACATATTCCAGCTGTATAGTATATAATAATATATAAAAGTTACTACTACTAAATACAAAAACAGAGATTAAAAACAAAATTTAGACGTGGGACAGGACAGTTGAGTTCATCGGTACGGCTCTATATTATTCAGTATTATAATAATAATAAATTTTTAATTAAAAAGTACTACTCCATATTGGTTAGTCACGAGAATATATGCAGCATTTTTTGTACTAATAGTATTTTTTTAATTAAGGCCGGCTATCTGACAACTCTTTTAAATTCTCTGTAATAGGAAAAGTATCACCGTAACATACACAAAATTATTGATATTATTTTCGCTTCTTAAAATACTAATATAATTTTATATAAATTTCTCAAACATAAATCTGAATTATTTATGTGAAAATATTATTTTATATACAAAATATCAATTTCATAATATAGACGGTATTTAATAATACAATTTAAAAAACTTTAATGTAAAAGCGCACACATGTCTTCGTTTTCTAATTATGGGTCAATCTTGTTTTTTAAGTTGTCATAAAATGATTTGGTAGGAAAAACTTAATATATCTATATAATAAAATAAAAATAGTTTTGAATTTTTCTCTTATTCTAATAAATTATTTGGGCCGTCTAAAATTTGGAATAAATCTCACTGCTCATAATCTTAGCCAAGCGCGGAATTTATTGACATTATATATATATATATATATATATATATATATATATATATATATGAGATCTATGTAAATTTTTATATGCGAAGTGAAAACTCAAATGATACTCTGAATGATGTCGTACATGACTCAATTGGTAAATTATATTGATTTTTAAAAATAAAAATGAGGAATAAAATAATATTAAAACTGATTTTATCACAAGATTAGTCTTTTGTTTAATTTTATGAATTATTTGTTAATAGTAATTTTTATCCCCTAGCTCTCTTTGTATTACAGTTACATGAATGATAAAGCTTAATTTATTACTTATAAGTTATAAATATATTTGATACAAATCTTAATTATTAAAAACATATTCAACCAAAAGAAAAGAAAGAGAGCGAGGTTGTGTGTGGAGTTAGCCATCCATCATTCGACCCGCCTAACCTGGGCTCAGCAGTGCAAAACAATTCGGGTTCAAATCCACTTCTCGGGTATGGTTCTAACCCTGTCACGTGCAAACCGACACTACTCCGAGTGTTGTTCAAAAAGAGAGATCTCATCTGAATTCTAAATCAACAGAATGTTGGTCCAGTTCGTATGATCTGGTATTTCTCTCACCACAATACAAATGTATAATTGTTAATTGTGCGTGTATGTATTGATTTAGAGAGAGAAAATGGGAGGATACCTGTGGACATCATCGGCGTTCGATTCCAAGACGGGGCAGATACTATTGATAGCTCTCTTTGTAATGATCGCTTCATTTTACGCCGGAACCCTATTCTCTCACAATTCTTCCAGTTTTGTTCCTCAACAGTTCTCCTCCTCCTCCTCCTCCACCACCACCAATTTTTCTTCTTCTTCTTCAACATTCCCTGAGCCTGGTTAGTACTCTCTCTGTATATCAACTCTGATTCAGCTCACTGACACTATCAAGTAAGCGTTTTTACTTTAATACTACTACCCTGTTTGAGATATATTTTAACTTTTTAAGTCAATTTGCTAAAAATTCTAAATTTATTTGAATCATTTACGTTTTGAAGCCTACTAATAATGTAATTGGTACTACTTTTTTTTGGTTAGTTTACAATAGCAACAGTGGTTTGTATTAAAATCAACTAAATTCTTAATGCTTTGGATTATTTTTTTAATTCTGCAAATTCAATTGAAAAGCTAAAATGCATCTCTATTTTTTTTGGAACGGAGGGAGTTGTAAGTGTGTGTATATATAAACAGTTACTATTGTACCAATGTTATTTACCATTTGATGTTTTTATTGAATTTATATGGTTGTTCAGACGAATGATTGTGGGTCTAACGTGCTCTATTTACCATATCACCAATTTGCTTTCATTTCGTTGAAAAATGTCTTCAAATTTAGTTACAAAATTATAATAAGGGATTGAGGTTTAATGATGATGTAATATTCCTTCTGTTAGTCCTTAGAGGGATTGGCATTATATTTTGCATTTTAGGCATTGAATTGAGTTTTGAATCCTATTTTCTGATTATTTCATGCTAGCAGGTTCTTCATTTACAAACCAAGTTGCCCTTTCTTATCGAAAAAGCCCAATTCAGATTCCAGAAATTGGGTTGAATGTATGCCCTTTGAAATTCAACGAGTACATCCCTTGCCATGATCCTTCTTATATTAAAGAGCTGCTGCCAAAGTTAGATCTTTCTAAGCAGGAAGAGCTGGAGAGGCATTGTGCTCCACCTGAAAGGCGATTGTTTTGTTTGGTTCCTCCCCCTGTTGATTATAAGATACCAATAAGATGGCCAACGAGTCGGGACTATGTTTGGCGAAGCAATGTGAATCATACACATCTTTCACAGGTAAAAGGAGGACAAAACTGGGTGCATGAAAAAAATCAGCTGTGGTGGTTTCCAGGTGGTGGTACTCATTTTAAGCACGGGGCATCTGAATATATTGAGAGGTACTTGTTTGGTTTTCCTTTTTTGTTAATAGATATATATTAACCTTGTATTTACTCCACAAATTTTCCATTGCTGCTCGTAAGTATTATACACTTTTAATGTAGGCAAATCACAGATCTTTTGTAATTTAAAGTTCTTTGAAGGATTAGACACTGGTTTGGTACTCCTGTCTTTTATCACCTTACTGAAGATATTGAGAGCATGCAAGACTTGAGAAAGTGAAGTAAGGCATGTACGCGCTAAAGGGAAAATATGAGTTGAATGCACATAAACTTGAGGTGCTACTAATAATACCACACTATGGACCATGTTTTACTTTCTAAACTAGAACAAGATACTGTTGTACAAAGAGTATTGTATGATATGTGTTGCAAATGAATTATTGTCATTGTCATTTGACTTTAGGATTACTGTTTGTTAGGTATTGGATTCAAAATATTTACTTTGTTTAGGTAATGGGTACCTATAATAGGTTAAGCTAAACAGAAAAAGAGTCCTTGTAGATTAACTTTTCTCTCTTGCCCTGTCTCCTTGATTTCCAAAATATATAAAGATCTGAAGGATATCGATAACTTTCCCTGAAAAGAAGGGTAAAAACTAGTGCTGTTATTGTTGCTATTCACTATTGTCCATTTTGAGTTGCAATTGCTGGACATACGTAGCAATCGCCATTGAATCAAAGTCGCCTCATTGTTGTGTCATACTTTCACCAGCTTACATTGTGTTGCCGTTGATCTTGTTTTGGGATCATTTATGATAGTGGACCTGAAATAATGGGCACATGCTAAGCTTCCATTTATTTTCAAAATTGAAACACTAGGAAATTAATAGAATTGGGGGTTGGAAATAAAAAGGTTATGACCATGTATTTACATTAACAGCTAAATATATAGAACAACTAAGAACCAGGGATGAGAATATGGCTCCTCAGCCATAATTTTCTTTTTGTTTGAACTCATATATGCTTTACCTTGAGCAAGAATAGTATTGCCTTTTTAATTTGTGTACTATGAGAGATTTTGATCCTCTACCCAAAATCTTTAACAAAGATGATGCGGTCATGGGCTTTTTGAGTTTATGTAATTTTGATATTACTGTATAGACTAACATTCTAGGCTCATGTAATGTTTGTTCATCTAAAATTACTTGCAATATATGCTTTTGACCCATTGTTCTAAAAATCTATAGGCGGACTTGGGCGGCTGAGGTGCTCTTCATACCTAGACTGCCTTGGCAGTCTTTCATTTATTAGTTTATATTTTTACATACTATATAAAGCATGTATTAGATGTAAATATTCTAAATTGTACTTGAAATATTACCAAAAAAACAATCTTTCAAGGCATAACAAATTCATTTCAAGCATCGTAGAGTTTCAATGCCTTTATTAAATGCCTTTATTAACCAATGACCGAGAAAAAAAGGCGTCTTGTTCTCCTCTAAATTCGTGTTTGTATTCATTTCTTTGACAATTCTTTTGACTTTAATTTCAAATCTTTTGATTTTGATAAAGCTCATTTAGTACTTTAAAATAACTAATGAAGTGGTTTAGATTTTGGAGTTGCAGATTAAAAAAAAGGTGATATATTATAAAAATTAAAGAAAAGTTAGGATGAAATATAAATCTTGCAAGTTATAAACTTGAAAATTTTAGGTTATGATCTCATAAATGCGATTTCCTGATATAATTCTTTATTATATACCGTTGTAACTGTTCAATTACTAATCTTATTATAGAACTTAATCTCCTATCCTAATGCTTTTACATAATCTTTGATATAAACAATTCAAAAACATAATAGCTTCACAAAAAAAGTGTGGATGAAATGTGGTTGCTAAAAAATGGATTTGTGGTAAAACCAAAACCTGTACATTTGTGAGGTAGTAGAAGTATCATAAAATGGGAGACAAATTCATAGAAAATTGTGTCAGATGGTTTGGGCACATACAACAAGGACTAGTTTCTGTGCCAATGAAGAGTGTTGCGAACAAATGAACATTTCAGGGAAAGCTAGGAGAGGTGGAAGAATATGATAGATGCATAAAAAGGCGTGATAGTTGTTAAAAGAAATAGACCTATTTAGTAAAATGGTGATTCCTGTGATCAACCCCAATATGTTGGGTTGAGTTCTTTTGGGTTTAAGTAACTACAATATACTTAAGTCTATTAACACAACTTTAGAAGAAAAAACTGCTTCAAATGATGACTAAATGTAGCGCTGTATGTTTGTCTTCTCCTTTGGGGTTAGAACTACATAATTATATGGCCGTCCTTGTCTCAATATTTTGATTCTGTCATCCGAGGGGCGTAATGTTCTCTCCCTAGATCTTGATTTTGTGAGTTAGTGTCAAGCCAGTCCTCGGATAATAGTATTACAATTGTCATTCTTGTGATCAATGCAGGTTAGGAAATATGACGACTAATGAGTCGGGTGATCTTTGTTCTGCTGGAGTATTTCAAGTTCTGGATGTTGGATGTGGTGTTGCCAGCTTCTCGGCCTATCTTCTACCCTTAAACATACAAACCATGTCATTCGCTCCTAAAGATGGTCATGAGAATCAAATTCAATTTGCTTTGGAGAGAGGTATTGGAGCAATGATCTCTGCCTTGGGTACAAAACAGCTACCATATCCCAGTCATTCTTTTGAAATGGTTCACTGTTCAAGGTGTCGTGTTGATTGGCACGAGAATGGTAGGTTTTTGCACCCTGGAACTGGAATATGTGCTTGTACGTAAAAGCAATTACATAACATTGATTGTACTATAAATTTTAAATTATTGTGCTGAAATTAATAACTGAAGGAGTGGTTAGAATATTTTGTGATGGCTATGACCCAACTTATTTTGGAACTATGATCAATGCAAGCATGTTTCTTAATTTCTTTGTAACTTAACAACAAACGACCGAACTTTGTGGTGATTGATACTGGTTGATATGCATTTCGTTTAATACCTAAAGCAGAAGTGTATTTATTTTTTTCCTGAAAGTTGCTGTCTTAATATGAATCAATGGAGATCATTTCAACTGCCCGGCATGTTCATATTAGAGATGAATTGCAATGTCCTCATAAATTAAGTTTTGATTTAATTATGGTTTCTAAGCATGAAAAGAAAAACAATTTCTAGTCTGGATATGCAAACTTCAAAAACCAATAAATAGTAAAAGAAAATTCTTTCCAGTTCCTTTTCATTTCAAGTATCCAAGGGTAGCTGATTATATTTTGTTGCATTTTGATTTATGTGAAAGCATCATCCATTGGCTATCTGATGCATGTCAAGCAGTCAATTTGGGTCTAATGTGTCTATTGGATAATATTATGGGTTCAATTTGTTAAGGCTAATATTACTGTTAAATGTATTTCTGATCAGACTGAAACATCACTGGTATGACTGTAAAAACAATGTATTGCTATTGTTATTACTTGCATTAGCTCCTTCCATTTAGTGTTGATTGGTAAACTTTATTGGAGCAACTGTTTTCTCGGGTTTTTACCATTCCCAAGGAATATTAGATCTCTTTTTTGGGTCAACCAAGGTATATTATATCATTTGTCTTGTATATGGATATATATATATATATATATATATATATATATATATAGAAGTATCATTATTAATGGTATTTTTGCTCTGATATTGAACCTTCTGCCTGAATCTTCTTGCAATGCTTTTTTGCTCCTATACTGAGCAATCAAATTTGAGGCCTAAACTGCTTCCAACTTGACCCTTTTTCAACATAACCTTTTGTTGAAGGCATGTGTAAGTTTCTTTTGATAGAATTCAACTGTGCTGCCTATACTGCTTCGAGTTTCTTAAAAAGCTGATAGGCAAAAGTAGTAATACATTGCACTGGTGACACTCCTCTTTCTTGATCTAGTAGTTGAAGGAACCTTTTAGAATTTTGTAGTGAAAAGTTCAAAACTCATACTAGAAATGAATGCTAAATTATGTTTGTTCTTCCCCTCTGTTTGGATTAATTTTATTTATTTTTTACAGATGGTATTCTGATCAAAGAAGTTAATCGCCTTCTACGTCCAAACGGATATTTTGTCTATTCTGCACCACCAGCTTATAGGAAGGACAAAGATTACCCAGTAATTTGGGATAAGTTGATGAGTCTGACTTCTGGAATGTGCTGGAAACTAATTGCTCGGAAAGTTCAAACAGCGATCTGGATTAAGCAAGAGGATCAGTCATGTCTCCTTGGCAATGCAGAGAAGAAGCTTGTAACCATATGTAACTCTGTTGATGATTCTAAACCATCTTGGAAAACACCACTGAGGAACTGTATTACACTAAGTAGTGTGGGATCAGTTTCTCAGAAACTTCCTCCTAGGCCACAGCGTCTTTCAGAATACTCGGAAAGTCTGAGTGGTTTAGGTTTGTCCAAACTCTTGTTAAATCCTTGATACTAACTTACAGTTCTTGTTACTGTTTTCTTGATTTTTGGTGTTTGCATATGTTTTTTACATGGAGACTTCATTCAAAACTGCATGTAGCAGCTATTTTCAATGTTTTAAAAGCCATATTTAAATTTTAAGCTATCGAAATTATTATTAAATTAATAATAAAAGCCAATTTTATAGATGAAACCTCAGAAAGTTGGATTAAGAATGATCCTAAAATTCTTTCTTAGCTACGCATTTACTTGGCCACACAATCCATGTTTACCTGCTTTGAATTTTGAGTGCTCATGTTATTGAATTCCATGGTGTTTTTTACCTTTTTAATTTGAATTCTACGATTTTATTCTCGTGTGACTTGTATATTTGAGTACAGCGTTTGGTTTAGCTTTTTAGCTGCTTAAAATCATGACTGAATACGGTTTTTACTAAATTGCTAAACATCATCTACCCACAAACTGCGGTGAAAGTGGTTTGGTTTGGGTTGGTTTAGTTAATTTTTATTCAGCCCTAGTCCAAAGTACTTGGGGTCAGCTAAATTAATCCTCTTCCTCCATTCTGCTTTGTTTTGGAGTTATATCTTCTACTAAAGACAAGTTACCGCATCTATATTTACATTCTCTATCCACATTTTATGGTTTTCTCCTTCCCCTAACATCTAAAGCAATTTTGATCAAATTACTTTTTCTAATTGTTGTAATTGGACTTCTTTATGTATCCAAATCATGTTTGACTATTTTCTCTCGTTTATGCTCTGTTGTGTTATTTCTACCGTCTCATGAATATGTTTAACTCTAGTTAATCCTCTCTTACATATTTCTACCATCATCATTTCACTATTTATATTTCTTATTGATGAGGGTGCTCTAGATAAACTTTGTTAGTCATCATTGCACCAACTTGTTATGAAAGTTTGAAGGTTTAATACATTAACCTTTGCTTTAAAATGCACAATCCCAATGTTGATAATAGGTATCAGTCGAGAAATATTTCTATCAAATACCCTCTACTGGCATGATCAAGTTCACCACTACTGGAGGTTGATGAATACTGATGAGACATCTGTTCGAAATGTCATGGACCTGAATGCTCACTATGGCAGTTTTGCGGTTGCATTGAGTACATGGCCTGTGTGGGTGATGAATGTAGTTCCAATAAGCATGAACAACACATTGACAGCTATTTATGACCGGGGTTTAATTGGCGCTTTTCATGACTGGTGAGTCGTATAAATTTCATGAGCATCTCTACTCTGCTACTTTCTTCAAGGACAACTGTTATAGTAGTCTTGCTTTACAATTTGTAGGTGTGAACCATTCTCAACGTATCCACGCTCGTATGATTTGTTGCATGCTGATCATCTCTTCTCTAACTATAAAAATCGTGAAGAAGGTTGCTTACTTGAGGATATCATGCTGGAAATGGACCGGGTAGTAAGACCTCAGGTAAATTCATCCTTCATGCTTGTCGTATTGGAAGTATCATATTTACTCTTCTTTATAGTAATGATTCTTGCAAAGGTTATCAAATGAACTGGGCTGTAATCTTCCAGGTGTAGAAAGGTACACTTTTATATAAAGCATGTTTTCATTTATACATTTTCTCGAAATTGATCTTGGCTTGGAAAGAATAGGACCATGACCTGGAATTTTATTCTTCAGCATATCAGAATCCCTTTTTATTTGTGCCCCAAAGGCAATTGCATTTTAAGTTTAGACGTTGATACCAGAACTATCTCTGAACTCTAAGTTGGTTTTATGAACCGCCCTTAAAATTGAAGCAGTAACTGAATCCAAATCTGGTCGAGTCTAGATATTCTTCTATAATCTTCTCATCTCCAAAACCCAATTAAGACAATTAAAAATGTACTCCCTCTGTCCCTATTTAGTTGATCTCCTTACTTTTTTCCTTTTTTTTTTTTTGAAATCCCAAAACAATCAAACCTCTTCACTTTCAACTCATTTTTTTCTTCCAGCTCCAAGCTTTCCATGTAATTTAGTTTCTATTAGCTCGCTTGAACTCTACAATTGATCAAAGATTATGAAACTTTGAATGTGTGCAGGGGTTTATTATCATCAGAGACGATGAATCCATCATATCAAGAATAAAACAGACCGCTCCCAAGTTTCTGTGGGAGGTAGGATCACATTTACTGGAAAATGAACAAAAGCAAATAGAAACAGTGCTAATATGCCAAAAGAAGTTCTGGGCAATTTCGTAAGTTATATCCATGTGCAGAGGTTTCAGCCTAACGATCGACCTTGGTAGGTTATATAATTTTTCTTTCTAGATTAATCCGTGTGAAGTTTATGTTGTAAATGTTGATGACATTTTTTGCTTTTATTAGTTGTATGTAGTTTGTGGAATTTAGTTTTCTTGTTTTTCATACAACAGAAATGTTACCACTTTTGACAAACTTGCAATGAGAAGTAAGTTTATACTCCATTACTCTTCTTCTACTTTTTAGAAAAGAAATGTGCATCAACTGAGCATAATATATAGCATACATGTTGGCACCTCTCTCTCCCTCAATTTGACACATATGAAGTAATATCTTGAAAGCCCAATTAGCGATAGAGTTGATTATATAATTGTATATATGTACTTGGACTTGAACCAATAAAATAACCCATTCTATAATAAAAACAGTCCACTCATCTCTGTTAGGTGGGCTGAGGAGGACTATCTAACAAGTTTCTAAAAATATAAGGGAAATGATATATATTACGAAAGTTTATGTCGACTTCTTGATTGTTAGTTACGTGAATAAGTATTAGTGGTAATTTTTTTAAAAAAATACTTTATAAGTGAGATTTTTTTATAATTTTATTTAATTATTTCGTAATTATAATTCAACACAAACTTGTCGGAATATATAACACGACTCGACCTATAATAATATTGCCTATTGTAAGAGAATTGTATGAGATACATCGGAATTGTAAGAGAATTTTAGACGAGAGAATGGCAGGATTGTGACAAGTCAATTCAGTATACTCTATTCTTACTGATAGTAAAAAAGAATAAAATAGTCGAAATTATTGGGTTGAAGAGGGAATTATTTGTTCTATACTTCCTACCTGGAAAAAGGAGGCATATATACTCCTTTTATTTCCAAAAAACAATTTCTTGTCATTTTATTTTTGTTTCACAAATGAGTTATCTTTTTATTGATCAGGTCCATAAGCTTATAATCATATTTCATTATCATGCTACTATTCGTAAATCCAACAAAAATATACATTTATATTTATAATTTTAAAAGTTAATTTACAAATACGATTTATTGAACAATAAATAAATTTTATAATTACAACTACCTAGCTAATTTTAGATAGAACACAATTTTCATAAAATTGTGTTGTGGATATTAAACCAACTCATTTCAACTTTTAATTTAATGATAATTTTAAGTTAACTATATTCCAAAAAATTAATATAAATCTTATATTAATAGGGAGTATTGTTTATGTTTCAGGCATATTTGTGGATTTTTGGCACCGAGTGAAGATGGCCACACAAAGTAGGAAGTAGGAACATAATTGCTTAGCTTAATAAATGAAATGAATCCAAGTAGGGAAGTGGAGGAGGACTTAAAAGTTGTTCTGAACACTACTTATCCCTAACCTTAAAAACTTAATAAAGAGCATGTAGAGTTTGCTTTACCTAAATTTTAGCTTTTATCCATCAACATGTACGTGTTATGATCTTCGCGGAAATTACTAAATGTAATATCCATGCAAGCTGAGATCGAGTTAATTATAGTAAATTAAAGGACCCATTACAATCTAGTATTTATTTTTCTTTTATTTTTTTTGTAATAAACTTAATTGCGATGAAGTATATATATGTATCATGAACAAAACATATGATCGATTCAAGTGATTTATTGAACACAATTACTAGTTTTGAAATATCAAGACCAAAATTAAAATTAAAATTATTAAATAAATAAAAAGTAAAACTTCAAAGGACAAATTAAAAGTTTATAGATAGATGTATATGTATGTCGTGTGCATGCATGCATGCATGTACTAATATGTAAAAAGAGAGGGGTCCGGGGGAGAGAGAAAGAGCACTAAAAATTGAAGTTGATAAAACAAGACAACCCCATGCTTGTCGACCTTGACCCACGACTCAATCAGTCTATTTTCTTCCTTCTTCTTCCTCCCGACCCAGACCCAGACCCAGACCCAAATCCCACCCCACTCCACCCCACCCCACCCCACCCCACCCCACCCCACCCCACCCTACCCTTCCCTCCCTTTCTAATGGGAGTATACTGTGTTCATGTGTTGCTTCTTAATCTTAATTACTCGCAAGCATGCACTTCATCTTCATGCATTACTTGTTAATTTGACAGGTCCTTATTTACTAATTGGCCATACCATCCGACTTCTTGTTCGTTCTAAACTTCTACTCACTCTCAACGCCTACCAAATTTCATTCTTAATTTCTCACTTTAAGGATATATACGCTTATACACGTATATAGAGCAGCTGACGTTAGCAGTGTAAATATCGTGTTAAATTTTTATTCTTTTGTGCCTACAAATTAATTATATTATTATTTTATTTTTTATATTAGTTATTTATTTATTATTTATTCATTTAAATTTTATAAAAAAATTATTTTATCTCGTATAATTTATATATATACACACCCCGTATCTGCCTATCTGCCTTTGGTGCTACTAATTCATAATGCATGCACACCTATAAAAGCTTTCTTTTTGTCCCCTGCATGTGTGCATTCTACTTCTCGATCTCTCATAAAATTTGTAAAATGAAAGCGAAGCAGGTTAGAAACCGATTTAAATGCTTTTAGATTCGAAATTTCATTCAAAATATAAATGAAGTCAAATATGAAAGCGCATTTTAAAGTTCAATAAATTACTCGAACCTCCTCAAATTATAATTTTCTATTGATACTCGGATCATATTCGTTGAAAAAGTCCAAACCAAAGGCAGAGCCAGGAATTTATTTTGTACCGGGCTAGTAGTTAAAACAAAAGGCACTACATACTGACCTCATACAGAAATTTCACAGTCCCTCTCAACTTAGCCGCGAAAGTCACAGAGCAAAAAAAAAAAAATCATTAAACTATCTACTCCCTCCATTCCTAAATAAGTGTCGTTAAAGGTTTTTGCACATGGATTAAGAAAGTCATTTAATACTATCATTTAATAATTTAAATCTGTGTGAAATTCCATCACTACCTATTTATGGGAAGTTGAAAACTATTAATTAATACTAAGAGTGAGAATTTCTTTGGATAATGAGAGAAGGTAAGGGTGATATAGGAAAGTAAATAATTTATTCTCCTAAAAAGTTGTAAATGACAGATAATTTAGAACAAATTTTTTCTTCCAAAACGTCACTTATTTAGGAATGGAGTGAGTATTTAACAAAATAGAACTAATTTTAAATTTCCTGCTGACTCTAATAAATCATCTGGATCATCCAAAATTTAGGATAAATCTCACCGTCCATATAGTCTTGGGAAATAGGTATACATCACCCATTACGAGTTGTCGATACATGATGCGAAACTTGACTACAACTTTATTATTACAACATATAAGCTGTGAGTTTAAATCTGAGATATTGCCATCTAGACAATATCACACATGAATAAATCCCCATCATAATTATTGATACATTATTTTACAAAAATGGTGAGGACTACTAAACAACTCTCTCTAGAACCTTCATTCCATTACCCCATCAGAGCTAGTACTACATTACATTCTAGCCTCTCACGAGAAGAAAAATGGAACAACAAGGAAAAGGGTGAGCTCAACTAGCCCGATAAAGAATATTATGACTAAGATAATATACAACAAATTATCGTTAGTCTTGACGAGGAAAAATCTCTAATAGAATCTGATAGGCAACAAGTTTTAAATCAATATTATGGTGAAAATAATAATTCATTAGAAGAGTTAAGTAGAGAATGCAAACTACTATCTTACATGTATGAATTTAAAAGTTCATCGTCTATCTTTTATCCTGTAACATCAATCGATATATATACGGAATCAAATATTCATCTTTGCACTCTGAGGCGAAGATATTCATCGATTAATCGTGTTCATCTAAACACACATTCATCATTTTGCTTTCTCTGGCCAAGATATTCATCAAAATCATTCATCTTTGCCTTCTGGGCCAAAGATATTCAATAATATCATCATTTAAGGCGAGGATGATGAAAATATTTTTTAAAAAAGCGAATCCGGTGAAACAAAATGATGAGGATTAAGGATTAAGGATTAAGTACTTTGTTTTATCCATGTCCAAAAATACCTCAAAAATAATCATAGTGGTGTAAAATTCAGAATGATCAAAACATGGATCAATCAAAGCTAGTATCCGAAATAGATATTTTGGATGAAAAGAAAAAATTTTCATTTTTAGATGAATAGTCTTAAATTAAGTGAATAATGCAGTATCGTGAATAGTGTAGTATATCGTGAATAGTAACCCCAGACACTAAAAGTTCCAAATTTGATTAAAAAGTTCGGATCAATACTTGACATCATGATATTAGAATAAATAATATCATTAAAAAAAAAATATATCCTTTACCTCGAAAGATCGATCTTACAAATTTGAAACAGAATATAGGCTATGACTTGAACTTGCAAGTATATAGCAATACTCAAAGTATACTCAAAATACTCACAAGAATAAACTCGATAATATAGAGAGAAAAACTTGATTTACGGTGTGATTTTCAATTCTAACCTAAGCACCTATTTATAGGAAAATCTTAGAACACCAAAAGTAGAAAATTTAATATAATAATAATATATATATATAAATTTGTCTACGCACCTAGAACCATCTGAATTCAGCAACTTGCATGTGTTTAATGAGGCTAACCAAACACAAAAACGTTTTTGTTAATTAAAACAATTAAAACTTCAAAAATCGATTATTTGAACTTGAACTTAAATAATTCATAATAAATAGCTCTTTTATCAAAAATTCAAAACTCACGACTTTTCATAGGAAATTCCATTATCTACAACTTTGCGAAGAAAGTTTTCAAATTCCAAGCAAAATTGGCCAAAAATCCACAAGCAGGCGATTTCACAATATAATCAAATTTGATCGATAAATGGGGTCCATGAGCATGTTTAACATGTTTTAAACATTTATTGCAACAAAAATACTCTTCCTCCTCGTATACTCATATATCCCACATTAGTTGTAAAAATATCACCATTATTATATTATTAAAATATAATAATATATTTAAATAATTATTTTATCGAGAAAAAGATAAAATTTCAATTTTCAACAATTGTCACATTAAAATTTTCTCCATCTATATCCACATAAAATCAATATTTTCCTCATCATATGAATCAATAATTAATTATTCACAAATAATATTATGAGAATCCTGATATTGTGACGAGGCGGTTCAGGAAAGAGGGGCTTTCGATAAAATTTCTCCTTCTTGGCGGCGCGATTAGGTGACCAAACCTCTCCTTAGAAGCGAACTTTTTCTAGACATTGCCAATAATGTTATCTAATAATATTATTCGGATAATATGAATTATTAGCCGATAATGAAAAAATCTTGTGTAATGACAATTATTGAAACAACAATGATATAAAATATCAACGCGACAATTATTAAATCGATAAAATCTTTGAGCGATAATTCACGTAACCATTATTGAGTAGTGCCTTCTTACGTAAGAATCGATAATTGGTGCAATCTGGTGTCTCTTCTTGTGTTTTAACCACAGAGTATTTTAACGATATTAGCAGTACAACTACTGTAGTTATTTTTTTACAACTTATATTTGTCGTTTTCTTCATCCAATCGCTTTTTCAGTTATGGGGCCCACAAAAAAGCTGGCGTCGTCGTCGAATATTCCCAAACAATACGAATATTCCACGACCAAACGAATATTCCCAAATAATAATGAATATTTTATAACCACTTGCTTATTGAAAATATTTGCGTATTTTACCCATAACTATCCACATTAATCAAATCAACCCTTACTTATTTCAAAATAATAAATAGAGGAAAATAAATTTCATTTATTAATAATTTGAGGGTCTTCTGACCTCCCTCCTTATGAAATTTAATCCCTCGAAATTGGCGTCGCGTACACAGTGTTTGAAAAGGTGAGGATACCTCGCTTTCATTTAGTTTCAATTCGGGTCATTTCCTCTATAGCATGATTCCTCCACAAAACTTTAACTTGTGGTATGACCTTTCTTGGCGTGGGACATGCTCCTTCTATCCAAGATCTTGGCGGTACCTCCTCATCGTTAAGTCTTGGCTATCTCGTCCGGTTCTAACTTCTATAACGTGATTGGGGTCTTTCACATATTTATGAAATGCGGATATGTGAAACACATTATGAACACGAGACATACTCGGAGATAGCTTGCGAGTCTATAGGCTACATTTCCTACTCGGTCGAAAATTTGAAATGGACGATAAATGCGTGGATTGAGCTTTCCTCTCTTCCCAAATCTTGTAACTCCCTTCCATGGAGCAACTTCATGACAATACATGATCCCCATACTAAATTCCGTCCTTTCGATGAAGATCCGCATAACTCTTTTTATCGATCTTGTCTTGTTTGTATCGTTGTCGAATCATTTGGATCTTTTTAGTGATCATACGTACTGACTCGGGTCCCAACAATGTTGCTTCACCCACCTCGTCCCAACATCTTTGAGAGCGACATTTTCGTCCATATAATGCTTGAATGGAGCCACACTATACTTGCACGATAAGCTTTTTGTTGTAGGAGAATTCCACCATGGTAAATACTTATCCCAAGCGCCCTTGAAGTCTAGGACCACGAGTCTTAATAGATCTTGAGAGTTTGAATAGTCCTCTCGATTGTCCGTCCGTTTGAGGATGGTATCTTGAAAGCCAGATAAATAAATCCGTGCCCATAGCTTTTTTGCAAGCTAACCCAAAATCTTGAAGTGAATCTTGGGTCGCGATCCGAAACTATGGATCTGGGCATGCCATGCAACCTCACAATCTCATTCACGTATATACTAGCAAGGCGTTCGAGGGAATAAGTCTCCGTGTCGGCAAGAAATGAAGCGGACTTGGTTAATCTATCAACAATAACCCAAATAGCATTGATGCCTTGAAAGCCGTAGGAAGACCCATAACGAAATCCATGGTAATGTGTTCCCACTTCCATTTGAAATCTCAAGTGGTTCTGAGCGGACCCTTAGGTACTAGATGCTCGCCTTTACCGTTGACAAGTTAAACACATTGAGATAAACTTTGCAATCTCTCTCTTCATATTGTTCCACCAAAATGTATGTCGAAGATCACGATACATTTTGGTACTTCGAGATGGATTGCAAATGGTGTATTGTGTGCCTCCATCGTAATCTTGTACTTCAAATCAGTCGTTAGGGACCTGAAAGTGCAGGTGTGGACTCGAAGTATTCCTTCTTCATCAATTCTAAACTTACGGAATAGCACCTTCTTGTACTTTCTTCTTCTTCATACGCATCGTCGACTCTCGAATTGGTGGCTTGAAGCGACCTTAACTTTTCTATTAAAGTTGGCTCTGTCGTATACTTGACATCATCGCACTCATTCACGCATATGATCTTCTACTCAACGCGTCGGCTACCACGTTAAACTTTTCGGGATGGTATTGAATAGTGTGGTGGTAATCTTTCAATAACTCGAGCCAGCGTCGTTCTTGGCGTGTTGAGTTCCTTTTGCGTGAAGAAATATTTGAGGCTTTTATGGTGCGAATATATCTCCACTTTCTCCCCATATAGATAGTGCCTCCATATCTTTAGCGTGAAAAAATTGCTTTATGACTCTAGATCATGAGTAGGATAATTCCTCTCATACTCTTTAAGTTGTCATGAGGCGAGGCATAGGCTATGACTTTCCCACGTTGCATGAGAACACATCCTAACCCTTTGCACGAAGCATCGTTGTAGATAACAAATCCATCCGTGCCGGATGGTATTGTTAGAAACAGTCTTAGAAATGAGTCTCCTCTTGAGCTCTTGGAAACTCTTCTCGCATTCCTCGCTCCATCTGAATTTTGTATCCTTAGGAGTTAAATTTGGGTTAATGGAGTAGCGATTAGAAAAAACCCTCCACGAATCTCAGATAATAACCGGCTAAGCCCAAAAAACTACGTACTTGATCCATTGACTTGGTTGCTCCCAACTTTGTATTGCTTCATCTTGGCCGGATCAGCGGATACTCCATGTTTTGACACCACGTGCCCAAGAAATGCTACTTCCTCGAGCGAACTTCGCATTTCTTCAATTTGGCATATAGTTGGTTTTCACGAAGCCTTTGGAGTACCGACTTCAAATGGTGCTCATGATCTTCCGCGGCTTTTGGAATATATGAGGATGTCATCAATAAAAACAACAACGAATTGATCGAAATATTCCTTGAATACTCGATTCATCATATCCATGAAAGCCGCGGGAGCATTAGTCGATCAAAAGACATGACTAAAAATTCATAATGCCGTCTGGGAGTTCTAAAGGCGGTCTTTGGAATATCCTCGGTTCTAATCTTGGTGATGATATCGAGCGAAGATCGATCTTTGAAAAAATTTGTGCCCCTTACAGGTTGGTCAAACAAGTCATCAATCTGAGTGAGAGGATACCTATTCTTGATGGTGACATGGTTCAATTCCGATAGTCGATACAAAGTCGCATACTCCGTCTTTTTCTTCTTTCTGAATAAAGCAGGGAGCACCCCGAGGAGATGTCTTAGGGCCGAATGAAGCCGATGTCCAACAATTCACATAGTTGGACCTTTAACTCTGAAGTTCAATAGGAGCCATTCGATATGGGGTTTTAGAAATGGGCTTTGTACGGGTTCAAGATCAATAAAGAATTGAACTTCACGTTACGGGGTGAGGCAGGGAAGTTCTTGAAAAATCGTCGGAAAATCGATAACAACGGGAATATTATTCAAATTTGGCGTGTCTTTATTCAAATCCATAACATGGGCTAAGAAAGCTTGACATCCATTTTTCAATAAGCGAATAGCTTTATGATTAGATATGAGCGATGATTGATTTTAATGGTTTAGTTGCTTGAATTAAATACAACGGGTTGGTTAGGAATATGAAAACTAACAACCTTACGAAAACAATCAATTTTGGCATGATGAGTAGTTAACGATCAATCCCTAAAATCACATCAAAAGCAAGTATCTTTAAAGAGATAAGGTCAGCGGTAAGGTGATGGTGCCAACTTGAATCAAACAAGATTTATAAGCGATGGATGTGATGAAAGTTTCTCTAACGGAGTTTCCACGAGATAGGTCAAAGTCTAAATTTCTCGGTCGAGTTTAAGCGTTGAGCACAAGCGGGAGAGATAAATGAATGGGTATGCCGGTATCAAGTAAGGTATAAACTTATGCGAGAATTTATAAATAGCTTACCGTGATCACCTCGTTTGGGTTCCTCGCATTTTGACCGATCACAACAAAGCGCTCTTCGAGAACAGATTGACTTTGACTTTTACGGGACGATCTTTTGAGTCACCGTCCCCATTGAACTAGGTTTATTTCTTCTACCGTGATCTCGGCGATATGTCCTTCCTTTCCACAATTATAGCATACCTTGAGCTGTTGTGGGCGGTTTGGTGATATGTCCCTCTTTCCGCATTTATAGCATATGGCCGGGTGGTGGTTCTCCTCCACTTAGAACCGATTCTTGCCAAACGCTTTGTCGTCTTCACATAGTCGTTGTTAAATCTCCTCTTTTTAAAATCTCCTCTGACTCGCTTCTTCTATTTTTTCATGGCCATGATTACCACGGAGTGGTTACCATTTTTGTCCGTCTTTTTCTTTCTCCATTGGTTTATCGTTGTTTTGTTGGCTACTATCTCGGTATGATCCACGATTGTGGTCCCTCGGTTGGCCAGTACTCGTTATCTCGCTCTAATAATTGAGCCACATTTTACAACATCTGAATAGAGAAAATTTATGAGAAATGAGATCTTGGCGTATCTTAGGGTTTCAAACCTCTAAGAAACATCCGCGTCATCGTTCCTCATTCTCCACCAAATGAGGTCTGAAACACAGATAACTCTCTGAAACTTTGCCTCGTCTTTGAGACAAATCGTCGTATTGTTTTTGTTCTAATCGATGAACTCCACTTCCTTCATATAGCGAACACTTTCGGGAAAGTATTTGTCATTAAATAGTTTCTGAAAGCGTCTCCCGAGACATCTTGAGTGCGGGTGGATGGAGTGCAACTTCACAGACTCCCCACCGATGATCGCCTTTCGCCCACGGAACATAAAGGTGGCGAATGGAACCTTCTGTTCCTCCGTGCATCCCAAGACATCGAATATCTTGGTAATTTGCTTGACCCGTGTTTCCGCCCGTGATCGGATCGGCTTTCCCTTAAATTACAGTGGTCCCAACTCTTTGAGCTGCTTGGTTTGTGACAACCCGTGATTGCTATCATTTCCTCCTGTATTTTGAACACGAGTCTCCTCGTGCGATTTTGCATGAGCTGCAAAAAGCTTCTAAACATCCCTCGTTCATCATCTGCTTTCGATTGGTGTTGTTCACGGGAGAACATTGCCCGACTGTTGCCGTTCTCCTCGTTGGTGAGTCTGAGCGTCTCCACGGTCTCATTTCCATTGTTAATATTCTCGATCGACATTCTCAAATCTTGTCATAAAACAAAAAAGGTTAATTAAAGAAATCAATATATCACATAATATCCTATATCTTGACCAACTAACAAATAAGCTTAGGTAGGACACCTTTAGCGAAGGATTTACTCGTCTCTCCCTCTGGTTCTATTCCCGATCTCATGGAGATCATATCCTAAGCTACGATACCAAGCTGTGGCGCCCCAAAATAGGTATACATCACCCATTACGAGTTGTCGATACGTGATGCGAAAAACAACTACAACTTTATTATTACAACATATAAAGCGTGAGTTTAAATACGAGATATTGCCATCTGAGACAATATTCACACATAAATAAATCCCCATCATAATTATTGATACATTATTTTACAAAAATGGTGAGGACTACTAAACAACTCTCTACTAGAACCTTCATTCCATTACCCAGAGCTAGTACTACTCATTTACATTCTAGCCTCTGAGAAGAAAAATGGAACAACAAGGAAAAGGGTGAGCTCAACTAGCCCGATAAAGAATATTATGACTAAGATAATATCTGACAACAAATTATCGTTAGTCTTCACGAGGAAAAAAATCTAATAGAATCTGATAGGCAACAAGTTTTAAATCAATATTATGCGGTGAAATAATAATTCATTAGAAGAGTTAAGTAGAGAATGCAAACTACTATCTTACATGTATGAATTTAAAAGTTCATCGTCTATCTTTTATCCACAATAACATCAATCGATATATATACGGAATCAAATATTCATCTTTTTCTGAGGCGAAAGATATTCATCGATTAATCATGTTCATTAAATAAACACACATTCATCTTTGCACTACACGGGCAAAGATATTCATCGAAAATCATTCATCTTTTGCTACTCTGAGGCCAAAAGATATTCAATAATATCATCATTTAAGGCGAGGATGATGAAAAATATTTTTAAAAAAGCGAATCCGGTGAAACAAAATGGCAAGGATTAAGGATTAAGGATTAGTACTTTGTTTTTTTATCCATGTCCAAAAATACCTCAAAAATAATCATAGTGGTGTAAAATTGAGAATGATCAAAACATGGATCTGATCAAAGCTAGTATCCGAATAGATATTTTTGAATGAAAAGGAAAATTTTCATTTTTAGATGAATAGTCTTAAATATTAAATGAATAATCTAAGTATCGTGAATAGTGTAATATATCGTGAATAGTAACCCAGAACACTAAAAGTTCCAAATTTGATTAAAAAGTTCAGATCAATACTTGACATAATGATATTAGAATAAATAATATCATTAAAAAAAAAAATATCCTTTACCTCGAAAAGATCGGTCTTACAGGTTTGAAACAGAATATAGGCTATGACTTGAACTTGCATAGTATAGCAATACTCAAAGTATACTCAAAATACTCACAAGAATAAACTCGATAATATAGAGAGAAAACTTGATTTACGGTGTGATTTTCAATTCTAACCTAAGCACCTATTTATAGGAAAATGCTTAGAACACAAAAGTAGAAAAATATAATATATATATATATATATATATATAAATTTGTCTACGCACCTAGAACCATCTGAATTCAACAACTTGCATGTGTTTAATGAGGCTAACCAAACACAAAAACGTTTTTGTTAATTAAAACAATTAAAACTTCCAAAAATCGATTATTTGAGACTTGAACTTAAATAATTCATAATAAATAGCTCTTTTATCAGAAAAATTCAAAACTCGCGACTTTCCATAGGAAATTCCATTATCTACAACTTTAGAAAGGAAGTTTTCCAAATTCCAAACAAAATTGGCCAAAAATCCTGAGCGAGAGCGATTTTTAAAATTATAATCAAATTTCGATCGATAAATGGGGTCCATGAGACATGTTTAACATGTTTTAAACATTTATTGCAACAAAAATACTCTTCCTCCTCGTATACTCATATATCCCACATTAGTTGTAAAAATATCACCATTATTATATTATTAAAATATAATAATATATTTAAATAAATTATTTTATCGAGAAAAAGATAAAATTTTAATTTTCAACAATTGTCACATTAAAATTTTCTCCATCTATATCCACATAAAATCAATATTTTCCTCATCATATGAATCAATAATTAATTATTCACAAATAATATTCTGAAATCCTGATATTGTGACGAGTGGTTCAGGGAAAGAG
Organism: Panax quinquefolius; assembly: GCA_020205615.1. Taxonomy (NCBI): domain Eukaryota; kingdom Viridiplantae; phylum Streptophyta; class Magnoliopsida; order Apiales; family Araliaceae; genus Panax; species Panax quinquefolius. The sequence goes on along the minus strand of JAINUW010000722.1, from coordinate 523,901 downwards.
GGGCTTTCGATAAAATTTCTCTCCTTCTTGGCGTAGCGATTAGGTGACCAAACCTCTCCTTAGACGAGAACTTTCTAGACATTGCCAATAATGTTATCTAATAATATTATTAGGATAATAATATGAATTATTGCTTGATAATGAAAAAAAAATCTTGTGTAATGACAATTATTGAAACAACAACAATATAAAATATCAATATGACAATTATTAAATCAATAAAATCTTTGAGCGATAATTCACGTAACCATTATTGAGTAGTGCCTTCTTACGTAAGAATCAATAATTGGTGCAATCTGGTAATCTTCTTGTGTTTTTAACCACAAGTATTTTTAACGATATTACTTGATAACAACTACTGTTATTATTTTTAAACAACTTATATTTGTCGTTTTCTTCATCCATCGCTTTCCGTTATGGGGCCCACAAAAAAATGCTTTGGCGTCGAATATTTTTAATATTCCCATATTCTGAAATATATTCCACGACCAAAAATAATATTCTAAAAAATAATAATGAATATTTTATAACCACTTGCTTATTTTTGAAATATTTGCGTATTTTACCCATAACTATCCACATTAATCAAATCAACCCTTACTATTTCAAAATAATAAATAGAGAGGAAAATAAATTTCATTTATTAATAATAAGTTGGGTCTGAATTATAAAAATATTTTTATATCCTATTATAAAATAACAAATAAAGAATATAAAATATTTTTATAAAATAGCAAAGAAAAATTATAAAAATATTTATTATTTTATAATAGGATATAAAATAGGATATAAAAATATTTTTATAATTCTTTATATAACAAATATATATTTATTGTTATATAAAATAGGATATAAAATATCATAAAAAATTAATATTTTAAATTAAAGTGGGAAGAAATTAATATATTTATTATATAAAAATTATAAAAATATTTTTATATCCTATTTTATATCCTATTATAAAATAACAAATATTTTATAATTCTTTATTTGCTATTTTATAAAAATATATTTTATATTCTTTATTTGTTATTATAAAAATATTTGTTTTTATAAAAATATTTATTTTATAAAATAACTAATATTGTTATAAAAATAGCAAAGGAAGAACTTGTATCTAAGATTTTTATACTAATAGGAAGAGGTTATAATAACGCCCAAAATAGGTATACATCACCCATTCACGAGTTGTCAATACATGGTCCGGAAACAACTACAACTTTATTATTACAACAAAAAAAAGCGTGAGTTTAAATACAAATATTATCTTACAGACAATATCTATACTCAAATAAATCCTCATCACATTTATTGATACATTATTTTACAAAAATGGTGAGGACTACTAAACAATCCTTTCTAAAACCTTCATTCCATACCCAGGCTAAGTACTTTCACTATATTCTAGCCTCCACGAGAAGAATGGAATAAAAGGAAAAGGGTGAGCTCAACTAGCTCGATAAAGAATATTATGACTAAGATAATATCTGACAAATTATCGTTAGTCTTCACGAGGAAAAATTTAATAGAATCTGATAGACAACAAATTTTAAATCAATATTCGCAGTGAAATAATAATTCATTAGAAGAGTTAAGTAGAGAATGCAAACTACTATCTTACATGTATGAATTTAAAAGTTCATCGTCTATCTTTTATCCACCTTAACATCAATCCATAAACATCTCGGAATCAAATATTCATCTTTGCACTACTGGCCGAAGATATTCATCGATTAATTCATATTCATTTAAACACTGTTCATCTTTGCACTCTGAGCCAAAAAGATATTCTTGAAAATCATTCATCTTTGCACTTCTGGGCCAAAGATATTCAATAATATCATCATTTAAGGCGAGGATGATGAAAAATATTTTTAAAGAACAAGAATCCAATTGAAACAAAATGACAAGGATTAAGGATTAAGGATTAGATTCTTTGTTTTATCCATGTTCAAAAATACCTCAAAATAATCATAGTGGTGTAAAATTCAAGAATGATCAAAACATGGATCTGATCAAAGCTAGTATCCGAATAGATATTTTGGGACCGAAAGAAGAAATTTTATTTTTAGATGAATAGTCTTAGTATCGTGAATAGTCTTGAGTATCGTGAATAAGTAACTCAAACACCAAAAGATAGAAATTCCACAAAAAACATTTTCACGCTTAATGAATAGTACTGCGTGAATAGTAACTCACGAATAGTAACTCATGAATAGTAACTTTCGTGAATAGTAACTCATGAATAAGTAACCCAGCATGAAAAAGTTCCAAATTTGATAAAAAGTTCCAACCAATATTTCAAAGATAATGATATTGAAGAAATAATATCATTTGAGAAGAAAATAACATCCTTACCTCGAAGAATCGATTACTTGGAAGGAAAGATCGGAGTGATCTTTGAATGAAACTTATCTTGAACGACAACTCTCAAAGTATCTAAATACTCACAAAATCGCTCGATAATATAGAGAAGAGAGAAAACTTTGTTTACGGTGTGATTTTCAATTCTAACTTAGCCTCTATTTATAGGAAAATGCTAGCCGTAGAAGCGGACTTGACCTGACTTTTTGATGATGGCTTTACCTGCTACTATTGCCACCCACCACATTTGAAATAAAATTCAGCACATTTTTCACCAACCACAAGTGGGGCCCATTCAATTCTAGAATTTTCCACCAAAATCAATTATAACCCTACTTTCCGAATCAAACACCTCTTAAAATTTATAACAAATCATTCGTTCATTTTAACGGTTCAAAATTTGTAGACATATACTCAACTTATATATGTATAACATATCCAAAAATCATAGCGATCCAGCGGTCAGATTAAAAATTATAACTCACGCAATATATATCATAAAAATCTTGATTTGATTTTTAATACCTCCATTCAAACAAAAATCTTGATAAAACACCTCAACATTAAATCCTTCAATTATAACCACATATAATAAATAAATCCATCATTTATATCCATATCAAATAAATATTTTCTTATCATATAAATCAATAATTAATTATTCCCAAATAATATTACGAGAATCCGCAATTATAATGACGAGGCGGTTCGGGGAGAGGGGCTTTCCATAAGGATCTCTCTTTCTTTGGCGCGCAATTAGGTGACCAAACCTCTCCTTAGACGGAACTTTCTAGACATTGCCAATAATGTTATCTAATAATATTATTCAAATAATATGAATTATTGATCGATAATGGGAAATCTTGTGCGATGACAATTATTGAAGCAATGATAATATAAAATACCAACGCGACAATTATTGAATCGATAAAATAAAATCTTTGAGCGATAATTCTTGTAACAATTATTGAGTAGTGCCTTCTTACGTAAGGATCAATAATTGATGCAATCTGCAGTGTCTTCTTGTTCAACAATGCATTATTAGTGTGTTTTAACCACTTTGGGGTATTCAACAGATGATACTTGGTAACAATTCATAGTTATTTTTAAACAACTTATATTTGCCGTTTTCCTCATCCAATCGCTTTCAGATTATGGGGCCCACACATGGTCTTGTAGTAAATGCGAATATTCTGAAGCGATCTGAATATTCCACGACCAAACGAATATTCCCAAACAACAATGAATATTTTATAACCACTTGCTTATTTTGAAATATTTGCTTATTTTACCCCATTATCCACATTAATCAAATCAACCCTTACTATTTCAAAATAATAAATAAAGGAAATTCCTTTTTATTTAAAAAAAATTTTGAGTCTTACAGAGGTTGTCTTAGGTTTTGATTTTTTTTTTTTTATTAACGGTAGTAAGAGAGCTTGTGGCGGTAGGGAGTATTTTATATTTTTTAAATTTACTTGATGTCTTTGAGTCATGACTATTAATGGAGAAATGCTTAAAATAAAAATAAAAAACCTACAGTGAGTCTGTTTGTCTTATCGAGCATTATTTAATATTAAAAATTCATTTTATTTAAACAATCGATAACATGTTGACTATGTGGGGTCCACGTATTAAAATAAAAAGCAGAGTCTGAGTTTATGCTTAGGCTTGGTATATTATGTTTCAATCTCGGCCTTCCAATAAGTTTATCAGCGGTGCAAAAAGGGGTGTTGCAGGTTGTAAGACCCCGAAATTTTTAAATAAAAATGAATTTCCTTTATTTATTATTTTGAAATAGTAAGGGTTGATTTGATTAATGTGGATAGTTAAGGGTTAAATACGCAAATATTTCAAAATAAGCAGTGGTTATAAAATATTCATTTTGTCGGGGAATATTCGTTTGGTCGTGGAATATTAAATCTTTGTCGGGAATATTCGTTTAACTTGCGACAGACCATGTGTGGCCCCATAACTTGAAGCGATTGGATGAGAAAGCGACAAAGTTTGGGTGGTTATAAATAACTGGGCGTAGTTATTCTTACAGATTAAGATTGTTGGAATACCCGTGGTTAAAATCTGATGTCTGGCGTTAGTTCTTGATAGCACATGGTATTGCTGCGAATTGTTGAATTATTGATTCTTACGTAAGATGGCACTACTCAATAATTTTCACAGTGAATTCTTTGTTCAATATTTTATTTTATTGATTCATAATTCTTTGCGTTGATATTTTATATTATTGTTGTTCAATAATTGTCATTGCATGATATTTCCATTATCGGATCAATAATTCATATTATTTGAATAATATTATTAGATAACATTATTGGCAATGTCTAGAAAGTTACATCTAAGGAGAGGTTTGGTCACCTAATTGCTTGGCGCAAGAGAGAGAGATCCTTATTGAAAGCCCCTGCTTTCACTGAAGAATTAAATGTGATTACGTAATATTATTTGTGAATAATTAATTATTGATTCATATGATAAGGAAATATTTATTTTATATGAATATAAATGATGGATTTATTTATGTGGTTATTAATGAAGGAATTAATCTTTGAGATGTTTTATTTTGTCGGATTGGAGATATTAAAAGATCAAATCGGTGTTATTACTGACTTTATTGTGTGAGTTATAATATTTAATCCGAATAGTTGGATCGTTGTAATTTTTGGATATGTTATACATATATAAGTTGAGTATATGTCTACAAATTTTGAACCGTTAAAAATGAAACGAATGATTTGTTATAAATTTTAAGAGGTGTCTGATTGAAAGTAGGGTTATAATTGATTTTGGTGGAAAATTCTAGAATTGAGTGGGCCCCACTTGTGGTTGGTGAAAAAATGTGCTGAATTTTATTTCAAATGTGGTGGGTGGCAATAGTAGCGAGTAAAGCCATCGTAAAGCAGTCAAGTCTGCCTCTAATTAACATTTTCCTATAAATAGAAATTTAAGTTAAATTGAAAATCACACCGAAACAAAGTTTTCTCTTTCTCTCTATATTATTAGTATATTTTGTGAGTATTTAGATACTTTGAGAGTTCTTTGTTGATCTGAGTTTCATTCAAGCATCACTTGAGCCTTTCCTTAGAAATCTTGATTCTTTGAGGTAAGGGATATTATTTTTTTCATAACGATATTATTTCTTGATATCATTATCTTTGAAATGTTGATCTGAAGTTTTATCAAATTTGGAACTTTTTCATGTCTGGGTTACTATTCATGAGTTACTTATTCACGGGTTACTATTTATGAGTTACTATTCACGATTCTTATTCATGAGTTCTTATTCACGATTCTTTATTCACGAGTCTTATTAAATGAAGCGTGAAAATGTTTTTTTTTGGGAATTTCTATCTTTTGGTGTCGGAGTTACTATTCACGTATCTGCCTTTATTCACGTATCTGACACTATTCACGTATCTGGCACTATTCATCGAAAAATAAAATTTCTTCTTTTAAGTCCAAAACATCTATTACGGATACTAGCTTTGATTGTATCCATGTTTTGATCATTCTTGAATTTTACACCACTATGATTATTTTTGAGGTATTTTTGGGCGTGGATAGAACCAAGTATGAATCCTTAATCCTTGTCATTTTGTTTTGTTTCCTTTGGATTCGTTCTTTAAAAATATTTTCATCATCCTCGGTCTTAAATGATGATATTATTGAATATCTTTGGCTTTGTAGTGCAAAGATGAATGATTCTGAAGAATATCTTTGGCACATGTAGTGCAAAGATGAAAGCGGTGTTTAAATGAACATGAATGATCATTGAATATCTTTGGCCTTTAGTGTAAAGATGAGCAGTGTTTAAATGAACATGGCCAGATTGATGAATATCTTTGGCCTTTAGTGCAAAGATGAGCAGTGTTGAGATGAACATGGCCGATTGATGAATATCTTTGGCACATAGTGCAAAAGATGAATATTTGATTTGAGATGAATATTGATTGATGTTACGAGGATAAAATATTGATGATGGTACCGTTAAATTCATAGATTATAGTAGATTTCATTCTCTACGTAACTCTTACATGAATTATTATTTCCAGCTGCGAATATTGATCTGAAACTTGTTGTCTATTGTATTCTATCGATTTTTTCCCTGTTGGAGACTAACGATAATTTGTTGTATATTATCTTAGTCATAGTATTCTTCTTGGGCTAGTTGAGCTCACCCTTTTCCTTGTTGTTCCATTTTTTCTTCTCGGGAGCGAGAAATTAGCGAGTCTTAGTCGGGTATGGAATGAAGGTTCTAGAGAGAGTTGTTTAGTAGTCCTCACCATTTTTGTAAAATAATGTATCAATAAATGTGATGGGGATTTATTTGAGTATAGATATTGTCTAAAGATAATATTTGTATTTAAACTCACAGCTTTCTTGTTGTAATAATAAAGTTGTAGTTGTTTACATACCATGTATTTGGCGACTTTCGAGAATGGGTGTGGTGTATACTATTTTGGGCGTCACGGTTAATATCGAGCTTAGGGATATGATCTCTGGCGGAGATCGGGGAATAAAACTAGGAGGGAGAGGCGAGTAAATCCTTGTTTAAGTGTGTCTACTAAGCTTATTTGTTGGTTGGTCATATTATAGGGGTATTATGTGATTTGTTAATTTATTTAATTAACCCTTGTTTTATGATAGTTTTTTTAGAATGGGCATTGCTGAGAACATTAACAATGGAGTGAATGAGATCGTGGAGACACCTCTGTCGCCAACGAGGATAATGTGATGTCGGTGAAGAAGGAATTAGAGATATCCATGTGGTGAGTGAAGAATTGATAGTTGCACTTTAGAGATAATCGCAGAGGTAACAAATGAGAGTGAGGAAGAAGAAGAAGAAGAAGTACACGAAGAGAGTTTATTAGAGGTATTTTATGATCGAAATATAGAATTGCAAAATCATATTCATGAGTTAGAAGAAGCGAAATTTAAAGAATTGCGGCGATCGTGGAGCAAAAGGATGCTGCGATTCAAGCTTGTGTTACCCGATCGTGATGCTTGAGCGAAGCACTCTTTGGCGAGTATAAGATGATAAAATTTGGAATCGAAATTTGAAGAAATAATAAGCGAGCAGTGAGAATGAGTGATGCATGGGTAAAAATTTGCCAGCACGCGTTGATATTATGGAAAGAGATGTCCAATCTAAAAGAGAAGATTTAACGATGACGGGAAGGCGTCGGCGGCGTTGAACATCGGCACCATCAACAAATTCTAGGGAAGAAACGATCGCCGGTTAGATCTTTCTGAGATGTGGAGAGGAGGGACATATAAGGTCAAACCTGTTCAAAGCCTTCCAAGGTATGCTATAATTGTGGAAAAGAAGGACATATCGCTCGAGATTATGCGATATCGAAACCAGATCCAGCGTGAATGGTGACTCAAAAAGGATGTCCCGAAAAAGTCAAAGTCAGCGGTTCTTGGAAGAAGCGTTTATCGTGGCCAAATTCAAATCACGAGAACCCGAGCGAAGTTAGCAGACGTTAGTTAATTATAAATTCTTCTTGAAGTTTATACCTTACTGAATCTGGGTTCTACCCATTCTTTTATCTCTCTTGCTTGCGCTCAGCGTTTGAACTTGACTACGGAGAAATTAGACTTTGACTATTTATGGAGAATCCGTTAGGAGAAACTTTCATTACATCTGTTGTTTAGAAATCTTGTTTGATTCGAGGTTGGCACTATCACATTACACCGTTAACCTTATTTCTATAGAGATATTTGCTTTTGATGTGATTTTAAGGTTAACTACTCATCGTCATGCAAAATTGATTGCTTTTGTAAGGTTGTTAGTTTTCATATTCCTAAGCAACTTTGTTATTCGAATTCAAGCAATCAAACCATTGTAATCAAACATTTTCATATCAAGCCATGAAGTCATTCGTTTATTACGGATGTCAAGTTTTCTTAGTCCATGTTATGGATTTGAATAAAGACACGTCGATTTGAATAATATTCTGTTGTTATTGATTTTTCACGATGTATGTGGCGCCCCCAAAATAGGTATACATCACCCATTCTGAGTTGTCAATACATGAGTGCGAAATAACTACAACTTTATTATTACAACGATAAAGCTGTGAGTTTAAATACAAATATTATCTTCTAGACAATATTTATACTCACATAAATCCTCATCACATTTATTGATACATTATTTTACAAAAATGGTGAGGACTACTAAACAATCCTTTCTAAAACCTTCATTCCATACCCAGGCTCAAAATACTTTCGTATATATCTGCGCCTCCACGAGAAGAATGGAACAAAAAGGAAAAGGGTGAGCTCAACTAGCTTTCGATAAAGAATATTATGACTAAGATAATATCTGACAAATTATCGTTAGTCTTCAACGAGGAAAAATTTAATAGAATCTGATAGACAACAAATTTTCAATCAATATTCGCGAAATAATAATTCATTAGAAGAGTTAAGTAGAGAATGCAAACTACTATCTTCATGTATGAATTTAAAAGTTCATCGTCTATCTTTTATCCTGTAACAACAATCGATATACATCTGGAATCAAATATTCATCTTTTTACTACTGAGCGAAGATATTCATCGATTAATCATGTTCATTTAAACACACATTCATCTTTGCACTACTGAGGCGAAAGATATTCTTCGAAATCATTCATCTTTTGCACTACTGGGCAAAGATATTCTTGAAAATCATTCATCTTTGCACTACAGGCCAAGATATTCAATAATATCATCATTTAAGGCGAGGATGATGAAAATATTTTAAAGAACGAATCCGATGAAACAAAATGACAAGGATTAAGGATTAAGGATTAGTACTTTGTTTTATTCATGTCCAACAATACCCCAAAATAATCACAGTGGTGTAAAATTCAAGAATGATCAAAACATGGATCTGATCAAAGCTAGTATCCAAAATAGATGTTTTGGACAAAAAGAAGAAATTTTATTTTTTGGTGAATAGTGTATAAATTATCGTGAATAGTCAGGTATCGTGAATAGTGCCGTATCGTGAATAATCTGATACGTAAATAGTAAATCCGACACCAAAAGATAGAAATTCCACAAAAACATCTTCACGTTTAATGAATAGTACTTTCGTGAATAGTAACTTTCATGAATAAGAACTCATGAATAGTAACTCGTGAATAGTAACTCATGAATAAGTAACCCCGACGCATGAAAAAATTCCAAATTTGATAAAAACTTGATCAACATTTCAACATAATGATATTGAAGAAATAATATCATTCTGAAAAAATAATATCCACTTACCTCGAAAGAATCGATTACTTGGAAGGAAAGGTTAGGAAGTGATCTTTGAATGAAACTTATCTTTGACAATGTACCACTCTCAAAGTATCTAAATACTCACAAAATCGCTTTCGAACAATATAGAGAGAAGAGAAAACTTTGTTTACGGTGTGATTTTCAATTCTAACTTAGCCCTCTATTTATAGGAAAATGTTAACTGGCATAGAAAGCAGACTTGACTTTCTTGCACGATGGCTTTACACTCGCTACTATTGCCACCCACCACATTTGAAATAAAATTCAGCACATTTCTTCACCAACCACAAGTGGGGCCCCACTCAATTCTAAATTTTCCACCAAAATCAATTATAAACCTAATTTTGAATCCGGAGAGCACCTCTTAAAATTCACAACAAATCATTAGTGCATTTTAACGGTTCAAAATTTGTGGACATATACTCAACTTATGTATGTATAACATACCCAAAAATTACCACAATCCAACGGTCGGATTAAAATTATAATCCCCTGCAATATATCTCAAAACCCCCATTTAATTTTAATACCTCCAATCTGGTAAAATCTTGATAAAACACCTCAACAATAATTTCTTCATTTATAACCACATAAATAAATCCATCATTTATATCCACATAAAATAAATATCTCTTTATCATATGAATCAATAATTAATTATTCACAAATAATATTACGAATCACAATTATGATGACCAGTAGTTCCCGAGAAAGGGGCTTTCAGATAAGGATTTCTCTCTTCTTGGCGCCTTGATTAGGTGACCAAACCTCTCCTTGACGAACTTTCTAGACATTGCCAATAATGCTATCTAATAATATTATTTAAATAATATGAATTATTGATCGATAATGGAGATAATGTCGCGGTGACAATTATTGAACAACAATAATATAAAATATCAACGCTAACAATTATTGAATCAATAAAATAAAATATTGAGCGATAACTCTTGTAAAAATTATTGAGTAGTGCCTTCTTACGTAAGGATCAATAATTCAACAATCTTTATGCAATATCTGGTGTCTCTTGTGCGACCACGCGTATTCTTCGTATTTTAACCAAGGGTATTCAATGATCTTAATTGGTAACAACTACGCCATTATTTTAACCAACTTATATTTGTCATTTTCTTCATCCAATCGCTTTTTTCATTATGGGGCCCCACACATGGGCTGGCGGTAAATGCGAATATTCCCCGACGATCTGAATATTCCACGACCAACGAATATTCCCAAACAACAATGAATATTTTATAACCACTTGCTTATTTTGAAATATTTGCGTATTTAACCCTTAACTATCCACATTAATCAAATCAACCCTTACTATTTCAAAATAATAAATAAAGGAAATTCCTTTTATTTAAAAAAATTTGAGGTCTTACAACCTCCCTTCTTATGAAATTTAAGTCCTCGAAATTGGCGTCACATACCGGTGTTTGAAAAGGTGAGGATACCTCGCTTTCATTTCCGTTTCGAATTCCCAGGTCATTTCCTCTATAGCATGATTCCTCCACAAAACTTTAACTTGTGGTATGACCTTTCTTAGCGTAGGGCGTGCTCCTTCCATCCAAGATCTTGATAGGTACCTCCTCATACGTTAAGTCTTGGCTATCTCGTCCGGTTCTAACTCAATAACGTGGTTCGGGTCTTTCACATATTTACGAAATACGAGATATGTGAAACACATTATGAACACGAGACATACTTTGAGGTAACTTGTGAGTCTACTATAGGCTACATTTCTACTTTCATTCAAGAATTTGAAATGGACCAATAAATCGTGGATTGAGCTTTCCTCTCTTCCCAAATCTTGTAACTCCTTCCATGGAAGCAACTCGCATGACAATACATGATCCCCACATTAAATTCCACGTCCTTTCGATGAAGATCCGCATAACTCTTTTGTCGATCTTGGTAGTTTTGTATCGTTATCGAATCATTTGGATCTTTTCGGTGAGTCATACGTCTTAACTTTCGGGTCCCAACAATGTTGCTTCACCCACTTCATCCCAACATATTGGAGAAGCGACATTTTCGTCCATATAATGCTTGAATGGAGCCACACCTATATCTTGCACGATAAGCTGTTGTTGTAGGAGAATTCCACCATGGTAAATACTTATCCCAAGCGCCCTTGAAGTCTAGGACCACGAGTCTTAATAAATCTTGAAGAGTTTGAATAGTCCTCTACGATTGTCCCGTCATCTGTTTGGGGATGGTATCTTAGAACTAAATCGCAAATCCGTGCCCGTAGCTTTTTGCAAGCTAACCCAAAATCTTGAAGTGAATCTTGGGTCACGATCCGAAACTATGGATCTGAGGCATGCCATACTGACCTCACAATCTCATTTACGTCATCTTGCAAGGCGTTCAGTGAATAAGTCTCCGTGTCGGCAAAAATGAAGCGGACTTGGTTAATCTATCAACAATAACCCCAAATAGCATTGATGCCTTGAAAACCGTAGGGAAGACCGTAACGAAATCCATGGTAATGTGTTCCCACTTCCATTCCGGAATCTCAAGTGGTTGCTGCGGACCCTTAGGTACTAGATGCTCGCGCTTTACACGTTAGCAAGTTAAACACATCGAGATAAACTTTGCAATCTCTCTCTTCGTATTATTCCACCAAAATGTATGTCGAAGATCACGATACATTTTAGTACTTCGAGGATGGATTGCAAATGGTGTATTGTGTGCCTCCATCATAATCTTGTACTTCAAATCAGTCGTTAGGAACCTGAAAGTCTAGAGTGGACTCAAGTATTCCTTCCTCATCAATTCTAAGCTTAGGAATAGCTCCTTCTTGTACTTTCTTCTTCATACGTGTCGGCTCCCAGATTGGTTGGCTTGAAAGCGACCTTAACTTTTCTATTAAAGTTGGCTCTATCGTATACTTGACATCATCGCTTTTCGTTCCGCATATGATCTTCTACTCGATCGCGTCAATTTCTACCATTAAACTTTACCGGGATGGTATTGAATAGTGTGGTCGTAGTCTTTCAATAGCTCGAGCCAGCGTCATTTGCCGCGTGTTGAGTTCTTTTTGAGTGAAGAAATATTTAAGGCTTTTATGGTGCGAATATATCTCCACTTTCTCCCCATATAGATAGTGCCTCCATATCTTTAAGCGCAACATTGCTGCTGACTCTAGATCATGAGTAGGATAATTCCTCTCATACTCTTTAAGTTGTCGCGAGGCATAGGCTATGACTTTCCCACGTTGCATGAGAACACATCCTAACCCTTTGCAGAAGCATCATTTGTAGATAACAAATCCATCCGAACGGATGGTATTGTTAGAGCAGTCTTAAAATAAGTCTCCTCTTAAGCTCTTGGAAACTCTTCTCGCGTTCTTCACTCCAAACGAATTTTGTATCCTTCCGAGTTAGGCTGAGTTAATGGAGTAGCGATTCGAGAAAACCCTTCCACGAATCTCCGATAATAACCATTTAAGCCCAAAAAGCTACGTACTTGATCGCAACTTGGTTTGCTCCCAACTTTGTATTGCTTGATCTTGTGGGATCAACGGATACTCCATGTTTTGACACCACATGCCCAAAATGCTACTTCCTCGAGCGAACTCGCATTTCTTCAATTTGGCATATAGTTGGTTTTCACGAAGCCTTTGGAGTACCGACTTCAAATGGTGCTTTCATGATCTTCACGACTTTTGGAATATATAAGGATGTCATCAATAAAAACAACAACAATCGATCCAAATATTCCTTGAATACTTCGGTTCATCATATCCATGAAAGCCCAGGGAGCATTAGTTAGTCCGAAAGACATGACTAAAAATTCATAATGCCCATCTGGGAGTTACGAAGCGGGTCTTTGGAATATCCTCGGTTCTAATCTTGGTTGATGATATCCGAGCGAAGATCGATTTTGAAAAGAATTGTGCCCTTGCGGCTGGTCAAACAAGTCATCAATCACGGGTGAGGATACCTATTCTTGATGGTGACATGGTTCATTCTCGATAGTCAATACAAAAGTCGCATACTCCGAGTCTTTTTCTTTCTGAATAAAACAGGAGCACCCCGAGGAGATGTCTTAGGGCCGAATGAAACCGATGTCCAACAATTCACGTAGTTGGACCTTTAACTCTGAAGTTCAATAGGAGCCATTCGATATGGGGTTTTAGAAATGGGCTTTGTGCCGGGTTCAAGATCAATAAAGAATTGACTTCACGTTACGGGGTGAGGCGGAAGTTCTTGAAATCGTCGGAAAGTCGATATGAAGCAGAATATTATTCAAATTTGGCGTGTCTTTATTCAAATCCATAACATGGGCTAAGAAAGCTTGACATCCGTTTTTCGATAAGCGAATAGCTTTATGATTAGATATGATAGTGATTGATTTTAATGGTTTAGTTGCTTGAATTAAATGCAACGAGGTTGGTTAGGAATATGAAAACTATGACACTTGAAAACAATCAATTTTGGCATGATGAGTAGTTAACCAATCAATCCTAAAATCACATCAAAAGCAAGTATCTTTAAAGAGATAAAATCAACGGTGAGGTAATGGTGCCAACTTAGATCAAACAAGATTTATAAGCGATGGATGTGATGAAAGTTTCTCTAGCGGAGTTTCCACAGATAGATCAAAGTCTAATTTCTCCGAGTTAAGTTTAAGCGTTGAGCACATGCGGGAGAGATAAATGAATGGGTATGCCGGTATCAAGTAAGGTATAAACTTCGCGAGAATTTATAAATAACTTACCGTGATCACCTCGTTTGGGTTCTCGCATTATGACCAGTCACAACAAACGCTCTTCCGGAATCGTTGACTTTGACTTTTACGGACGATCTTTTGAGTCACCGTCCCTCATTGAACTAGGTTTATTCTATCGTACAATCTCGGCGATATGTCCTTCCTTTCCACAACTATAGCATACCTTGAAAAGCTGTTGTGGGCGGTTTGGTGATATGTCCCTCTTTTCGCATTTGTAGCATATGGGTGGTCGTTCTCCTCCTTAGAACCGATTCTTTCTTAAAATTCGTCTTCACATAGTCGTTGTTAAATCTCCTCTTTTAAAATCTCCTCTCGACTTCGCTTCTTACATTTTCATGACCATGATTACCACGAGTGGTTACCATTTCATCCGTCTGTTTCTTTTTCCGCAGTTATCATTATTCTACATTGGTTGCCATCTACTGATGCGATCCACGGTTATGGTCCCTCGGTTGGCCGTACTCGTTATCTCGCTCTAATAATTGAGCCACATTTACAACATCTGAATAAAGAAAGTTTATGAGAAATGAGATCTTGGCGTATCTTAGGGTTTCAAACCTCTAAGAAACATCCGCGTCATCGTTCCTCATTCTCCACCAAATGAGGTCTGAACACGGATAACTCTGCAAACTTTGCCTCGTGTTGAGACACCGTCATGTTGTTTTGCTCTGTCGATGAACTCCACTTCCTTCATATAGCCGAACACTTTCGGGAAAGTATTTGTCATTAAATAGTCTCTGAAAGCGTCTCCCAAGACATCTTTGAGTCTTGTTGGATGGATGCAGCTTGAGACTCCCACCGATAATCTGCCTTTTCCACGGAACATAAAAGGTGGCGAATGGAACCTTCATTCCTCGTGCATCCCAGACATCCGAATATCTTGGTAATTTGCTTGACCCGTGTTTCCCGCCGTGATCGGATCTGGCTTTCCACTTAAATTCAGGTGGTCCCGACTCTTTGAGCGCTTGTTTTGTGACAACGTGTAATTGCTATCATTTCCTCTGTATTTTGAACACGAGTCTCCTCGTCTGCGATTTTGCATGAGCTAAAAAAAACTTCTAAACATCCCTCGTTCATCATCTGCTCCGTGGTGTTGTTCACGGGAGGAACATTGCGACTGTTGCGTTCTCCTCGTTGGTAAAATCTGGGCATCTCCACGGTCTCATTTACTCCACTTTATTAATATTCTCGGTCGACATTCTCAAATCTTGTCATAAAACAAGGGTTAATTAAGGAAATCAATATATCACATAATATCCCTATATCTTGACCAACTAACAAATAATCTTAGGTAGGACACCTTTAGCGAAGGATTTACTCGTCTCTCCCCTCTACTTACATTCCCGATCTCCGCTTGAGATCATATCCTAAGCTACGATACCAACCGTGGCCCCCAAAATAGGTATACATCACCCATTACGAGTTGTCAATACATGATGCGAAACAACTACAACTTTATTATTACTGACAGTAAAATCGTGAGTTTAAATACAAATATTATCTTCTGACAATATTTATACTCACATAAATCCTCATCACATTTATTGATACATTATTTTACAAAATGGTGAGGACTACTAAACAATCCTTTCTAAAACCTTCATTCCATACCCAGGCTAAATACTCACTATATTCTCGCCTCCACGAGAAGAATGGAACAAAAAGGAAAAGGGTGAGCTCATTGCTCGGTAAAGAATATTATGACTAAGATAATATACTGACAAATTATCGTTAGTCTTCACGGGAAAAAATTTAATAGAATACGATAGACAACAAATTTTCAATCAATATTTGCATTGAAATAATAATTCATTAGAAGAATTAAGTAGAGAATCAAACTACTATCTTCTATGTATGAATTTAAAAGTTCATAAATCTATCTTTTATCCTGTAACAACAAATCGATATACATCTGGAATCAAATATTCATCTTTTGCACTCTGAGCGAAAGATATTCATCGATTAGTCATATTCATTTAAACACACATTCATCTTTTACACTACTGGGCGAAAGATATTCTTCGAAATCATTCATCTTTTGCCTCTGAGGCGAAAGATATTCTTGAAAATCATTCATCTTTTACTTCTGAGGGCGAAGATATTCAATAATATCATCATTTAAGGTGAGGATGATGAAAATATTTTTAAAGAGCGAATCCGATTGAAACAAAATAGCAAGGATTAAGGATTAAGGATTAGTACTTTGTTTTATTCATATCCAACAATACCCCAAAAATAATCACGATGGTGTAAAATTCGAGAATGATCAAAACATGGATCTGATCAAAGCTAGTATCCAAAATAGATGTTTTGGACAAAAGAAGAAATTTTATTTTTTGGTGAATAGTGTCCATATCGTGAATAGTCTGCGTATCGTGAATAGTCTTAGTATCGTGAATAATCTTAGTATCATGAATAAGTAAATCCAGACACCAAAGATAGAAATTCCACAAAAACATCTTCACGTTTCATGAATAGTACTTTCGTGAATAGTAACTCATGAATAGTAACTTCATGAATAGTAACTTTCGTGAATAGTAACTCATGAATAAGTAACCCAAGCGTGAAAAATTCCAAATTTGATAAAAACTTGGATCAACATTTCAACATAATGATATTGAAGAAATAATATCATTCTGAAAAAAAATAATATCCCTTACCTCGAAAGAATCGATTACTTGGAAGGAAAGGTCGGGAGTGATCTTTGAATGAAACTTGTCTTTGAGCGATGCCCACTCTCAAAGTATCTAAATACTCACAAAATACGCCTCAACAATATAGAGAGAAGAGAAAACTTTGTTTACGGTGTGATTTTCAATTCTAACTAAGCCCTCTATTTATAGGAAAATGTTAGCCTTGCAAAAAGCGGACTTGACACCGCTGCTTTGATGGCTTTACACTACTACTATTGCCACCCACCACATTTGAAATAAAATTCAGCACATTTCTTCACCAACCACAAGTGGGGCCCACTCAATTCTAGAATTTTCCACCAAAATCAATTATAAACCTAATTTTCGAATCAACACCTCTTAAAATTCACAACAAATCATTCGTGCATTTTAACGGTTCAAAATTTGTGGACATATACTCAACTTATGTATGTATAACATACCCAAAAATTACCACAATCCAACGGTCGGATTAAAAATTATAATCCCAATATATCTCAAAACCCACGATTTAATTTTAATACCTCCATCTGGGTAAAATCTTGATAAAACACCTCAACAATAATTTCTTCATTTATAACCACATAAATAAATCCATCATTTATATCCACATAAAATAAATATCTCTTTATCATATGAATCGATAATTAATTATTCACAAATAATATTACGAGAATCACAATTATAATGACGGTAGTTCGGGAAGAGGGGCTTTCAGATAAGGATTTTCTCCTTCTTGGCCTAGCGAATTAGGTGACCAAACCTCTCCTTGTGAACTTTCTAGACATTGCCAATAATGCTTTATCTAATAATATTATTTAAATAATATGAATTATTGATCGATAATGGAGATAATGTGCGATGACAATTATTGAACAACAATAATATAAAATATCAACGCGACAATTATTGAATCGATAAAATAAAATATTGAGCGATAACTTCATGTAAAATTATTGAGTAGTGCCTTCTTTACGTAAGGATCAATAATTCAACAATCTTTGTGCAATCTGGTGTCTTCTTTGTCTTGACCACGCGCGTATTCTTGTATTTTAACCACCGGGTATTCAACCGATCTTAACGGTAACAACTACGCCGTTATTTTAACCAACTTATATTTATCGTTTTCTTCATCCAATCGCTTTCCGTTATGGGCCCACACATGGGTACGCTACTAGTCGATACGAATATTCCCAAAGCGATCTGAATATTCCACGACCAAAGCGAATATTCCCAAAATGAACAATGAATATTTTATAACCACTTGCTTATTTTGAAATATTTGCGTATTTAACCTTAACTATCCACATTAATCAAATCAACCCTTTTATTTTAAAATAATAAATAAAGGAAATTCTTTTTATTTAAAAAATTTGAGGTCTTCTGATGTATTTCTGAAGAATTTCTTGGCTTACTCCCAAAGCACGATATTAAATTTTGTATCGACTTTGAACCCGGTGACAAAACTCATTTCTAAAATCTCATATAGAATGGCTCTATTGAACTTGAGAGTTAAAAATTCAACTATAGAATTTGGTACTGAGCCTTTATCTTGTGACTTCCTTTGTGGAATTCACTAAGCCGAACTCTCTACTATAGGGGCGTCATATTAGATGCGATAGTAAAGCGATAGGTGTCATTGTGACGTCTTTATCCAAGATTGGGATATGAGTCACGATTGAGAGCAACCTAAATCGATGTCGAATATCGTAGCTTTACAGGCTTAGTTGGTTATTATCGGAGATTCGTTGAAGGATATTCTCGAATCGCTATTCCATTATCGCAATGACTCGTAGAGATACAAAATTCGAATGGAGCAAGGAATGTGGGAAGAGCTTGAAGAACTCAAGAGGAGACTCATTTCAAAGCCACATGTTACGACCATGCCATCTGGAAAAGCGAGCGTGGTAGGCGGCGTGTTAAGTAGAAGATCGATATACAATCTGATGCGATATTGTCAAAGACTAATTTCAGTATAATTTACAAATAATAGAGATGGAGATGAAAACTCTAGGTACCCACGTGATGATATACGAGTATAATCGACTTTAGTTAAAATTGCTCAAGCCACCGGCAGGAAATGATCGTATGAAGAGGAAAGTACAAGAAGGAGCTATTTGGGCGAGAATTGATGAAGAAGGAATACTTGAGTCCACTCTGAACTTTGTGTTCCTAACGACTCGATTTGAGGTACAAGATTATGATGGAGGCACACTGATACACCATTTGCAATCCATCACGGAAGTACTAAAATGTATCGTGATCTTGACATACATTTTGGTGGAACAATATAAGAAGAGAGAGATTGCAAAGTTTATCTCGATGTGTTTAACTTGCCAACGTGTAAAGGCGAGTATCTAGTACCTAAGGGTCCGTTGCAACCACTTGAGATTCCGGAATGGAAGTGGGAACACATTACCATAGATTTAAATTCTGGGTCTTCCTACGGTTTCTCAAGGCATCAATGCTATTTGGGTTATTGTTGATAGATTAACCAAGTCCGCTTTCATTTCTTGCCGATCACGGAGACTTATTCCTTGAACGTCTTGCTAGTATGTACGTGAATGAGATTGTGAGGTTGCATGGCATGCACATATCCATAGTTTAGGATAGTGACCCAAGATTCACTTCATGATTTTGGGTTAGAAAAGCTATAGACGCAATTTACTGATTGGTTTGGCATACCATCCTCAAAGCGGATGGGCAATCGAAAAGACTACTCAAACTCTTGAAGATATATTAAAACTACGTGTCCTAGATTTCAAAGGAAGTTGGGATAAGTACTTGCCATTGGTGGAATTCTCATACAACAATAGTTATTAAACAAATATAGGCATGGTTCCATTCGAAGCATTATATGGACAAAATGTCGTTCTCGATATGTTGGGATGAGGTGGGTGAAGCAACATTGTTGGGACCCGAAGTTAAATACGTATGACTAATGATTCGACAAGCGTATACAAACGGCACAAGATCGACAAAAGAGTTATGCGGATCTTCATCGAAAGGATGTGGAATTTAATGTAGGGGATCATATATTGTTGAGAGTTGCTCCATGGAAGGGAGTTACAAGATTTGGGAAGAGAGGAAAGCTCGATCCACGATTTATCGGTCCATTTCAAATTCTTGACCGAGTAGGAAATGTAGCTTATAGACTTGCGTTACCTCCAAGTATGTCTCGTGTTCATAATGTGTTTCACATATCATATTTCGTAAATATGTGAAAGACCCGAACCACGTTATAGAGTTAGAACCGGACGAGATAGCGAAAGACTTAACGTATGAGGAGGTACTGTCAAGATCTTGGATAGGAAGGAGCATGTCCTACGCCTG
Source organism: Panax quinquefolius (assembly GCA_020205615.1). NCBI lineage: Eukaryota > Viridiplantae > Streptophyta > Magnoliopsida > Apiales > Araliaceae > Panax > Panax quinquefolius. The sequence continues at coordinate 503,502 of JAINUW010000722.1, read as the reverse complement.
AAAGGTCATACCACAAGTTAAAGTTTTGTGGAGGAATCATGCTTTATAGAAATGACACAGGAATTGGAAGCGGAAATGAAAGCAAGGTATCCTCACCTTTTGAAACACCAGTACGTCGTCAATTTAGGACGAAATTTCATAAGGAGGGAGGTTGTAAGACCCCAAAATTTTTTAAATAAAAGGAATTTCCTTTATTTATTATTTTGAAATAGTAAGGGTTGATTTGATTAATGTGGATAGTTAAGGGTTAAATATGCAAATATTTCAAAATAAGCAAGTGGTTATAAAATATTCATTTTTGTCGGGGAATATTCGTTTGGTGCGTGGAATATTCAGATTGTTGGGAATATTAGTTTAATCTAGCGACCGTGTGTGGGCCCCATGCAGAAAGCGATTGGATGAGGAAAAGCGACAAAGTTTGGGTGGTTATAAATAACAGGCGTAGTTATTACCAATTAAGATCGTTGGAATACCCGTGGTTAAAATACTGATGTCTGGCGCTGGTTGCACAATGAGCGCATGGTATTACATGAAATTGTTGAATTATTGATTCTTACGTAAGATGGCACTTCTTCAATAATTTTCACGATGAATTCTTGTTCAATATTTTATTTTATTGATTCAATAATTCTTGCGTTGATATTTTATATTATTGTTGTTCAATAATTGTCATTTATGCAATATTTCCCATTATCGGATCAATAATTCATATTATTTGAATAATATTATTAGATAACATTATTGGCAATGTCTAGAAAGTTACTGTCTAAAGAGAGTTTTGGTCACCTAATTGCGGCGCCCGATGAGAGATCCTTATTGGAAAGCCCTCTTTCTGAGGAACACACTGGTTGTCATAAATGTGATTCTCAGTAATATTATTTGTGAATAATTAATTATTGATTCATATGATAAGGAAATATTTATTTTATATGAATATAAATGATGGATTTATTTATGTGGTTATTAATGAAGGAATTAATCTTTGAGATGTTTTATTTTGTCGGATTGGAGATATTAAAAGATCAAATCGATGTTATTACAGCTTTATTGTGTGAGTTATAATATTTAATCCGACCGTTGGATCGTTGTAATTTTTGGATATGTTATACATATATAAGTTGAGTATATGTCTACAAATTTTGAACCGTTAAAAATGAACGAATGATTTGTTATAAATTTTAAGAGGTGTCCCGATTCGAAAAGTAGGGTTATAATTGATTTTGGTGGAAAATTCTAGAATTGAGTGGGCCCCACTTGTGGTTGGTGAAAAAAATGTGCTGAATTTTATTTCAAATGTGGTGGTGGCAATAGTAGCGAGTAAAGCCATCGGTGCGAGTCAAGTCCGCTTCGGCTTTACGCTAACATTTTCCTATAAATAGAGGGCTAAGTTAGAATTGAAAATCACACCGTAAACAAAGTTTTCTCTTTCTCTCTCTATTATTGAGCGATTTTGTGAGTATTTAGATACTTTGAGAGTTCTTTGTTCAAGTCAAGTTTCATTCAAAGATCACTCCGACCTTTCCTTCCGGAAATCTTGATTCTTTGAGGTAAGGGATATTATTTTTTAAAGAACGATATTATTTCTTCAATATCATTATCTTTGAAATGTTGATCTGAAGTTTTATCAAATTTGGAACTTTTTCATGCTCGGGTTACTATTCATGAGTTACTATTCACGGGTTACTATTCATGAGTTACTTATTCACGAGTTACTATTCATGAGTTACTATTCACGAGTTCTTACTATTCACGAGTACTATTAATGAAGCGTGAAAAAGTTTTTTGTGGAATTTCTATCTTTTGGTGTCGAGAGTTACTATTCACGATTCACGTATCTGACATTATTCACGATACGGCACTATTCATCGAAAAATAAAATTTCTTCTTTTCGTCCAAAACATCTATTCTAGATACTAGCTTTGATTGATCCATGTTTTGATCATTCTTGAATTTTACACCACTATGATTATTTTTGAGGTATTTTTGGGCGTGGATAGAACCAAGTATGAATCCTTAATCCTTAATCCTTGTCATTTTGTTTCACCGGATTCGTTCTTTAAAAATATTTTCATCATCCTCGATCTTAAATGATGATATTATTGAATATCTTTGGCTTTTAGAAGTACGAAGATAAATGATTTCTGAAGAATATCTTTGGCTCAGTAGTGCAAAGATGAAGCGGTGTTTAAATGAACATGATCGATGATGAATATCTTTGGCCTTTAGTGCAAAGATGAACAGTGTTTAAATGAATACGACCGATTGATGAATATCTTTGGCCTTTAGTGCAAAGATGAGCAGTGTTGAGATGAACATGACCGATTGATGAATATCTTTGGCACAGTAGTGCAAAGATGAATATTTGATTTGAGATGAATATTGATTGATGTTACGAGGATAAAATATTGATGATGGACCGTTAAATTCATAGATTATAGTAGATTTCATTCTCTACGTAACTCTTCTATGAATTATTATTTCATTGCGAATATTGATCCGAAACTTGTTGCCTATCAGTATTATATCGTTTTTCCCGTTGAGACTAACGATAATTTGTTGTATATTATCTTAGTCATAAGTATTCTTCTATTTGGGCTAGTTGAGCTCACCTTTTCCTTGTTGTTCCATTTTTCTTCTCGAGGCGAAAAGTAGCAGTCTTAGTGAGGTATGGAATGAAGGTTCTAGAGAGAGTTGTTTAGTAGTCCTCACCATTTTTGTAAAATAATGTATCAATAAATATGATGGGGATTTATTTGAGTATAGATATTGTCTAAAAGATAATATTTGTATTTAAACTCACAGCTTTCTTGTTGTAATAATAAAGTTGTAGTTGTTTACGCATCATGTATTTGGCGACTTCGAGAATGGGTGTGGTGTATACCTATTTTGGGGCGTCATAATGCATCTATAGCAATGGGTTTCTATGGAAGGGCTCCATATATATATATATATATATATATATATATATATATATATATATATTTGTCAACCGATTACCTAAGTATTATTTTAATCAACTTCTCCAAATGAATGGATGGAACGAACTACTATATAACGACGGTTTTTTCACGTCATTATAGCATTAAAGCCGATTTTTTATATTATAACGATTTAAAAAACTCTGTCTGATTCATTCCACACACACACACACACACACACACACACACATATATATATATATATATATATGGGAATCCATCGACCAACCCAAAAAGTAAGACACAATAGCTTGTGACGCCCCCAAAATAGGTATACATCACCCATCTTGAGTCGCCAAATACATGGTACAAAATTTAAATACAACTTAATTATACAACAGTCGTGTAAAATACGACAAAACATAATCTAAGAGTTTTAATAAGAATATTGTCATCTAGACAATATCCACACTCAATGGAGTCCACATTACATTTATTGTCACACTATTTTATAGAATAGTGAAGATTACTAAAACAAGCATCTCGACCGTCAATCCGCTCCCTGACTCGTCCCAGCTATATTCTCATTTCCTGAAGAGAACAATGAAAGAAAGGGTGAGCTCAACTAGCCCAGTAAGAAATATTATGACTAAGATAATGCGAATAATTTATCGTTGGCCTTGACGATGTTAAACCGATAAAATTTAACAAACATCAAGTTTAAGCTGCAGTACAACAAGCGATCCATTAGAAGAGTCAAGTAGAGAATAAAATCTATTATCTTTCATGATTTAAAATATTTTCATCACTTTTATCGCCGAGACTCGAACAATAAATAAACCACATCATCCCTACACTACTACCAGGATATTCATTAGTATTACGACCATAAATTATCCAATGCACTACGGGCGAGGATATTCGTGTATTCATCGATGGTGCATGATCATACCAACAATTTGTCCATCAATGCACTACTACTGATGAGGACTTTTACCACATCATTTATAACATTATGGTCATGATTATCTTAGAATAATCCTTTTATCATAATCATACCAAGTCCATCTACATGCACTATAGGCCATTTGATAAATTTCAACATATTATAAACATGAGAATGATGACAATGATATAAAATTGATAAAACAAGTTCAAGGATAAATTTTTAAAGATTTATAATTTAATTTATTCAGAAATCAATAATGTCCAAATTGTCAACATGATACTGTTTTGTGGAGTAAATGCTCAGAAGAATATTTTCATGAAAAGATCTTTTGGATGAAGTCTGAAATATCAGGATATTTTACTAATTTCATGGAGTATAAAGCAAAACTTTAACTAATCGAGTATAATAGAATATATAAAACTGCAAATAGATTTTTGCCCGCCATGCGGTAATTCACGTAGACAGATCATTTCCACGATTTAATAAGGAATGAATACAAAGGATCATTCACCATGCATGTGGTAGTCCACATGCAGGCAGTTATTCGAACAGAATAATAAAAATAGAATAACGAAGAATTCACCATGCATAAGATCAGCGCATGCAGACGAGTTATTCCAAATGAATATTAAAGAATGGAATAACAAAAAGAATTCACCAGGCGTGCGATAGATCATGACAGACATTATTATTCCAAGAATAATAAAGAATGGAATAACAAAAGATTTCACGAGCGTCGCGATAAACCGCATGATGAATGATTATTCCAATGAATAATAAAGAATAGAATAACAACACTTACAGTATTGAAAGAAAATAACTCTCTTCGTGAATACGAAAAAATAATATCCCTTACGCAAAAAAACTGGATCTTTGGAATAGTGAGATAAGCGATTTCTCTTCTTTCTTTCTTTATAATTTCTCTATAATAATTGCTCTTGTGAGACTTAGTGAATTGGTGAGAATGAAAAAAGAATGAACTTTCTATTTATAGAAAAATATAGTTTCGATAATTATACGTTTTGGGCTCAAAATATTACAAAGATAATACATTTCTCTTTTTCTTCATTTTTAATTTAATCACGCAAGTATTATCAATCTTTGCATACACCTCCCTAATAATACATGAATATGAATCAATAAGACACACATGCGAACAAATAGTTATAAGCATGTGAAATAATAGTAATTAATTGCTCATTTATCCGATTGGTTAAATATAACCTCCAAACATCAATTATTATCGAAATAAATATCGATTTCACTAACACTAATAATCCCAACACAAATGGGCTATCTATCAATTTCATCTTTAATCAACACGAACTTATTCATCATTAATATTATAACTCACAATATTTAACAACCGGCGTCGCTTTAGGGAGAGAGAAGCTTTCAGATAAAATTTCTCTTTATTGACGCCTTGATTATTAGTGTAATAACAAACTTCTTCTTGACGGACTTACTGAGCATTGTCGATATTACAAATAATAATATGAATAACTTTGTATTAATACCAATTATTGATTTAGTAATAATAAATATTATTCGGATGAATCTTTGTGACAATAATTGAATCGATATTATGAGAGATATTGTAAAACAACTAAAAAATATTTAATATTTTATGGAAATGAAATTTTTCATGTCTGATATTTTGGGCGTGATTTGGATACCTATACAAAAATAGTGAGTACATGCAGTATGCATATATATATTTTATTATCGTCACTCAAAATCACACCTTGCTATTATATTATTAAAAATTTCAATTCTATAATTTTTTATTTATTTTTTTAATTGTTTAAAAAAAAAAAAGTCCGAATTTTAATTTGATGCAGAGTCGAGACTGATTCGATTTTATATATATATATATATATATATATATATATAGGGTAATAATTTATAACACGTATTTATTATGGATTAAAAAAATAAATATATTATCATTACTATTAAAATATGATTTAATGGACATATAAGTGAAATTGATGCCCAATAATTTTGATATAATTTTTATTTCTTTAGCGCTTTGATTTGGTTGATTCAATTCAAACACAGTACTATTAGAATAACAGTGAAGCTTAAAGCGGAGCAGTAATGAGGAGTGCGAACTGACAGAGTCATTATTTAGAGAATATATTCACCATTTCTTTTATTATTTTGGGACGAAGGATCGGAAGCAGTGTTCACCATTAATTTAAATCTTTAATTCACCACGCATGTTCCCTTGTCTCTAGCTAGCTACTTTTTTATTATTATTATTCATTAATATAAATAAATATATTTATAAAAACATTTGTCCGAAAATAAAAAAAAATGTTTTATTAAAACAAATATTTTATAAAAATGTTTTTAATTTTGTTATAAAATATAAAATAAAAATATTTGTTATAAAATATTTGTTTTATAAAAACATTTTTTTTTTTTTTCTACTAAAAATAAAAAAAATGTTTTATAAAACAAATATTTTATAACAAATGTTTTTATAATATATTTTATAACAAAAATAAAAACATTTTTTATAAAATAAACAAACATTTGCTATATTTTATAACAAAAAATAAAAACATTTGTTTTATAAAAACAAACATTTGCTATGGATTTTTTTTTTTTTTTTTTTATAGTGTAAGCGTAAGAGGCTCTTCACGGTTGACATTTTTTTTTTTTTTTTTTTGTGTTTCGAAGCTCTTACGGTTGGAATTTTTTTTTTTTTTTTTTTTTACGTTTAATGTTTGTACAAAGGCATTCTGCCATCCAAAAGGGGTTGTTAGACAAATCTGTGCCATGCAGGGTTCTTTGTGGATGGAGAATTATATATATATAGGAATGCTCAGCTGGCCACTTTTCGTTCGTCAACTCTACAAGTTAATTATTCCCTCCGTCCCAAATTAATTGTTCAGTTTTGACTTTTTAAAGTCAAATTGACTATTTTTAAAACTAATATTTTTACTATTTTTTCTAAAATATAGTGAAGAGATTATAACCAAAAGAAAGTATATACAATTTATTACTAATCTCAATTTTTATAATTTTAGAAATATATTTATATATGTTTAATTATTAATTCTAAAAATAGTTAATTTGACTTAAAAAATAATAACTAAGCAATTAATTTAAGACGGAAGGAATATTAAATATCTAAATTTCTACTTCAAGGCAGACCGAAAAGGTTTTTATACTTTATGGAAAGCAAATGTAGAAATTTAGCTAATGAAAAAAGTAAACTTTTCACTTACCAAATTTCTTCTTTTAGCTTATAAATCATTTAATTAAGCTAGCTTATACTACATCGAATTAATGGAATCCAAGTGAAACATGTCCTATCAAATCATGTAAGGAAAAATAAAAACATTTATCAGAACATGCATATATATATATATTTATATATATGATATATAGCTTTATTTATATATGAGAGCTTTCTACTTGAAATGATGCACAAAATTTTACGTTAAATGGTCATAAGTATATAGTTCGAACAGATTGCAATAAATTTGTTCGGGCCCTATGATAACGGGTTTAGCGATAATTTTGTCAATCGTTAAAGGTAATCCGCATCTGGACTACCCGCATAGAAAGCGAACCGGTGTGAATTCTACATTAATTATCAAATCATGTAAGAGAAAAATTTATTTATCCAAACATGTAAATATTGGATTCTACATATAGTGCAAGATCTATAATAAATTTATAGGAACATTATTTTCACATATAATTTTAATATATATTAATTTTGATATAACTTTTTATTATAAAAGAGTAGAATGAGTCTCATTTTATGTTAGAGAAGTATATATAAAAATTACATGCGATAATTGTGTGATGCTCATATATATTCATTTAGTCTATAAGTAGGATTAGTGGGATCCACATTTGCCATACCGAATTGCTTAGAAAGAGGAATAACTGATATCATGATTTGTACCGTTAGATTTAAGATTAAATATTATAAATAATCTCACATAATAAAAAAAAAGTTTATTAAACTGTGGGAATTATATATTTATATATGTGTCTCATACTATATACAATAATATACACATTAAATAATATTTTTATAATAACTAAAAAAATTTAATTTACTATCATATCGTATAGTTATTATTAGTCCAACCGAGTGAATTATGAGTCAAACATCTATAAATGTTTTTGCCGCAGGTATACGCATACTTAATTATAACTAAGAATAAATTGACACGTACCGTTTCAGTAGAGAAAATGGCCGGGTTGGTTTGGCTGCTTGTCAATGGTGACAAAAAGCTCTTGCTATTACAGATGAATAAATTCAAACTAAGCAAATATTTCACTTAAACAGTCCCAATTAAAACTATATATTCACTTCGATCAAAATATATGATAGGATTAATATTGATTTTTTTGAAGTCAATTTAAGATTTTTTTTTAAAAAAAATTAAAATTAATATTAAATAATTTATTTTTAAATTAACAATACAATAATAAATGTTGTAAACTACTTAATTAGTACTACAAAATTAAAATATATATATTATTATTATTATTAAAAGTAAAGTGAAATATAATTTTGTAAAAGGCTTTGATTATATATCTTTTAATTAACTAAATTCATCTATTATAATTGTGTTAAAGTTTAAGCAGTTTTATTTGATAAAATTGAAAAATAAGGCTTAGGTTTTAAGTTGGAGATGGTCAAATTTGAATTTTCCAGCAGCCCACAGGCAGGCGGGCAGGTAGCAACAGCGACGTGAGGTGATATGATCTAACTAGCTAGCTATAATAACAATACCTACTCCATTGCTGAAAAAGAGGGATGAACAAAAAGAATGAGAGAGAAAACTGACAGAAGGGACGTGAGATGGATCATATAGATAAGAAAATATTAAATCCACTAACATTTTTTATTATTTTCATAATAAAAGTGTCGCTGTAGATGTATAGCGACGGTGAAAATCGTCGCTATAGGATCTATAGCAACACTTTTATTATAAAAATAACATTTTCTATTATGAATTTAATATTTCTCTATATATATTTGCAATAATTAAGTTCAATGTTTTCTATGTATGCTTATTTGATACTCCATATAGTTTGACAAGAGTTTAGTGATTTTTTTGAATGTTAAATCTGTATCACCATGTCGTGGTGTTGGGTTTTAATATTACATCAACTAATGTTATACTCCCTCAGTACTATAAACACAAGTACACTTTGTGAAGAATAATATATATAGAGAGCAGAGCATAAATAAGTTTTCGGTTTATTATAATGGATGGGATCTCACATGATTACATTAAATATTAATTTTTTCTTATACTTAAAAATAGTGAACTCGATCTGCTAATTAAGTGGAGTATTTTTAAGGTATATATATATATATATATATATATATATATATATATATTGTGTACTTGAAATTTATACTTTTTAAATATCTTTTACGAGTCAAATAAAATTTATACATCGCTTATCTTTTATGGATCGATATTAATACTGCTTCGAAGTTTTGAACCTGAAAAAAAGAATAAAAAAATTTAAATTAGAATGCGAGAAAAGAAAAGAATAGAAAATTTAAAATTTTCTTTTGTGTTTTGTTTACGAGTTTTTAATAGAAAAGAGTAAAAATTTAAAATTGAGAAAATGTGTTATAATTTAAAATTTATTATATTAAAAGTTGAGTATAATATGAGAATTATAAAAATATTACTTATTTTAAATTATTTTCCGGCCAATTTTGGATCCAAAACTTTGACAGAAAAAATGACCAAATTTTTTATCCATTTCTTTTCTTTTCAGTTTATTAAAAATATCAAAAATATAAGAATTAAAAATAAAATTAAAACTTTCTGTCAATTTCTTTTCTTTTGTGTCTATTTTAAAAAAATAGGTCCTAAATGTGACGCCCCCAAAATAGGTATACATCACCTATTCTGAGTTGTCAATACATGGTACAGAAACAACTACAACTTTATTATTACAACAGTAAAAGCTGTGAGTTTAAATACAAATATTATCTTCTGATAATATCTATACTCAAATAAATCCTCATCACATTTATTGATACATTATTTTACAAAAATGGTGAGGACTACTAAAACAATCCTTTCTAAAACCTTCATTCCATACCCCACTCTCGTACTCGCTTATATTCTCGCCTCTGAGAAAAATGGAACAAAAGGAAAAGGGTGAGCTCAACTAGCTTCGATAAAAGAATATTATGACTAAGATAATATACAACAAATTATCGTTAGTCTTCAACAGGAAAAATATAATAGAATACAATAGACAACAAATTTTAAATCAATATTCGCGTGAAAATAATAATTCATTAGAAGAGTTAAGTAGAGAATGCAAACTACTATCTTACATGTATGAATTTAAAAGTTCATCGTCTATCTTTTATCCTGTAACATCAATCAATATACATCCGGAATCAAATATTCATCTTTGCACTACGGGCCAAAGATATTCATCATTAATCGTGTTCATTTAAACACTGCTCATCTTTTTACTACTACGCCAAAAGATATTCTTCGAAATCATTCATCTTTGCTTTCTACAGGCCAAAGATATTCTTAAGAAATCATTCATCTTTGCCTACTACAGCCAAAGATATTCCATAATATCATCATTTAAGACGAGGATGATGAAAAATATTTTTTAAAGAAACGAATCCAAAGTGAAACAAAATGACAAGGATTAAGGATTAAGGATTCGTACTTGGTTTTATCCACGTCCAAAAATACCTCAAAAATAATCATAGTGGTGTAAAATTCAAGAATGATCAAAACATGGATACAATCGAGTTAGTATTCGGAATAGATGTTTTTGGACGAAAAGAAGAAATTTTATTTTTAAATTGAATAGTCACCAGTATCGTGAATAGTCTAGTATCGTGAATAGTAACTCAAACACCAAAAGATAGAAATTCCACAAAAACATCTTCACGCTTCACTGAATAGTACTCGTGAATAGTAACTCCATGAATAGTAACTCATGAATAGTAACTCGTGAATAGTAACTCATGAATAGTAACCCATGAATAGTAACCCCTTGACATGAAAAAGTTTCAAATTTGATAAAAACTTCATATCAACATTTCGATATAATGATATTGAAGAAATAATATCATTACTGAAAAAAAATAATATCCCTTACCTCGAAAGATCAAGACTTCTAAATTGAAACACTTGATATAGGCTATGACTTGGACTTGCAAATCATAGCAATACTCAAAATACTCACAAGAATACACAAGATAATATAGAGAGAGAAAACTTGAGTTTCAGTGTGATTTTCAATTCTAACCTAAGCACCCTATTTATAGGAAAATGCTTAAAACACCAAAACAGAAAATTTAATAAAATAATAATATAATTAAACAAATTCAAGCCCACCTTAGACCAACTGAATTCAGCACATTTATATCACATGTGGGATTGCAAAAACGTTTTCTTAAATAAAATAATTAAAACTTCCAAAAATTAATTATTTCCTAACTTGAGCTTCAAAAATTCATAATTAATAGCCCTTTCATCGAGAAAATTCGAATCTCAAGAGTTTTATAGGAAATTCAATTCTCTACAACTTTACAGAAGAAAGTTTTTCCAAATTCCACACAAAATCGACCGAAATCCACAAACGGGCGATTTTACAAAATTATAATCAAATTTCGGTCGATAAATGGGGTCCACCGACATGTTTAACATGTTTTAAACATTTATTGCAACAAAAATACTCTTCCTCCTCGTATACTCATATATCCCACATTCGTTGTAAAATATCACCATTATTATATTATTAAAATATAATAATATATTTAAATAAATTATTTTATCAGAAAAAGATAAAATTTTAATTTTCAACAATTGTCACTATAAAAATTTTCTCCATCTATATCCACATAAAATCAATATTTTCCTCATCATATAAATCAATAATTAATTATTCACAAATAATATTACGAGAATCACAATATTAACAACCGAGCGGTTCCCAGGAAGAGGGGCTTTCAATAAGAATTTCTTCTTCTTTGCGCAATTAATTAGGTGACCAAACCTCTCCTTAGACAAAACTTTCTAGACATTGCCAATAATGTTATCTAATAATATTATTCGGATAATATGAATTATTGCTTGATAATGAAAAATACTTTGAATGACAATTATTGAAATAACAACAATATAAAATATCAACGCAAAGAATTATTAACTCAATAAAATAAAATCTTGAGCAAGAATTATCAGAACCATTATTGAGTAGTGCCTTCTTACGTAAGAATCAATAATTGGTGCAATACAGGTGCTACTTCTTGTTCAACAACGCCAGTATTAGTGTGTTTTAACCAAGAATTATTCCAACAAGATTAATCTGTGAATAACTACGCCTGTTATTTTTAAACAACTTATATTTGTCGTTTTTCTTCATCCAATCGCTTTTACATGGGGCCCACACATTGGGCTCAAGCGCAAATCGCATTTAATATTCCCTAACAAAGATTTAATATTCCACGACCAAACGAATATTCCCCAACGATAATGAATATTTTATAACCACTGCTTATTTTGAAATATTTGCGTATTTAACCCTTAACTATCCACATTAATCAAATCAACCCTTACTATTTCAAAATAATAAATAAAGGAAATTCCTTTTTATTTAAAAAATTTCTTGGTCTTACAACCTCCCTCCTTATGAAATTTCGTCCTCAAAATCGACGTGACGTGCAAATTCAAAAGGTGAGGATACCTCGCTTTCATTTTCGTTTCCAATTCCCAGGTCATTTCCTCTATAAAGCATGATTCCTCCACAAAACTTTAACTTGTGGTATGACCTTTCATGGCGTAGGACATGCTCCTTCCTATCCAAGATCTTGATGGTACCTCCTCATACGTTAAGTCTTCATTATCTCGTCCTGCTTCTAACTCAATAACGTGGTTCGGTCTTTCACATATTTACGAAATATGATATGTGAAACACATTATGAACACGAGACATACTGAGGTAACGCGAAGTCTATAGGCTACATTTCCTACTTTTAATTCGAATTTGAAATGGACCAATAAATCGTGGATTGAGCTTTCCTCTCTTCCAAATCTTGTAACTCCTTCCATGGAGCAACTCGCAACAATACATGATCCCCACATTAAATTCCACGTCCTTTCGATGAAGATCCGATAACTCTTTTGTCGATCTTGTGCCGTTTGTATACGTTGTCGAATCATTTGGATCTTTTCGGTGTCATACGCACTTAACTTCGGGTCCCAACAATGTTGCTTCACCCACCTCATCCCAACATATTGGAGAACGACATTTTCGTCCATATAATGCTTCAATGGAGCCACACCTATACTTGCTCGATAATCTGCTGTTGTAGGAGAATTCCACCAATGGTAAATACTTATCCCAACTACCCTTGAAGTCAGGACACGAGTCTTAATAGATCTTCAAGAGTTTGAATAGTCTCTCTCGATTGTCCGTCCGTTTGGGGATGGTATCTTAAACTAAATCGCAAATCCGCGCTCCATAGCTTTTTGCAAGCTAACCCAAAATCTTGAAGTGAATCTTGGATCACGATCCAAACTATGGATACAGTATGCCATGCAACCTCACAATCTCATTCACGTCACATACTAGCAAGACGTTCGAGGAATAAGTCTCCGTGACGGCAAGAAATGAGCGAGACTTGGTTAATCTATCAACAATAACCCAAATAGCATTGATGCCTTGAGAAACCGTAGGAAGACCCGTAACGAAATCCATAGTAATGTGTTCCCACTTCCATTCCGGGAATCTCAAGTGGTTGCAACGGACCCTTAGGTACAAGATGCTCCGCTTTTTACACGTTAACAAGTTAAACACATCGAGATAAACTTTGCAATCTCTCTCTTCATATTGTTCCACCAAAATGTATGTCAAGATCACAATACATTTTAGTACTTCCAGGATGGATTGCAAATGGTGTATTGTGTGCCTCCATCATAATCTTGTACTTCAAATCGTAGTCGTTAGGAACAAAGTCTAGAGTGGACTCAAGTATTCCTTCTTCATCAATTCTCGCTTAGGAATAGCTCCTTCTTGTACTTTCTTCTTCATACGCATCACTCCGGATTGGGTGGCTTGAGCAACCTTAACTTTTCTATTAAAGTTGGCTCTGTCGTTATACTTGACATCATCGCACTCGCTCGTTCCGCATATGATCTTCTACTCAATGCGTCGCCTACCACGTTCGCTTTACCGGGATGGTATTGAATAGTGTGGTCGTAGTCTTTCAATAGCTCGAGCCAACGTCACTGCTGCATGTTGAGTTCTTTTTGAGTGAAGAAATATTTAAGGCTTTTATGGTCTGAATATATCTCCACTTTCTCCCCATATAGATAGTGCCTCCATATTTTTAAGCAGCAACGATCACGCCAACTCTAGATCATGAGTAGGATTATTCCTCTCATACTCTTTAAGTTGTCGCGAGGCATAGGCTATGACTTTCCCACGTTGCATGAGAACACATCCTAACCCTTTGCAAAGCATCATTGAGATAACAAATCCATCCGAACCGGATGGTATTGTTAGAAACAGTCTTAAATAAGTCTCCTCTTAAGCTCTTGGAAACTTTTCTCGCATTCTTCGCTCCAAACGAATTTTGTATCCTTCCGAGTTAGCTGAGTTAATGGAGTAGCGATTCGAGAAAACCTTTCACTAATCTCCGATAATAACCAAATTAAGCCCAAAAGCTACGTGATTTCAATCCACCGACTTCGGTTGCTCCTAACTTTGTATTGCTTCAATCTTCGCGGATCAACAGATACTCCATGTTTTACACACCACGTGCCCAAGGAATGCTACTTCCTCAAGCTAGAACTCGCATTTCTTCAATTTGGCATATAGTTGGTTTTCACGAAGCCTTTGGAGTACCAAATTCAAATGGTGCTCATGATCTTCACGGCTTTTGGAATATATGAGGATGTCATCAATAAAGACAACAACGAATTGATCCAAATATTCCTTGAATACTCGGTTCATCATATCCATGAAAGCCAGTAGGAGCATTAGTTAGTCCGAAAGACATGATTAAGAATTCATAATGCCCATACCGAGTTCAAGGCGCTTTGGAATATCCTTAGTTCTAATCTTCACCGATGATATCCGTAATCGAAGATCGATTTTTGAAAAGAATTGTGCCCTTGTAATCGGGTCAAACAAGTCATCAATACGAGGTAGAGGATACCTATTCTTGATGGTGACATGGTTCAATTCCCGATAGTCAATACAAAGTCGCATACTCCCGTCTTTCTTCTTTACAAATAAAACAGGAGCACCCCAAGGAGATGTACTAAGACGAATGAAACCGATGTCCAACAATTCCTGTAGTTGGACCTTTAACTCCTGAAGTTCAATAGGAGCCATTCGATATGGGGTTTTAGAAATGGGCTTTGTACCAGGTTCAAGATCAATAAAGAATTCAACTTCACGTTACGGGGGTAGGCCGGGAAGTTCTTGAAATCGTCGGAAAGTCAATAACAACAGAATATTATTCAAATTTGACGTGTCTTTATTCAAATCCATAACATGGGCTAAGAAAGCTTGACATCCGCTTTTTCAATAAACAAATAGCTTTATGATTAGATATGATAGGTGATTGATTTTAATGGTTTAGTTGCTTGAATTAAATACAACGGTTGGTTAGGAATATGAAAACTAACAACCTTACGAAAACAATCAATCAATATACATCCGGAATCAATATTCATCTTTGCACTCTGAGCCAAAAAAGCTACGTGTTTCTTCTTGTCACCGACTTGGTTGCTCTAACTTTGTATTGCTTCAATCTTCACGGATCAACAGATACTCCATGTTTCGATACCACGTGCCCAAGGAATGCTACTTCCTCGAGCCAAACTTCGCATTTCTTCAATTTAGCATATAGTTTGTTTTCACGAAGCCTTTGGAGTACCAAATAAATGGTGCTCATGATCTTCACGACTTTTGGAATATATGAGGATGTCATCAATAAAAACAACAACGAATCGATCCAAATATTCCTTGAATACTCGGTTCATCATATTCATGAAAGCCAGCAGGAGCATTAGTCAATCCAAAAGACATGACTAAGAATTCATAATGCCCATCTGCCGAGTTCGAAGGCGCTTTGGAATATCCTCGATTCTAATCTTCACCGATGATATCCGAACGAAAGATCGATTTTTGAAAAGAATTGTGCCCTGCAATCGGTCAAACAAGTCATCAATACGAGGTAGAGGATACCTATTCTTGATGGTGACATGGTTCAATTCCCGATAGTCAATACAAAAGTCGCATACTCCGTCTTTCTTCTATACTGAATAAAACAGAGCACCCCAAGGAGATGTCTAGGGGCGAATGAAACCGATGTCCAACAATTCTCGTAGTTGGACCTTTAACTCCGAAGTTCAATAGGAGCCATTCGATATGGGGTTTTAGAAATGGGCTTTATACAGGGTTCAAGATCAATAAAGAATTCAACTTCACGTTACGGGGGTAGGCCGGGAAGTTCTTCAGAAATACGTCGGAAAGTCAATAACAACAGAATATTATTCAAATTTGGCGTGTCTTTATTCAAATCCATAACATGGGCTAAGAAAGCTTGACATCTTTTTTCAATAAACGAATAGCTTTATGATTAGATATGATGATGATTGATTTTAATGGTTTAGTTGCTTGAATTAAATACATAAATGTTGGTTAGGAATATGAAAACTAACAACCTTACGAAAACAATCAATTTTGGCATGATGAGTAGTTAACCAATCAATCCCTAAAATCACATCAAAAGCAAGTATCTTTAAAGAGATAAGGTCAACGGTAAGGTAATGGTGCCAACTTGAATCAAACAAGATTTATAAACGATGGATGTGATGAAAGTTTCTCTAACTGAGTTTCCACAGATAGGTCAAAGTCTAATTTCTCCGAGTCAAGTTTAAACGTTGAGCACAAGCGGAGAGAGATAAATGAATGGGTAGCACCGGTGTCAAGTAAGGTATAAACTTCGCAAGAATTTATAAATAGTTTACCCGTGATCACCTCGTTTGGGTTCCTCGCATTATGACCGATCCTGAACAAACGCTTTCTTCCAAAATCGTTGACTTTGACTTTTAGGGACAGTCTTTTGAGTCACCGTCCCCATTGAACTAGGTTTTATTCTTTATGTCTAATCTCGAAGCGATATGTCCTTCCTTTCCATAATTATAGCATACCTTAAACTGTTGTGGGCGCTTTGACCGATATGTCCTCTTTTCGCGTGATTTGTAGCATATGACCGGGTGGTCGTTTCTCCTCCACTTAGAACCGATTCTTTGTCACGCCGTCATCTTCATATGGTCGTTGTTAAATCTCCTCTTTTAAAATCTCCTCCCGACTCGCTTCTTCTATTTTCATGGCCATGATTACCACCGAGTGGTTACCATTTCGTCCGTCTGCTTTCTTTCTCCGCAGTTATCATTATTCTGTTGATTGCTATCTCTAATACGATCTCGTTGTGGTCCTCAAATGACTGTACTCATTATCTCGCTTCTAATAATTGAGCCTTGCTTACAACGTCTGAATAAAGAGAAAATTTATGAGAAATGAGATCTTGGCGTATCTACTTGGGTTTCAAACCTCTAAGAAACATCCGCGTCAATGTTCTCATTCTCCACCAAATGAGGTGCAAAGCACGGATAACTCTGCAAACTTTGCCTCATCTTGAGACACCGCCGTGTTGTTTTGTTCCAATCGATGAACTCCACTTCCTTCATACGCATTTAACACTTTCGTGAAAGTATTTGTCATTAAATAGCTTTCAAACGTCTCCCAAGACATGCTTTGAGTGCGGTACGGATGGAGTACGCTTCACGCATCTCCACCAAAGAGTCCGCCTCGCCACGTAACATAAAGGTGGCGAATGGAACCTTCGTTCCTCCGTGCATCCCAAGACATCGAATATCTTGGTAATTTGTTTGACCCATGTTTCCGCCGCATGATCGGATCTCGCTTTCCCTTAAATTCGTGGTCCCAACTCTTTGAATCGCTTGGGCATGTGACAACCCGTGAATTGCTATCATTTCTCCTCAGTATTTTGAACACGAGTCTCCCTCGTGCGATTTTGCATGAATCGCAAAAAACTTCTAAACATCCCGCTCATCATCTCTTTCAATGGTGTTGTTCACAGGAGGAACATTGCCACTGTTGTACGTTCTCCTCGTTGGTGAGTGAGTACAGCATCTCCACGGTCTCATTTCCATTGCTAATATTCTCGATTCGACATTCTCAAATCTTGCTATAAAACAAGGGTTAATTAAGAAAATCAATATATCACATAATATCCTATATATCTGACAACTAACAAATAAGCTTAGGTAGGACACACTTAGCGAAGGATTTACTTGCCTCTCCCTCCTAGTTCTATTCCCCATCTCCGCCAGAGATCATATCCCTAAGCTCGATACCAATTGTGGCGCCCCAAAATAGGTATACATCACCTATTCCGAGTTGTCAATACGTGGTATGTAAAACAACTACAACTTTATTATTACAACAAGAAAGCTGTGAGTTTAAATACAAATATTATCTTCTGATAATATCTATACTCAAATAAATCCTCATCACATTTATTGATACATTATTTTACAAAAATGGTGAGGACTACTAAACAATCCTTTCTAAAACCTTCATTCCATACCCGACTTTAAATGCTTTCGCTTATATTCTCGCCTCCCGACGAGAAAAATGGAACAAAAGGAAAAAGGGTGAGCTCAACTAGCTTTCAAGAAAGAATATTATGACTAAGATAATATACAACAAATTATCGTTAGTCTTCAACAGGAAAAATATAATAGAATACAATAGACAACAAATTTTAAATTAATATTAGCGGTGAAATAATAATTCATTAGAAGAGTTAAGTAGAAATGCAAACTACTATCTTCTATGTATGAATTTAAAAGTTCATCGCCTATCTTTTATCCTAACATCAATCAATATACATCTCGAATCAAATATTCATCTTTGCACTTTTCAGCCAAAAGATATTCATCATTAATCATGTTCATTTAAACACTGCTCATCTTCTGCCTACCACGGCCAAAGATATTCTTCAATCATTCATCTTTGCACTACAAAGCCAAAGATATTCTTAAGAAATCATTCATCTTTGCACTTCTGGCCAAAGATATTCCATAATATCATCATTTAAGACCGAGGATGATGAAAATATTTTTTAAAAGAAACGAATCCAGTTAAACAAAATGACAAGGATTAAGGATTAAGGATTCGTTTGGTTTTATCCACGCCCAAAAATACCTCAAAAATAATCATAGTGGTGTAAAATTCAAGAATGATCAAAACATGGATACAATCGAGTTAGTATCCGAATAGATGTTTTGGACGAAAAAGAAGAAATTTTATTTTTCTATTGAATAAGATCAGATATCGTGAATAAAGTCAGATATCGTGAATAAAGGTTTATATCGTGAATAGTAACTCAGACACCAAAAGATAGAAATTCCACAAAAAATCTTCACGCTTCATGAATAATACTAAATGAATAAGTAACTCATGAATAATAACTCATGAATAAGAACTTTCGTGAATAGTAACTCATGAATAAGAACCATGAATAAGAACCCCACATGAAAAAGTTCCAAATTTGATAAAAACTTCGAGATCAACATTTCAAAGATAATGATATTGAAGAAATAATATCATTACTGAAAAAAAAATAATATCCCTTACCTCGAAAGATCGAAGATTTCTTGGTGAAACACGGATATAAGGCTATGACTTGGACTTGCACCGTATAGCAATACTCAAAGTATACTCAAAATACTCACAAGAATACGCTCGATAATATAGAGAGAAAAACTTGAGTTCGGTGTGATTTTCAATTCTAACCTAAGCACCCTATTTATAGGAAAATGCTTAGAACACCAAAAGAAAATTTAATAAAATAATAATATAATTAAACAAATTCAAGCCCACCTTAGACCAACTGAATTCAGCACATTTATATCACATGTGGGATTGCAAAAAACGTTTTCTTAAATAAAACAATTAAAACTTTCAAAATTAATTATTTAGAACTTCGAGCTTCAAAATTCATAATTAATAGCTCTTTCATCGAAAAATTCAAATCTCGCGTGTTTTTATAGGAAATTCAATTCTCTACAACTTTCTGAAGAAAGTTTTTCCAAATTTCACCACGTAAATCGATGAAATCCATAAACGAAGATTTTACTGTGCTTATAATCAAATTTCATCAATAAATGGGGTCCAATCGGCATGTTTAACATGTTTTAAACATTTATTGCAACAAAATATACTCTTCCTCCTCAGTATACTCATATATCCCACATTCGTTGTAAAATATCACCATTATTATATTATTAAAATATAATAATATATTTAAATAATTATTTTATCGAGAAAAAGATAAAATTTTAATTTTCAACAATTGTCACTATATAAAATTTTCTCAATCTATATCCACATAAAATCAATATTTTCCTCATCATATAAATTAATAATTAATTATTCACAAATAATATTACGTAATCACAATATTGACAACCGCGCAGCCTCAGGAAGAGGGGCTTTCAATAAGAATTTCTTCTTCTTTGGCGCGCAATTAGGTGACCAAACCTCTCCTTGTATGTAACTTTCTGACATTGCCAATAATGTTATCTAATAATATTATTCAGATAATATGAATTATTACTTCGATAATGAAAAATCTTGTGTAATGACAATTATTGAACAACAAAGAATATAAAATATCAACGCAGCAATTATTAACTCAATAAAATACGAATATTAATTATCATAACCATTATTGAGTAGTGTCTTCTACGTAAGAATCAATAATTGGTGCAATCTGGTGTCTTCTTGTTCAACAACGCGTATTAGTGTGTTTTAACCAACGGAGTATTCCAACAAGATAATTCTTGAATAACTACTTCTGTGATTATTTAAAAAACAACTTATATTTGTCGTTTCTTCATCCAATCGCTTTTTTTCGTTATGGGGCCCACACATGGGCTGTGTCGTCGCATTTAATATTCTCCGACGATCATTTAATATTCCACGTACCAAACGAATATTCCCGACGATAATGAATATTTTATAACCACTTTGCTTATTTTGAAATATTTATGTATTTAACCCTTAACTATCCGTTAATCAAATCAACCTTCTTATTTCAAAATAATAAATAAAGAAAATTTCTTTTTATTTAAAAATTTTGGGGTCTTACACTAAATCCACTCTTATAAATATGTACATAGATATATCCAAATTTATTTACAACGATTTCTCTAGTAGAGAAATTGTACGTAGGCATAACGCATGTAGTGTCAGATTTTGATGATAAGTATACGTGGAAGTGAGTGCCATCCATTTGACTGATGATAACATAATTGCTGCTGTAATGTAATGCATCCCTTTCTTGAAAACATTAACTTAAAATACTGGTCTGACTAGAGTAGCTACAAAAACCTGAGTAATGTGGGTACTAAAATGTCATTCATGCAGCAGATCAACTACTGTTGATGTTTTCTTTTTCAGAGAAATAATGGGATATATATATATATATATATATATATATATATATATATATATATGAGATTCCATCTAGTGGCGTTAGTATGTTATAAATGTGGAATTCGATTGATTTCTACTCAATTTTTAAAATAACTTATAAATTTTTTTTACCCTACGCAATTTTTAACTTCTATTCAATTTTTGACCCCACTCAATTTTATTTTTTTAATTAGAGATACTCAAGCAGAAGACTCGGTCCTAAATTTCATACATCAATATTTGTTCAACACTTCAGCCACAAAATAGAGAGAAAAAGAGCAAAGCCAAATCGCAAAAGGCAAAGTCTTTTATTAATATTATTAAATTGGACTTTTGGATGCATTTATTTAACCCAAAAATATAAAGTATTAAAAAAAAAATTGGCTACCCCCACCAATTTTTTTTTAAGTTACTAATAATTTTGACCCTCTCACATTATTCTTTCGCTGAACGATTCCATCCACAAGAACCTAGGTTGTTGGGAAAGAACCCATTTTTGGCCCGCTATAAATTAAATTAGTCTTGAAGCCCTTATGCAATTTTTTATATAGCCGCTGATAACTATGTAGGTAATGCAAATCAAAAATTATTCTTCAAATAATTCACATGAATAAAAATTCCTATATATATATATATATATATTAACATGCACGCACAACCTGTCATGAATTTTACAGAGTACATTTTTTTTAAGTGTGTCATTTTATATAAAAATAAATAATATAAATAAATAAATTATTAATTAATTAATTTTATTAAAATTATAAGAATTTATAAAAGATCAGAAAGAATACTTTGGGGTCTTCTTAAAAAACTTGTTTGAGAAAAATTTAATGGGACAAAATCTCAAATGAAAGAAAAAGAGTACACCGAATTATAAACATTACATTAAAAAATGAAGAACAAGAAACTCATCCAAGTTTTCTATTGAATCAAATACTCCCTCCGTTCCAAAATAAAAATCATGGTGGACTTTTCACTCATATTAAGAAGAAGAATAAAATGATAAAATTGCCCATAATAATGTCATTAAATATGAAGAGAAATTAGAATAAGAAAAGTATGAGATATTTAATCTTCTGAGATAATGAGAAAAAAAATGTGTAAAAAGTTTGATTATTAAAAGAAAGTGGACATTTAACACGGACAACCCAAAATAAGTAATAAGACTTTTATCCCAGGAAGACGGATGAGTAATAAATAAGAAAAAGTTAACAAAAATATATATTACAATTTATAAAATTTATATATTTAGATTCAATATGTATCTTTAAAAAAAAATTATCTTCAAAGAAAGGCACTGGTATAGCTAGTGGATGACCGAAAAAAAAAATTATTTTACGTTGTGTTATGAATTGAGAGGGTCGAAGAGTTTTTCCTTTTTTTTGTGGCTAAGAGTCTATTTTGATTCCCCATATTTATTGATTTATTTTATGCTATTATATTTTGTAATTAATATAGGACTTTCTTATTCAGTATGTTTTTTTTTTTAAATTGAGTATTTAAAGACTATTCGAATTAATTGACTTTCCTTTTCATTAACAGATGATAATTTCTTTTTTTTTTACACATAAACATAATTTTTAAAAAAATTTGGGCCCAGGGCCGGCTCTGCATGCACGTGTGAAGCTCATGAGGAGCATGGAGCTAGTAGGTAGCTAGGATCGTACGGCTGCTGCTGCTTATTTCCTTGTAGCCGTTCTGAAGGAAGAAAAAGACGAAGATGATGATGAAGCTGACAAGGAGACGTCAGTTCACAACTCTGTCTCCTTCTCTCTCTCTTTATATATATATATATATATATATATACACGCACGTCGTATCGTAGAAGTAGCCTATCTCCCCTTTCACATGCAAATATATATTCAGTGTTTGTCTTGTCACATCAACTGGAATTCCAACGACCATTGCCATTACCTTATTCCTAATTTATTCAGACTAATTTTTTATTTATTTATTTTGGTTTTCTAAAATATCCCTAGTATCACATTTTAATTTTGTCCAGACTAATCCTTCGAAGTGCTTTTGGGCATCGACCAAGACTCAAAATCAAGACCTCTTGCTCAGACGACCAAATCTTCTTCCACTCATATCAACATTAGTTGTTGCCTGTTGGCCAACTCTTTCTATACTCTCAGTCGAGAACAGATTCTCTGTCTCTATTTTTTTTATCTCCTTGTGTTCCTTCACTTGAATTAAAGTTAATTACTCCTTCCATCCCAGAATAAAAATTCTAGTGAACTTTTTACGCATATTAAGAAGATGAATAAAATGACAAAATTACCCATAATAATGTCATTAAATATGGAGAGAGAATTAGAATAAGAAAAGTATGAGATATTTAATGCTACGGACATAATAGGAAAAAATTTGTAAAAGTTTGGTTATTAAAAAAAAGAGGACATTTAACATGGGACAACCCAAAATAATAATAAAGACTTTTATCGTGGGACGGATGGAGTAATATTAAGTAAGAAGCTAGATGTCAAAATTTAAGTGGAGGAACACAAAGAGGACAGAGGATCTGCTCTTCTCTCAGCCTCCCACTACCTAAAAATCATTCCAGTAGAAATATAAAATTGACGTTTCATTTAAAATTATTCAAAGATACATTTATATTTTAAAAAAAATTATAATTTTTTATAGAATTTATTATTTTTATTATATAAATTAAATAAACTTACATTAAATTTAAAGTAAAATATTTTAATGTCAATATTAATCATATATTGTGAAGATGATACTATAAAGGAATATTTGGCGAAGACATTTTCTTATGAGCTTACTAATTTCTTTAGTGACAATTTTACTAACTTTCTTTGAAAGTTAAATGCCCTTTTTCTAACTTTAAATGGAATTCCTATAAAAAGGTAAATTTGTTGACCGATTCAATTAACTACACAATTAAGGAGTGTAATCCCTAGTAAATACTTGTAATGACATGTTTTGATCAGTAAATATGTTTTTCGCTCTACATGTGAGAAACAGATTGTGCATATATACTTTTTCTAAAAAAGGGTTAAATAACACTTCTTTCCCTTCAAGTAGTCACTAAGTATCAAAATTATCCTTCAAATTTATTTTTTGTCAATTGAGTACTGTTTCTTTTCTCAAATTTCACTAAGATCCGCCCAAGTTCAAACCCGTCTAATTTTTACAAGGCCTAATCTGTCTTTTGCCATTATTAAGAGTATTACCAATATTAGAATATTTATCAAAAAAACAACACTTTAAAATTAAAACACGAACAATAAAAAAAGACCAAAAATAAAAGAACTAATTCTAATTTTTTTCAAAATATTAAAATTATTTTCTAAAATAATAATTACTTTTCACACTAATTATTATTTTTAATCACTTTTTTGTTTTTTTATATTTTAATATCAATGTTGAATCTTTTTGTATATTAACTTTTAATATTGATAAAGATGTTTTTATGAGACAATTCACCTATCCTTGATTTGAGGTTTGCAGTGTTTTGTTGATTTATAAAGAGTAAAATGCATTGACACTCCGTGTGTAGATAGATAACCATACTAATACTTATCACCTTTAATAGCCAGTACCTCTCTAGTCTATAATATATAACATTCACTACCCTTAGTGTGATTGACCAATTAATATTCAAAAATATTTTTAATATAATATCTAATATACCCTTCAAGTTATAATGTTTATATATCCACTAAATATAAATTTGTATGTTATAATTTTTACTTAACTTGATCTAATTAATTAAATTATGAATTTGTGCATTAATAAATAACATATTTCTTATAAAATAATAAATATTTATTTTATCAATAAAATAAAGTCATACACTTTTTTGCTAGTTAAATTTTTTTTAAAGATTAAAATTTACGTAATATACATTCAAATATATTTTTGTAATTAAAAAAATAAAATTTTAATAAGCATAAAAGTATAAATTAACAAAAATATAATAATTTTTTCTAACTATTAAAATTTACGTAAAATAAACTTATTATTACATAACGAATCTTCTTATTAACATAAAAAATTATATTAATTATTTTTCTCAAATATTAAACAAAACATAAGTAACTCTTAAGCATAATTTTTACATTAAACACTACAAGAAAAAGGCTTATCAAATGTAGTATAAGATCAGAAAATATCTATCAACGATCGACTTGATCACGATAGTAATCGATATATATAATCTGTCATAGCGATTTACAACAACGACTACCTTTAGCAATCGTCGTATTAGCGCCCATGCCATGCATATAATTTAAAATTCATCGCTAAACTGAGTCATCGCGAGCCAGATCGCATTGGTGACGTGGTCCACATGTCCGCGACCACTACTAGCGACCGAAGCGGTCGCTAACATCCTGGGTTCATAAACGATTGCGGATAAGCATTAGCGACCATATGCGATTGCTGATTACTAATTTTTTAAAAAAATTGGTTGTTTATGGTGGATTTTTGAAAAAAAAAATTGTACCTGATTTATATCCCAACACGTACAACAGTATCTACATATAAACTAGTAGTCTTACAAATCCATCGAGATCCGTATATATATAATTAAAAATCAACACAATATATATAAACATCCACGTACGTATAAACATAAACAAAAACTCATCCGACTAAAACTGACTTAGTTTCTTCATTCTTACTTTTGTAACGCCCCCAAATTAGGTCTAATCCAACCAACCTATTCTGAGTCGCCAAAAACATGGTATAGAAAACAACTATAACTTTATTACTATAATTGTCGTGCAAAATATAACAACACATATGTTGTGAGTTTTGATACAAATATATACCAACTGTGACTCATATCCCAACCTTGGATAATACGTCACAATGACACCTTACATAAAAGTATAGTCAATAACTATTTTAGAAATTAAAATCTTTGGGAAGTGCTTAAGGAAACCTTCGTACATGGGAGGCCATGCGTCTAGGTTATGATAGATATCTTATGCCCACAGAATTATCCTTGGTTGACCCAATAAACCCCAAAAAAAAACGAGAAGATTACTATCATATTCTTTCCAATTGTGAGTCTTCTCTTGACATATCATTATCTCCACCGCTACTAATTGAGAATTATACTTCAACCAAACTCCAAGATCATATGAGATAGTGCTTGTAGATATACTCAACAAGTGGATGTGCACAACCACTGTCTTATGATAACTCGAGGTTGTATGTCATTAGACATCTCAGTATGATAGTGACAAAACACCCTTCCAAAGTTGGGTTCGCCTCACCCTATTCTTGGTTCACCAAAATTAAATATCAAATGACGATACAATACGATCACACACTTATCTAAAGTTCTCATTAAAATTATTTCCATACTATTTAGAGAGAACCTCAACAGCTATAGACCACCGTTCTATTCCTCTGTTATCCCTGCTCGACCCGGCAACACTCTTATTACTTGAAAGGAATTGTGAAGCAAAAGGGTGAGCACAACTAGCTCAGTAAAGAATATCATAACTAAAGATAATTAAATTATCAATAGTGTAAGACCCCGAATTTTATGAAATAAAAGTATTCAATTTTTTTATTCAGTAAATGGTTAAATTGATAAAAGGTTAAAGTTAAGGGTGATATATAAATTTTTTTCAAAATAAGTAAGTGGCTATAAAATACTCATTGTTATCGGGGAATATTCGTTTGGTCGTGGAATATTCTTGTTGTCGAAGAATATTCGTTCGCATTTACTGACTGCATGACCATTTGTGGACCCCATAATGTAATAACTGGCTTGATGAAGAAAACGACAAATTTGAAGTTTTTATAAATAACAGAAGTTGTTATTCTAAGTATCTTGTTGGAATACCCGGTGGTTAAAACACAAAGAATACGCGTTGTTGTGCAAGAAGACACCAATTATTTCACCAATTATTGATTCTTACGTAAAAGGCACCGCTCTCAATAATTGTTACGGTAATTACTTTTCAATATTTTATTTTATTGAATCAATAATTGTTATATTTGATATTTTATATTATCATTGTTTCAATAATTGTCATCAAGACAAGATCTCCATTATCAAATCAATAATTCATATTATTTGAATAATATTATTAGATAGCATTATTGGCAATGTCTAGAAAGTTCATCAAGGAGAGGTTTGGTCACCTAATCGCACGCCAAGAAGAGAGAAATCTTTATCTGAAAGCCCTCTTCACCTGAACCCGCCTAGTTATTATAATTGTGGAGTCTGTAATATTATTTGTGAATAATTAATTATTAATTTATATGATAATGAAATATTTATTTGATGTGGATATAAATGATGGATTTATTTATGTGGTTATAAATGAAGGAATTAATGTTGAGGTATTTTATCAGTATTTTGTCGGATTGGAGGTATTAAAAGATCAAATTAATGTTCTTACAGCTTTATTGTGTGAGTTATAATTTTTAATCTGACCGTTGGATCGTTGGAATTTTTGGATATGTTATACATATATAAGTTGAGTATATGTTCACAAATTTTGAACCGTTAAAAATGAACGAATGATTTGTTATGAATTTTAAGAGATGACTGATTCAAAAATTAGGTTTATAAATAATTTTGGTGGAAAATTCTAAAAATGGGTGGGCCCAAATTTTGGTTGTTGGGGAAGATGGCTGATTTTTGGTGGGTGGAATAGTAGCGAGTAAAAGCCATCAACGTAAGGTCAAGTATGCTTCAAGGTACAACATTTTCCTATAAATAGAGGGCTAAGTTAGAATTGAAAATCACACCGAAATTCATAAGTTTTCTCTTTTTCTCTAGATTATCGAGTGTATTTTGTGAGTATTTAGATACTTGGTGAGTTGCTATTCATCGCTGCAAGTTTTCTTCAAATATCATATCCGATATCCAAATGTAAGTGTTGCTCTTTTGAGGTAAGGATGGTAAGGGATATTAAGGGATGTTATATTCTTCATAATGATGTTATTCTTTCAATATCATTATACCTTGACATATTGGTATGGATTTTATTGTAGAATTTCTACCTTTTTGAGTCGTATTACTATTCACGATATACAACACTATTCACGTGATACTGAGACTATTCATGTATATGGCACTTATTTACATATATGACATTATTTACGTATACTGTGATTATGTATTTAATACGAGTACTATTCACGAGTTACTATTCATGAGTTACTATTCATGAGTTACTATTCACGAGTTACTACTATTCACGAGTTGCTATTCACGAAAAAAAAATTGGTTTCTTTTTCTAACCAAATTATCGTTGATTTATGAATCTTACTCTTGAAATTAAATCCATGTTTTGATGATATTGTTTTTATTTTCATATATAACATTTTTATAATCCTGGTGAAGAAATTTCTCTTTGACTTGAGTGTAAAGATGAGTAGATTATTGGTATGATCATGACTATGGGTTCTCTTTGGGCAGTAGTGTAAAGATGAATATTGACTAGTATGATCATGACCATTGAATTTACAATTGAATATTTTTAGCTTAATTGCAAAGGTGAATTGATCAACATGGTTATAATTATGGTTTATATAGATTTTGAAATGATTATATATTTCTTTGAGATGTGAATATCTTTGGCCCGTAGTGCAAAGATGAATTATTGTTGAATATCTTTGGCCTGTAGTGCAAAGATGACCTGTTGAGTATCTTTGGCTCGTAATGCAAAGATGACCTGTTGTTGAATATCTTTGGCTTGTAGTGCAAAGATGACTTGTTGATGAATATCTTTGGCCCGTAGTGCAAAGATAAATTTATTAGTATGATTATGAACATGAACTGTGATTTGGTATAACCATGATCTTTGATGTTTCGGTGATGAAAATTTTCTTTTTCCTTGGATGAGAAAAGGAATTTAGAACTACAATTACGATTATGAGTTATACATGTGATTGTGGACAGGAATTGTTGATTGATGTTACAGGATAAAACATTGTTGGTGGACTTTTAATATGGAGAAGATAATAGAATTTATGGCCTATTTGACTCTTCTAATGGATCGCTTCGTCTACCGCAACTATGGTTGAAATGTTTTATCTTCACCATATGTTCTAAATCTCCGATTTATTATCGATGAAGGCTATTGATAATTTAATTATCTTTAGTCATGATATTCTTTATCGAAGCTAGTTATGCTCACCCTTTCGCTTCACAATTCCTTTCGTAATAAAAGTGTAGGCCGGGTCGAGTGGGGATAA
This sequence comes from Panax quinquefolius, assembly GCA_020205615.1. Classification (NCBI taxonomy): domain Eukaryota; kingdom Viridiplantae; phylum Streptophyta; class Magnoliopsida; order Apiales; family Araliaceae; genus Panax; species Panax quinquefolius. Next base: position 473,877 of record JAINUW010000722.1, on the reverse strand, counting down.
CAGGGAATAGAACGGTGATCTATAAATTTGTTGAGGTGAGGCGAACCCAACGTTGGAAGGGTGTTTTGTCACTATCATACAAGATGTCTAATGACAAACAACCTCAGATCATCATAAGACATGGATGTGCTCATCCACTCACGAGTATATATAATGAAGTACTACCTATATAATCTTGGTGTTTGTTTGAAGTATAATTCTTAATTAGAGACAGTAGAGATAATGATATGTCAAGAGAAGACTTACCATTGGAAAGAATATGATAGTAATCTTCTTATTTTTCTTTGGGGTCTATTGGGTCAACCAAGGATAATTCTGTTGCCATATGATATCTATCATAACCTCGAAGCATGGCCTCCCATGTGCGAAGGTTTCCTTGAGCATTTCCCAAAGATTTTAATTTTAAAACAATTTTTTACTATACCTTTATGTAAGGTGTCACTGTGAGGCGTTGTCCACGGTTGGGACACGTGTCACAGTTGGTATATATTTGTATCCAAACTTACAGCATATGTGTTGTGGTATTTTGCACAACAATTGTTGTAATAAAGTTGTAGTTATTTTCTGTACCATGTATTTGGCGACTCAGAATGGGTTGGATGGATTGGACCTGTTTTGGGGTTGTCACAGTTGGTATCAGAGGTTAGGGATATGGTCTCTGGCGGAGATCGGGGAATAGAACTAGGAGGGGAGAGATGAGTAAATCCTTCGCTAGTGTGTCCTACCTAAGCTTATTTGTTGGTCAGTCATAATATCGGGATATTATGTGATATGTTAATTTGTTCAATTAACCCTTGTTTTGAAGCTGTATTCTAGAATGATGTTTGAAATACAGGAGATGAGCAATGGAGAAATCATGAGGACAGGGAAGATTGAAGTAAGGTATTCTCAACTCTTTGAAATACCAGGTACGTAAATTTCGGGGACGAAATTTTATAAGAGAGAGAGATTGTAAGACCCCGAATTTTATGAAATAAAAGTATTCAATTTTTCTATTCAGTAAATGGTTAAATTGATAAAAGGTTAAAGTTAAGGGTGATATATAAATTATTTTCAAAATAAGCAAGTGGCTATAAAATACTTATTGTTATCGGGGAATATTCGTTTGGTCGTGGAATATTCTTGTTGTCGGGGAATATTCGCATTTACTACAATTGCAAATTCCATTCATGGACCCCATAATGTAATAACCGCTTGGATTAAGAGAACGACAAATTTGAGTTTTATAAATAACGACGTAGTTGTTACCAATTAACATCAATTAGAATACCTAGTGGTTAAAACACGATGTCTGCGTTGTTGCACAAGAAAGAAGACGCCAGATTACACCAATTATTGATTCTTACGTAAAGAAGGCACTTGTGAGACCCCAGTTTTATCAATAAAGATTTAAATTTTGTCGAAATAATTTTAATATTATGGTGTGAATTTGAGATAATATTATAGTTGTGGGTAGTATTTATAAATTTTGCAAAAGTATGCAAGTGGTTATATTATATTCGATTGGTTGAGAATATTCTTGGTTTAGCAGGGGAATATTCGCATAACTACTCAATCATTGATGGACCCCACAATGTAATTATTGTCGGATTGAGAAAAGCGACAAAAATATTTTATCAAATAACTTGACGGAAGTTTTACCGTGGATACTATTGAACTACTCGGTAGTAAAAGTACAAGATAATACGTGTGGTTGCATAGTAGCACCGGTATTGATTATTGATGCTTATGTGAGAAGTCACCGGTTTGATTCCATTATTATTTATTTAATAATATGAATTATTATAGCGATAATGACGCTTTTGTTTTATTCAGATTATTAACGTAATAAAATGAAACATCTTTTATATAAAACAAAATACTTTATTAAAGTTATTCTATAAATAGAATATATTATATTTTATTATGCATAGTGTTGCATAATGTTTTGCATAAGCCAGATAATAGTGTTGCATAGTGTTTGCATAGTAAAATGTTTTTATATAAATAGAATATATGATATTTTATTTAAAAGATTTTGCTTTTAATATGGACCACGATTAAAGTAAATTAAATCTGGACCGCTCATTGATTAATTACTATGCATTCTATTTTCCTATAAATGAAGCTCATTCCTTCATTATTTTCTTACGAATTCAATTGAAACTCTAGAGAGAGAAATTATAGAGAGAAGCTATAGAGAAAAATCTATAGAGAGAAAGAAGAAAAGTATTCTCGCTACTTCACTTTGCCAATATTCGGGTTCTTAAGGTAAGGGATATTATTTGTTGTACCCGTAAGTGGTGTTATTCTTTCTTATTCATGAAGAGAACTTCATTATTCCATTCATTATTATTCTGGCTGGAATAACTCGTAAAAGTGGTATACCCTATACATAACCTTGATATGCTAAGTACCCTATACTTGGTGAAATCTTATGTTATTCCATTCTTATTTATTCGTTGGAATAACTCAGATACGCTTAATCCCTATACTTGGTGATCTTCTTCTCGTTATTCCATTCTTTATTATTCCATTGAATATATCCCTCATGTTTTTTTACTTTGACTCAGGTTCCATTGCTTATTATTCAAAGATTTATTATTCAATTGGATCATCCCGCTTGTGAATTTCACCGACCGTTCCGTTATTATTATTCTCGTTGAATAACTCGTCTATGCAAAGTCTGCATTTACGGTGATTTCTTTTGTTATTTCATTCTTTATTATACCCGTTAGTTAAAATTTTGACTTCTATACTCCATGAAATTAGTGGAATATCCTTGATATTTGTGCTTCATCCAAAGATCTTTTCATGGAAATATTCTTCGATCATTCTTGAATTTTACTCTCAAAATAAAGATTCTTGTTGACAATTTGGACGTTAATAATTCCAAGATAAATTAATTTTGAACTTGTTTTATTGAATTATTATGTCATTGTCATCATCCTCATGTTATATTATGTTATCTTTGCTTACGTTCATAGATGAACTTAGTATGATTATGACCAGGATCATTCTTTGTATAATCATGGCTTGTTATAAATGATGTGATAAAAGTCCTCGGTGGCTGTGTAATGCAAAGTTGATGGATAGTTTTGGTATGATTATGACCGGGGGTGATTCTAAGATAGTCATGACCATTGATAATTTGATGAAAATTCTTTACCATGGCATACGGTGGATGATTAGATGTGGTGGTTTATTTATTAAGTCGAGTCTCAAATAAAAAAAAATTGATGAAAACCTCTTAAAACCTAAAAGACAAGTAGACTTTATTTTCTACTTGACTCTTTTAATGGATTGCATATTCATCGCAGCTTAAACCGGGTTGTCTATTGTATTTTATCGCTTTAACATCTTTGTTGAAGGCTAATGATAATTTATTCTCGCATTATCTTAGTCATAATATTTCTTCTTGGGCTAGTTGAGCTCACCCTTTCTTTCACCGCTTCTCTTCAGAAATGAGAACATACCGGGACGAGTCAGGGAACGGAGTAATGGTCCGAGAGGATAGCAATAGTAGTCCTCACTATTCGTGAAATAGTGTGATAATAGTTGTAATGAGGACTCCTTTTGAGTTTATATAATATCTAGTAGACAATATTTGTATTCAAACTCACGCTTTATGTCGTATTGTACACCACAGCTTATATTAGTAAAGTTTTATTTGAATTTATGTACCATGTAAGTGGCGACCCAAGATGGGTGACGATACCTAATTTTGGGGCGTCACAGGTTGGTATCGAGCTTTAGGGATATGATCCTTGGCTAAGATGTGAGAATAGTATTAGGAGGGGAGAGACGGAATACCTTCGCTTAGTATGACCTACCTAAGTTTATTTGATATTTGATTGGTCTGATCGAGAGTATAGTGATAATATGTTGCATGTCAATTAACCCTTATTTTGTGGCGGTGTTTGAAAATGGCATCCGAGAATGTTGAGAATAAGAATGGAGCACGAGACCTGTTGATTCTCCACGCATCAATAATCGAGGACAATGTGTAACAGGATGGCGATAATCCTCCGTAAACAACAACACCGATCAATTGATGAACGACCAGACGTTTAAAAGGTTTTTAAATTCATGCAACATCGGTAAAGCGACTCTGTCATCCAAAACGTAGGTGGAAACACGGAAAACTCTCGTGGTCACCGCTAAACAATTCAAGGAGCCGGGACCACCGGAGTTTAAGGGAGAGCCAAACCACTTCGGCGGAAGCATGGATAAAGCATATTACCAAGATATTTGATGTCTTGGGATGCTCCGAGGAGCAAAAGGTCCTTTTGCCTCCTTTATGTTCTTGCGCGAGGCAAATTAATTATCGGGTGGGAATTCCAGAAACGTACTCAACCTCATTGTCAGATCAAGATATCTTGGGAGAAGTTCCAGAGTTGTTCAACGACAAATACTTTCCCCGAAAGTATTCGCCATATGAAGGAGGTGGAGTTTATCAAGTTGGAACAAAACAATATGACCGTGTCGCAATACGAGGCAAAATTTGCGAGTTATCACGGTTTTACGGCCCCACTTGTGGATAATGAAGAGAGAATGGCGCGCGAATGTTTTTAAGAGTTTGAAGCTTTAGAGATACGCCAACATCTTATTTCTCATAAACCGTGTTTGTATTCGATGTTGTAAATAGGGGCTCGATTAGTGGAGCGCGATAACGAGTCAACGCAAATAAAAGAGAGAAATGACAAAATTATAATACCAAATGAGTAGTCATCAAGCTATGACAACAAGCGTGGAGGGAATCAATAAAGGAGATATGATAACCACTTCGTGGTAATCGTCAAAGCAATAAGAATGGACATTTCAAGAAAAGGAGATTCAACAATGATGGAAAGACGTCGAAGACCAAAGACTCGCTTGTTAAGCGAGGAGAAGACCATCTATCATATGCTTCAAATGCGAGGAGAGGACACATCAATCCCAATCTGCGCCATGCCAGTCAAAGCATGTTATAATTGTGGAAGAGAAGGTCACTTAGCTCGATTTTGTCGCCATCAAGACAAATTCAACTAGGATGGAGGCACCAAAGGTCGTCCCTGCACAAACCAAAGCCGAGAGTTTAAGAGAGAGCGTTTTTTCTCGTGACGAGGAACCCGAATAAAATTATCACGGGTAAGTTAATCATAAGCTCTTGCGGTCTATACCGTGTTAGATACCGCCTCTACCCACTCTTTTATTTCACCTAGTTGTGTTCAACGTTTGAATTTGACCAAGAAGAAGTTAAACTTTGACTTATTGGTTGAAACTTCGTTAGTAGGAGCCTTCGTTCTCGCTTACTATTTTTAAATCTTGTTTAATTCAAATAAACATTTTCACGCTACTGTCGATCTTATCTTTTTGAAAATATTTGCCTTTGATGTGATTTTTGGAATCAATTGGTTAGCTACTCATCATGCTTTTCGTAAGGTTGTTAGCTTTTATATTTATAACAACCTCATTACCTCTAATTCAAAGTAACCAAACCCTAAAGTTAATCATTGTCATATCAAACCATAAGTAAGAGAGCCTCGAACCTTTCGTTGTTGACTTCCTTGTGGGAATGCAATCGCGGACTTTCTCAGTGGGCAACATCGTGAATGAAGATGGCAAGTTTATAGGTATCATTGTGAGGTGCTATCTAGGTTAAGGGATAGAAGTCATGATTTGGTATCAATGTGATGTACTATCCAAGTCTTGGATGAGAGTCATAATTTTGAATGATATTTCTATTATTAATAAATTTCTGGGCGTATTCTTGAAGACTTCTTAGCCTACTTAGAGCGTGAAATCGAATTTTGTATTGACCCCGAGACAAAACCCATTTCTTAAACCCTCAAATATTTCTTCAACTAAAAGGATCATGCATATGTGGATTATGATGAAAGTCATAATAAAAGCATTGGACTAATGAAAATAATGGGTATACGTGGTATTAGTAAGTGTTATAATGAGTTATGTTGGTTAGTATGTGAAAAAAGCATGAAAGTTTCTTAGAAATCACAAAGAGTTGAAAATCAGATTTTGGTGAAAAACGTAACATGAAATTCAATTGACCAAATCTCCTATTATATTTTGAATTTTTGAGTGTGGTTAAGTCCTAGAGTTAGGTCTATGAGTTACCTAACTAATCCAAGTGGAATCAATGAAAAAGTGTTGTAGATTTTCGTGTGGACTGATTTTAGCAAAGGAGTGCAAAGCTGCAAAAATCGAAAAAGCTGCTGCCATGATTTTAGAGAGGCTGTTTCGGCCACTTATATTATGAGAAAAATTCTGGCCTTTTGGGACATGAAGGTATATGGTATAAAGTACCTCCTGTCCAAAAATGAGCTCATTCTGACTTAAAATGAGCAAGTTATGACTATTTCAATAATTAGGTTTTTCCAACGAAAAACGCTATAACCGGAGTTCTATAACTCCGATGACCATGAAATTTAAACTGGAAGCTCACGTTAACATGTGTAAGGTCCTGCCAATATTTGGGAATTTTTGGAGTTAAACTTGAGGTAGCTAATTTCTTAAGGAATTAATTAGAAATTGATTTTGAAAAATAGTAAATGAATTTTAAAAATTCGAGAAAATATATTTTCATTATGGGACTATATTATGCTAAATCCCAGAAAAGAAATATTTTTGGGACTGATTTGGTATTTTTCATGAAAATAGTTTAGTTACTGAACATATGAGTTAAATATGTTATGTGAAAAGTAAAAAAGTTGAAAATAGGATTTTATGGCTAGAGAATCCTATATAGAGTATATGCATATTTTTGAGGGATTTGATAATTGGTGATGATATCTTATGAATATGGCATTTTTGAATGATTAAATGCATTATATGGTAAAGCGTAAACAATTGAGATAAATTGTTTATAAATTTAAGAAGTGATTAAAATATTGTTATAATATTAGATTATGAGATTATTAAGTGATTGATAACATGGGGATATTCTTGAATCTCGGATAAATTATATTATAAATGTTTAATATTTATCCTTTATCTCATTTGATTGATTCTTTATATCATTATCCTCATGTTTTTATATTATGTTGAAAGTCATCTCGTGGCGTAGATGGTGCATAGATGGACTTGGTATGATTATGACCGAGGATTGTTCTAAGATAATCATAACCGTAATTGAATACACGATTATCTTTAGTAGTAGAAAGCATGGATAATTTGTGGTCGTGATACTAATGAATACCACGTTATCTTTGGTAGTAGTGCATGGATAATTTGTGGTCGTGATACTTAATGAATACACGATTATCTTTGGTAGTAGTGCGTGGATAATTTGTGGTCGTGATACTAATGAATACACATTATCTTTGGTAGTAGTGCATGGATAATTTGTGGTCGTGATATTAATGAATACACAATTATCTTTGGTAGTAGTGCATGGATAATTTGTGGTCGTGATATCTTAATGAATACACAATTATCTTTGGTAGTAGTGCATGGATAATTTAATGGTCGTGATACTAATGAATACACGCTTATCTTTGGTAGTAGTGCATGGATAATTTGTGGTCGTGATACTAATGAATACACAATTATCTTTGCCACATAGTGCATGGATAATTTGTGGTCGGATATCTTAATGAATACACGATTATCTTTGGTAGTAGTGCATGGATAATTTGTGGTCGCGTGATACTAATGAATACACGATTATCTTTGGCCATAGTGCATGGATAATTTATGGTCGTGATACTTAATGAATACACGATTATCTTTGGTAGTAGTCATGGATAATTTGTGGTCGTGATACTAATGAATACACGATTATCTTTGGTCAGTAGTGTATGGATAATTCATGGTCGTGATACTAATGAATATCCTTGGCACCAGTAGTGTGAGGATGATTCGATGATATGAATTAATTATTGAAATGAGTCTCAAAGATGAAATATTAATTCATGGATGTGGTAAAAGTCATCTTTAGTCAGTAGTGCATTGATAGACTTGGTATGATTATGACCAAGATTATTCGGATAATCACGACCAAGATTGAAAACACGAATATCCTTGGCGTTGGTGCATGGATAATTCGTGGTCGTGATACTTATTAATGGCGTCTCAAAGATTATTGGTTTTACAGGTTGTATATCTTTAGCTTCAGTAGTGAAAAGATGAATTGTTAATGAATAAACTTTGGCGATTTCAAGATGAATTTAATATTTTTAAGCGATAAAGGTATTCAAGGTATCCTCACCTCTTTATCATACTGTACAGTCGTACCTTCTAATTTCGAGGGCGAAATTCCATAAGGAGGGGAGATTGTGAGACCCAGATTTTATCAATAAAGATTTAAATTTTGTCGAAATAATTTTTAATATTATGGTGTGAATTTGAGATAATATTATAGTTGTGGGTAGTATTTATAAATTTTGCAAAAGTATGCAAATGGTTATATTATATTCGATTGGTGGGAATATTCGGTTTAGCGGGAATATTCGTATAACTACTCGATCATTGGTGGAACCCATAATGTAATTATTGTTTGATTGAGAAAACGACAAAAATATTTTATTGAAATAACGGCGGAAGTTTTACCGTGTGATACGGTTGAACTACTTTCAGTAGTAAAAGAAATGCGATGTCGTGTGGTTGCATAGTAGCACACTATTTGATTATTGATGCTTATGTGAGAAGTCACCCACTTTGATTCCATTATTATCGATTTAATAATATGAATTATTATAGCGATAATGACGTTTTGTTTTATTCAGATTATTAACGTAATAAAACGAAAACATCTTTTTATATAAAACAAAATACTTTATTAAAGTTATTCTATAAATAGAATATATTATATTTTATTATGCGCATAAGTTTTTATAAGTTTTGCGTAGTAAAATGTTTTTATATAAATAGAATATATGATATTTTATTTAAAAGATTTTGCTTTAAATATGGATGATCAGATTAAAGTAAATTAAATCAGACCGTTCATGGATTAATTACTATGCATTCTATTTTCCTATAAATAAGCTCATTCCTTCATTATTTTCTTACTAATTCAATTGAAACTCTGTAGAGAGAAATTATAGAGAGAAGCTATAGAGAGAAAATCTATAGAGAGAAAGAAGAAAAGTATTCGCTACTTCACTTTGCCAATATTCATTTCTTCAAGGTAAGGGATATTATTTGTTGTACAAGTAAGGGTGTTATTCTTTCTTATTTGTAAGACCCCGAATTTTATGAAATAAAAGTATTCAATTTTTTATAATTACTATTCATGAGTTACTTATTCATTCATTCATGATTCTTATTAACGAGAGTTACTTACTATTCACGAGTTACTATTCACGAGTACTATTCATTCAGCATGATAATTTTTTTTTTTGAAGGCATTACTCGATAATTGTTACGATAATTCTTTGTTCAATATTTTATTTTATTGATTCAATAATTGCTACGTTGATATTTTATATTATTGTTGTTTTAATAATTGTCACGACACGATATTTTCCATTATCGAGACAATAATTCATATTATCTGAATAATATTATTGGATAACATTATTGGCAATGTCTAGAAAGTTACGTCTAAGGAGAGGTTTGGTCACTTTAATTGCGGCTTGATGAGGAGAAATTCTTATTGGAAAGCCCCTCTTTCTGAGGAGCTACACAGTTGTTAATATTGTGATTATGTAATATTATTTGTGAATAATTAATTATTGATTTTTATGATGAGAAAATATTTATTTTATGTGGATATAGATGGAGAAAATTTTTAAAAGTGACAATTGTTGAAAATTAATATTTTATCTTTTTGACGATAAAATAATTCATTTAAATATATTATTTTAATAATATAATAATGGTGATATTTTTACGATGAATGTGGGATATATGAGTATATGAGGAGGAAGAATATTTTGTTACAATAAATGTTTAAAACATGTTAAACATGTCGGTGGACCCCATTTCTTGACTGAAATTTGATTATAGACTGTAAAATCGTCCGTTTGTGGATTTCGGTCAATTTCTATTTGGAATTTGGAAAAACTTTCTTCTGCAAAGTTGTAGAAATTGAATTTCCTATAAAAACTCATGAGATTCAATTTTTTCTGATAAAAGGGATATTTATTATGAATTATTGAAGTTAGAAGTTCAAAATAATTGATTTTTGAAAGTTTTAATTAATTTTAATAACAAAAACGTTTTTTGTTTTTTTTGTCATTATTAGTGGCTGAATTCAGATGGTCAGATGGTCAGAGTGGGCATAGGAATTTAATATATATTATATTAATATTTTATTAAATTTTACTGCTTTTGGTGTTATTCTAGCGTTTTCTATAAATAGGGTCTTGGGTTAGAATTGAAAATCACACGAAAGCTGAAGTTTTCTCTCTCTATATTATCGGCGTATTCTTGTGAGTATTTTGAGTATACTTTGAGTATTGCTATCTGAATTGCAAGTTAGTTCGGCGTTATTCGGTCAAATCTTTTGCTCTTTTGAGGTAAGGGATAGTAAAGGATTTTAAGGGTTATTATGTTTTAATTTCGAAATTTTTCTGAACCTTCAAAATTCTGAAAAAATTTGAAATGATATTTTGATGAGTTTTGTAGATTGTGTCCAAAATGGCGATTTTTGGATGTATAGATTAGAGTTATGGATTTTATGAGAAAAAGACTATTTTAAAAGTAACTATTTATAACTCCTTGTGATTAACTCCAAAATTGATGAAATTTTTATTGGGAGTACATCTATATAATATCAGTATACCGTGTAAATTTCAGAATTTTTGGATAAAAGTATAATTTATGATAAATGTTTAAATATTCGGTTGGTTTTGGCCATATGAAAATAGTAAATGAATTTTAAAATTTTGAGAAAATATATATTCAATATGGGACTATGTTATGCTAAATCCCAGAAAAGAAATATTTTGGAACTGATTTGGTATTTTCATGAAAATATTCTAGTTATGAGTAAATGAATTAAATATGTTATGTGAAGTAAGAAAATTGGAAAATATGATTTTATGGCTTGAGAATCATATATGAGGTATATGCAGATTTTTGATGAGGGTTTTGGTTATTGGTGATGAAATCTTATGAGTTTGGCATTTTATGATGATTAAATGCATTAATTAGTAAAGTGTAAACAATTTAATTAAATTGTTTATAAGTTTTAGAAATGATTAAAATATTATTATAATATTAATAATATTAGATTATGAGATTTCTAAGTGATTTATAACATTTGGATTAAGGTGTTATAAATATGGATATGAATTTTATTATGAAACTTTATCTTTTTAAGTTATCGAGGTTCTTATGCGCGTATCACGGTCTTATATACGAATCTGAAGTCTTATTCACGACAAATTGGTTTCTTCTTTGACCAAATTATCGTTGATTTATGAATCTTACTCTTGAAATTAAAACCATGTTTTGATTATATTGTTTTTATATAACATTCTTATAACCACAATGATGATATTTCTCTTTGACTTGAGTGTAAAGATGGGTAGATTATTGGTATGATCGTGACCATAGGTTCTCTTTGGCCGATGGTGCAAAAGTTGAATTGTTGGTGGTATGATCATGACCATTGAATTTACTGATTGAATATTTTTAGCTTAAGTGCAAGGTGAATTGATCAACATGGTTATAATTATTGTTATATAACCACGAAATGATTATGTATTTCTTTGATATATGAATATCTTTGGCTCGTAGTGCAAAGATGACTTGTTGATGAATATCTTAGCTTTGTAGTGCAAAGATGAATTATTGATGAATATCTTTGGCTTTAGTGTCTGAATGATGACTGTTGTTGAATATCTTTGGCTTCTTTGCTTTGTAGTGCAAAATGAATTATTGATGAATATCTTTGGCTCGTAATGCAAAGATGACTGTTGTTGAATATCTTTGGCATGTAGTGCAAAGATGAGCTGTTGATGAATATCTTTGGCCGTGGTGCGAAGATGAATTTATTAGTATGATTATGAGCAGAGGCTGTGATTTGGTATAACCATGATCTTTGATGTTTCGATTATAAAGGCAATTGATGAAATTATCTTCGTCTTGGATGAGAAGAGGAATTTAGAATCTACAATTATGATTATAAGTTATTCATATGATTGTGGAAAGGAATTGTTGATTGATGTTACGAGGATAAAACATTGTTGGTGGACTTTTAACGTGGAGAAGATAATAGACTTTATAGTCTATTTGACTCTTTTAATGGATTGCTTTCGTTCATTTGCAACTATGGTTGAAAAGTTTTATCATCTACCATATGTTCTAAATCTACGATTCATTCTTGATGAAGACTATTGATAATTTATTTATCTTTAGTCATAATATTCTTTCTTGAGCTAGTTGTTGTTTTTGTTTCACCCTTTTTAAAAGTTTCACAATTCCTTTCGGGGTAATAAAAGTATATATTTGGGTAGAAGCGGGGATAGCGAGGAATAGAATGGTGGTCTATATTTGGATGTTGAGGTGAGGTGAATTTAACTTGGAAGGTGTTTTGCCACTATCATACAAGATGTCTAATGACATCTGAACTTCGTGTTATCATAAGACATGGTTGTGCTCATCCACTTCTTGAGTATATTTACAAGCACTACCTATATAATCTTGGTGTTTGTTTGGAATATAATACCCAAATTAGAGGCAGTGGAGATAATGATATGTCGAGAAAGACTCACCATTGGGAAGAATATGATAATAATCTTCTCGTTTTTCTTTAAATCTATTAGGGTGACCAAGATAATTACGTGGCCATATGATATCTACCATAACCTAAAAGCATGGCCTCCCATATGCGAAGGTTTCCTTGAGCACTTCCCAAAGATTCTAATTTCTAAAAGCAGTTTTTGACTATACCTTTATGTAAGGTGTCATTGTGACGTCTTTCTGATTGGTATATATTTGTATCCAAACTCACGACATATGTGTTGTTGTATTTTTTGCACGACTATTGTTGTAATAAAGTTGTAGTTGTTTTTAAATACCATATATTTGGCGACTCGAGAATGGGTTGGATGGAATGGACCTATTTTGGGGTTGTTACATTTTAGTATCGAGCTATAAGTAAAGAGCCCCGAGCCTCTTTACTTGGTGACTTCATTGATGGGGATGCAAGAAGCCGGACTCTCCGTGGGGGCCTTGATTACTGCGGTGGCAAGCCGTAGGTATCGATGTGAGTCTTGACCTGAGTTGGTGTCGAGTTACATTTGGTATCGAGCTTAGGGATATGATCTCTGGCGGAGATCGGGATTAGAACTAGGAGGAGAGATGAGTAAATCCTTGCTAGTGTGTCTACCTAAGCTTATTTGTTGGTCGGTCGTAATATCGGGATATTATGTGATATGTTAATTTGTTAAATTAACCCTTGTTTTGAAGTGTATTCTAGAATGATATCGAAATACGGAGATGAAAGCGATGGAGAAATCATGATGACGGGGAAGATAGAATAAAAAATGAAAACAAGGTATTCTCAACTCTTTGAAATACAGTCATGTAAATTCGGGGACGAAATTTCATAAGGAGGGAGATTGTAAGACCCGAATTTTATGAAATAAAAGTATTCAATTTTTTAATTTACTATTAAGCGGAGTTCTTATTCAAGCGAGTTCTTATTCACGAGTTCTTATTCACGAGTTCTTATTCACGAGTTACTATTCACGAGTTACTTATTCACGAGTATTATTCATGAAGCATGATAATTTTTTTTTAAATGAAGGCATTACTCGATAATTGTTACGATAATTCTTTATTCGATATTTTATTTTATTGATTGATAATTGCTACGTTGATATTTTATATTATTGTTGTTTGATAATTGTCACGTATACGCGATATTTTCCATTATCGAACAATAATTCATATTATCTGAATAATATTATTGGATAACATTATTGGCGATGTATAGAAAGTTACATCTGAGAGGTTTGGTCACCTAATTGCTTGGCGCCCGATGAGAGAAATTCTTATTGGAAAGCCCTCTTTCACAGGAGCTGCACTGGTTGTTAATATTGTGATTATGTAATATTATTTGTGAATAATTAATTATTGATTTTATGATGAGGAAAATATTTATTTTATGTGGATATAGATGGAGAAAATTTTTAAAGTGACAATTGTTGAAAATTAATATTTTATCTTTTTACGATAAAATAATTTATTTAAATATATTATTTTAATAATATAATAATGGTGATATTTTTATGATGAATGTGGAATATATGAGTATATGAGGAGGAAGAATATTTTTGTTACAATAAATGTTTAAAACATGTTAAACATGTTGGTTGGACCCCATTTCTTGGCTAAAATTTGATTATAGTACATAAAATCGTCATTTGTGGATTTGGTCAATTTACATTTGGAATTTGGAAAAACTTTCTTACGCAAAGTTGTAGAAAATTGAATTTCCTATAAAAACTCATGAGATTCAAATTTTCTGATAAAAGGGATATTTATTATGAATTATTGAAGTTAGAAGTTAAAATAATTGATTTTGAAAGTTTTAATTAATTTTAATAACAAAAACGTTTTTGTTTTTTGTCATTATTAGTGGCTGAATTCAGATGGTCAGATGGTCAAGAGTGGGCATAGGAATTTAATATATATTATATTAATATTTTATTAAATTTTACTAACTTTGGTGTTCTAAGCGTTTTCTATAAATAGGGTCTTGGGTTAGAATTGAAAATCACACGAAGCTGAAGTTTTCTCTCTATATTATCGGCGTATTCTTGTGAGTATTTTGAGTATACTTTGAGTATTGCTATCTCGGTGCAAGTTAGATTCGGCGTTATTCGGTCAAATCTTTGCTTTTTGAGGTAAGGGATAGTAAGGGATTTTAAGGGTTATTATGTTTTTAGTTTCGAAATTTTTCTGAACCTTCAAAATTCTGGAAAAATTTGAAATGATATTTTGATGAGTTTTGTAGATTGTGTCCAAAATGGCGATTTTGGATGTATAGATTAGGAGTTATGAATTTTATGAGAAAAGACTATTTTAAAAGTAACCGCTTATAACTCCTTGTGATTAACTCCAAAATTGATGAAATTTTTATTGGGAGTACATCTATATAATATCAGTATACCGTGTAAATTTCAAATTTTGGATAAAAGTATAATTTATGATAAATGTTTAAATATTCGGTGGTTTTGGCCATATGAAAAATAGTAAATGAATTTTTAAAATTTTGAGAAAAATATATGTTCAATATGGGACTATGTTATGCTAAATCCCAGAAAAGAAATATTTTTGGAACTGATTTGGTATTTTTCATGAAAATATTCTAGTTATGAGTAAATGAATTAAATATGTTATGTGAAGTAAGAAAATTGGAAAATATGATTTTATGGCTTGAGAATCATATATATGAGGTATATCTGATTTTTGATGAGGGTTTTGGTTATTGGTGATGAAATCTTATGAGTTTGGCATTTTATGATGATTAAATGCATTAATTAGTAAAGTGTAAACAATTTAATTAAATTGTTTATAAGTTTTAGAAATGATTAAAATATTATTATAATATTAATAATATTAGATTATGAGATTTCTAAGTGATTTATAACATTTGGATTAAGGTGTTATAAATATGGATATGAATTTTATTATGAAACTTTATCTTTTAGTATAGAGAGTTCTTATACGCGTTATCACGTACTATGTATGAATACGAGGTACTATTCACGACAAATTGGTTTCTTCTTTGACCAAATTATCGTTGATTTATGAATCTTACTCTTGAAATTAAAACCATGTTTTGATTATATTGTTTTATATAACATTCTTATAACCACTAATGATGATATTTCTCTTTGACTTGAGTGTAAAGATGGGTAGATTATTGGTATGATCGTGACCATAGGTTCTCTTTGGCGATGGTGCAAAAGTTGAATTGTTGGTGAGTATGATCATGACCATTGAATTTACAATTGAATATTTTTAAGCTTAAGTGCAAAGGTGAATTGATCAACATGGTTATAATTATTGTTATATAACTTACGAAATGATTATGTATTTCTTTGATATATGAATATCTTTGGCTCGTAGTGCAAAGATGACTTGTTGATGAATATCTTAGCTTTGTGTAGTGCAAAGATGAATTATTGTTGAATATCTTTGGCTGTAGTGCAAAGATGACTGTTGTTGAATATCTTTGGCTCGTATAGTGCAAAGATGACTTGTTGTTGAATATCTTTGGCATGTAGTGCAAAGATGCTGATTGATGAATATCTTTGGCGCAGTGTGCAAAGATGAATTTATTAGAATGATTATGAGCGAGGAGCGTGATTTGGTATAACCATGATCTTTGATGTTTGAGGTAAAGGCAATTGATGAAAATTATCTTAAATCTGGATGAGAAGAGGAATTTAGAATCTACAATTATGATTATAAGTTATTCATGTGATTGTGGAAAGAATTGTTGATTGATGTTACGAGGATAAAACATTGTTGGTGGACTTTTAACGTGGAGAAGATAATAGACTTTATAGTCTATTTGACTCTTTTAATGGATTGCTCGTTCATTTGCTGACTATGGTTGAAAAGTTTTATCATCTACCATATGTTCTAAATCTACGATTCATTCTTGATGAAGACTATTGATAATTTATTTATCTTTAGTCATAATATTCTTTCTTGAGCTAGTTGTGCTCACCCTTTTGTTTCTGAATTCCTTTGAATTAATAAAAGTATAAATTTGGGTCGAGCGGGGGATAGCGAGGAATAGAATGGTGGTCTATAGATGTTGAGGGTGAGGTGAATTTAACTTGGAAGGTGTTTTGCCACTATCATACAAGATGTCTAATGCCATACAAACTCGTGTTATCATAAGACATGGTTGTGCTCATCCACTTCTTGAGTATATTTACAAACACTACCTATATAATCTTGGTGTTTGTTTGGAATATAATACCCAAATAGAGGCGATGGAGATAATGATATGTCGAAGAAGACTCACCATTGGGAAGAATATGATAGTAATCTTCTCGTTTTCTTTAGGGTCTATTAGGTCAACCAGGATAATTACGTGGCCATATGATATCTACCATAACCTAAAAGCATGGCCTCCCATGTACGAAGGTTTCCTTGAGCACTTCCCAAAGATTCTAATTTCTAAAAGCAGTTTTTGACTATACCTTTATGTAAGGTGTCATTGTGACGTCTTCTGATTGGTATATATTTGTATCATAACTCATTGTTGTAATAAAGTTGTAGTTGTTTTTTCGTACATATGTGTTGTTGTATTTTTGCACGACAATTGTTATTGTAATAAAGTTGTAGTTGTTTTTTCATACCATATATTTGGCGACTCCCCGAATGGGTTGGATGGAATGGACCTATTTTGGGGTTCCATTACAGGATCATTCGGTATAATCACGGCTTGTTATAAATGATGTGATAAAAGTCCTCAATGGCACATGTAATGCGGTGATGGATAGTTTTGGTATGATTATGACTGGGGTGATTCAATAATCGCTTACCATTGATAATTTGATGAAAATCCTTGACCGTGGTACAGGGATGATTAGATGTGGTGGTTTATTTATTGTCGAGTCTCAAATGATAAAAAATTGATGAAAACCTTTAAAACCTAAAGGCGGTGAGACTTTATTTTCTACTTGACTCTTTTAATGGATTGCGTATTCCGCTGCGCTTAAACCGTTGTCTATTGTATTTTATCGGTTTAACACTTGTTGAAGGCTAATGATAATTTATTCTGCATTATCTTAGTCATAATATTTCTTCTTGGGCTAGTTGAGCTCACCCTTTTCTTTCACCGTTCTCTTGAAATGAGAACATATTGGGACGACCGAGTCGAAAGCGGAGTAATGGTCCGAGAGGATAGCAATAGTAGTCCTCACTATTCTCGTGAAATAAAGTGTGATAATAGTTGTAATGAGGACTCCTTTTGAGTTTGTATAATATCTAGTAGACAATATTTGTATTCAAACTCATGCTTATATCGTATTGCATACCTACGCTTATATTAGTAAGTTGTGTTTGAATTAATGTACCATGTAAGTGGCGACCCAAGATGGGTGACGTGATACCTAATTTTAGGGGCGCCACAAAGACTATTCAATAATTATTACCGTAATTACTGCTTAATATTTTATTTTATTGAATCAAAATTGTTGCGTTGATATTTTATATTATTGTTGTTTCAATAATTGTCATCGCAGACAAGATCTCCATTATCGATCAATAATTTATATTATTTGGATAATATTATTAGATAAAGATTATTGGCAATGTCTAGAAAGTTACTGCTAAGGAGAGGTTTGGTCACCTAATTGCTTGTTATAAGGAGAAATCTTATCGAAAACCCCTTTCCCTCGAACCGCCTTGGTTGTCATAATTGTGAGTCTGTAATATTATTTGTGAATAATTAATTTTGATTTATATGATAATGAAATATTTATTTATGTGGATATAAATGATGGATTTATTTATGTGGTTATAAATGAAGGAATTAATGTTGAGGTATTTTATCGATATTTTGCCGGATTGGAGGTATTAAAAGATCAAATCGAATGTTCTTACGACTTTATTGTGTGAGTTATAATTTTTAATCTCAATAGTTGGATCGTTGGGATTTTTGGATATGTTATACATATATAAGTTGAGTATATGTTCACAAATTTTGAACCGTTAAAATGAACGAATGATTTGTTATGAATTTTAAGAGGTTACCGATTCGTAAATTAGGTTTATAAATGATTTTGGTGGAAAATTCTAGAAATGGGTGGGCTCCACTTTTGGTTGTTGGGGAAGATGGCTGATTTTTTGGTGGGTGGAATAGTAGCGGTAAAGCCATCGTGTGAAAGCGTCAAGTCTGCTTGAGCGTCTTAACATTTTCCCTATAAATAGAGGACAAAGTTAGAATTGAAAATCACACCGTAATTCATAAGTTTTCTCTTTTCTCTCTATATTATCGAGTGTATTTTGTGAGTATTTAGATACTTGGTGAGTTGATATTCATCGGTCTGCAAGTTTCTTTTCAAATATATCATCCGATATCCCGTCGAAGTGTTGCTCTTTTTGAGGTAAGGGATAGTAAGGGATATTAAGGGATGTTATATTCTTCATAATGATGTTATTCTTTCAATATCATTATACTGACATATTGGTATGAATCTTATTGTGGAATTTTTACCCTTTTGAGTCGGGTTACTATTCACGTATACTGTAAGACTATTCACGATACTGACCTTTATTTCATGTATATGACACTATTTACGATATATGACATTATTTATGTATACTAGTCTTGTATGCGAATACGAGTACTTATTCACGAGTTAATATTCATGAGTTACTATTCACGAGTTACTATTCACGAAGTTACTATTCACGATTACTATTCACAAAAAAAAATTGGTTTCTTTTTTCTAACCAAATTAGCGTTGATTTATGGATCTTACTCTTGAAATTAAATCCATGTTTTGATGATATTGTTTTATTATCATATATAACATTTTATAATCTGGTGAAGAAATTTCTCTTTTGACTTGAGTGTAAAGATGGGTAGATTATTGGTATGATCACGACTATAGGTTCTCTTTTGGCGATGAGTGCAAAGATGAATATTGACTAAGTATGATCATGACCATCGAATTTACAATTGAATATTTTTAGCTTAAGTACAAAGGTTAATTGATCAACATGGTTATAATTATGGTTTATATAGATTTTGAAATTATTATATATTTCTTTGAGATGTGAATATCTTTGGTCCGTAGTAGTGCAGATGAATTATTATTGAATATCTTTGTCCCAGTAGTGCGAAGATGACTGTTGAATATCTTTGGCTTATGTCTGAAAAGATGACTTTGTTGTTGAATATCTTTGGCTTCAGAGCAAAAGATGACTTTGATGATTGAATATCTTTGGCCCGTGAAGTAAAAAGATAAATTTATTAGTATGATTATGAACATGAACTCGTGATTTGGTATAACCATGATCTTTGATGTTTCGGTGATGAAAATTATCTTTGTCTGGATGAGAAAAGGAATTTAGAACTACAATTACGATTATGAGTTATACGTGTGATTGTGGACGAGAATTGTTGATTGATGTTACTGAGGATAAAACATTGTTGGTGGACTTTTAATATGGAAGATAATAGAATTTATGTTCTATTTGACTTTCTTAATGGATTACTTCGTTCCATTACAACTATGGTTGAAATGTTTTATCTTCACCATATGTTCTAAATCTACGATTTATTATTGATGAAGGCTATTGATAATTTAATTATCTTTAGTCATGATATTCTTTTATCGAAGCTAGTTGTGCTCACCTTTTGCTTCACAATTCCTTTCGGTAATAAAAGTGTAGGCTTGGGTCGAGTGGGGATAACGAGGAATAGAACGATGGTCTATAGTTGTTGAGGGTGAGGCGAACCCAATGTTGGAGGAGTGTATTGTCACTATCATACAAGATGTCTAATGACATACAACCACGTATCATCATAAGACAGGGATGTGCTCATCCACTTGCTGAGTATATATACGAGTACTACCTATATAATCTTGGTGTTTGTTTGAAGTATAATTCTCAATTAGAGACAGTGGAGATAATGATATGTAAAGAGAAGACTTACCATTGAGAAGAATATAATAGTAATCTTCTTGTTTTTCTTTGGGGTCTATTGGGTCAACCAAGGATAATTCTGTGGCCATATGATATCTATCATAACCTAGAAGCATGGCCTCCCATGTACGAAGGTTTCTTTGAGCATTTCCCAAAGATTTTAATTTCCAAAATAGTTTTTGACTATACCTTTATGCAAGGTGTCACTGTGAGACGTTGTCCACGATTGAGACACGTGTCATAGTTGGTATATATTTGTATCCAAACTCACAGCATATGTGTTGTGGTATTTTGCACAACAATTGTTGTAATAAAGTTGTAGTTGTTTTCTGTAACATGTATTTGGCGACTCGAAATGGGTTGGATGGATTGGACTGTTTTTGGGGTTGTCACGGTTAATTATCGAGCTTAGGGATATGGTCTCTGCGGAGATCGGGAATAGAACTAGGAGGGAGAGATGTAAATCCTTCGCTAGTGTGTCCTACCTAAGCTTATTTGTTGGTCAATCATAATATCGGGATATTATGTGATATGTTAATTTGTTCAATTAACCCTTGTTTTGAAGCTGTATTCTAGAATGATGTTTGAAATACAGGAGATGAGCAATGGAGAAATCATGAGGACAGGGAAGATTGAAGTAAGGTATTCTCAACTCTTTGAAATACCAGGTACGTAAATTTCGGGGACGAAATTTTATAAGGAGAGGAGATTGTAAGACCCCGAATTTTATGAAATAAAAGTATTCAATTTTTCTATTCAGTAAATGGTTAAATTGATAAAAGGTTAAAGTTAAAGGTGATATATAAATTTTTTTCAAAAATAAGCGAAGTGGATATAAAATACTTATTGTTATCGGGGAATATTCATTTGGTCGTGGAATATTCTTGTTGTCGGAAATATTCGCATGCTTGACGGTAGCGACCATTTATGGACCCCCATAATGGAATAAGCTGTCGAATGAAGAAAAACGACAAATTTGAGTATTTATAAATAATCTTGGCGTGGTTATTCGTTTAACAACTTTGAAATACCCCAGTGGTTAAAACACGATGTCTGCGTTGTTGTCAGACAAGAAGACATTGCGGTATTGCACCAATTATTGATTCTTACGTGAAGGCACTACTCAATAATTGTTACGATAATTACTTGTTCAATATTTTTTTTTATTGAATCAATAATTGTTTGCGTTGATATTTTATATTATTGTTGTTTCCATAATTATCATCAAGACGAAGATCTCCATTATCGGATCAATAATTCATATTATTTGAATAATATTATTAGATAACATTATTGGCAATGTCTAGAAAGTTACATCGAGAGGTTTGGTCACCTAATTACTGCCGCCAAGATGAGAGAAATCCTTATCTAAAATCCCTCTTTCACGAAACTATTTGGTTGTCATAATTGTGAGTCTATAGTATTATTTGTGAATAATTAATTATTGATTTATATGATAATGAAATATTTATTTGATGTGGATATAAATGATAGATTTATTTATGTGGTTATAAATGAAGGAATTAATGTTGAGGTATTTTATCAGTATTTTGTCAGATTGGAGGTATTAATAGATCAAATCAGTGTTCTTATAGCTTTATTGTGTGAGTTATAATTTTTAATATGACCGTTGGATCGTTGGGATTTTTGGATATGTTATACATATATAAGTTGAGTATATGTTCACAAATTTTGAACCGTTAAAAATGAACGAATGATTTGTTATGAATTTTAAGAGGTGACTGATTCAGAAATTAGGTTTATAAATGATTTTGGTAAAAAATTCTAGAAATGGGTTGGCCCCAATTTTGGTTGTTAGGGAAGATGGGAAGATTTTTTTTGTGGGTGGAATAGTAGCGGTAAAGCCATCGTAGAAGGTCAAATGCAACGAGCGTCTTAATATTTTTTATATAAATAGAGGCTAAGTTAGAATTGAAAATCACACCGTAATTCATAAGTTTTCTCTCTTTCTCTATATTATCGAGTGTATTTTGTGAGTATTTAGATAATTGGTGAGTTGCTATTCATCGATGCAAGTTTCCTTCAATCATATCCACATCCAAATCGGAAGTCTTTGCTCTTTTGAGGTAAGGGATATTAAGGGATGTTATATTCTTCATAATGATGTTATTCTTTCAATATCATTATAATCGACATATTGGTATGGATCTTATTGTGGAATTTCTACCTTTTTTAGTCGGGGTTACTATTTACGATATCTGACTTTATTCTCGTATACGACACTTTATTCACGATATGACCTTTATTTACGTGATATGACATTATTTACGATATCACGGTACTTATGTCTAATACGGAGTACTATTCACGAGTTACTATTCATGAGTTACTATTCATGAGTTACTATTCACGAGTTGCTATTCACGGGTACTATTCACGAAAAAAAAATTGGTTTCTTTTTCTAACCAAATTATCGTTGATTTATGAATCTTACTCTTGAAATTAAATCCATGTTTTGATGATATTGTTTTTATTTTCATATATAACATTTTTATAATCCTAGTGAAGAAATTTCTCTTTGACTTGAGTATAAAGATGGGTAAATTATTGGTATGATCATGACTATAGGTTCTCTTTTTAGGCGATGAGTGCAAAGATGAATATCGACTAATATGCTTTCATGACCATTGAATTTACAATTGAATATTTTAGCTTAAGTCTGAAAGGTGAATTGATCAACATGGTTATAATTATGCTTTATATAGATTTTGAAATGATTATATATTTCTTTGAGATGTGAATATCTTTGGCCCGTAGTGCAAAAGATGAATTATTATTGAATATCTTTGGCCCATAGTGCAAAGACGATTGAAGATGACGGCTTCGTGAATATCTTTGGAATATCTTTGGCTTTGGTAGCAAAGATGACTTGTTGATGAATATCTTTGGCCCGTAGTGCAAGATAAATTTATTAGTATGATTATGAACATGAACTGTGATTTGGTATAACCATTGTAAGACCCCAGCTTTTATAAATAAAGATGAATTTTTCTATAAATATTATTTTTGAATATTATGGAATAAATTTGATATAATGTTATAGTTGTGGGTAATATTTATAAATTTTGCAAAGTAAGCAAGTTGTTATAAAATATTACGTTTGGTCTGGGAATATTCTTTTGTTTGGGAATATTCGATGACGACTACTCAATCATTAGTGGACCCCACAACGGAAGTATTGTCGTAGTTAGAAAATGACAAAATTATCTTTCTATAAAAAAACTACGGAGGTGTTACCGTTAAAACTATTGAACTACCCCATAATAAAAGTACAACGATGTCTGGCGTGGTTGCATAGTAGCACGGTATTGATTATTGATGGTTTACGTGAGAAGTCACTCACTATACTCAATTATTACTTTCTGATAATTCTTTGATCATATCTCTTATATTATTGATTTAATTATTGTCACAATCATCTACGTATAATATGTTATATTATTAAATCAATAATTGAGACGACAAGTTATAAATGATTAATAATTGTTGAAAGATTAAATATGGGTTGATTAAAAATAAAATGATTTGTGATAATATTTATTCAATCCTCGATGTATATAAAGAGTCTCATTAGAGGCGTTTGTGGTAAGTTTGGTTATTTTATGGGGGCCCGTATATGTCATCATCTAAGAGTCTTTCGTCCAATAGTAATTACCTTTACCGATTACGTCAAACCACTTTTGCCGTTTACATATTACGAAACGCCGAACCACTTTTCATTTCACATTACAAAGGCCGAACCAATTGTCGTTTCACATTACAAAGGCCAAACCACTTTTCTTTTCACATCACTAGATCGTCAAGCCACTTGCCTTTTCACATGGCAAGTCTTAAGCTAGAAATCTTCTATAAATAGAGGCCTAGTGCTTTATTATTTTCACGAATTCATTCAAGCTATAGAGAAAGTATAAAGAGAATAAGAGAAAAGAAGAAGAGTATTCATTACTACACTCATGTAGTATTCAATCTCCTACTAAAGTAAGGGTGTTATTCTTTCTTATTCATGAAGAGAATCATTATTATTCCATTTCTTATTATTACATTGGAATAACCTATATATCTACATCTTTACCTATACTTGGTGACATTCTTCTATTATTCTTTGGAAAATCCTCATCGTGTGTTTTACAGGACTTAGTTCCGCTTTATTATTATTATTCTCGTTGGAACATCCTCGTCTGTGTTTTTTACGCCGACCCTAGTTCCATTCTTTATTATTCTGTTGGAATATCCTCATGCATGCGTTTTTGCGCCATTCCCGGTTCGTTATTTATTATTCTCATTGGAATAACCTCGCTGCATCGGCTTCATCGCATTTATGGTGATTTTTTTTTGTTATTCCATTTTTATTATACTCAAATTGGTTAAAACTTTGACTTCTATACTCCATGAAATTAGTGGAATATCCTTGATATTAGCGCTTTCATCCAAATATCCTTTCATGGAAATATTTTTCTAAGTATTCTTGAATTTTACTCTACAAAGCGATATCATGTTGATAGTTTGATGTTATTGGTTCTGGATAAATTAATTCTTGAACTTGTTTTATTGAATTCTTATATCATTGTCATCATCCTCATGTTTATATTATGTTGATAGTCATCTATGGCCTGTAGTGCATAGATGGACTTGGTATGATTATGACCAGGGATTATTCTTGTAATCATGGTAGTAATGTTACAAATGATGTGGTAAAATTCTCATTGGCCCATAGTGCTTTGATGAGCAGTTGTTGGCATGATCATGACCATTAATGAATACACAAATATTCTTGGCCCGTAGGCATGGATAATTGTGGTCGTGATATCTAAAGAATATTCTCGGCCGTAGTTCGTAAGTGATTCGATTATGTGGAATATTTATTAAAAATTTTAGTCTCGCCTTTATAACAATGATGAAAAACCTTATAAATCATAAAAGATAGTAGATTTTATTTTCTACTTGACTCTTTTAATGGATTCTTTGGTTTCTTTGCGATTAAACTTGATGTTTATTATATTTTATCGGAGTTAACACTGTTGAAGGCTAATGATAATTTATTCGCATTATCTTAGTCATAATATTTCTTCTTTGGGCTAGTTGAGCTCACCTTTTCTTTCACCGCTTCTCTTGAGAAATGAGAATATAGTTGGGACTTAATCGGGAACGGAGTAATGGTCCAGAGGATAACATTAGTAGTCCTAACTATTCTCGTGAAATAGTGTGATAATAATTGTAATGAGGACTCCTTTTGAGTTTGTATAATCTCTAGTAGACAATATTTGTATTCAAACTCACGGATTTATTTTTTTATCGTATTGTACACGGCGAGTTGTATTAGTAAGTTGTATTTGAATTACGTACCATGTATCTGCCGACCCAAGATGGGTGATGTATACCTAATTTTGGGGGCGTCACAACCATGATCTTTGATGTTTCAGGTGATGAAAATTATCTTTATCCTGGATGAGAAAAGGAATTTAGAACTACAATTACGATTATGTGTTATACATGTGATTGTGGACAGGAATTGTTGATTAGTGTTATAGGGATAAAACATTGTTGGTGGACTTTTAAATATGGAGAAGATAATAGACATTATGGTCTATTTGACTCTTCTAATGGATTACTCGTTCACATTATGACTATGGTTGAAAAGTTTTATCATCTACCATATGTTCTAAATCTCGATTTATTCTCGATGAAGGCTATTGATAATTTAATTATCTTTAGTCATGATATTCTTTTATTGAGCTAGTTGTGCTCACCCTTTTTGTTTCACAATTCCTGACCCCGAATTTTATGAAATAAAAGTATTCAATTTTTATATTAGGTAAATGGTTAAATTGATAAAAGGTTTAAAGTTAAGGGTGATATATGAATTTTTTTCAAAAATAAGCAAGTGGTTATAAAATATTCATTTGTTGTGTAGGGAATATTAGTTTGGTGCGTGGAATATTCTTTGTCGGGAATATTAAATAATGGCGAGTATGACCATTTATGGGCCCATAGACGAATAAGCGTCGGATGAAAAAATGACAAATTTGAGTTTTTATAAATAACGGCGTAGTTATTCTGAATTTAACAACATTTGGAATACACGGTGGTTAAAATCTGATGTCTGGCGTTGTTGCTTGCGATGGCACCGCGGTATTGCACAATATTTTTTCAATTAATTATTGATTCTTACGTGAAGAAGGCCTTTACTCGATAATTATTACTGATAATTCTTGTTCGATATTTTATTTTATTGATTCGATAATTCTTTGCGTTGATATTTTATATTATTGTTGTTTGATAATTGTCAACTTTACCTGATATCTCCATTATCGGATCGATAATTCATATTATTTGAATAATATTATTAGATAGCATTATTGGCGATGTCTAGAAAGTTACATCGAGGAGAGTTTGGTCACTAATTGCGGCGCCGATGAGGAGAAATCCTTATCGGAAAGCCCCTCTTTCACAGGAAGCTGCTGGTTGTCATTATTGTGATTACGTAATATTATTTGTGAATAATTAATTATTGATTTATATGATAATGAAATATTTATTTGATGTGGATATAAATGATGGATTTATTTATGTGGTTATAAATGAAGGAATTAATGTTGAGGTATTTTATCGATATTTTGTCGGATTGGAGGTATTAAAAGATCAAATCGATTATTCTTACAACTTTATTGTGTGAGTTATAATTTTTAATCGTAGTTGGATCGTTGTGATTTTTGATATATTATACATATATAAGTTGAGTATATGTTCACAAATTTTGAGCGAATTAAAATGAGCGAATGATTTGTTATGAATTTTAAGAGGTGGTGATTGAAAAATTAGGTTTATAAATGATTTTGGTGGAAAATTCTAGAAATGGGTGGGCCCCACTTTTGGTTGTTGGGGAAGATGGCTGATTTTTGGTGGGTGGAATAGTAGCGAGTAAAAAGCCATCGGTGTGAGTCAAATCTGCTTGACGTCTTAACATTTTCTATAAATAGAGGGCTAAGTTAGAATTGAAAATCACACGAATTCATAAGTTTTCTCTCTTTTCTCTCTAGATTATCGAGTGTATTTTGTGAGTATTTAGATACTTGGTGAGTTGCTATTCATCGGTCTGCAAAGTTTCCTTGTCATCATATCAGATATCCGATCGAAAGTCTTTGCTCTTTTGAGGTAAGGGATAATAAGGGATATTAAGGGATGTTATATTCTTCATTCATGATGTTATTTATTTTTCAATATCATTATCTTGACATATTGGTATGGATCTTATTGTGGAATTTCTACCTTTTTGAGTCGGGTTCTTATTCACGTATCGGGCACTATTCACGTATCTGACTTATTCATGTATATACACTATTTATTTATATATATGACATTATTTACGTATCTGATCTTATGTCTCTATACTGATCTTATTCACGAGTTCTTATTCATGAGTTACTATTCATGAGTTACTATTCATGAGTTACTATTCACGAGAGTTACTATTCACGAGTTACTATTCACTTTTACGACTATTCAAAAAAATTGGTTTCTTTTTACGACCAAATTATCGTTGATTTATGAATCTTACTCTTGAAAATAAATCCATGTTTTTGATGATATTGTTTTTATTATCATATATAACATTTTTATAATCTGGTGAAGAAATTTCTCTTTGACTTGAGTGTAAAGATGGGTAGATTATTGGTATGATCATGACTATGGGTTCTCTTTGGCGATGGTGCAAAGATGAATTGTGATTAGTATGATATGATCATGACCATTGAATTTATAATTGAATATTTTTAGCTTAAGTGCAAAGGTGAATTGATCAACATGGTTATAATTATGGTTTATATAGATTTTGAAATGATTATATATTTCTTTGAGATATGAATATCTTTGGCTTTGTAGTCAGTGATGAAAATGATGATATATTTTGGCATGATATATCTTTGGCTATCTTTGGCTGTAGTGCAAAGATGACACCATGAATATCTTTGGCTCGTAGTGCAAAGATGACTTTGTGTTATTGAATATCTTTGGCACGTGTAGTGCAAGATGACTTGTTGATGAATATCTTTGGCCGTAGTGTAAAATAAATTTATTAGTATGATTATGATGATTATATGAGCGTGATTTGGTATAACCATGATCTTTGATGTTTCGGTAAAAGGCATGTGATGAAAATTATCTTTGTCTGGATGAGAAGAGAATTTAGAATTACAATTATGATTATGAGTTATTCATATGATTGTGGAAAGGAATTGTTGATTGATGTTACGAGGATAAAAACATTGTTGGTGGACTTTTAACATGGAAGATAATAGATTTTATAGTCTATTTGACTCTTCTAATGGATTGCTTTCGTTCATTTATAACTATGGTTGAAAAGTTTTATCATCTACCATATGTTCTAAATCTACGATTTATTCTTGATGAAGGCTATTGATAATTTAATTATCTTTAGTCATGATATTCTTTCTTGAGCTAGTTGTGCTCACCCTTTTTTCTTCACAATTCCTTTTAGGGTAATAAAAATTGTGTAGGCTGGGTGGCCGGGATAATGAGGAAATAGAGCGGTGGTCATCATTTAGTAGTTATATTTGGTGAATCAATATTTGGTGAGGGTGAGGCGAACCCAACGTTGGAAGGGTGTTTTGTCACTATCATACAAGATGTCTAATGACATCTGACCTCGTGTCATCATAAGGCGAGAAGAGGTTGTGTCATCCACTTCTTTGTATATATATCTGAGCACTACTATATAATCTTGGTGTTTGTTTGAAGTATAATTCTCGATTAGAGATAGTGGAGATAATGATATGTCGAGAAGACTCACCATTGGAAAGAATATGATAGTAATCTTCTTGTTTTTCTTTTTACAGGTCTATTAGATTGACGAGGATAATTACGGGCCATATGATATCTATCATAACCTAGAAGCATGGCCTCCCATATACGAAGGTTTCCTTGAGCACTTCCCAAAGATTTTAATTTCTAAAACAGTTTTGACTATACCTTTATGTAAGGTGTCCATTGTGACGTCTTATCGAGTTGGGACATGAGTCATGGTTGGTATATATTTATATCAAAACTCACGACATATGTGTTTGTTTGTATTTTTGCACGACAATTGTTGTAATAAAGTTGTAGTTGTTTTACACCATGTATTTGGCGACTTCGAGAATGGGTTGGATGGAATGGACCTATTTTGGGGTTGTCACATTTGGTATCGAGCTTAGGGATATGATCTGGCGGAGATCGGGAATAGAACTAGGAGGAGAGATGAGTAAATCCTTACGCTAGTGTGTCTACTAAGCTTATTTGTTGGTCGATCGTAATATATCGGGATATTATGTGATATATTAATTTGTTCAATTAACCCTTGTTTTGAAGTTGTATTCTAGAATGATATCTGAAATACGGAGATGAGCAATGGAGAAATCATGATGACGGGGAATGGAATGCGAAATGAAAGCAGTATTCTTCTCGACTCTTTGAAATACCGAGTGCGTAAATTTTGAGGACGAAATTTCATAAGGAGGGAGATTGTAAAACCAAATTTTTATGAAATAAAAGTATTCAATTTTCTTATTTATTGATAAATGGTTAAATTGATAAAAGTTTAAAGTTAAGGGTGATATATGAATTTTTTTCAAAATAAGCAGTGGTTATAAAATATTTATTGTTGTTAGGGGAATATTAGTTTGGTCGTGGAATATTCTTTTGTTGGGGAATATTAAATGCGACAGTATGACCCATTTATGGGCCCATGTAACGAATAAGCTATCGGATGAAGAAAATGACAAATTTGAGTTTTTATAAATAACTTGGTAGTTATTATTCTGAATTAACTTAACTTTGTTGGAATACACAGTGGTTAAAATCTGATGTCTGGCGTGGTTGCTTGCGATAGCACCACGGTATTACACGATTATTTTTGAATTATTGATTCTTACGTGAAGAAGGCACTACTCGATAATTATTACGATAATTCTTTATTCAATATTTTATTTTATTGATTCAATAATTGCTTGCGTTGATATTTTATATTATTGTTGTTTGATAATTGTCAACTTTACTGATATCTCCCATTATCGGATCGATAATTCATATTATTTGAATAATATTATTAGATAGCATTATTGGCGATGTCTAGAAAGTTACATCGAGGAGGTTTGGTCACCTAATTGCGCGCGATGATGAGGAAAATCCTTATCGGAAAGCCCCCTCTTTCTGAAGGAGCTTGCACGGTTGTCATTATTGTGATTACATAATATTATTTGTGAATAATTAATTATTGATTTATATGATAATGAAATATTTATTTGATGTGGATATAAATGATGGATTTATTTATGTGGTTATAAATGAAGGAATTAATGTTGAGGTATTTTATCGATATTTT
This sequence comes from Panax quinquefolius, assembly GCA_020205615.1. Lineage (NCBI taxonomy): Eukaryota > Viridiplantae > Streptophyta > Magnoliopsida > Apiales > Araliaceae > Panax > Panax quinquefolius. The sequence continues at coordinate 442,922 of JAINUW010000722.1, read as the reverse complement.
TGTCGGATTGGAGGTATTAAAAGATCAAATCGATTGTTCTTACTGACTTTATTGTGTGAGTTATAATTTTTAATCGTAGTTGGATCGTTGTGATTTTTGGATATGTTATACATATATAAGTTGAGTATATGTTCACAAATTTTGAGCAGTTAAAAATGAGCGAATGATTTGTTATGAATTTTAAGAGGTGGTGATTAGGAAATTAGGTTTATAAATGATTTTGGTGGAAAATTCTAGAAATGGGTGGGCCCCACTTTTGGTTGTTGGGGAAGATGGCTGATTTTTGGTGGGTGGAATAGTAGCGAGTAAAGCCATCGGTGGCGAGGTCGAGTCAAGTCTGCTTGATGCTAAACATTTTCTATAAATAGAGGCTAAGTTAGAATTGAAAATCACACGAAATTCATAAGTTTTCTCTCTTTTCTCTCTAGATTATCGAGTGTATTTTGTGAGTATTTAGATACTTGGTGAGTTGCTTATTCATCGGTCTGAAGTTTCCTTGACGTCATATCAGATATCCGATCGAAGTCTTTTGCTTTTTTTAGGTAAGGGATAGTAAGGGATATTAAGGGATGTTATTATTCTTCATAATGATGTTATTCTTTCAATATCATTATCTTGACATATTAGTATGGATCTTATTGTGGAATTTCTACCTTTTTTGAGTCGGGGTTACTATTCACGTATCGACACTTATTCATGTATATCTGACATTATTCATGTATATATGACTTATTTACGTATATGACATTATTTACGTATATGATCTATATGAGATTCTTAATCACGATTTACTATTCACGATTTACTTATTCATGAGTTCTTATTCACGAAAGTTCTATTCATGAGTTACTATTCACGATTCACTATTCACGAGTTACTATTCACGAAAAATTGGTTTCTTTTTACGACCAAATTATCGTTGATTTATGAATCTTACTCTTGAAATTAAATCCATTGTTTTGATGATATTGTTTTTATTATCATATATAACATTTTATAATCTGGTGAAGAAATTTCTCTTTGACTTGAGTGTAAAGATGGGTAGATTATTGGTATGATCATGACTATGGGTTCTCTTTGGCGATGGTGCAAAAGATGAATTGTTACTAGTATGATCATGACCATTGAATTTACAATTGAATATTTTTAGCTTAAGTGCAAAGGTGAATTGATCAACATGGTTTATAATTATGGTTTATATAGATTTTGAAATGATTATATATTTCTTTGAGATGTGAATATCTTTGGCATATGGTGCAAAGATGAATTATTGATGAATATCTTTGGCACGTGAATGCTGCAATGATGAATATCTTTGCATATCACAGTAGTGCAAAGATGACATTGAAATATCTTTGGCTCGTAATGCAAAGATGACTTTGTTGTTGAATATCTCTTTGGCACATGTGGTGCAAAGATGACTTGTTGATGAATATCTTTGGCCGTAGTGCAAGATAAATTTATTAGTATGATTATGAACATGAAACTGTGATTTGGTATAACCATGATCTTTGATGTTTGGTAAAGATGTGATGATGAAATTATCTTTGTCTTGGATGAAAAGAGAATTTAGAACTACAATTATGATTATGAGTTATTCATATGATTGTGGAAAGGAATTGTTGATTGATGTTACGAGGATAAAACATTGTTGGTGGACTTTTAACATGGAGAAGATAATAGACTTTATGGTCTATTTGACTCTTCTAATGGATTACTCGTTCATTCATTGCAACTATGGTTGAAAAGTTTTATCATCTACCATATATTCTAAAAATCTACGATTTATTCTTGATGAAGGCTATTGATAATTTAATTATCTTTAGTCATGATATTCTTTCTTGAGCTAGTTGTGCTCACCCTTTTTTTCACAATTCCTTTTCGGGTAATAAAAGTGTAGCTGGGTGGGTTGAAATAGGGGGAAATACATAACGAGGGGGAATAGAAATTTAGTGGTCATCATTTAGTAGTTATATTTGGTGAATCAAATAGGGTGGCGAACCCAGCGTTGGAAGGGTGTTTTGTCACTATCATACAAGATGTCTAATGACATACTGACCTCGTGTCATCATAAAAGGCGGGGGTTGTGCTCATCCACTTCTTTGAGTATATCTCTGAGCACTACCTATATAATCTTGGTGTTTGTTTGAAGTATAATTCTCAATTAGAGACGGTGGAGATAATGATATGTCGAAAGACTTACCATTGGATTGGAAAGAATATGATAGTAATCTTCTTTTTTTCTTTAGGGTCTATTAGGGTTGACCAAGGATAATTACTGTGGCCATATGATATCTATCATAACCTAGAACACGCATGGCCTCCCATGTACGAAGGTTTCATTGAGCACTTCCCAAGATTAATTTTTAAAAGCAGTTTTTATACCTATACCTTTATGTAAGGTGTCATTGTGACGTTATATCATCGAGGTTGGATGAGAGTGAAGTCACGATTGGTATATATTTATATCAAAACTCACGACATGTTGTTGTATTTTATTTTACGACAATTGTTGTAATAAAGTTGTAGTTGTTTTTTCGTATTTACCATGTATTTGGCGACTCGAGAATGGGTTGGATGGAATGGACCTATTTTGGGGTATATAAACAATAATTATAACTATGTTGATCAATTCACCTTTGCATTTAAGCTAAAGATAATCGTTTATAAATCCAATGGTCATGATCATACCAGTCAACAATTCATCTTTGAACTACTGGCCAAAGAGAACCCATAGTCATAATCATACCAATAATCTACCCATCTTTACACTAAAGTCAAAGATAAATATCATCACCGGAATTATAAAAATGTTATATATGATAATAAAAACAATATGATCAAAAACTGCATTTAATTTCAAGAATAAGATTCATAAATCAATGATTTCATAACACCTTAATCCAAATGTTATAAATAACTTAATAATCTCATAATCTAAAATTATTAATATTACCACAATATCTTAATCATTTCTTAAACTTATAAATAATTTATTTTAATTGTTTATACTTTACTAATTAATGCATTTAATCATTCTAAAATGCCAAACTCATGAATAATAACTCATGAATAGTAACTCGTGAATAGTACTTCGACACGAAAAGTGTCCCAAATACCCGAGTGAATAATACTAGAGTGAATAGTAATTTGGGTGCATAGTAACCTGTGAATAGTAACTCGTGAATAGTACTCCGACATGAAAAGTGTTCTAAATACCCGAGTGAACAATACTAAAGTGTAGTAATTTGGGTGCATAGTAACCCGTGAATAGTAACTCGTGAATAGTACTCCGACACGAAAAGTGTCTCAAATACCCGAGTGAATAATACTAGAATGAATAGTAACCGGGTATTTTATGACAACTTATCTACTTTAAAAAATTTTCAAATATGACCCTTAACTTTAAACTTTTATCAATTTAACTATTTACCAAAATAAAAAAATTTAATACTTTTATTTCATAAAATTTGGGGTCTCACGATCTCCCTCCTTATGAAATTTACAGCCTCGAAATTTATGTATCGTACTTGATATTGAAGAAGAGATGAGAATACCTTGCTTTTTTTCAGATTGTACCTTCGAAAGTAATTTCCTCGCTTATCATGATTTTCCATTTCTCATCCCTTGTATTCCGGATATCATTCTAGAATATAGCTTGAAAATAAAGGTTAATTTACGTATCATAATTTGTCGACTTATCAAGTAAACAATTTTAGCTTAGGTAAGTCACACTAGCGAAGTATATAACTCATGGCGCCCCAAAATAGGTATACATCACCCATTACGAGGTTTGTCAATACATGGTGCAGAAACAACTACAACTTTATTATTACAACAGAAAAGCGTGAGTTTGAATACAAATATTATCTTCTGCATACAATATCTATACTCAAATAAATCCTCATCACATTTATTGATACATTATTTTACAAAAATGGTGAGGACTACTAAACAACTTTCTCTAGAACTTTCATTCCATACCCAGAGCTAAATACTCCATTATATTCTCGCCTCACGAGAAGAAAAATGGAACAAAAAGGAAAAGGGTGAGCTCAACTAGCCAAGTAAAGAATATTATGACTAAAGATAATATACAACAAATTATCGTTAGTCTTCAACGGGAAAAATCTAATAGAATACAATAGATAACAAATTTTAAATCAATATTAGCATGGAAATAATAATTCATTAGAAGAGTTAAGTAGAGAATATAAACTACTATCTTACATGTATGAATTTAAAAGTTCATCGTCTATCTTTTATCCACGTAACATTAATCAATATATATCTGGAATCAAATATTCATCTTTACACTACTGCCAAAGATATTCATCGATTAATCATGTTCATCTAAACACTGCTCATCTTTGCACTACTGACCAAAGATATTCTTTAGAAATCATTCATCTTTTCCTTCTGGGCCAAAGATATTCCATAATATCATCATTTAAAATGAAGATGATGAAAAATATTTTTAAAGAAGCGAATCCGATTGAAACAAAATGATGAGGATTAAGGATTAAGGATTCGTACTTTGTTTTATTCACGTCCAAAAATACCTCAAAATAATCATAGTGGTGTAAAATTCAAGAATGATCAAAACATGGATACAATCAAAGCTAGTATCCGAATAGATATTTTAGACGAAAAGAAAATTTTTATTTTTCGATGAATAGTGAATAGCATATCGTGAATAGTAACTCAGGCACCAAAAGTTCAAAATTTGATAAAAACTTCAGATCAATATTTCAACATAATGATATTGAAGAAATAATATCATTACGAAAAAATAATATCCACTTACCTCAAAAACAATATTTAGTTGAAACACCTGATATAAATATAACTTGAACTTGCAGTATAGCAATACTCAAAAGTATACTCAAAATACTCACAAGAATACGCTTCGATAATATAGAGAGAAAAACTTCAATTTACGGTGTGATTTTCAATTCTAACCCAAGCACCCTATTTATAGGAAAATGCTTAGAACACGAAAGCGAAAATTTAATATAATCATATATTTATAAAAATTTGTCTCGCCTAACCTTTGAGAATCTGAAATCAGCAACCTAACACATGTAAAATGAGGCTCACACATCTAAAAAACGTTTTTGTAATTAAAATATTTTAAACTTCCAAAATTAATTATTTGAGCTTGAACTTCAATAATTCATAATAAATAGCCCTTTTATCGGAAAATTCGAATCTCGCGATGTTTTATAGGAAATTCAATTCTCTACAACTGCGGAAGAAAGTTTTCCAAATTCCAAACATAAATTGACCGAAATCCATAAGCAGGCGATTTTACATTTATAATCAAATTTCATTCAATAAATGGGGTCACGCAGAGCATGTTTAACATGTTTTATACATTTATTGCAACAAAATACTCTTCCTCCTCGTATACTCATATATCCCACATTCGTTGTAAAAATATCACTTATTATTATATTATTTAAATATAATAATATATTTAAATGAATTATTTTATCGAGAAAAAGATAAATTTCAATTTTCAACAATTGTCACATTAAAATTTTCTCCATCTATATCCACATAAAATTAATATTTTCCTCATCATATGAATCAATAATTAATTATTCACAAATAATATTACAGACTCGCAATATTGACAACCGGACGGTTCAGGAAAGAGAGGGCTTTCGATAAAATTTCTCTTCTTCTTGGCGCCGCAATTAGGTGACTCAAACCTTTCCTTAGACAAAACTTTCTAGATATTGTCAATAATGTTATCTAATAATATTATTAGGATAATATGAATTATTGCATCGATAATGAAAATCTTTTGTGTAATGACAATTATTGAAATAACGATAATATAAAATATCAACGCGTGATTATTAAATCAATAAAATCTTTGAGCGATAATTCTTATCGTAACCATTATTAAGTAATGCCTTCTTACGTAAGAATCAATAATTGAATGCGATCTGGTATATGCTACCGTGTTTTAACCAATAGGTATATTTTAATAAAGATTAATAACGGTAATAACTACGCCATTATTTTTAAACCACTTATATTTGTCGTTTTCTTCATCCAATCGCTTTTTTAGTTATGGGGCCCACAAAATCTTTACGTCGTAAATGCGAATATTCCCAAACAACGAAAGAATATTCCACGACCAAACGAATATTCCCAAACAACAATGAATATTTTATAACCACTTGTTTATTTTAAAATATTTGCGTATTTTACCCATAACTATTCACATTCACATTAATCAAATCAACCCTTACTATTTCAAAATAATAAATAGAAAATTAAATTTCATTAATAATAAAATTTGGGTCTTACAACCTCCCTCCTTATGAAATTTCGTCCTCGAAATTGACGTCACGTGCAGTGTTTCGAAAAGGTGAGGATACCTCGCTTTCATTTCCGTTTCCAATTCCTGTGTCATTTCCTCTATAGTGATGATTCTTCCACAAACTTTAACTTGTGGTATGACCTTTCTCATAGCGTAGGACATGCTCTTCTTATCCAAGATCTTGATGGTACCTCCTCATATGTAAAGTCTTGGCTATCTCGTCCCCGGAATAGCTCCTTCTTGTACTTTCTTCTTCATACGCATCGTCCGGCTCCGGCCGGTGGCTCGAGTAACCTTAACTTTTCTATTAAAGTTGGCTCTACGCGTATACTTGACATCATCGCACTCATTCCGCATATGATCTTCTACTCAACGCGTCCTACCACGTTCGCTTTTCCGGGATGGTATTGAATAGTGTGGTGCATTACGTAGTCTTTCAATAGCTTTCAAGCCAACGTCGCTACCACATGTTGAGTTCTTTTGAAGTGAAGAAATATTTAAGGCTTTTATGGTGCGAATATATCTCCACTTTCTCCCCATATAGATAGTGCCTCCACATCTTTAGCATTGCAACGATTTCTTGCTAACTCTAGATCATGGTAGGATAATTCCTCTCATACTCTTTAAGTTGTCGCGAGGCATAGGCTATGACTTTCCCACGTTGCAATGAGAACACATCCTAACCCTTTGCAAGCATCATCGTGTAGATAACAAATCCATCCGAACCGTATGGTATTGTTAGAAACAGTCTTGAAATAAGTCTCCTCTTAAGCTCTTGGAAACTCTTCTCGCGTTCTTTGATCCAAACGAATTTTGTACCCTTCCGAAGTTAAATTTGGGTTAATGGAGTAGCGATTTGAAAACCCTTCCACGAATCTCCGATAATAACCAGGACTAGACCCGAGTTACGTGACTTGGCCACCATAGGCTTGCGGTTGCTCCTCAACTTTGTATTGCTTCAATCTTCACGGGTCCACGGATACTCCGTGTTTTGACACCACGTGTCCAAGAAATGCTACTTCCTGCCGTAACTTCGCATTTCTTCAATTTGGCATATAGTTTATTTTCACGAAGCCTTTGGAGTACCAAATAAATGGTGCTTCATGATCTTCACGACTTTTGGAATATATGAGGATGTCATCAATAAAGACAACAACAAACCCGATCCAAATATTCCTTGAATACTCGGTTCATCATATCCATGAAAGCAAGTAGAGCATTAGTCAATCCGAAAGACATGACTAAGAATTCATAATGCCCGTCACTGGGATTCTAAAGCGATCTTTGGAATATCCTCGCCTTAATCTTCAATTTGATGATATCCGAGCGAAGATCGATTTTGAAAAGAATTATGCCCCTTGCAATGGTCAAACAAGTCATCAATAATGAAGTAGAGGATACCTATTCTTGATGGTGACATGGTTCAATTCCCGATAGTCAATACAAAAGTCGCATACTCCGCCTCTTTCTTCTTTACGAATAAAAGCAGAGCACCCCAGGAGATGTATCAGGGGCGAATGAAACCGATGTCCAACAATTCTCGTAGTTGGACCTTTAACTTCGAAAGTTCAATAGGAGCCATTCGATATGGGGTTTTAGAAATGGGCTTTGTATCGTGTTCAAGATCAATAAAGAATTCAACTTCACGTTAAAGGGGTGAGGCAGGAAGTTCTTGAGAAATACGTCAGAAAGTCAATAACAACAGAATATTATTCAAATTTGGCGGTCTTTATTCAAATCCATAACATGGGCTAAGAAAGCTTGACATCCGTTTTTCAATAAACGAATAGCTTTATGATTAGATATGACAAATGATTGATTTTAATGGTTTAGTTGCTTGAATTGCATAACAAAGGTTGGTTAGGAATATGAAAACTAACAACCTTACGAAAACAATCAATTTTGGCATGATGAGTAGTTAACCAATCAATCCCTAAAATCACATCAAAAGCAAGTATCTTTAAAGAGATAAAGGTCAACGGTGGGTGATGGTGCCAACTTGAATCAAACAAGATTTATAAACGGTGGATGTGATGAAAGTTTCTCTAATCTGAGTTTCCACCGAGATAGGTCAAAGTCTAATTTCTCCGGTCAAGTTTAAACGTTGAGCACACGCAGGAGAGATAAATGAATGGGTAACCCGATTGTCGAAGTAAGGTATAAACTTCGCAAGAATTTATAAATAAATTTACCCGTGATCACCTCATTTGGGTTCCTCGCATTTTGACCATCACAACAAACGCCATCCCAAAACCGTTGACTTTGACTTTTCCGAACGATCTTTTGAGTCACCGTCCCATTGAATTAGGTTTCGCTTTACCATACAATCTCGGCGATATGTCCTTCCTTTCCATAATTATAGCATACCTTGAACTGTTGTGGGCGGTTTGACCGATATGTCCCTCTTTTCCGCATTTGTAGCATATAATGGATGGTCGTTCTCCTCCCTTAGAACTAGTTGCTTCACACGTAACCGCTCGTCTTCATACATGGTCGTTGTTAAATCTCCTCTTTTAAAATCTCCTCCCGACTTCGCTTCTTCTATTTTCATGACCATGATTACCACCGTAGTGGTTACCATTTTGTCCGTCTGTTTCTTTCTCCGTTGTTATCATTATTACATTGATTGCTATCTCTGCATGCGATCCTCGGTTATGGTCCCTCGGTTGAACATACTGCGTTATCTCGCTTCTAACAATTGATCCCCATTTCACAACATCCAATAGAGAAAATTTATGAGAATGAGATATTGTCGTATCTTGGGTTTTGAACCTCTCGAAACATCCGTGTCATACGTTCCTTATTCTCCACCAAATGAGGTGCAAACTTGGATAACTCTGCAAACTTTGCCTCGTCTTTGAGACAATCCATGTTGTTTTGTTCTAATCGATGAACTCCACTTCCTTCATATGACGAACACTTTCGGAAAGTATTTGTCATTAAATAGTTTCAAACGTCTCCCAAGTCAATGCTGAGTGCGGTGGATGGGTACGCTTCACGCATCCCTACGAAGAATCACCTTCGCCACGGAACATAAAGGTGGCGAATGGAACCTTCGTTCTCCGCATCCCAAGACATCGAATATCTTGGTAATTTGCTTGACCCATGTTTCCATGTGATCGGATCTGCTTTCCTTAAATTCGTGGTCCCGACTCTTTGAATGCTTGTTTGTGACAACCCGTGAATTGCTTATAATTTCCTCCTCAGTATTTTGAACACGAGTCTCCTCGTCGATTTTACATGAACTGCAAAAAAGCTTCTAAACATCCCCTCGTTCATCATCTCGCTTTCGGTGGTGTTGTTCATGGAGGAACATTGCACAAGATGTTGCCGCGTTCTCCTCGTTAGTGAGTATGTGAGTCGCCACGCCTCTCATTTCCATTATTAATATTCTCGATCGGCATTCTCAAATCTTCATCATAAAACAAGGGTTAATTAAGGAAATCAATATATCACATAATATCCCTATATACTTGACCAACTAACAAATAAGCTTAGGTAGGACACACTAGCGAAGGATTTACTAAATCTCCCTCCTAATTCTATTCCCCGATCTCACCAGAGATCATATCCTAAGCTCGATACCAACCGGCGCCCCCAAAATAGGTATACATCACCCATTCGAGTTGTCAATACATGGTGCGTAAATAACTACTGACTTTATTATTACAACAAGAAAAGCTGTGAGTTTGAATACAAATATTATCTTCTGCACAATATCTATACTCAAATAAATCCTCATCACATTTATTGATACATTATTTTACAAAATGGTGAGACTACTAAACAACTTTCTCTAGAACTTTCATTCCATACCCCGAATTGCACTCGCCATATTCTCGCCTCCCGAGAAGAAAAATGAACAAAAAGGAAAAGGGTGAGCTCAACTAGTCCGATAAAGAATATTATGACTAAGATAATATACAATAAATTATCGTTAGTCTTCAATAGGAAAAATCTAATAGAATACAATAGACAACAAATTTTAAATCAATATTCGCAGCCGAAAATAATAATTCATTAGAAGAGTTAAGTAGAGAATGCAAACCTACTATCTTCATGTATGAATTTAAAAGTTCATCGCTCATCTTTTATCCCCTGTAACATTAATCAATATATATCCGAATCAAATATTCATCTCTGCACCATGAGACTCAAAGATATTCATCGATTAGTCATGTTCATCTAAACACTGTTCATCTTTTACACTACTGAGCCAAAGATATTCTTCAGAAATCATTCATCTTTGCACTCATCTGCCAAAGATATTCCATAATATCATCATTTAAGGCCAAGAGATGATGAAAATATTTTTAAAGAAACGAATCCAAAGGAAACAAAATGACAAGGATTAAGGATTAAGGATTAAGGATTCGTACTTTGTTTTATCCACGTCAAAAATACCTCAAAAATAATCACAGGTGGTGTAAAATTCAAGAATGATCAAAACATGGATACAATCAAAGCTAGTATCCGAATAGATATTTTGACGAAAAGAAAATTTTTATTTTTCGATGAATAGTCTTAGATTCGTGAATAAAGTGTCGATATCGTGAATAAAGAACTCAGACACCAAAAGTTCCAAATTTGATAAAACTTCGGATCAATATTTCAACATAATGATATTGAAGAAATAATATCATTACTGAAAAAAAATAATATCCCTTACCTCGAAAGACAAGTCTTAGTTAAAACAGGATATAAAGCTATAACTTGAACTTGCAGACCGTATAGCAATACTCAAAGTATACTCAAAATACTCACAAGAATACGCCGATAATATAGAGAGAAAAAACTTGATTTCGGTGTGATTTTCAATTCTAACCCAAGCACCCTATTTATAGGAAAATGCTTAGAACACCAAAGCGAAAAATTTAATATAATAATATATTTATAAAAATTTGTCTACGCCAAACCTTTGAGAATCTGAAATCGACAACCTAACACATGTAAAATGAGGCTCACACATCTAAAAAACGTTTTTGTAATTAAAAATATTTTAAACTTCCAAAATTAATTATTTTGAACATCGAACTTCAATAATTCATAATAAATAGCCCTTTTATCGTAAAATTCGAATCTACTTGACTTTTATAGGAAATTCAATTCTCTACAACTTTGCGGAAGAAAGTTTTTCAAATTCCAAAATGTAATTGGACCAAAATCCACAAACCAAGCGATTTTACAAAAGCTATAATCAAATTTCGGTCGATAAATGGGGTCCACCGACATGTTTGACATGTTTTAAACATTTATTGCAAAAAAAATACTCTTCCTCCTCAGATACTCATATATCCCACATTCGTTGTAAAAATATCACCATTATTATATTATTAAAATATAATAATACATTTAAATAAATTATCTTATCGAAAAGATAAAATTTTAATTTTCAACAATTGTCACATTAAAATTTTTCTCCATCTATATCCACATAAAATCAATATTTTCCTCATCATATGAATCAATAATTAATTATTCACAAATAATATTACAGAATCACATATTGACAACCGGAGCCCCTCAGGAAAGAGGGGCTTTCGATAAGAATTTCTCCTTCTTGGTAGCAATTAGGTGACCAAACCTCTCCTGACATGAACTTTCTAGACATTGCCAATAATGTTATCTAATAATATTATTCAGATAATATGAATTATTGCATCGATAATGAAAAATATTGTGTAATGACAATTATTGAAACAACAACAATATAAAATATCAACACGAAGAATTATTAAATCAATAAAATCTTTGACGTAATGAATTATCGTAACCATTATTAAGTAGTGCCTTCTTACGTAAGAATCAATAATTGATGCAATACTGGTGCTATTCGTGTTTTAACCAATTTGAGTATTTTAACAAGATTAATTCTTGAATAACAACGCTGTGGTTATTTTTAAACCACTTATATTTGTCGTTTTCTTCGTCCAATCGCTTTTTTCAGATTATGGGGCCCATAAAACTACTACGCCGTCAATCTTTAATATTCCCCAATAAAGAAGAATTTTCCACGACCAAACGAATATTCCCAAACAACAATGAATATTTTATAAACACTTGTTTATTTTGAAATATTTATGTATTTTACCCATAACTATTCACATTAATCAAATCAACCCTTACTATTTCAAAATAATAAATAGAAAAATTAAATTTCATTAATAATAAGTTGGGGTCTTCATATAACTCGCTCTCCCTCTTAGTTCTGTACTCTTATCTCCGCCAAATAACCATATCCCTAAGCTCGATATTCGATTGTGGCGCCTTCCAAAATAGGTATACATCACCCGTTCTCGAGTCGCCAGATTTCACATTATAAAATCAAATACTGACTTCATTTATACAACTGTTGAATCAGTGTAGTGGAGAGTGCGATAGCGATTAACCGTGAGTTTTAATACAATATTGTCTGCGTGGGCGATATCCAAACTCAAATTATTACAATGCCATATAAAATACAAAGAAAAATATTTGAAGACCCCAAAGAAGAACGAAAAGATTACTATCATATTCATTCTAATGAGGTGCACTTTCGACGCTTTCAAAGTGAAGTTCTCATCACCCTATTGTTGTTCGCCAAAATCAATTATTAAGTGGCGATAAAATCGACACCCACATCTTAGGTCCTCAATACAATTATATATTGTATGTCATAATGTATTAAGAAACTTCGACAATCTCGGACCATCACACTATTCCCTATTATCCCCACGGCAATTGACCCAAATTTACACTCTTATTACACGAAAAGGAAATTTTGAAGCAAAAGGGTGAGCAAAAATAGCCCGATAAAAAGAATATCATGGCTAAGATAATTCATTTATCAACAACGCCCATTAGAATAAATCGAGATTTAGAACATATGGTAGATAATAAAAGTTTTCAACCATAATTGCAAATAAATCAACAATCCATTAGAAGAGCCGGAAGTAGAACATAATGTCTACTATCTCCTCCAAATTAAAAGTCCATCGTTAATATTTCAATCTCAGTAATACTCATCAACAGCTTCTTCGTTGTACCCAAGATAAAGAGAACTTTCATCACTGCCTTCACAATGAACCACTAAAGATTATAATTAAGTTCACAATTCATTTTATAATCATGTAAATCAACAGCCTCCTTGCCACAAATAATTAATAGAATGTTTACTCAATATCCTTACCCAAGGCTAAAGATATTCAAATGTAATAACAATGATCATACCCGATCGGTTGTCTATCTTTTTGCTGACCACGGGCCAAAGATATTCAACTATAAAATCAATGGTCATGATCATACCAATCAATTGCTTGTCGGTGCACCACGGCGAAAGACATTCAATTTGTTAACTAATGGTCGCTGATCCTCGCTTAATCACATCATTGAATTATCCATGAACTACGGCCAAGGATATTCGTTAGTATCACTAGTGGTCATGATCATGTCATACACCTGTCCATCTTCGTACTACGGGTCAAAGCTATCAAACAACAGATCATCTTTGCACTACAGGTCAAAGATATTCAACAACATATCATCTTTGAACTACAGGCCAAAGACATACAACTGTAAAACCAATAACCAACAGTATAATAAAGAATGGAATAATAAAAGAATTTTACCATGTATACAAATTGATTGCATGAGGCGAGTTATTCCAACATAATAATAAAGAATGGAATAACAACGGACATCACCATGCAATGCGATAGATCGCATGCATAAAGTTATTCCAATGAGAATAATAAATCGGAACCGTGTCCCATTGTAAAACATACGCATGTGATATTCCAAATGAGAATAATAAAGATTTTAACCGGTCCGGTGTAAAACACACCAGACATGATATTCCAAATGTAATAATAAAAAGCGAATAATAAATAATGGAACAAGGTCAGGTGAAATTCACACCGATAGGATATTCCGACAGAATAATAAAGAACGAAATAATAAAAGAATTTCACCAAGTATGCGGTACTTCGCATAAACAGTTATTCAAACTTAATAATAAAGAATGGAATAATGTGAAGAAGATCACCAAGTATTGGGTAAACCGTGATATCTGTCGTTCCACCAAGTATAGGGTAAACTGATGCATACTGAGTTATTCCAATGAATAATAAAGAATGGAATAACAAAGAAGATCACCAAGTATTGGGTTAACTGCGACATATGAGTCATTCCACCAAGTATAGTGTAAAATCAAGCATCTGAAAGTTATTCTAACGAGAATAATAAAGAATGGAATAACGAAGTTCTCTTCATGAATACGAAAGAATAACACCCACTTACGAGTCAACAAATAATATCCCTTACTATAATAATATCCTTTTACCTTTCAAATAAGAGTATTCCAGGCTAGTAGAGGGCGAGGATATACTAAGAAGAAAACTTCTACTTCTTCTCAAAGTTTTCTTAAACTCTAAAGAAATACGCCAAGATTATAGAAGAAGAATTCTCTCTACGTTTTCTCTAGAGTTTGATTGAATTAATAAGAAATAATGAAGGAATGAGCTTCTATTTATAGAAGAATGAAATGCATAAGAATGTAATCCATGAACGGTCCATTGATTGATTTACTTTAATCTGACGATCCATATTTAATGCAAAGTCTTTTAAATAAAATATAATATATTCTAATTATTGCCTAATAAAACAAATAACTTTATAAAAGTATTTTGTTTTATATAAAAGATTTTACTATACAAAACACTATGCAACACTATGCGTAATAAAATATAATATATTCTATTTATAGAATAACTTTAATAAAGTATTACATTTTTATATAAAAAGATTTTACTATGCAAAATACTATGCATAATAGAATATAATATATTCTATTTATAGAATAACTTTATAAAAGTATTCTGCTTTATATAAAAGATTTTACTCGCAAAAAACACTATGCACGATAGAATATAATATATTCTATTTATGTAATAACTTTATAAAAAGTATTACATTTTATATAAAAAAGATTTTACTATGCAAAAATACTACGCATAATAGAATATAATATATTCTATTTATAGAATAACTTTATAAATGTATACATTTTTTTATAAAAAACTTTTACATTATAATTTCAACCAACTGATGCGAAAAATTAATTACATCTCTTTATGGAATAATATGGTACCCAAATACCCGAATGCACAATACTAGAGTGAATAGTAACTCGTGAATAATAACTCGTGAATAGTAACTCATGAATAGTAACTCGTGAATAGTACTTTGACACGAAAAGTGTCCCAAATACCCGAGTGAACAATACTAGAGTGAATAGTAATTTGGGTGCATAGTAACCCGTGAATAGTAACTCATGAATAGTACTCCGACACGAAAAGTGTCCCAAATACTCGAGTGAACAATACTAGAGTGAATAGTAATTTGGGTGCATAGTAACCCGTGAATAGTAACTCGTGAATAAGATTCATTACCGCGAAAAGTGTCCCAAATACTAGAGTGAATAATACTAGAGTGAATAGTAACAAGGTGTTTTTATGACAACTTGTCTACTTTGAAATTTTTCAAATATAACCCTTAACTTTAAACTTTTATCAATTTAACTATTTACCAAAATAGAAAAATTGAATACTTTTATTTCATAAAATTTGGGGTTTGACATATAACTTATTTGAACTAACTTTACTTGTATATAAAAGCAACACTCAAGATATCTAAATACTCACAAAATACACTCGATAATATAGAGAACTTCATTTCTCGGTGTGATTTTCAATTCTAACCCAAGCCCTATTTATAGGAAATTGCTTAGAACAGCAAAGCGTAAAATTTAATAAAATATTAATATATATATTATAAATTCCTACGCACACCTCCACTGATCCAAAACATTAGCCACACATGTGCCAAACTCACCGAAAACATTTTTCATAAAATAAATAATTAAAACTTCCAAAAATCAATTATTTCGGAACTTCGAAACATCAATAATTCATAATAAATAGCCCTTTTGTCAGAAAAATTTGAACCACATGTCATTTCCATAGGAAATTTCATTCTCTACAACTTTGTAAGTTTAAGTTTTTCTAAATTCCAAACAAAAATTGACCGAAATCCACAAACGGCCAATTTTACAGGCTATAATCAAATTTTAGTCAAGAAATGGGGTCCACAAACATGTTTAACATGTTTTAAACAATTTTTGTAACAAAAATACTCTTCCTCCTCATTTATTCATATATCCCACATTCATTGTAAAATATCACCATTATTATATTATAGTAATATAATAAAATATTATTTTATCGTAAAAGATAAAATATCGATTTTTAACAATTGTCACTTTAAAAATTTCTCCATCTATATCCACATAAAATGAATATTTTCCTTATCATATAAATCAATAATTAATTATTCACGGATAATATTACGTAATCACAAAATCGACAACCGGTAGTTCCTCAGAAAGAGGGGCTTTCGATAAGGATTTCTCCTTACTTAGCAAGTAATTAGGTGACCAAACCTCTCCTCGACACAGAACTTTCTAGACATCGCCAATAATGTTATCTAATAATATTATTCGGATAATATGAATTATTGCTTCGATAATGGAAAATACTTGTAAAGTGACAATTATTAAAACAACAAGTAATATAAAATATCAACGTAATAATTATTGAATCAATAAAATAAAATATTGAACAGTAATTACTGTAACAATTATTGAGTAGTGCCTTCTTACGAAAAAAAAATCATCATGCTTCGTGAATAGTAACTCGTGAATAGTAACTCATGAATAATAAGTCGTGAATAGTAATTATAAGAAAAATTGAATATTTTTATTTCATAAAATTTGGGGTCTTACAACTTTTTTGAAGTGTCATGTCTAAAGTGTACTAAAATAAACATGCAAAACTAAACATTCCCAAAATAATACTGATAAGGTTAGCTCGACATAATCATCTTGCTCGTGTTGTGCTGCTCTCGCTATTGCATAAACTAACTCCTTAGAACTCGGAGACTGCAAATGCCCGCCAAGTGCAAGAAGAAGATTATACGATCTTGATAAAGATTTCAACATCTCTGCAAAATCCATCGAGATCCATCCAAATATATATTTAAAAACCAACAGAATATAGATAAACATCCACGCACGTATAAACATAAACAAATATCGTCCGACTAAATCTGGTTTGATTTCTTTATCATACTTTCTTAAGTGTCATGTCTAAATTATTGCAAATGCCCGCCAAGTGCAAGAAGAAGATTATACGATCTTGATAGTCAGTCGTCGTCGATTAAGTTTGTCCCTATAACTCTTTGAGAAGTGTAAGCTAGTTGTGACTAACTTTTCCATGAAATCGGGAAACATTCTCGGTTTTAAAGCCCTAGGCCTTTCAGTTGTTACTCCTGTTTTTGCAAAATCATATGCCAAAGAGTGAATGGTTACCAACTGAGATATTTTTTAGTCATAGTCTTAGTTGACTCAAGGTCTACATGTAGTAAATGTGTAGTAGAGATTGTACCCAAGGTATCACTATTCAGTAAGGTTACCAATAATTTTTTTTTTAATTTTATGCAAAATCAGACTTATATTGAGAAATAAGAGAACAAAAGGAGAGTTGTAGGAAATTCAACAGTTCTCAATAAGTGGTTCACCATATTGTACTTCCTCTTAAATTCCTGAACAAAGTGGTTCAATGGTGAACCACATACTTTGTTTAGAAATTCAAGAGGAAGTAACGTATGTATCATGCTATACTGTTGAATTTCTCGCAACTCCATTTGTCTCTCATATTTCCCAATTAGTCTACTTTTGCAAGAAATCAAGAAATTATTTGTTGATAACTTAGCTGATCAATGATACCTATGGTACAATCTCTTCTGCACATTTAGAACATGCAGACCTTGAGTCAAATAAAACTTTGAGTAAAAAATATATTCAATTTGAAATCCTTCACTCTATGGCAGTTGATTTTTCAAAAAACATGAGTAACAACTGAAAGACTTAGGGCTTTAAAACCGAGGATGTTTCTCGATTTCATGCATGGAGAAGTAGGTCAAATTAGCTTTTACACTTCTCAAGGAGTATTGGGGGATACTTTATCGTGATATATAGTGCATGAGAAGTCGCAATCTATTTGTTCAAAGAAAATAATATCACCGATCAAGACGTTTATATAAAATATTGAAAGATATATATGTTAATATACTAAAATGACAATTATTTAATTAAAAAAAATAGAATGACAATGATTTAATTAAAATAAATAAATTAAAGAGAGAACATACTTTATCAATAACTCAACTGCAGCATACTTAAAATTGACTTTTTTCGAATGCATGTTTTGTAATCAAATGTCATCATTTTCTTGGCAAATAGTTTATATCACAATCTTTATAATGAAAGTATACTATGGATCTGCGATCAACCATCCTCATCTTGAATTTGAATCCACAAAGCAGTATCCTCGAAATATATACAACAAATTGGAGAAAGATGAAAGTGTGCAATTTAATTGAAGATAACTTGTCACAATTAGATAGAAACTTCATATTATAATGTATAAATCAAATACCTTAATCATCGCCTGGTGACTCTTGGAAGTAATTATTGCGCGAAAATCAGATGAAGCTTCACCGTATAATTGCCCTTAATCATCGTATATGACTACGGGAGAAAATGGCAGCTTCTTGTATAAGTTAAATATTAGCAGTAATATTCTTGGAGAAAGAGCACGAACTTTCTTGTGTCACGAGTTGACGTAGCCTGAATTGTATTCTAATACCAGTGGTTTCTCGGCATGAATAAAATTAATGTATGTGAGTCGTGGTTAATTATTTTATGGGAGAAGAGCCGAACTTTCTTGTCTTTCTGAGTGAATACAATTATAGGACATTCCACCTCAACCGGAACTTTCTTGTAGAAAATTCCATTTTCATGAGTTAGCTTGTAGCTAATACTCTAATTGGTTTCTCGGCATGAATAAAATTAATGTATTCATGTTTGTCGTCGTAGTTCATGTTTGTGTCATTTTCCACGATTGAATCAATTTGAATTACTGCGAGACATTGGCTAATGATGAAAAATAGGTCATTGGCAGCGACATATTGCAGCGATCAAGATACTGTAGTCATTCTCAATATCATTATACATTATTGGTAATGAAGACGTCTAACGCCAATGGGGGTTAAAACCCGTTACGATGTCCGGGTCTAATTTTGAGTGAAATTTTTTTACATGAATGAGGTGAAAGTATGGCATGAAAGGCCAATAGGCGGCGTAAAATAAGTCTTTAAATCGAGAATGAGTTTATATTGAGTTTATATTTAATTACACTAAATTACTTTTTTTTTCATTTCGCAATTTCTTCCTCTTCTTCCTCGCGCCGCCATCGCCTTCTCTTTCCTTTCTTCTTCTTCTTCCTCGCTACCATCCTTTTCTTCAAGTCGTCACCGTCTCTCTCATTTTCGCAAGGTAAGTATTCTCAATTCCAATTTTCCTCAAAATATAATCTAATAATCCATTCTTCTACGATTTCAGTACTCTATATATTTTTCCCAAATATCAATTGCAGTGTATTACTATTTTATTCGATTGTTTTATTATTTCTAGAAGATGAGTTTTGGAATCAATGGTGATTATATTTCTTTTGTTACTTTGGCACATCCCCTGTTGGATTTAGCCTTAATTTTCCTGACGAATATGGATTTGCACTAATATTTTTTATACTGAAGTCTTGATGTGGTTATTTTTCTCCCCATCACTTAACTATGGAATTCTTTTTACTGTCCTACAATTATTCACTGATGCAATGGATTTGATCTTTTGCTAATTGGTGCTAGCCTGTTTCACGAAGTTTGATTTATTCTTTGTTTATCTAAATTGAGTAATGCTAGAATGTCTCAAATTTTTGGTTTGAAATGGTCTTAAATGAAATGACATTGACTGTTTTAATGATAATTTATGGCATAGACAATCAAATGAGATCTATTCAACTAATGTTATAGTGGCATAACACTTTTTGAGACCAAAATTTTAGACTCCTAACACCACCCATCTAAATTAGAGTAATAACAATATTTAATACCATTATTCACTTGTAAATTTAAATTTACTCTTTCTCTTTGCCATTTTGTTGGGACATGCTTCAAAACTCATTTCAAGTAAAATTACATATTATATTTTAAATACGTTCCTTTTATTTATAATAATAGTCTTTATTACATAATCCCTCCGTTCCACAATGACAATCCTAACATTAAAAGAAATTGGAATCTTTTTTCGGAACAAATTTTTTTGGCAAATAGACTCCATGATTTTGCTAACGCCAAAAGACGGCCCTTTACCCCCAATGAAGAAAAGTAATTACCAGCAAAAGGAAAAACCAAAAAACTGAAGAAGATGAACTATACAGGCTTTTGGAGTCTTATACTAGTATTTTTTTTTTATCATTTGAAAGGTAGGTCCTCTCTTAGTCAATGACCCTACAATTTGCTCTTCTAATCTCGCCAGCAGTACCCATCAGTTCTTAAGTTCGACCATTGTCATTTGAGTTCAAGATCTATTGGTCTTGAGATGTTTGTATAATTGCAAGTCATTGAGGTAGTTCAGTGTATAATATTCAATTGATGCTTCCTATGGTTGATGTGCAACAAGGTTTAGAATATCATCTAGTGCATAAATTACATAGGAGGGGGAGGAGTTGGGTGATATCAAGAAGTGTACCCTTTCTTCCTGTAATATAATACACAATCTGTTGATGCTAATTAGTTGTACAAATAGTTTCTATTTAATGATTTAAATTCTTCACTTACTTAGACAAGTAACAAAATTAAGTTAAATGAAGAAGAAAAACACATATTCTATCTATTCCAAAATTAGAAATATATTTATAAACTAAAGACTTAAAAAATATTATATTTCTCAAAACATATCCCTAATTATATATATTGGGTAGAAATGTAGTAGCATGCATGGCAATACTCAATCAACTAAGATACATCTTATTATTGAGATACATTTTATTATTATTTTTTTATTGTATTGACATTATATTCGTCGTTTATATAAATATTGATGTATTTCACTACATAGGTGATCGGCGTAGGCCATCCGCGTATGTGCAGTTGTGTTGACCAACATCTTCCCACCACATATTCGACAGGTAAAAATAATTAAATTATGTACTTCCTTATTTAATTTATGTAATTTATAATTGTATTGCTTAGATAAACTTAAGATAAAACCCTAAAACACGCACGCACGCCACGCAAAACACGCACATAGCACCGCGTAGGTAATAGACACACGATACAATTTACGGGACTCGATTTCGATATACGAAGACCGAGTTATCGCCCAGTTTGCAAAACTCGCCAACACTTAGGCAAAAAACCGAGAAAGAGCCCAAAACTCACATGGGCCGTCCGAATGCCATACAAACACACACATAACACCGCGTAGGTATTAGACACGCGTTACAACTTACGAAACTCGATTCCGACATATAGAGACCGAGTTATCGCACAGTTTGCAAAACTCGCCAACACTTAGGCAAAAAGCCAAAAAAAAGCCCAAAACCCGCATCGGCCGTCCGAACGCCACGCAAACACACATGTAGCTCCGCATAGGTAATAGACACGCGTTACAACTTACGGGACTCGATTCCGACATACGGAGACCGAGTTATCGCCCAGTTTGCAAAACTCGCCAACACTTAGGCGAAAAGCCGAAAAAGAGCCCAAAACCCGCAACGGTCGTCCGAACGCCACACAAACACACATATAGCACCGCGTAGGTAATAGACACGCGTTACAACTTACGGGGCTCAATTCCGACTTACGGAGACCGAGTTATCGCACAGTTTGCAAAACTCGCCAACACTTAGGCAAAAAATCGAAAAATAGGTCATAACCTGCATCGGCCGTCCGAACGCCACACAAACACACACGTAGCATCGTGTAGGTATTAGACACGCGTTACAACTTACGAGACTTGATTCTGACATACGGAGACCGAGTTATCGCACAGTTTGCAAAACTCAACAACACTTAAAGAACACAAACAAAACTAATTTAAATATGCTCTATTTTCGAATTCGTTATTAATATTTTAATTTTGTAGGGTCTTGTTGATTAGAATTAGGCGGGTGGAGGCTGCGGCACATGCGATGCCCGTGGTGGAGATGGTGATGACCGCCGGGCTGATGCTGATGAGACTATTGAGGGTGGGACAGGCAGTCAGACCGGAGGTGGGACCGGCGGCGATGATGATATCGACATTCCTGATCTTGGGTTGTAGTACTCATTATGTTTATATTTTGACTTTTATATATGTATATTTATATAGCTTTTGAGTTGTACAGACTAGAGTTTAGTATTTAGTTAGGTTGATGGTATATGTATCTAACTATATTGATTGTTTATGATTACATTTTGTATTTACATCGTACGACTTTTATCTATAAGTCATTACGTTGTTTACATATTTGATGGTTGATATAACAAAAGTTATTATTGTTATTGATATGCGTTCGTGAAGAATTCTTTATTTTTCTTTAGTTTATTACAGGTATAATTATGTATATGTAAATGAACAGGTGTATTTTGCAATTTTAAATTTTTTTTTTTTTTAAAAACCTCATTGGCGACGGCTATGCCGTCGGCAATGACTGTTTTTTTTAATTTTCTGAGATTGCCATTACTGACGGCCGTTCGTCGCCAATGCCGTCACCAATACCTCATGGTCGATGGCTTGCCGTCGCCAATAATACCGTCGGGAATGATACTCTTCTACTACGAAATGACGGAGTCGTGGGCTACGACCCATACGGTGATTCGGAGGGCGATGGACAAAGCTCAAATCGGCAATGAGGTCATTAAGACGGCAATAGGGTCATTATCATGACGACATGTAGCCGTCAAGCAATGACATGATTTTTGTAGTGTTCATCATTGTTCCATCATAACATATCCGGGTAATCCTGAAGGAGGGCAATTAAGCTGTTGAATAAAATTCCAGGTTCAGTAAACCCTCTAGATGAACGAGCATCCACTTTTCTTTTAAGAGTGAATTATCGGCTGATATGGGTTCAATCCATGAAATAGACCGCTTTTCACCATTTTGAATTCCTCATATGGGCCGGGTAGTTCTCACAAAGGAGTCGCTTCACTTTTTTAGGGTCGATTTTGACACAGATTCATAGAGATTTTTCGAACTATAGTTTTTCTGTAGAATTTAGAAAGTTTCTTTTGAGAAATTAATGACAATCATTTGGAGGGAACCACACAAACAATGGAATTATATTAATTTTGACAAATAATTGCTTCAGTTATACTGTTCATTCCCGATGACCTGCAACGTACTGCCAGTCCGCTTCTAAGGAAAATACTAATTAACGGACCCAATAATTAAACTCTTTAACACTCAACTAATCAAGTAGCAAGCAAGTGCTTTTGCCCATGTCATGATGTTAGGGTTGGCTAAATTTGGTCGGTAAGAAAGCGGAATCTGCTGCTAATTAAGATAAGAATATATATATATATATATATATATATATATATATATCATCACTTTCGCTTTTATTAGCAATATTATAGGTCCAATATATGTTCTCCTAAAAGCTAGCAAGCAGGATCTTGAAGTGTACACTTTCCTTCAAAACTCCAAACCACTCTTTGAGCAATTCTACTATCACATAAATACGTTAAATATCGTTCACATATCGCACATATCGTTGACGTGGGTACTCATAAATTTATTGTTGACATCATGACATGTCCCATTTAACTCAATAATAAATTCATAGGTGCCACGTCAGCGGTATGTGAACCGTATGTGATTATTTTATATGATAGTAACATTTTTGAGCAATGCTACTATCATAATATTGTATTTTATACCCGTTAGCCATAATATTGTTTGGAGTTGATATATACATTAAAAAAGTATAAATTGTGTAAAAAATAAAATAAATTTAATTTGTAATTTAAAGATAGATTTAGAAAGGAGTTTTTTTTTTTTCATTTACTATGTTTTTAGAGTGATTAATTAGAGACGAACATAAACCGTCTCAGATATATTTTTCAAGCTAAAAGTACTTGATGTAGGTACAAATTATATCATTCTCAACTATGTTAGAGTTTGAACCCATTTTCATGATCTTGAGACAGATTATATATATATTAGTTGGATCTCGTGACTCCGGCATTGTATGGGCGGTAAGATTTATCTCAAACTTTGAACGACTCAGATAATTTATTGAGTGAGTCAGAAATTCAAAATTATTTACATTTTATTAGATAGATATATATATCCCAAATAATTATGTGTATCTGAGACGCACATTTTCACCTCAAAGCCAATTTTGAAATCGTGTCTCAGATGCATTCAAGCAAATAAAAACCTTAATTTAACTAAAAAAAATAATAGGTCTCCTGCAAAATGTTATGCTTTATTCAAGATTTGTCCAAAATCACACCACAAAACGCTTTATCCACGAAAAGTGAACAATAAAATTAACTTTTGTTATTTTATTAAAAAAGGAAGACGTGACACATTATATATAAAGGAGACATTCATATTTCTTTTACATTACTTCACCACCTTCTCCCCGATTTGGAAACCTTGGTAGAACAAGTAATGATTTGCTTCCCCATTTGCGCGGTAACTTGGAAGCACAACTGGGCAGGCCAAACTAGTGTAGAAATAATATGGGTTTAATTTGGTGTCTTTAATTATTACTTTAATTATATAATTAGTAGTAATATAATAGAGCATCGTTTAACCGCTCCCGAGCTAGGTAATTGTCCAAACATTCAATTATTCAAATCACAAACAATAAAATATAGTCTTAAATGTGTCTTTATATATCCATGGATTAAATATTTGTTTTGGCGATTAAGAAATAAGTACTTGAATACTTGAGTGAATGTCGGTGTTCATTAATTAGTTACATCGAAGAAGATTTACATTAATGTTTGTATAGGTCTACATAATTTGTAATAGTAATATTTACAATCTAACGTGTATTCACTATTCATTTTGGAGGAAGTACAAATTCACGTGCAAACATGTTAACTTGTACTACTAACTACATACACTATAAGAAAAAAAAAACTTATTTTTAACAGAATATTGGTCAAAAATAGTGTTATTATGTCGGAATAAAGTTCATTCTGACAGAATATTCAATCGAATATAAATCGATTGGGGATAAGTCTGTCGAGAATTTCGTCAAAAATACTTATATATTCTCGACAGAATTTCTGTCGACATTACGGTAGTTTCAACGAAATTTAATTTCGACGAAGTTTTTCGTTAGAAATATCTTGTCTCGTGTTGGTTTTAAATTGATTATGAAAAGATTATTTTTGACGAAAATTTCGTCATAATTAATTTATTCCGTCAAAAATATTGTTTTGTTTTAAATATTTTTTCATTTTTTCAATTTCTAGATTTTAAATCCCCAATTCGTAACTTTATCTGTTTTCAACCAATTTTTCCCAACAACACATACACATAAATCGCAACGACCAACATACAAGTCAAAATGATTAATCTTCCCAACAATTCCCAACAATAACACATACCTATAAATGTATGGCCTCAAGTACAAATTAAGGTTCACAAGACTTAATTGAATTAAATGCACAATTAGGGTTCCACGACCTCATTAAATGTGCAAATTAGGGTTCCACGACCTCATTGAATGAAGCACGAAAAAACCGAAAATAAATGTACTAGACCCGAGAGAAGCCTCCACGTGTCCCGAGGCAGAAGGCTCGTAGAGGCGGCTCGTTTTGGTAATTGATTTAGGGATTGGATTGGTGGCTAGAAGAACAGGACGATATGGGCATTATTCTAATGACTAAAGGGTATTTCTAGAATTTTCTAAAGACATGTGTCTACTTAAGTTCTAGGAAACTCTATAAATAGGGCCTTCCATTCTATAAAGGACACTACAAGAAAAAGGCCTATCGGCGACGCATGTGGTCGCAAATCCTTATCAGTGATCGCATGTGGTCGCAAATCCTTATATGGACTTTAGACTTTCGAGCTGAGATCTCTTGCTGGACTTGGAAGCTTGAATCTCTTGCTAACAAGATTTCCGGATTATAAGGGTTTTTGGACATTCTCTCTCAACCCGAAGTACTCAAGAAGGCTCCCTGAATCCCCGCTACCCTAACAAGGTTTCCGAATTCTAGGAGTTTTGTCACGCGTCATTGGAGTAATTGCTCACATGTTCTTCTCCCCTCTTTAATCAATCAATCAATTCCGTACTCTTCGTGGATTTCTCTCCTCCTCAGCCAACACGAAATCCTAACTAGCAAGGCACGATTTCCTTGCCCACAAAATGTAACTACCTTTTTACATCTCATACGTGGTTAATCCTTCAAACAACACATAAATAGTTATTTCAACTTTAATAGTGGCTAAACGACACTACTTGGTCACTCCAAATTGTAACTCACTTTTAAAATCTTCTCTAAAGTTCATTTTTCGTCAATTAAGTCATTAAAATGACATTTTGTCGATTCCATTCATTTTACACGATTTGTCTGTAACCCAACCCACTTATCTTTTACTCAATTTGACATTTTTTGCACTTTTATCCCTCCAAGTTACCCGATTTTATTTTCAGAAAAAATAATTATTTTAAAAAAAAAAGTAGAAAAATTAAATTTTTTAAAAATTAGTAAAGTTTCATAAAACATATATTAGAAAAATAAAACATTATTTTTGGGGAAAAAGAACATTTATTTTTTTAAAAAATGAGAAAGTTTCATAAAATATAGCTTCACAAAATTTCTAATTTTTTAAAAAATATAGTTTTATTTTTGAATCTATATTTTATAAATCTTTACTCATTTTTAAAAATAAAAAATTCTATTTTTTCTAAAATAATTTTTTTGTTTTTTTTTTTTTGAATCTATATTTTACTTAAACTTTACTCATTTAAAAAATTATTTTATATTTTTTTTCTAAATATAAAGTTTTATTTTTCACTTTGTTTTTTGAATCTTTATTGTATGCCAGTTTAACCATATTTTTTTTTAAAAATAATAAATTTTCTATTTTTTTCTTAAAATAAAGTTTATTTTTTTGAATATATATTTTATAAACTTTACTCACTTTTTTTGAAAAAAATTAAAGTTTTCTATTTTTTCTATAAATAAAGTTTTTTTTTTCTAAAAATAAAGAAAATAAATATGGTAACTTGGAGGGATAGAAGTGTAAAAAAATATAAAATTGGGTAAAAGATAAATGAGTTACAGTTAAATCGGGTAAAAGAAACGAAATCGAAAAAAAATATCACATTTAAAGACCTAATTGATGAAAAATATACTTTAGGGATAACTTTAAAATTAGTGAGTTACAACTTGAAATGACAGAAGTGTCATTCACCCTTTAACAGTAGCTAAGCTAAGAAAAAAAAATATAAACATAATTATAATGTATAATAAATGCAAGTTAAAATTTAATCGTAATGAACAATGATGTACAATGTAAGTAACCCTAACTACACTTGACAATATAATTACGTATAGCTAGGTACAATTACTTATCCCTATCATTGGACGGAGATCGACGATGTTGCTTTTATGTATTAAAATCCACTACAAGAAAATGAGCTATCAGCGACCACCTATCAACGACCACATCTGGTCGCAGATCCTTATCAGCGACCGAATGTGGTCGCTGATAGGCGTCGCATAAAATTTGGTCGCTGGGATGCACATCAACGACCACTATTAGCTGAATCGATATATTTTGCGATCGATATTAGCGGCCATCGAATTCATCATTTCGATTCATTAAAAATTGAGAGTTAGCATGGTTCAGTAATAAAGGTCGACATGGTCTAGGTGTCAGCGACTCCTATTAGCGATAGGTTGCGTCATTGATATACCATAAATATCAAATGTCGAAAACCAGATTATTTTGTTTGCTTTGCGAATTCCAAAAATCAGTACTGCTTTTGTACTGCTTTATCCCAACACACATACACAACAATATAAACATCTTGCACAACAATATAAACATCCATCGTCCACCAACACATACACCAAACTAGTATATAAACTATATATATAAACCTTTAAAAACCAATATGAATTGAATAAATATAAACAAATCTAATGTTTAAGTAACATACAGACATCCAAAGAATGAATATAAAAGTACAAAATTCTCAAAGAAATACAAAACAGAGCTTTATCGATCGTCAAGCATCATTGCCTCCTTGATCACCCTGTAATTAACAAAATAATAAAACAAGTTACAAATATAGTAACTATGTTGATACTGGTATATATTACGACAATATACAATAAATTGATTACCTCGTCGCCATCCACGTGCTCCCCATGTCAGGTTATCTGCTTTGCTACCGCCATCGTGATCAATTCCTCATCAGACTCAGAGTGCCAGATGCCTTGGCAAGATATCTTGAAGATCTCGATCTCGACATATAGCTCTCACACAATCAGCCAGAGTATAAACAGTTGGATGACTCGATGACTGTGAAGACTGGGTAGCAGAGTTGCCTGAGCCACTGAAGGATGGGCGTCGTCAATGTCCTTGACCTTTAATGTAATTCTTCTTCACAATAGACGCCCTCTCCCATAACTCTTGATCAATTGGCGGACGTGGAGTGCCTTCAGGATAGTGCTCATTCAATAAACGCTTATAAGTATCTTATCATCATGTTAACAATTAAATAGTTAAAAATAAATTGTAAAATTCTAAAGAATGACGTAAAATTTGATAAACAAAAAAATCAAAGTTGTTAAAACTTATTGCCGTTATCTGGATAGCATCAAAGTGCACCATCACAGTGTACACGCACACATCTAGCCAATGGATAGGCTGACCTTGAGACTGAGACTCCTATACAAAACATATTCCATTATTACTAACTAAACATGTGATATTCTATAATTCATGATTGTAAACATATTAAAACTTGTAAATACGCACTCGGCAAAGATATCTTTTGCAACCAGCAATATCGCCGCCCTTATATGTTCTTTTACCCTTTTCGTCATCGGGTTCACCCGAGGATCAGTTGATGGCGGCAGTCTTTCATCTTTTCACCCAGCTCTCAGCTCTCCATTGGGCACACATCTCAGCCCATACAGACTGGGTGCACCACCAGGGGCTATGCTCGTGCATGTAATCCTCCCCCTGGCCTGGATGGTCGATCGATGCATTGTGAAGGGCTTTTTGTCGTTCTTTATTCAAATTATCTTTGGTGCGGACCGCACACTTCTGCCAAATTAATGTATGTATCACTGAAGCTTGCGCATCCTCCCATCTATACCTTTTTTGCAAATAAAACAACAATAATAACATTACTAAACAATTATCCTTAGAATATTATATTATCTGTCATAATTAAAAAAACATACCTGAAATTCATCCCAAACAGCATCCTTGTGGGCGATAGGTGTGCTCGCCCACGTAATCACAGATGTAGGCCAATTCTGTAAACACAATTGTGATATGCACTTGACGATCTTATTATCTGAAAAATCACTATAATATACATCAATTTACATCAACAATGTACATATATTAAAGCAATTTACATTTAAGTTCTATATATCTTGTATAAATGGAATCTAAAATGTTTATATATAAATGATGCGGGACGTACGTGCTATCAGGAGGAGGGCGAATCTGAATAAGAATCCGATCGTCTGGATTAGTAGGGGCCTTGGGCACATGATTAGACACCCTACCCAAGCCGCGCTTTTTCTGCACTGCTTTAAAAGCCATCTATATATTACAAATTTCAAGATGTTATTATGAGTTATATTTGATTAAATGTATATATGAATATATAAAATGACAATAAACATGACAGTGATATAAACATGTATATATATGAATATAAAATGACAATAAACACAAATTGCATTTAAATAGTTAAGTACATAAACTCCAAACAATGATATAAAAAATATGTAATGCTAAACATATATTTCATCTGTTCAAGTGTCAATGTCTGAATTAGAATCATCTTGTATACGTATTGCAGATTCATAACCATCATCTGCTTCAGATTCAGTGTCAGATTCAGTCAATAACTCTTCCTCCTCAGTATCAATGTCATCTGACACAAGTATTGACTTAGGATCTAATTTATGGCAAGTTGTACGGAGTAACAATCACAGGCCCACATGAGTACGGAACAGCTGAGTGGCCAAACGGATTAAAACCATCGGTGGACAATCCAAGACTCACATTTCTAGGTTCCAATGCAAACCCAGGATGTGCTAAGTTGAAATCTTTCCAAGCCCCGCCTCTCATGGATGATTTAGTTCTCCATCTTTAGTTTGGAGATTTCGCATGCCAACTCATATGTTCAACTGTTTTTGAAGACATGTACAATCTTTTTAGCCGATGTGTTATTGGAAAATACCTTAGAATCTTAAACGGTATACTTAATTTTTTTGTAGTCACAACCTCTTTATTAGGCCTAAATCGATCATGACTGCAAAACGCGCACCTTGTCATCTATTCATTTTCCTTATAAAATAACATGCAATTGTTGGGACATGCATCAATCTTTTGGTATCCAAGACCCAACTTATTTACCATTTACCAGGTAATTTCTCACCGTCAGGCAACATACTCTTAATGGCCTTCAAGAGCGACTCAAAACACTCATGGCTCATGTTGTGATCAGCTTTAATGTTAAGTAATGTCGCCATTGCATACAATGTAGTGTGTTTGGTGCAACCATGCCATAATGACTCGCTACCCTCGTCTAACAACTTAAAGAAGTCTTTGGCTTCAGAATTCATAGGTTGCTCTCTGCCTTGTTCTTAATCAAAATCCGGCCCTGCAATATCATGAACCATTTCATTCATATGATGAGTACTACTGTCCAAATTGTGTACTTCTGTGATGCCACCATCACTTCTCTGCCCATGTGCCCACCAGCATTCTTCGTAATTTTTTATGAACCCAGAAACAAGTAAATGATAGTTTACCACGTCTCTGTCCATATAATTTACATTCTTACACTTCAAACATAGACGTCGTCTCTGCGACTGACCATTCATACACTTGGCAACCAGCTTTAAATTCAGCTGTAGCACCTATCTGGGAACTTGACTTTCTTCGTGTCATCCAACTACGGTCTGAATAGAGGTCCATGATACCACGATACCTACTACAGACAACATGAGCTTATTAATGTATAGCATGATTGTAAGCATATGACTTGAGCATTCTTGTAAGCATATGATTAACATTTAAGCATACTTGTAAGTATATGACTTGAGCATACTTGTAGGCATATGACTTAAGCATACTAGCTAATAAGCATATGACTTGAGCTCGTAAATATTATAAATGTTCACAACTACCCGACCAACAAAAAAATTTCGCCAGAGTCTCCCCTATAATATGGACTAGCGAAATGCACGACGACATGTATATATGGTCATTTCTTGGCACCCAAGACACAAACCAAGAGAAATATACAATTTCCCAATATAAATGGATCAATCAACCATTTGTACAAAATGGCAGAATTAATTAGCATGTCTTAAGTGTATTTGTTCATAAGTGTACTGTTGGGGGCATGCATTATAATTGAATTTCTTGGCAGTCCTATACAATTCTATAGTGTAGACTTGATGTGAGACCCCGAATTTTATGAAATAAAAGTATTCAATTTTTCTATTTTGGTAAATAGTTAAATTGATAAAAGTTTAAAGTTAAGGGTAATATGTGAATTTTTTTTTCAAAGTAAGCAAGTTGATATAAAATATTCGTTGTGTCGGAGAATATTCGATTAGTCGGGGAATATTCTTTTTATCGGGGAATATCTGTACGATGGTACAATCATTGGTGGACCCCACAACGGAATTATTGTCAGATTGAGAAAACAACAAAAATATTTTTATGAAAATAACGACGGAGTTTTACCGTTAATTGTTGAAACTCCCATGTTAAAAAATGCGAATACTGCGTGGTTGCATAGTAGCACTTACAGTATTGATTATTGATGCTTACGTGAGAAGTCACTCGGTTTTGTTTTATTAGTATTATTAATGTAATAAAACAGAAAAGTTTTTATATAAAATGTAAATGCTTTTATAAAGTTATTCGTTTTATTAAACTAATAGTAAAATCTTTTTTATATAAAATGTAATACTTTATAAAGTTATCATTTTTATTAGACAATAATTAGAATATATTATATTTTATTATGCATAGTGTTTGTATAAGGCCTACATAGTATTTGAATAGTAAAATCTTTTATAAAGTTATTCATTTTATTAGATTATAAATAGAATATATTATATTTTATTTAAAAATTTTGCTTTAAATATGGATCGTTAGATTAAAAGAAATCAATCTGGACCGTTCATGAGTTAGTTACTATGTAATTCCATTTTTCTATAAATAAAAGCTCATTCCCATTTTTCTATAAATAAACTAAGCTCATTCCTTCATTATTTCTTACTTAATTCATCCAAAAACTCTAGATAGATAAACTATAGAGAGAAAGAAGAATTCCATTTTATTATTCTCTGCTTCACTTGCTACTCATATATCCGTTTCTTCTTCTTCTTTATTAATGGGTATTATTTCTTTTCCAGAGAATGAAGAATAATTTCTATTATTCCATTTTATTTATTATTCTCATTGGAATAACTGCAGTATCTCTGTCGCATGCATGGTGAATCCTTACTATTCCATTCTTGGTGAAATTCTTTTATGTGGATTACCATTATTCCATTCTTTATTATTCTATTATGATGAAAGTCATAATAAAAGATCAAAATATTTCCTTTATTTATTATTTTGAAATAGTAAGGTTGATTTGATTACATTGTTGTCGTTATTCGTTTGGTCGTGGAATATTCGACCGTTTCTGACTGCCAACCGTGTGTGGGCCCCATAACTGAAAAGCGATTGGATGAAGAAACGACAAATATAAGTCAGTTAAAAATAACTCTTTGAATTATTGATCTAAGCCACTACTCAATAATTTTCACAAATTCTTATTCAATATTTTATTTTATTGATTCAATAATTGCTGCGTTGATATTTTATATTATCAGTTGTTCAATAATTGTCACTGACATTATCTCCATTATCGATCAATAATTCATATTATTTGAATAATATTATTAGATAGCATTATTGGCAATGTCTAGAAAGTTCACGTCGAGGAGGGTTTGGTCACCTAATTGCGCACAACCAAGAAGAGAAATCCTTATGAAAGCCCCCTTTCCTCGAAACTACTACATTATGTCATAATTGTGATTCATAATATTATTTGTGAATAATTAATTATTGATTCATATGATAAAGAAATATTTATTTTATGTGGATATAACGTATTTTACCAGTTGGAGGTATTAAAAATTAAATCGTTTATAATTTTTAATCCGACCGTTGATTGTGGTAATTTTTGTATATTATCATACATAAGTTGAGTATATGTCCACAAATTTTGAACCGTTAAAAATGCACGAATGATTTGTTATGAATTTTAAGAGGTGCTCGGATTGAAAATTAGGTTTATAATTGATTTTGGTGGAAAATTCTAGAATTGAGTGGGCCCCACTTGTGGTTGGTGAAGAAATGTGCTGAATTTTATTTCAAATGTGGTGGGTGGCAATAGTAGCGAATAAAGCCATCGTAGTTAATTAGGTGTCAAGTCTGGCTTTGCTAGCTACAACATTTTCCTATAAATAGAGGGCTAAGTTAAATTGAAAATCACACCGTAAACAAAGTTTTCTCTTTTTCTCTCTATATTGTTGGCGTATTTTGTGAGTATTTAGATACTTTGAGAGTTTCTTTCAAAGATAAGTTTCATTCAAGATCACTTCCGACCTTTCCTTCCAAGTATCTTGATTCTTTGAGGTAAGGGATATTATTTTTTCAAATGATATTATTTCTTGATATCATTATTTCATGAGTTACTATTCACGAGTTACTATTCATTATTATTCTGAAAATTTTTTGTGGAATTTACATCTTTTGGGAATAACCATTTATGATCTGATTATTCACGATATCTGCTTATTCACGTATATATTCACTATCTATCTATGCGGATACTAGCTTTCATTGTATCATGGTGAATCCTTCTATTATTCCATTCTTTATTTTTCATCATCCTCGTTAGAATAACTTTGGCACAGTAACTAAGAATATCTTTGGTGGATTACCATATGCATGTAGTGCGGTGAGATGAAATATGCCGATCCTTTGTATTTTTGATTCCTTGTTAAATTGTAAAAATGATCTGCATTTACGATTATAGTATTTCATTCTCTACGTAACTATGATGAAACTTGTCATAATAAAAGCATTGGAATAATGAAAAGCATGGGTATATGTGGTATTAGTAAGTGTTATGATGAGTTATGTGAGGTTATTATGAGAAATATTTGTATTTAAACATGTAAGTTTCTTAGAAATCACAAAGGGGGTTGAAAAATTAGATTTTGGTGAAAATGGAAATCATGAAATTCAATTTTGGACCATATCTCCCATATCTATATATTTCGAATTTTGAGTGTGGTCAAGTTCTAGAGTTAGGTCTATGAGTTTTATAACTTATCCAAGTGGAATCATTGGAAAAGGTGTTGTAAATTTTTAGTGTGGACCGATTTTAGAAAAGTACAAAAAACTGCAAAATATGAAAAAAATTCACTTTGCCATGATTTTAAAAGGGCTGTTTCAGCCACTTAATTTGTGAGAAAAATTCTGGCCTTTTGGGACATGAAAGTATATGGTATAAAGTACCTCCTGTCCAAAAATGAGCTCATTCCGACTTAAAATGAGCAAGTTATGACCATTTCAATATTTAGGTTTTTTCGACGAAAAACACTATAACCGGAGTTCTATAACTCCGATGACCATGAAATTTAAACTGGAAGCTCACGTTAACATGTGTAAGATCCTGCCAAGATTTGGGAATTTCTGGAGTTAACCGTGAGGTAGCTAATTTCTTAAGGAATTAATTAGAAATTGATTTTTGAAAAATAGTAAATGAATTTTAAAAATGTCAAGAAAAATATATGTTCAATATGGTACTATATTATGCTAAATCCCAGAAAAGAATAATTTTTAGGACTGATTTGGTATTTTTCATGAAAATAGTTTAGCTACGAACATATGAGTTAAATATGTTATGTGGAGTTGAAGAATTGGTAAATAGGATTTTATGGCTTGGAAATCCTATATAAGGTATATGCAGATTTATGATGAGTAATTTAATTGTTGGTGATGAAATCTTATGAGTATTGTGACGCCCCCAAAAAAGGTCCAATCCATCCAACCTATTCTGAGTCGCCAAATACATGGTACAGAAAATAACTACAACTTTATTACTACAATTGTCGTGCAAAATACAACAACATATATACTGTGAGTTTTAATACCAACTATGACTCATGTCCCAACTATGGACAACACCTCACAGTGATACCTTACATAAAGGTACAATTTTAGAAATTAAAATCTTTGGAAAGTGCTCAAGGAAACCTTCGTACATAGGAGGCCATGAATGATAGATATCATATGCCCACATAATTATCCTTGGTTGACCCAATAGACCCCAAAGAAAAACGAGAAGATTACTATCATCTTCTTGACATATAACTATCTCCACCGTCTGCAATTGAACATTATGTTTCAAATAAACTCCAAGATCATATATGTAGTGCTCGTAGATATACTCAGCAAGTGGATTTGCACAACCCTGTCTTATGATAACGCAAGGTTGTGTGTCATTAGACATCTTGTATGATAGTGATAAAACACCCTTCCAAAGTTGGGTTCGCCTCACCCTATTGTTGATCACCAAAATCAATTATTAAGTGACATATAATATACGGCACACACATCTTAGGCCCTCAATACAATTATATATTGTATGTCATGCCGTTTTATAATGTGTTGAGAAACTTTAATGAGACTTAAACCATCACACTATTCCCTCATTATTCTCGCCGACCCCACTACACACTTTTTATTACCCGAATGGAATTGTGAAGCAAAGGGTGAGCACAACTAGCTCAGTAAAGAATATTATGACTAAAGATAATTAAATTCTCAATATCCTTCATCAATAATAAATCAGAGATTTAGAACATATGGTAGATGATAAAACTTTTCAACCATAGTTACAGCGGAATGAACAATCCATTAGAAGAGTCAAATAGACCATAAAGTCTATTATCTTCTCCATGTTAAAAGTCCACCAACAATGTTTTATCCTCAGAACATCAATCAATGAGCCTACGGTTCACAATCATATGAATAACTCATAATCATAATTGTGGTTCTAAATTCCTCTTCTCATCCAGGACAAGATAATTTTCATCACCTGTCTTTACCTCAAAAGAGCAGTACTGGAATGTCGGATATAATGCTGAACGAACTTGCACCGTATAGAAACACTCAAGATACCTAAATACTCACAAAATATGCTCGATAATATAGAGAGAGAAAACTT
This sequence comes from Panax quinquefolius, assembly GCA_020205615.1. Classification (NCBI taxonomy): domain Eukaryota; kingdom Viridiplantae; phylum Streptophyta; class Magnoliopsida; order Apiales; family Araliaceae; genus Panax; species Panax quinquefolius. The sequence continues at coordinate 406,130 of JAINUW010000722.1, read as the reverse complement.
CAGTTTCTGGTGTGATTTTCAATTCTAACCTAAGCACCCTATTTATAGGAAATTGCTTAGAACACCAAAGTAGAAAATTTAATAAAATATTAATATTTTCTAAATTTTTCCTACGCCCACTTAGACTTCTAAATTCAGCATGTTTTGCAACACATGTGGGCTCACCAATCACACAAAACATGTTTTTCTTTAAAAAAATATTTAAAACTTCAAAAATCAATTATTCAAGAACTTCAATAATTCACAATAAATAGCCCTTTTATCAGAAAAATTCGAATCTTATGTCCATTCCATAGGAAATTCAATTCTCTACAACTTTACAGAAGAAAGTTTTCCCAAATTCTAAACAGAAATTGACAGAAATCCACATACGGACGATTTTGCAGGCTATAATCAAATTTCAGTCAAAAATTGTATCCACCAACATGTATAACATGTGTTTAGCATTTATAGTAACAAAAATACTCTTCCTCCTCATTTATTCATATATCACACATTCATTGTAAAAATATCACCATTATTATATTATTAAAATATAATAATATACTAAATAAATTATCTTATCAGAAAAGATAAAATAATAATTTTCAACAATTGTCACATTAAAAATTTTCTCCATCTATATCCACATAAAATGAATATTTTCCTTATCATATAAATCAATAATTAATTATTCACAAATAATATTACAGAATCACAATATTGACAATCAGGCCGATCCCAAGAAAGAGGGGGCTTTCCAATAAGGATTTCTTCTTACTGGCGCGCAATTAGGTGACCAAACCTCTCCTTAGACAGAACTTTCTAGACATTGCCAATAATGTTATCTAGTAATATTATTAAAATAATGTGAATTATTGATCTGATAATGGGAAATACTGTGAAGTGACAATTATTTAAACAACAGTAATATAAAATATCAACGTAATAATTATTGAATCAATAAAATAAAATATTGAACAGTAATTACTGTAAAAATTATTGAGTAGTGCCTTCTTACGAAAAAAAATCATCATGCTTCGTGAATAGTAACTCGTGAATAGTAACTCATGAATAGTAAGTCGTGAATAGTAATTATAAGAAAATTTGAATACTTTTATTTCATAAAATTCGGGGTCTTACAAGTATGACATTTTTGAATGATTAAATGCATTATTTGGAAAAGTGTAAACAATTAAATGTAATTGTTTATAAGTTTAAGAAGTGATTAAAATATTGTTATAGTATTAACAGTATTAGATTATGATTTTATTAAGTGATTGATAATGTTTGAATAAATTTAAAGTCCTTGATTTAGTTTGATTAATGCTTATAATATTGTCATCATCCGCATATTTATATTATGTTGAAAGTCATCTGTGGCCTGTAGTGTATAGATGGACTTGGTATGATTATAACCAGGGATTATTCGGTATAATCATGACCGTAATGTTGCAAATGATGTGGAAAAAGTCCTCATTGGCCCGTAGTGCATTGATGGACAATTTTTGGTATGATTATGGCTATGGATTCTCTTCGACCAAGGGTGCAAAGATGAATTGTTTTATAGCATGATCGGGACCGTTGATAAAACACGATTATCTTTGGCACATGGTGCATGGATAATTTATGGTTGTGATACTAATGAAAAAGTCCTCATCGACCAGTAGTGCATTGATGGGCGATTTTGGTATGATTATGGCTATGGATTCTCTTGACCAAAGGGTGCAAAGATGAATTGTTTTATGGCATGATCATGACCATTAATGAAAACACGATTATCTTTGGTCGTAGTGCATGGATAATTCGTGGTCGTGATATTAAAGAATATCCTTGGCCTGTAGTGCATGGATGATTCGATGATGTGGATTATTTATTGAAATTTGAGTCTCAATGAATGAAATATTAATTCATGGATGTGATAATAATGAATATCTTTAAGCCGTAGTAGTGCAAAGATGATTTAATGATTACTGAAAGCAGAATTATGATTTGGTATAACCATGATTTTTGATGTTTCAGGTGAAGACAAGTGATGAAAATTATCTTCGTCCTGGGTGCGAAGAGGAATTTAGAATCACAATTTTGATTATGAGTTATTCACATGATCGTGGACGGGAATTGTTGATTAATGTTACAGGGATAAAATATTATTAGTGGACTTTTAACATAGATAAGGTAATAGACCTTATGGTCTATTTGACTCTTCTAATGGATTGCTCATTCTGCTGCAACTATGGTTAAAATGTTTTATTATCTCCCATATGTTCTAAATCTATGATTTATTATTGATGAAAGCTATTGATAATTTAATTATCTTTAGTCATAATATTCTTTACTTGGCTAGTTGTGCTCACCCTTTCTCATTTACAATTCCTTTCGTAATAATAAGAGTGTTCTTAGTAAGAGTGTTGCGAGGTCGGCGGGGATAACAGGAATAGAACAATGGTCTCTAGTGTGGAGGTTCTCCTAACAAGATATAAAAGTGTGTTGTATTCTATACAACATTTAGTAGTTATATTTGGTGAATCAAATAGGGTGAGGTGAACCCAACTTTGGAAGGGTGTTTTGCCACTATCATAAAAGATGTTTAATGACATACAACCTCGTGTTATCATAAGATGCGGGTTATGCGCATCCACTTCTTGAGTATATCTACGGGGCACTACCTATATGATCTTGGAGTTATTTGAAATATAATATTCACTTGGAGACAAATGGAGATAGTTATATGTCGAGAAGACTCACCATTGGAAAGAAGATGATAGTAATCTTCTCGTTTTTCTTTGGGGTCTATTGGGTCAACTAAGGATAATTCTGTGGCCATATGATATCTATTATAACCTAGACGCATGGCCTCCCATGTACGAAGGTTTTCTTGAGCACTTCCCAAAGATTTTAATTTCTAAAACCGTTTTTGACTATACTTTTATGTAAAGTACCATTGTAAGGTTGTGGTCGAGGCACCATGAGAGTTACATACATTTGTATTAAAACTCACTGTTAATCGTAATTAAGTATTCCATACGACATTTCAGCCAACAATTAATAAATGAAGTTGTATTTGAATTTTGTACCATGATATCAAGCGACTTTCGAATGGGTGATGTATACCTAATTTTGGGGGCGTCATATTTGGTATCGAGCTTAGGATATGGTCACGAAGTGAGATAAGAGTCTAGAACTAGGAGGAGAGACGAGTTATATACTTCGCTAAAGTGTGACTTACCTAAGTTGAAATTGTTGACTTGATAAGTTGACAAATTGTGATATGTCAATTAACCTTTGTTTTTGAAGATATATTCTAGAATAATATCTCAAATACGGAGATGAGCAATAAAAAAATCATGATACAGAGGATATTACCGGAAGGTACAATCTGAAAAGAAAGCAAGGTATTCTCATCTCTTGAATATCGTGCACGACGTAAATTTCGAGGGCGAAGTTTTCATAAGGAGGGTGATTGTGAGACCCCGAATTTTATGAAATAAAGTATTCAATTTTTCTATTTTGGTAAATAGTTAAATTGATAAAAGTTTAAAGTTAAGGGTAATATGTTAATTTTTTTTCAAAGTAAGCAAGTTGATATAAAACAGAATACTTTTATAAAGTTATTCGCTTTATTAGACTAATAATAAAATCTTTTTATATAAAATGTAATACTTTTATAAAGTTATCTATTTTATTAGACAATAATTAGAATATATTATATTTTATTATGCATAGTGTTTACATAGTGTCTGCATAGTAAGTGTTTGCATAGTAAAATCTTTTATAAAGTTAATCGTTTTATTAGATTATAAATAGAATATATTATATTTTATTTAAAAGATTTTGCTTTAAATATGGACCGTCAGATTAAAGTAAATCAATGCGAATCATATCAATTTTTCTATAAATAGAAGTTCATTCCTTTATTATTTCTTACTTAATTCACTTTGAAACTCTGTAGAGATAAACTATAGAGAGAAAGAAGAAAAGTATCCTGCTACTTCACTACTCATATATCCAGTACTCTTCTTCTTAAGGTAAGGGGTATTATTTCTTTTGTATTCATTAAGAGAACTTCTGTTATTCCATTTTTATTATTCTGTTGGAATAACCTGTATACGCGGGCTACCCTATACTTGGTGAAATTCTCCTGTTATTCCATTCTTTATTATTCTGTTGGAATATCTTTTCTGTACATTTTATGCTGGACATGGTTCCGTCTTTACTATTCTCTGGAATATCCTGTCTGTGCGTTTTACGCTGGACCTGGTTCCGTATTTATTATTCTGTTGGGAATAACCTGTGAGACCCCAGATTTTATGAATAAAGAATTAATTTTCTCAAAATATTTTTTTTTATATTATGGTGTGAATTTGTGATAATGTTATAGTTGTGGGTAATATTTATAAATTTTGCAAAGTATGCAAGTTGTCATATTATATTCGATTGGTCGGGGAATATTCGTTTTTAACAGGAAATATTCATACGACGGCACAATCATTGGTGGACCCCACAACGGAATTATTATCATTGATTGAGAAAAACGCACAAAAATATTTTATTAAAAATAACGACGGAAGTTTTACCGTTGATACTGTTGAACTACTCGGTAGTAAAAGTATAGTAATACGCGTTGTTGCATAGTGGCACACGGTATTGATTATTGATATTTATGTGAGAAGTCACTCAGTTTTGTTCAATTATTGCTACAATAGTTCTTTGACAAGATCTCTCACATTATTTGATTCAATTATTGTTAATTTAGAAGTTTTGTTTTATTCAGATTATTAACGTAATAAAATAGAAACATCTTTTTATATAAAATAGAATACTTTATTAAAGTTATTCTATAAATAGAATATATTATATTCTATTACGTTATGTAGTGTTTTAGATAGTAATTTTTTTTATATAAAAATGTATACTTTATTAAAGTTATTCTATAAATAGAATATATTATATTTTATTATGCATAGTGTTTGCATAGTGCCCGCATAGTTAAAATCTTTTTATATAAATTGAATATATTATATTTTATTTAAAAGATTTTTCTTTAAATATGGACCGTCAGATTAAAGTAAATCAATCTGGACCATTCATGGATTAGTTACTATGCATTCTATTTTCCTATAAATAGAAGCTCATTCCTTCATTATTTTCTTACGAATTCACTGAACTCTAGAGAGAGAAACTATAGAGATAGAAGAAAGTTTTCTACTACTTCACCGCTTTTATATCAAGTATTATTTTACTAAGGGATATATTATTCTTTTGTATTCAAGAAGAGAACTTCATTATTCCATTTCTTTATTGTTCTCGTTGAATAACTCAGATAATGCCGGCTACCCTATACTTGGTGACATTCTTCTATTATTCTGCTTTATTATTCATCGGAATATCCTCGTCATCTGTGCTATACGGGACCGGTTCCATTTTTTATTATTCCGTCTTTATTATTCGTCGAATATCCTATCTCGTATATACTGGCGGACTGGTTCCATCATTTATTATTCCGCATTTATTATTCTCATTGGAACATCCCGTCGATTGTGAACCCTCGACTGTTCCGTTATTATTATTCATTGGAATAACCGTCTCTATCGGCAAGTACCGCATGCGTAGTGATATCTTTTGTTATTCCATTTGGTATTATACTCATTGATTAAAATTTTGACTTCTATACTCCATGAAATTAGTGGAATATCCTTGATATCTGCGCTTCATCCAAAGATCTTTCCATGGAAATATTCTTCCGAGCATTCTTGAATTTTACTCTACAAAGCAAAGATCATGTTGACAAATTGGGCGTTATTGGTTCATGGATAAATTAATTCTTGAACTTGTTTTATTGAATTCTTATATCATTGTCATCATCCTCATGTTTATATTATGTTGAAAGTCATCTGTGGCCTGTAGTGCATAGATGGACTTGGTATGATTATGACCAGGGATTATGCGGTGTAATCATGACCGTAATGTTACAAATGATGTGAAAATTAAAAGTCCTCATTGGCCCATAGTGCATTGATGGACAGTTTTTGGTATGATTATGGCTATGGATTCTCTTCGGCCAAGGGAGCAAAGATGAATTATTTTATGGCATGATCAAGACCGTTGATGAAAACACGATTATCTTTAGCCCTTAGTGCATGGATAATTCGTGGTCGTGATACTAAAGAATATCCTTGGCCTGTAGTGCAGGGACGAATTAATGATGTGGATTATTTTTTTGAGCCGAGTCTCAACGATAAAAGTGATGAAAAACTTTTTAAATCATAAAAGATAGTAGATTTCATTCTCTACTTGACTTTTTAATGGATTGCTTGTTCATTGCAGCTTAAACTTGATATTTATTATATTTTATCAGTTTAACATTGTTGAAGGCTAACGATAAATTATTCTGCATTATCTTAGTCATAATATTTCTTACTGGGCTAGTTGAGCTCACCCTTCCTTTCACTTTTCTCTTCAGGAAATGAAAATATAGTTGGGACGAGTCGGGGAACGGAGTGATGGTCCAGAAGATAGCATTAGTAGTCCTCACTATTCTGTGAAATAGAGTGATAATAATTGTAATGAGGACTCCTTTTGAGTTTGTATAATCTCTAGTAGATAATATTTGTATTCAAACTCACAGTTTATGTTTTGTCGTATTATACATCACAGTTGTATTACTAAGTTGTATTTGAATTCTGTACCATGTAAGTGGCGACCCAAGATGGATGATGTATACCTAATTTTGGGGCGCTATAATAACCCGCCTGTGGTCTCTATCGCATGCCTGGTGAATCCTTCTGTTATTCCATTCTTTATTATTCTATTGGAATAACCTGTCTATGTGGATTACCACATACATGGTGAACGATCCTTTGTATTTCATTCCTTGTTAAATTATGGAAACGATCTGTTTACGTGGATTATGATGAAAGTCATAATAAAAGCATTGGACTAATGTAGATCATAGGTATATGTTGTGACGCCCCCAAAATAGGTATACATCACCCATTATGAGTTGTCAATACATGGTACAGAAACAACTACAACTTTATTATTACAACAGTAAAACTGTGAGTTTGAATACAAATATTATCTTCTAGACAATATCTATACTCAAATAAATTCTCATCACATTTATTGATACATTATTTTACAAAAATGGTGAGGATTACTAAACAACTCTCTCTAGAACCTTCATTCCATACCCCGACTGCATACTTCTATATTCTCCCTCCCGAGAAGAAAAAAATGGAACGAAAAGGAAAAGGGTGAGCTCAACTAGCCCAAAGAAAGAATATTATGACTAAGATAATATACAACAAATTATCATTAGTCTTCAACAGGAAAAAAATCTAATAGAATACAATAGATAAAAAGTTTTAAATCAATATTCGCGTGAAATAATAATTCATTAGAAGAGTTAAGTAGAGAATGCAAACTACTATCTTCTATGTATGAATTTAAAAGTTCATCGTCTATCTTTTATCCCTGTAACATCAATCAATATATATCTGGAATCAAATATTCATCTTTGCACTACAGGCCAAAGATATTCATCAGTTGGTCATGTTCATCTAAACACCTGTTCATCTTTGCACTACGGGCCAAAGATATTCATCAGAAATCATTCATCTTTGCACTACAGGCCAAAGATATTCAATAATATCATCATTTAAGACTAAGGATGATGAAAAATATTTTTAAAGAAACGAATCCAGTGAAACAAAAGGACAATGATTAAGGATTAAGGATTCGTACTTTGTTTTATCCATGTCCAACAATACCTCAAAAATAACCATAGTGGTGTAAAATTCAAGAATGATCAAAACATGGATACAATCAAAGCTAGTATCCGTAATAGATATTTTAGACGAAAAGGAAAATTTTCATTTTCGATGAATAAATAGTCAGATTCGTGAATAATCATCAGATATCGTGGATAGTGTCGATACGTGAATAAGAACCCCAACACTAAAAGTTCCAAATTTGATTAAAATTTCGGATCAATACTTGACATAATGATATTAGAATAAATAATATCATTAAAAAAAAAATAATATCCCTTACCTCGAAAGATCGATCTTCTAAATTGAAACAGGATATAAAGGCTATGACTTGAACTTGCAATCGTATAGCAATACTCAAAATATACTCAAAATACTCACAAGAATAAGCTCGATAATATAGAGAGAAAAAACTTGAGTTTCGGTGTGATTTTCAATTCTAACCTAAGCACCTATTTATAGAAAATGCTTAGAACACCAAAGTAGAAAATTTAATATAATATTAATATATATAAAATTTTTCCTATGCACACTCTTATAAACTGAAATCAGCTCATTTCAACAACCAACCAAGCCCACCAAACATATCAAAAACGTTTTTCTAATTTAAATTATTTTAAACTTTCAAAATCAATTATTTGAACTTGAACTTCAATAATTCATAATAAATAGCCCTTTTATCGGAAAAATTGAATCTCACGTAGTTTTTATAGGAAATCCAATTCTCTACAACTTTGCGTAAGAAAGTTTTTCCAAATTCCAAATAAAAATTGAACCAAAATCCACAAATGGGCTATTTTACAAAATATAATCAAATTTCAAATAAGAAATGGGGTCCAATTTACACATAAAACATGCTTTAAATATTTTTGGTAACAAAAATACTCCTCCTCCACATATACTCATATATCCCACATTCATCGTAAAAATATCATCATTATTATATTATTAAAATATAATAATATATTTAAATGAATTATTTTATCAAAAAAATAAATTTTCAATTTTCAACAATTGTCACATTAAAAATTTTCTCCATCTATATCCATATAAAATCAATATTTTCCTCATCATATGAATCAATAATTAATTATTCACAAATAATATTACGTAATCACAATATTGACAACCAAAGTGCGGTTCCTGGAAGAGGGGCTTTCCAATAAGAATTTCTCCTTCTTGCAAGCAATTAGGTGACCAAACATCTCTTTAGATGAACTTTCTAGACATTGCCAATAATGTTATCTAATAATATTATTCAGATAATATGAATTATTGCTCATATAATGAAAAATACTTGTGTAATGACAATTATTGAAACAACAACAATATAAAATATCAACGCAAAGAATTATTAAATCAATAAAATAAAATATAAAGAATTATCGTGCCCATTATTGAGTAGTGCCTTCACGTAAGAATCAATAATTGGTGCAATACTGCAGTGCCTTTCTTGTTTTTAACCACCGAGTATTTTTAACAAGATAATGCTTGAGAATAACTACGCCTGCTTATTTTTAAACAACTTATATTTATCGCTTTCTTCATCCAATCGCTTTTTTAGTTATGGGGCCCACAAAAGATCTGGCCTTGACGCATTTAATATTCCCCGACAAAGAAGAAATATTCCACGACCAAACGAATATTCCCCGACAACAATGAATATTTTATAACCACTTGCTTATTTTGAAATATTTGCATATTTTACCCATAACTATCCACATTAATCAAATCAACCCTTACTATTTCAAAATAATAAATAGAGAAATTAAATTTCATTAATAATAAGTTGGGGTCTTACAACCTCCCTCCTTATGAAATTTCGTCCTCGAAATTGACGACGTACCTGTGTTTTCAAAAGGTGAGGATACCTCGCTTTCATTTCCGTTTCCAATTCCCGTGTCATTTCCTCTATAGCATGATTCATCCACAAAACTTTAACTTATGGTATGACATTTGCACGTAGGACATGCTCCTTCCTATCCAAGATCTTGACATGTACCTCCTCATACGTTAAGTCTTCAGCTATCTCATCCGGTTCCAACTCTATAACGTGGTTCGGGTCTTTCACATATTTACTGAAGTACGAGATATGTGAAACACATTATGAACACGAGACATACTTGAGGTAACGCGAGTCTATAGGCTACATTTCCTACTACTCGGTCAAGAATTTGAAATGGACCAATAAATCATGGATTGAGCTTTCCTCTCTTCCCAAATCTTGTAACTCCCTTCCATGGAGCAACTTCGTAACAATACATGATCCCCTATACTAAATTCCACGCCTTTTTCGATGAAGATCCGCATAACTCTTTTTGTCGATCTTGTGCCGCTTTGTATATGTTGTCGAATAATTTGGATCTTTTAGGGTGAGTCATACGTATTAACTTCGGGTCCCAATAATGTTGCTTCACCCACCTCATCCTAACATATTGGAGAGCGCCACTTTCGTCCATATAATGCTTCAAATGGAGCCACACCTATACTTGCACGATAACCTTGTTGTTGTAGGAGAATTCCACCAATGGTAAATACTTATCCCAACCGCCTTTGAAGTCTAGGACACGTAGTCTTAATAGATCTTCAAGAGTTTGAATAGTCCTCTCGATGATTGTCCGTCCGTTTGAGGATGGTATGCCGAATCAATCAGAAATCCGCGCCCCATAGTTTTTTGCAAGCTAACCCAAAATCTTGAAGTGAATCTTGGGTCACGATCCGAAACTATGGATACCGGGCATGCCATGCAACCTCACAATCTCATTTACATATATACTAGCAAAGACGTTCAAGGAATAAGTCTCCGTGATCGGCAAAAAATGAGCGGACTTGGTTAATCTATCAATAATAACCCAAATAGCATTGATGCCTTGAGAAACCGTAGGAAGACCCGTAAATTTAAATCCATGGTAATGTGTTCCACTTCCATTTTGGAATCTCAAGTGGTTGCAAATCTGACCCTTAGGTACTAGATGCTCTACTTTACACACGCCGACAAGTTAAACACATCGAGATAAACTTTGCAATCTCTCTCTTCATATTGTTCCACCAAATTGTATGTCGAAGATCACGATACATTTTAGTACTTCCGTGATGGATTGCAAATGGTGTATTGTGTGCCTCCATCATAATCTTATACTTCAAATCGAGTCGTTAGGAACACAAAGTCCGGAGTGAACTCAAGTATTCCTTCTTCATCAATTCTCGCTTCCAATAGCACCTTCTTGTACTTTCTTCTTCATACGCATCATCCCGGCCCGAATTCGGTGGCTTGAGCAACCTTAACTTTTTCTATTAAAGTTGGCTCTATGCGTATACTTGACATCATCGCACTCATTCCTGCATATGATCTTCTACTCAACGCGTCAGCTACCACGTTCGCTTTTCCAGGATGGTATTGAATAGTGTGGTCGTAATCTTTCAACAACTCAAGCAAACGTCGTTGCCGCATGTTGAATTCCTTTTGCGTGAAGAAATATTTGAGGCTTTTATGGTCTAAATATATCTCCACTTTCTCTCCATATAGATAGTGCCTCCAGATCATTAGCGCGAAAATGACTGCTGCCAACTCTAGATCATGAGTAGGATAATTCCTCTCATATTCTTTAAGTTGTCGCGAGGCATAGGCTATGACTTTCCCACGTTGCATGAGAACACATCCTAACCCTTTGCTCAAGCATCATTTGAGAATAACAAATCCATCCGAACCAGATGGTATTGTTGAAACAGTGCAAAATGAGTCTCTCTTGAGCTCTTGAAACTCTTCTCACATTCCTCGCTCCATACGAATTTTATATCTTTCCGAGTCACCGAGTTAATGGAGTAGAAATTGAGAAAATCCTTCCACGAATCACCGATAATAACCAAATAAGCCCGTAAAGCTACGTTTCTTCGATCACTTTGTTGCTCCCAACTTTTTATTGCTTCAATTTTCACGGATCAACAGATACTCCATGTTTCGACACCACGTGCCCAAGGAATGCTACTTCCTCGCCGTAACTCGCATTTCTTCAACTTGGCATAAAGCTTGTTTTCACGAAGCCTTTGGAGTACCAAATTTCAAATGGTGCTCATGATCTTCACGGCTTTTGGAATATATGAGGATGTCATCAATAAAGACAACAACGAATTGATCCAAATATTCCTTGAATACTCGATTCATCATATCCATGAAAGCCGCATGAGCATTAGTCAATCCGAAAGACATGACTAAGAATTCATAATGCCCGCATCTGAAGTTCTAAAGGCGCTTTGGAATATCCTCAATTCTAATCTTCACCGATGATATCCGAATCGAAGATCGATCTTTGAAAAAAATCGTGCCTGCAGAATCGGTCAAACAAGTCATCAATACGAGGTGTAGGATATCTATTCTTGATGGTCACATGGTTCAATTCCCCGATAGTCAATACTGAAGTCACATACTCCCGCCTCTTTCTTCTTTACGAATAAAACAGAGCACCCCAAGGAGATGTACTAGGTAAGATGAAACAGATGTCCAACAATTCCTCAGAGTTGGACCTTTAACTCCTCAAGTTCAATAGGAGCCATTCGATATGGGGTTTTAGAAATGGGCTTTGTACCAGTTCAAGATCAATAAAGAATTCAACTTCACTTTAAAGGGTAGACCGGAAGTTCTTCGAAAATACGTCCGGAAAGTCAATAACAACAGAATATTATTCAAATTTGACGTGTCTTTATTCAAATCCATAACATGGGCTAAGAAAGCTTGACATCCGCTTTTCAATAAACGAATAGCTTTATGATTAGATATATGATGTTGATTGATTTTAATGGTTTAGTTGCTTGAATTAAATAACAGTTGGTTAGGAATATGAAAACTAACAACCTTACGAAAAACAATCAATTTTGGCATGATGAGTAGTTAACCAATCAATCCCTAAAATAACATCAAAAATAAGTATCTTTAAAGAGATAAGGTCAACAGGTAAGGTGATGGTGTTAGGTTTGTAATATTCATAACGCAATCAAATTGCAAAAATAATGCGGAAGCGTGGAAAAATCAGAGTTTAAAATTTTTACAAACCATATACCCGGATCACCCTTTATGCATAATTATTAATTAAACGAAAAGATAAAGAATAAATCATACCCTTGAAGATCGAGCTTCCTCAGGTACAAGTTCACCTCCAACTCCTTTCGCTCAATCTTGAATCCACCGGGTTTGGTTCCTTCCTTTGATCAACGTTAGCCACCCAAATGTTTGGCCTCTAGAGGTGATCCACCAAGGAAGATAAAGATTCAAGAAGATGGGTGTTTTTGGCTCAAACCCTAGTTTTTCCTATCTCTATAGAAAAAGGGTACTCTCCAACAAATTGGAATTATTACGTTGTAAAAAGTCAACAACCCATACCACCCATAATAAGACTCTCTTATTTATCGATGTGGGCAACCCTCCTTAACAATTAAGGAATTGGGTTTTTAATTAATTAATTCTTTTAATTAATTAAGCTCCCTAATCTTATTAGGGATAATTAATTAAACTCCTTTAATTAATTTTCCTTCCTAATCCAATTAGAATAAATGAGAGTACTTATATTAAATTAATTCCTAAACTCTTTTAGAAATTAAAATAATAATAATTGTAATAATATTAATAAGACTCCTCTTATTAATTTATATTTAATATTTCTAAAATATTAAATAATAATATTAAGCTATTTAATTTATTCTATCACCATAGATTAAATTAAATATACTTAACATATTATTACGATTATGCCATTAACTTCTTAAATAATTATTCTTCCTTTTATGGTGTGACCCTTTAGGTTCTCCATATTAAACCTATTGTGAATAAATCAATTAGAACAATTCTAATCTTATTTAAATAAATAAATTAAACAATTAATTTATTTAAATAAATAATATTTATTCTACAATAGGATAAGCCTCCCTAGCGATCAACGACTTTCCGGATAATATAGATTTCAACATTAATCATTAAAGAACCTTTGAGTAAATAGTTACAAATAATTCAATCCTTCCACCATACAATGTCCCAATTAAATATAAGACATGGAATTACCGTCAAGTCTTATTTTATTTAATTATATGTATTTCGACTCTTAAATGCACAACTCCAAATAATGCAAATTAGAAACTCCTTTCTAATTTCATTCTCATAACCAAGGACTACTGGGTTGTCATTTATCGAATCACATAGACATTTCTCTTCTTTTATTAGAAGTGGTAGATTCTTTATCGATCATACATTATCTCCATGTACAACTTATTATACCCAAGCATACCCTTTGATATACCCTAAGGGTCTTAAGGAATAAGTCAAAGTATAACTCATCATACACAAGATACTATGATGATCTCAAGTCCAAGGATCACTTGTACTACTATCACTACAGAATTCCTATTGACAGCAAATAAAACTCCATTAGGTATTCCTTAGCGAGCCACGCTCAAAGTGAACTTATTCTCTAATAAGCACCTACATACTTGCTTTAGTGTCTCCACAAATGATCATGAGATCAATCATCCTCATCCAATGAAAGCAAGCAACGTATGTACCAATCTATCCGGATTCACTAATCCCCAATTTAGTAATCCAATGATTGGGAACTATTTTAGTTTTAAGCTTTCTAAGAATTTAGATCTCATTAGAATGATCATCATCATTATTCTAAAAGCATTGCTTAAAACTATGGGTTTATCACATATTATAAAACAAAGATCATGTAGATAATTAAAAGCCTTTAATAAATTAATACTTTTTATTAATAAATGAATAAGATTGTTACAAAGTATATGCTTTATCATCAAACATGATTGGCTTGTGTGTATACTACTTTCAATCTCCCACTTGCACTAAAAGTCAATCGTCATGGTATCTTTATACTCTTCTTCTGGGCTGACGATTATCCTGTTTGTTGGATAAGCTTTAGTTAATGGATATGTAATGTTGTTCATGAGAGTCCACTATCTCTATAGTGATTTCCCATCTTTCAATGATTTTAATAATCAAATGAAAGTGCCACAACACATGTTTAGATCCAAGTAGAGACTTAGGAACTATTCCTAGTTCTGTAATGAACTTTTAATCCAAACAATCAACTTGCAGCTTCATTTATAGCTATATACTTTGTCTTTATCACTAAACCAACAACTCTTTCATTGTTTGGAACCTTTCCAATTCAACGCACTTCACCGCTCAAGATAACGCTTTTACCTTAAAGTGGATTTTCTGTCTTCTTCCGTCTCGAAAAACTTGAGTCTGCTAAGCCCTCTAGTTTTAATTTAGACCCACCATGTATGCTCACATCTTTAGTGCCGGTTAAGAACTTTAAGATATTTTTCACTGTCTTACAGTGATCTTCTCCAGAATATGACTGATCAACATCAGGTCTCATACATTTCATTGCATACATGATTGTCACTCATGTGACCTCTCTTTTCGTGAGTCTGTGGGGACTATTAAGAGATACACTCCATAGCTCATCGACATGAGACATCTCTTGAGTTTGCCATGCTAAACGACTTTAGCATCAAATGAATATACGTTCCTCGGGTTAAGTTGAGCATTCTTTTAAATCTATCTATATAGATTTTATCCCCAATTAAGATACTCTTCCCAAATCATTCGTGGAGGAATGTTTAGACAACTTTATCTTTACCGATTGTAGCATTGGTATGTTATTCCTCATCCTCATCCGTAGTATATCAACATATAATACTAGAAATTTCACGACGCTCCCAATCGACCCTTTTGTACACACTAGAAGTCTTACCTCATCGAATGTAACTCGGATCATCATCTTCATGATGTGTATCTCATCATCATCATCCATGATGAATCCATACCTCCTAGGTATCTTCTTGATTATTCCGCATTTAAGATTCGGTTGTGGTACAATAGGTCTATCTACGTGTTCCTTTTATTTGACTTATAGTGTTTTGTGGTTCTTGAACTCTTCAAGATCTATTATCCTCCCACTAGCCCTTTCAATGATAAACACCTTTATCTTAGAAGGCGCTGTTTTCATAACAAACACCTTTTGCTAAGTAGAATTATAGAACATATACCCTAAACTTACTTTAGGATTCCCACAAATCAGACATGTCAAATCTTGTCCCAAGCTTATCCTTTGAAACGTTTTCACATAAGTTGGACAACCCCTTATCTTAACATACTTAAGATTAGGAATCCTCCCCGTCCATAACTTTTATGGAGTCTTGGGGCCTGGACTTTTGAGGTTACCTTTTTTGTAGATATGTCAAACCATTTCTAGGACATGGCCCTGAAGATACCGGAATGTCGGTAAAATCATTATGGACCGCACTGTGTCCAACAAGGTACGATTTTTCATTCGGATACATCAATATATTATCACGTGTCGACGATGTGTCCATTATGAGAAAACCATTTGAGATGATCTAGAAACTTATTGCAAGTATTTATTCCTTGATCTAATCAAAGAATCTTAATACTTTGCCAATTTGTTTCATTTCAATTCTTTGAACCTTTCAAATAATTCACAATCAGATTTCAAACAAATACACACATTCAACTATTTGAATGATCATCTCCTTTTCTTATACTAATTTGTTCAATATACAAAATTATTTTCATGTAAGTCAAGTATACAAAATTTATTAAGTAATATTCCGATTCTATACAAAACATTATTATTATAAATAGAACAACAATTGTTCTTAATTATAATACCAAAGATTTCATCATCCAACAATAAAATGGAAATAATATTTTTAACAAGAATCGAATACAATAACAACTTATCGACTTAATAGATTTGCCAGTAAGCATTGCTAAACTATAAGTTTCTATGGCTAATATGGCAACCTTTGCTACATTTCCCACACATAGATTACTTATATTTGTTTAGCTTTCTACTGCTTGGTCCCTTCATAAATCTATATTTATGATAACCAAAATCGGTATCCAATACCCAAGTAGAACCTCGACTTAAAGAAAAATTATTTTAAATCATGAACAAAAATCAGTATTGTGAATCAAACTTCACTAAGCTTTCTTTGTTAGCCTCTGCAAGACGCTTCTCGCAGCTTTCTTTCAAAGGTCCAAGCTTATTACGGTGGAAGCAAACTCCTTTGCTATCCAGTATCGCTTTTGTTCTTATTATCCTTTGTTTATGCCTTTCATTTACCTTCTTTGAATCGTTCTTCTTTTTCGAAGATCCTTTGGCCCCTACCAAGAAGACTTGGTTTTTCTTGGTTGAAAGTGACTCTCAACATTTTTCAATATGTTAAGCAAATCAATGAAGTTGATATCTAGCTTGTTCATATGAAAAATTCACAACAATTGTGAAAGGAGTCCGGAGTGAGTGCAAGATCAAATCTCGCTCAACTCTCCATCCATGACAAAACCAATTGTCCTAATTGATCAATCAAATTGATTATGTTAAGAACTTTTGTCTGTACTATAGTGCCATTGGCCATTCTAGATCGGAGAGCTCCTTAGATATCTCGATATCTATCGGTCCATACTTTCCTCACCATCAACTACTTGATGTGCGGGAATATAGTAGAGAGCATCCATAGTTTCATCCGACGTCAAGCTCAAGTACTATGGATGCGAGCATGATGCATTGAGCCAATCAGTGCATCATCTTGCCACTTTCTAAAAGTAGCAATCTCTTCCTCGAGGCATTGTCTCGCAACCATTGCGTAGGATAGGCGATTATGACATAAGATAGCTTTTTCAAATGATGAACTATTCTCAAATTCCTTAACCAATTCGCTTAATTCTATTCCCCGATTAATTTAGCATCTAATATGCTTCGTAGTGATAGTAATTTAGACATTGTAAAATTCTATAAATGAATTTGTAATTAACAACATTTTAACATACATTCTTTTATTAATTACCAAAATAATTTAGGTCTTCTTTTAAATTGGTATCTCCCACTATTTTCTTCAAACTATATTACCCTCACTTATATAGTTCTAAGAAAATCTAATTAAAGATTTGCTAATGAGAATAAGGATCCCATTTCAAATGTATATAGCCTTGTGGTGACACAACAAACTATATATAAATAAATAGGTAGACAACTTTTTGTCAATTACATCAACTATACAACTCCTTGTATTTTGCCTCTTAGATTATTTTGATCAAGTGGTGGCACATCCAAATCAAAATTATCCAAGTTAAGTCCACCTAGCACTCCATATATTCAAAAAGAAAAATATCATCCTTGTGGTGACACAACAAAATAATATTGTTCAATTTTCTTTATAAGCATCAAATGTGATAAATTAACATCTTAAATACTTAATACTTGCCTTGTGGTGACACAACAAACTCATATTAAATATTTAATACTCTATTAATTTTATCATGCTAGAAGGCGATGTTCGATATTCCAAATATCTTTGAACGCTAGACTTAATATAAAAATTGAGGGGTTTGTTATTAATTATCTCATCTTGTTTAGCGCATGCATTATTATATATATAAAATACGCTATTATATTAATGAACATGCAAGCATGTTTGCATAATATATAATATATATATATATATAGTATAAGCATGCACATATATAGAATACTATATTCTACCCTTGATTGATTATGGACTTTTATTCTAGTTTGGTTCACTAGAGCCACCAAGTGAACCAAAAGGTCAAACCCTAGGGGTGCAAGAAATAATATTTAAATATAACTATTACATTTAAACCCTGAAAGCTTCATTACAAACGGGTCTTCAAGCGCTCTCGCTTCCTTAATCTCCAATTTTTCAAAATTAATTCTAACTATTCCT
This sequence comes from Panax quinquefolius, assembly GCA_020205615.1. Taxonomy (NCBI): domain Eukaryota; kingdom Viridiplantae; phylum Streptophyta; class Magnoliopsida; order Apiales; family Araliaceae; genus Panax; species Panax quinquefolius. The sequence goes on along the minus strand of JAINUW010000722.1, from coordinate 387,603 downwards.
ATTACAAAACTATTTTAAAATAAATAGAAACCTTGATCGCTAGAATCAAGGGAAGTACATGGGAGGAGATAGAATTTACATTAAGAAAAAAATTAGAGAAGACGAGGCACGCAGAATCCTCATTTAAATAAACCCATATACATTCACGCATCCAACTAAAATAAAATCCAATCACATCGTCATTAATAGTCCATAATCAATCCCATTTATTATCATACACATCATCATATGCATCAATAAATAACATTTCATCTTATGAATAATAAACATTTAATATATATATTGATATCATTTAATGGGCAAATTTAGTTAGTATAAAATCTAATTTTGAATCAAAATAAACTCCTTTATTTTAATCCAAATTTAAATCAAAATAAAACTATTTTATTTTAATTTATCTAATTTTGAATAAAATAAACTATTTTATTTTAATCAAAATCTTTAATCAAAATAAACTCCTTTATTTTTTTTAATTAATTATGGAATCCAATTTTAATTAAAAAATGGAATCCAATTCCATGTTAAAAAAAAATCTTTTATTTAAAATATGAAATCTTATTTCATATTTAAATAAACATTTAAATGATTATTTCTTCTTTCCTATTCACAAATAAACTCCTTTATTTTGAATAATATGAAATCTTATTCCATATTTAAATAAACTCCTTTATTTAAGGAAAGATCAATTTCAACTCCAATTAGTTATCATGGAATCCAATTCCAACTCTAATTAGTTAGCATGAAATTTAATTTTAAAATTAAAATAAATCTTTTATTTTAATATTAAAATAAACCTTTTATTTTAAGATTAAAATAAACTTTTATTTTAATTATAAAATTATTAAGATTAAATAAAACTTTATATTTTAATATTAAAATAAACCTTTTATTTTAAAATTAAAATAAACCTTTTATTTTAATTATATAATAATTAAGAATATATATATATATATATATATTCGTAATATATTATTATATATATATAATATTTCCGTTGGTGGTCCTTTTCCACGTGATCAAGCCTTGCCTTTCATGCCAAATTCCTAGGATAGATTATATATAATATATATATATACTCCTGATTTTGTTTAAAAATCGTGCAACACTGATAACTTTTGTGGCCGGAACCAACAGCTTAAAACCAGCAGCTTAAAAAAAAACGGAACATATCATTTTTGATCCCCTCGATTTTCGTGCGTTATCTGTTCTGCCGAAATCCTTGAATTCTTGTTTTTCAAAAAAAAAAAATTCAAGTTGCTTTTTAAAATCATTACATGATAAACAGCTGCTGGAAATTTTCCGTGCGTCACGTGGTTGTTTCAAAGCTGCTGATTCGTGGTCCTTATTCACGGCTTTTTTTTTTTTTTTTTATTTTAAATTTTATACAATAAAAATTATGCCCAATTAAATTGTTCTAAACACATATCAATATACATATCAAATCTGAACAATTAATAATTCGCATAAAGGTTTGGCTCTGATACCACTGTTAGGTTTGTAATATTCATAACGCAATCAAATTGCAAAAATAATGCGGAAGCGTGGAAAAATCAGAGTTTAAAATTTTTACAAACCATATACCCGGATCACCCTTTATGCATAATTATTAATTAAACGAAAAGATAAAGAATAAATCATACCTCAAGATCGAAACTTCCTCGTGTACAAGTTCACCTCCAAATCCTTTTCGCTCAATCTTGAATCCACCGGTTTGGTTCCTTCCTTCGATCAACGTTAGCCACCCAAATGTTTGGCCTCAGAGGTGATCCACCAAGGAAGATAAAGATTAGAGAAGATGGGTGTTTTTGCTCAAACCCTAGTTTTTCCTATCTCTATAGAAAAGGTCTTTCCAACAAATTGGAATTATTACGTTGTAAAAAGTCAACAACCCATACCACCCATAATAAGACTCTCTTATTTATTGATGTGGGCAACCCTCCTTAACAATTAAGGAATTGGGTTTTAATTAATTAATTTTTTTAATTAATTAAGCTCCCTAATCTTATTAGGATAATTAATTAAACTCATTTAATTAATTTTCCTTCCTAATCCAATTAGGAATAAATGAGAGTATTTATATTAAATTAATTCCTAAACTCTTTTAGAAATTAAAATAATAATAATTGTAATAATATTAATAAGACTCTCTTATTAATTTATATTTAATATTTCTAAAATATTAAATAATAAATATTAAGCTATTTAATTTATTCTATCACCATAGATTAAATTAAATATACTTAACATATTATTACGATTATGCCATTAACTTCTTAAATAATTATTCTTCCTTTTATGGTGTGACCTTTGCGGTTCTCCATATTAAACCTATTGTGAATAAATCAATTAGAACAATTTAATCTTATTTAAATAAATAAATTAAACAATTAATTAATTTAAATAATATTTATTCTACAATAGGGATAATGTTCTCCCTAAATGATCAACGACTTTCCGATAATATAGATTTCAACATTAATCATTAAAGAACCTTTGAGTAAATAGTTACTGTGATAATTCAATCCTTCCACCATACAATGTCCCAATTAAATATAAGACATGGAATTCTCGTCAAGTCTTATTTTATTTAATTATATGTATTTCGACTCTTAAATGCACAACTCAAATAATGCAAATTAGAAACTCCTTTCTAATTTCATTCTCGCCGCCAAGGACTACTTGGGTTGTCATTTATCGAATCACATAGACATTTCTCTTTTTTTAAGTGGTAGATTCTTTATCGATCATACATTATCTCCATGTATAACTTATTATACCCAAGCATACCCTTTGATATACCCTAAGGTTCTTAAGGAATAAGTCAAAGTATAACTCATCATACACAAGATACTATGATGATCTCAAGTCCAAGGATCACTTGTACTACTATAACTACAGAATTCCTATCGACAGCAAATAAAACTCCATTAGGTATTCCTTAGCGAGCCAATGCTCAAAGAACTTATTCTCTAATAAGCACCTACATACTTGCTTTTAGTGTCTCCACACAAAAATGATCATGAGATCAATCATCCTCATCCAATGAGCAAGCAACGTATGTACTCAATCTATCCTGGATTCACTAATCCCCAATTTAGTAATCCAACGATTGGGAACTATTTTAGTTTTAAGCTTTCTAAGAATTTAGATCTCATTAGAATGATCATCATCATTATTCTAAAAGCATTGCTTAAAACTACGGGTTTATCACATATTATAAAACAAAGATCACGTAGATAATTAAAAGCCTTTAATAAATTAATACTTTTATTAATAAATGAATAAGATTGTTACAAAGTATATGCTTTATCATCAAACATGATCGCTTGTGTGCATACTACTTTTCAGATGGTGCCAACTTAAATCAAACAAGATTTATAAACAATGGATGTGATGAAAGTTTCTCTAACGGAGTTTCCACAGATAGGTCAAAGTCTAATTTCTCCTGAGTCAAGTTTAAACGTTGAGCACAAGCAGAGAGATAAATGAATGGGTAGCACCGATTCAGTAAGGTATAAACTTCGAAGAATTTATAAATAGCTTACCCGTGATCACCTCGTTTGGGTTCTCGCATTTTGACCAATCCACAACAAACGCTCTTCCGTGAACCGTTGACTTTGACTTTTACGGAGATGATTTTTTGAGTCACCGTCCCTCATTTAACTAGGTTTCGCTATTCATAGATAATCTCGAAATTTATATGTCCTTCCTTTCCACAATTATAGCATACCTTGAATCTGTTGTAGGGCGCTTGGTGATATGTCCTTCTTTCCGCATTTATAGCATATAATGGGTGGTCGTTCTCCTCCTTTAGAACCGATTCTTTCGCCAAGACTTGTCCTTCTTAAATGGTCGTTGTTAAATCTCCTCTTTTAAAATCTCCTCCCCGACTTCGCTTTTTTTTTATTTTCATGGCCATGATTAACACCGAGTGGTTACCATTTTTGTCCGCTCTTTTTCTTTCTCCGTTTGGTTATCGTTGTTTTGTTGACTTCTATCTCCTGTATTATCCTCGGTTGTGGTCCCTCGGTTGACCGTACTCATTATCTCGCTCTAATAATTGAGCCACTGCTTACAACATCCTAATAGAGAGAAATTTATGAGAAATGAGATATTGTCGTATCTTGGGTTTCAAACCTCTCGAAACATCCGCGTCATCGCTCCTCATTCTCCACCAAATGAGGTGCAAACTGGATAACTCTACAAACTTTGCCTCGTCTTCGAGACACCGCCATGTTATTACGCTCCAGCTTAATAAACTCCACTTCCTTCATATGACAAAACACTTTCAAGAAAGTATTTGTCATTAAATAGTTTCTGAAATGTCTCCCAAGACATCCGAAAGTCTACTGGATGGATACGCTTATAGACTCCCACCAAAGATATCTGCCTGCGCCACGGAACATAAAGGTGGCGAATGGAACCTTCTGTTCCTCCGTGCATCCCAAGACATCGAATATCTTGGTAATTTGCTTGACCCATGTTTCCGCCATGATCGGATCTCGCTTTCCTTAAATTCGTGGTCCCAACTCTTTCATCGCTGCTTGTGCGATAACCCGTGAATTGCTATCATTTCTCTTGTATTTTGAACACGAGTCTCCTCGTCTTATTTTGCATGAATCGCAAAAAAAGCTTCTAAACATCCTTCGCTTCATCATCTTTCAGTGGTGTTGTTCACAAGAGGAACATTGTCACTGTTGCGTTCTCTCCTCGTTGGTGAGTCTGAGGCATCTCCACTCGCCTCATTTCCATTGTTAATATTCTCGATCGACATTCTCAAATACTATCATAAAACAAGGGTTAATTAAGGAAATCAATATATCACATAATATCCCTATATATTGACCAACAAACAAATAAGCTTAGGTAGGACACACTAGCGAAGGATTTACTCGCTCTCCCTCCTAGTTCTATTCCCCGATCTCCGCCAGAGATCATATCCTAAGCTCGATACCAACCGTGACGCCCCAAAATAGGTATACATCACCCATTCCGAGTTGTCAATATATGGTACGAAAACAACTACAACTTTATTATTACAACAAGAAAGCTGCTGAGTTTGAATACAAATATTATCTTCTGTAGACAATATCTATACTCAAATAAATCCTCATCACATTTATTGATACATTATTTTACAAAATGGTGAGGACTACTAAACAACTCTCTCTAAAACCTTTATTCCATACCCCGACTGCATCTCGCTATATTTTTCCTCACGAGAAGAAAAAATGGAACAAAAAGAAAAAAGGGTGAGCTCAACTAGCCCAAAGAAAGAATATTATGACTAAGATAATATCTGACAATTTATCATTAGTCTTCAAGTTTTAATTCAATATTCATTGAAATAATAATTCATTAGAAGAGTTAAGTAGAGAATGCAAACTACTATCTTCTACATGTATGAATTTAAAAGTTCATCGCTCATCTTTTATCCTCGTAACATCAATCAATATATATCTCGAATCAAATATTCATCTTTTGCTACAGGGCCAAAGATATTCATTAGTTAGTCATGTTCATCTAAACACTGCTCATCTTTACACTACGGGCCAAAGATATTCATCGAAATCATTCATCTTTTTGCACTACGTGCCAAAGATATTCAATAATATCATCATTTAAGACTAAGGATGATGAAAAATATTTTTTAAAGAAACGAATCTAAAGTGAAACAAAAGGACAAGGATTAAGGATTAAAGATTCGTACTTTGTTTTATCCATGTCCAACAATACCTCAAAAAATAATCATAGTGGTGTAAAATTCAAGAATGATCAAAACATGGATACAATCAAAGCTAGTATCCGTAATAGATATTTTTTAGACGAAAAGGAAAATTTTCATTTTTCGATGAATAGTCGTATTCGTGAATAAGATCAGATATCGTGGATAATTATCGATATCGTGAATAAGAATCTAACCCGACACTAAAAGTTCCAAATTTGATTAAAAATTTTAGATCAATATTTGCGCATATGATATTAGAATAAATAATATCATTAAAAAAAAAATATCCCTTACCTCGAAAGATCAAGATTTAAATTGAAACACCTGATATAAAGCATGACTTGAACTTGCAGATATAGCAATACTCAAAATACTCACAAGAATACGCTCGATAATATAGAGAGAAAACTTCATTTACGGTGTGATTTTCAATTCTAACCTAAGACCCTATTTATAGAAAATCGCTAGAACACCAAAGTAGAAAATTTAATATAATATTAATATATATAAAATTTTCCTACGCACACTCTTATAAACCAAATCAGCTCATTTCAACAACCAACCAAGCCCACCAAACATATCAAAAAACGTTTTTCTAATTTAAATTATTTTAAACTTCCAAAAATCAATTATTTTGAGCTTCTAACTTCAATAATTCATAATAAATAGCCCTTTTATCGAGAATAATTCGAATCTCACTAGTTTTTATATGAAATCCAATTCTCTACAACTTTGCAAAGAAAGTTTTTCCAAATTCCAAATAGAAATTGACCGAAATCCATAAACGGGCAATTTTACAAGCTATAATCAAATTTCAAATCAAGAAATGGGGTCCACCGAACACATAAAAAACATGCATTAAATATTTTTGGTAACAAAAATACTCCTCCTCCACATATACTCATATATCCCACATTCATCGTAAAAATATCATCATTATTATATTATTAAAATATAATAATATATTTAAATAATTATTTTATCAAAAAATAAATTTTCAATTTTCAACAATTGTCACATTAAAATTTTCTCCATCTATATCCACATAAAATCAATATTTTCCTCATCATATGAATCAATAATTAATTATTCACAAATAATATTACGTAATCACAATATTGACAAACCGTGTGGTTCCCAAGAAAGAGGGCTTTCCAATAAGAATTTCTCCTTCTTCGCCAGCAAGCATTAGGTGACCAAACCTTTCCTTAGATGTAACTTTCTAGACATTGCCAATAATATTATCTAATAATATTATTCGAGATAATATGAATTATTACTTCGATAATGAAAAATACTGTAATGACAATTATTGAAACAACAACAATATAAAATATCAACGCAAAGAATTATTAAATCAATAAAATAAATGAATAAGAATTATCGTAACCATTATTGAGTAATGCCTTCTTACGTAAGAATCAATAATTGGTGCAATACTGGTGTCTACCTTGTCTTTACGTTTTTAACCACCGAAAGTATTTTTAACAAAGATTATCTTGAATAACTACGCCAGTTATTTTTTAAACAACTTATATTTATCATTTTTTTCATCCAATCGCTTTCCATTATGGGGCCCACAAAAGATCATACCGCCATCAAATAATATTCCCACGACAAAGAAGAATATTCCACGACCAAACGAATATTCCCCGACAACAATGAATATTTTATAACCACTTGCTTATTTTGAAATATTTGCGTATTTTACCCATAACTATCCACATTAATCAAATCAACCCTTACTATTTCAAAATAATAAATAGAGAAAATTAAATTTCATTAATAATAAGTTGGGGTCTTACTTATGTGGTATTAGTAAGTGTTATGATGAGTTATGTTGGTTATTATGTGAAAACATGAAAGTTTCTTAGAAATCACAAAGGGTTAAAAAATCAGATTTTGGTGAAAATGGAACATGAAATTCAATTGACCATATCTCCTATTATATTTTAAATTTTTGAGTATGGTCAAGTTCTAGAGTTAGGTCTATGAGTTTTGTAACTTATCCAAGTGGAATCATTGAAAAAGGTGCTGTAGATTTTCGTGTGGACTGATTTTAGCAAAGTACGAAAAACTGCAAAATATGAAATAGGCTGCTGTCAAGATTTTAAAAGGGTTGTTTCGGCTACTTAATTTGTGAGAAAAATTTCGGCCTTTTGGGACATGAAAGTATATGGTATAAAGTACCTCCTGTCCAAAAATGAGCTCATTCTGACTTAAAATGAGCAAGTTATAACCATTTCAATATTTAGGTTTTTTCGACGAAAAACGCTATAACCGGAGTTCTATAACTCCGATGACCATGAAATTTAAACTGGAAGCTCACGTTAACATGTGTAAGATCCTGCCAATATTTTAGAATTTCTGGAGTTAATCGTGAGGTAGCTAATTTCTTAAGGAATTAATTAGAAATTAATTTTTGAAAAATAGTAAATGAATTTAAAAAATGTAAAGAAAAATATATGTTCAATATGGGACTATATTATGCCAAATCCTAGAAAAGAATAATTTTTGGAACTGATTTGGTATTTTTCATGAAAATAACCCCAAAATGCGACCACAGATTGAAAGAAACCATAAGTTGGGTGGTTATAGCCCCAAAATTACAGATATATTGCATGAAAACTATGCAAGGCAACCCCGCCCTCATAAAATATATAAAAAACGAAATAAAAAAAAAATCAAAAACTTGATTTCATTTTGTAAAAATTCCTTGCATCTTGGCAAAAAAATTATTAAAAAAGTCATAAACTTCTAATAAGAGTATTTCACGCCTCAATTGATCTTAAAATCTGCAATTCAAAGTTCGTGTTCAGATTATTAATTTATGCGAATAGAATAGAATTGAAATTCATTCTCACCACAAAAAAATTATAAAGAAGAAATTTCTTTAAAGAGAAACAATAATAGGAGGGATAAGGAAATTCACTTCGTTCGGATAATGTTTTCTAATAATATTATTCGATAATATGAATTATTCCTTCGATAATGGAAAATACCGTAGTGACAATTATTGAAACAACGATAATATAAAATATCAACGCAAAGAATTATTGAATCAATAAAATAAAATATTTGATGCAATAATTATCGTAATAATTATTGAGTAGTGCCTTTTTACGTAAGAATCAATAATTGGTGCAATATCGTAAGGTTATCGCAACAACGCCAGACATCGTGTTTTAACCAATCGGATATTCCAACAAGATAATTGTAACAACTACGCCAAGTTATTTATAAATAACTTATACTTGCTGTTTTCTTCATCCAATCGCTTTCCGTTATGGGGCCCACATAAGGTCATGACGTCGCATTTAATATTCCCGACAGTAGAATATTCCACGACCAAACGAATATTCCCAAACAACTATGAATATTTTATAACCACTTGCTTATTTAAAATATTTACAAGATTTTACCCATAACTAACTAACCACATTAATCAAATCAACCCTTTACTATTTCAAAATAATAATTAGATAAATTAAATCTTTATTTATAAAAAGTTTGGGGTCTTACAGTTGATGTTAGGCCTTTTTCTTGTAATGATCATTGTTATCATCACCCTGCTTGTCATCCTCATCTCGCTCGGGATTGTCATCATGTTGATACAATTAAAAATATAAATTATATGCCCGTAATTGAGAATTAAAGAAACAACTAAATATTGTTTTAAGTAACATGGATAATATACAACTTAAAATGAATAAAATATTTGAGTAGTCGGGGTTGACTCAACATCGGCGTAAAAGCCTCCAACAATAGAGTAACCACCATCTGTACCATCTTATCGCGTATCGAGGCAAACTGCTCCAGACGAATATCGGTACTCTCAACGGTGACCCCACCTAAAATATCTTGAGCAAGTTGATGAAGGCACGCACTACTAGGCAAGTCCTGACGACGAATTATATCGGATTCATACTAAACGTCTCCGACAATGTCGTCATAACCCTCTAGAATAACTTGTCATCCATGTCAACACTCGTATATATGAGATCGATGGTCCAACAAGTACTCTTAGACGCTGGTTAGAGCCTATGAAAATAAAAATAACTTTTCTAATAATTTATAAAGCAATATAAATTATGAAATAACGAGAAACATTGTAAAAATGAACACCTCCATGTAATATATATGCTTGTACCCTCGACAAACCCTTATTAGTGTAGAAAATATAATTATACACAATCATATTGATGTAAAACGCAAAAATGGGATAAATCATATTTTAAATTTCTTTGTAATCCAAATTAAAATTAAATATCAAACTTTTATTATATAATCAACGTCACTACAAGAAAAAAGCTTAAGTCCGACGGATTATTCCGTCGGACATATGCCTATTCAGTCGAAAATATATTATTATCGACGGAAATATCCGTCAGATATTCGGTCGTAAATAATCGCGTCGAAAATAAGTTTCGTCGAAAATTCTGTCGGAATTTCATTATCCTCGACGAACGTATCGCCGTCGGATGTGCGTCGAACATTAACTATCTTCGACAGAATATATAGGACAAAAATTTTCGTCGAATATAACAGTACCTATTTGCGACGGATGTATTCCCTCGGAATTATCTTATGTCCGACTGAAAAATAAAATAACCCACTATTCATTAAAATTGAATAATTATTAAATTCGATTTTAATTTAAATGGAGATAAAGTGTTTACTGACGGATACGTTATAATAAGATAACGTTATGTTCGATTTGAAATTAGGGTATTTCGTCATTTATTGAAAATCGCTTATTTGTTACTTCCGAGGGAAGTTCCGTCGCAACTACCTTATTCCGTCGGAATTAACTATCCTTTTTTTTAATTGTAGATTTTAAAAGTTCAGTTTCCAGGTGTTTAAACCCATTAATGTACTTGTAACCTATCACAACCCAATACACAATAATATAAACCCGTATCTCACATTCAAATATGCAACGTATCACTAAAACTTAATCTTTAACTCATTATCATTCACATTCACATTCAAATATCCACCAAAATGTTTTATAAGCTAACCAATTACAAATATAAGCTAATGTTCCATAAATGTTAAACAATATAATTTACAATAGTTGTACAGACTCAATTAGACAATACAATATATACAAAAGTTCTACAATAACATGAATATATACAAATGAACTATAAATTAGTAAAAGTATGATCATCATCGGGCGGAGGTGAACGACACTGCTCGGTGTATGGATGTCGACTCGTCTTCTCACTTCGCCATCATCGCCAAATTTAGTCGTCATCATACCCTATTGATAGAATCAAAATATAAATCATTAGTCCAGATATATATATATATATATATATATATATATGAGAATTAACAAACTAGCCTTTAATTGAAAAACATAAACAATAAGAATACCGAGTAGGTGGGGCGATTGAAAAGCCTCCTCCAAGAGGGTAATCACCATCCGAGCATCTCTACGGCTCAAGCGTCGAATCGCTTCGTGGTAATCATGTCTTTCTCGCAGAGGCCCATGCTTTATAATATCCCGAGCAATCTGGTGAAAACGAGATTTGAAGGCAATCACGATGGCAATTGAATACTTCGATAGAATTCAAATGAAAATTCCATCAGAAATATCATGTGTAATTGCATACAGAAAAACAAATTGAAAAATTTACCAGATGCTATACACTAAATGTAAGGCTGCAACATAAGTCAGAATCCCAATTTACATGCGCCATGTAATGATTAGGCATAACACAATTTTGACAACCCAATTTTCACAACAATAGGCAATTAACACAAATAATAACCCTTATAATTTCAGCAGAACACAAATAGATATAATCCATTTCAGTGTATATAGTACCAATTATCATCAATCCGAAATATATATAGTAGCAGTAATTATCATCAATATATATATAGTACCAATTTTAGTGTAATATGCACAATATAGGGCAGAAATTTATACCTAATTATACAAATTAACCATTACTAACCTTAGGCCTTAGCTAGTTTGAAAACCGGTTAAAGAAGGAGAAGGAGAAAGCAGAGTCCAACCCGGCCAGAACACAAGTCGTCGACGTCGACTGCGTAATGGAGGGTCATTTGGCAAGATCATTGCCATGGAAGGAAGGTAAGCCGTGAAGCAATGAAAAGTTGAGAGAGTGGTGAAGAGAGAGAAAGAGAGAATGACGTGCACGCCAGTGGCAAGGAAAAAGGGGTGGCGGGGGCCGTGGCGGCCAGCCGGATGGGTGGGGTGGGGAGGATGGGAGAGGAAGGAGAAATCTTGGGACCCCGGTGTGGGGGCAGGGAGGATGAGAGATGGAAGGAGATCAACTGAGACTGAGAGAATGAAAGAGGGTGGGGGCGGTGAGGAGTGATTAAACGAGCGTCTGAAATGAAAAGGCAAAAGGTGAAAGGTTTTTATCTTTATCTCCAACGGATCGTCCAATCGGACATACGCCTCTCGGAAATAGTTTAAGTTCGATTTAAAGTCTCTAATTAATGTTTTTTCGTCGAAATTACTTTTCATGCAGGATGCCAAATTGAGCGTAGCTGAAAAATATTATCGATGGAAGCGAAATTATTACAAAGTTATAAATAATTTGGCGGGGTTTGGGGACAATAATTTTGAGCCAATTTTTTAATACTTTATACTTTATAATATATATATATATATATATATATATATATATATATATACTATATTACAATAAAAATATAACGAGTAATAATATATGGTATATATACTATATATCGATTGACTCATAATAGACTTTTTAATCAAAGTTGTTCATAAGTAAGTAATTCATTATTTATTTTTAAAAGTAATATAAATTAGATTATTATTTAGTTTAAAATATTATAGAGAGAGATACATATATTGAGAGGATATGATTCGAGTAGTTAAAATTTGATTAACAATTTCGATGTAAAAAGAGTGGGTGCAAATTTCAATGGGTGCAAATTGCTTTGAAACGAGAAAGTGTAACACCCAATTTCAATGCCCAATTTCAATGAAAGTGTAAATTGATTTTACGACCTCAAAAAAAATCTATTCAATATATTAAAAAAAATCAATTTTTCAATTGAAACTGTGGCTAACATACCGCATTAGGTGGCCCCAAACTTGGCGCCAACTAGGAAGGACTAAGTTCGACTGAATTCCGTCCTAATTAATGTATTTTCGAGGGACTTATATCCGACACATTATTCCCTCGGACATAATTCTATTTCGACCGAATTTAATCCGTCGATGATACGTTAGTCGGAAATAGGCGATTTTCTTGTAGTGCGTGTTAGCTGACATTGCATAAGTTTAACCCAAATCAAAATTAAATATCGTACTGTTATTATATAATCAAGTACATGTTAGCTGCCATTGTACTAGTCTAACCCAAATTGAAAAAAATTTAGAAAGAGTGGGCAAGGGAACTCTGTCATGACGGGAGAATGAAATGTTTTAGGGTTAAAAATATTTCCTATTTTCTATAGAATTTCGTCAAGATTAAATTTGTCAAACATATGTTAATATCGAATGAATTTTCGTCGAAAATAGTAACTATTTCATCGAAATTATTATCCGCGTTGAAAGGAAATTTTCTCGTCAATGTTTGTAAATATTTAGACAGAATTCCGTCCAGTTTAATGTATATTCGACGAAATTATTTTCGATAGAATTACGCATCTTCAAAAATATGATAATTTTGACCGAATATATTCTGTCGGAACTAATTCCAGTCGGAATGAAGGCCTTTTCATGTAATGATAATGATATGTGGCTAATTAAACCCCGAAGAACAAATGGAGCCTCTAGATGTTGTAGTATAGTGTACATGCATGATTGTACAAAACTTGGTCAAACCCTAGATATTTTTTTCCTTTCCATTTTTTGTTACCTAGTGTATATAATTTTCATAAAAGCCAAATTAAGATGGCCAGTCTTCCATTAATACGACATTGAAGGAGTCTCTCTCCTCCAAAACTTCCATTAATAATTAATACAATAATATGAAAGTGGTTAATATAAAATTTATTTTGAAGTAAGTTGATCAATTGACCAATAGAATACTGACATGCAGGCAAAATTGTATGTGTGTCAGTATTCTATTGGTCAATTGACAAACTTACTAAAAAAATAACTTCATGCTAACCGAATCCCAATAATATACATACATGAGACCTAGCTTAGCCTTAATTGGTGGAATTAATATGCATATTCCCAAATCACCGAATTGAAAAAATAGAAATTAAAATGAATGAGTTGACTCCAATTCTCTAAACCACCAATATAGTACTCCAATCTTAAATAAGTGATATTTTAGAGAAAAAAAAATTGTTTCAATTTATTTGTCGTTTATAACTTTATAGAAAAATAAATTATTTACTTTCTTATATCACCCTTACTTTTTTTTATTGTCTCAATAAATTCTCTCTTGTATTAATAATTTTCAACTTTCTATTAAGGGATAGTGATGAAATTTAACACAAATTTTAATTATTAAATAATAGTATTAAATGACTTTCTTAGTTCATGTGCAAAAATTTTAAACGATACTTATTTAAGAACGGAAAGAGTATATGTATAGATGGTCGCATTTTGAGCCACAAATTTGCCCACTTCCCATATATATGGAACTCGATCTCATCGTTTTCCCAATAACGTAATTAAGTGGAGTAATTTCTAGTAGTTTTCTACTCGTTAATTACGTACGTCCAATCAGATACAGAGATGATGGGGGCTCCTACAGCTCTGCTAACAAATGATCGGCCCTTATCTCAACTTGGAGCCCCACTCTTCGTCTCTGTATTTTGTTTTTTTTTAATCGGGATAAATAACGTTTTGATCACTGATATTAGAGTTCGGTTTTTATTGTGGTTATCGAAATTTTTTTTATTATAATCGAATAACTGTACTCTTTAAATATTATAAAATGATCATTACTTAAGATTTTCGTCCAAAAAAACGGATAAAATACTGACTGTGCAAATTGGTCTCTCTCTTGCCTACGTGGAGCCCAGCTGCACAAATTCTCTTCTATGTTGCTTAAAGTGGAGTAGTAATTAATTTTATTATCTTTAAATAATAATAATAATATTAATAATAATTTCAAAATAATAGTAACAGTAATAATAATAATTTTAAAATAATAATAATAAAAATATTATTAATAATAATAATAATTTTTAAATAATAATAATTTCAAAATAATAATAATAACAATAATAATAATTTTTAAAAATTTAAAAATTTTAAAAAGATTATATAAATTATAAAACTATTTTTATATGAAGTTGATGTGTATTTAAAAATAATATTTTATTATTTTATTAATTTAAGTTATTTGAACAAGGGTAAGTTTGACAAATTATTTTTTATTCTCCATTAAAAAAATAAATTTCATACAAATATGTAGAAAGCGGACCCCAAATACAATTAATTTTAAAAAGTTAAATTTTATAAAATTAATTTTTATTAATATTATTTAAAATTATTATTATTATTATTATTTTAAAATTATTATTAATACTATTATTATGAAGACCCCAACTTATTATTAATAAAATTTAATTTTCTATTTATTATTTTGAAATAGTAAGGGTTGATTTGATTAATGTGATACTTATGGGTAAAATACTTAAATATTTTAAAATAAGCAAGTGGTTGTAAAATATTCATTATTATTTCGGGGAATATTCGTTTGGTTTAGGAAATATTCGTAGTGTAATAGGGGAATATTAAATTTACGGCCAAGTAGCCCATGTGTGGGCCCCATAACTAAATCGATTGGAGGAAGAAAACGACGAAATAAGTTGTTTAAAAATAACTACGTAGTTATTATCTAATTATCTTTGTTAAAAATACTCTAATGGTTAAAACACAAGAAGATATTTGATTGTTGCACAATTATTGATTCTTACGTAAGAAGGCACTACTCAATAATTGTTACGATAATTACTATTCAAGATTTTATTGATTTAATAATTCTTTGCGTTGATATTTTATATTGCTTTTATTTCATAATTGTCATTACACAAGATTTTTTCATTATCGAAACAATAATTCATAGTATCTGAATAATATTATTAGATAACATTATTGGTAATGTCTAGAAAATTACGTTCGAGGAGAGGTTTGGTCACCTAATCAAGCGCCAAAGAAGGAGAAATTCTTATTGGAAAACCCCTTTTTCTTGGGAACCGCTCGATTGTCGATATTGTGATTACGTAATATTATTAAGTGAATAATTAATTATTGGTTAATATGATGAGGAAAATATTGATTTTATGTGGATATAGATGGAGAAAATTTTTTAATGTGACAATTGTTGAAAATTAAAATTTTATCTTTTTTTGATAAAATAATTCATTTAAATATATTATTATATTTTTAATAATATAATAATGGTGATATTTTAACAATGAATGTGTTATATATGAGTATACTGAGGAGAAAGAGTATTTTGTTTTGAATAAATGTTTAAAACATGTTAAACATGTCGAATGACCCCATTTCTTGACCGAAATTTGATTATAGCTTGTAAAATCGCCTTTTGTGGATTTCGGTCAATTTCTGTTTGGAATTTGGAAAAACTTTCTTCTACAAAGTTGTAGAGAATTGAATTTCCTATAAAAAGTCGCGTGTTTGAATTTTCTCGACAAAAGGGCTATTTATTATGAATTATTGAAGTTACGAAGTCTCAAAATAATTAATTTTTAGAAGTTTAAAATATTTTAAATATGAAAAACGTTTTTTGTCATTATTGCGGGTCTTGCATGTGTTGAAATTTGCTGAATTCAGATCCTTAAAAGTGGGCGTAGAAATTATAATATATATATTAATATTTTATTAAATTTTCTGCTTTGGTGTTCTAAGCATTTTCCTATAAATAGGGTGCTTAGGTTAGAATTGAAAATTACACCAGAAACTGAAGTTTTCTCTCTCTATATTATCGAGCATATTCTTGTGAGTATTTTGAGTATATTTTGTTTATTGTTATACGGTGCAAGTTCAAGTCATAGCCTATATTCGATGTTTCAACTAGAAGTACTGTCTTTGTGAGGTAAGGGATATTTTTTTTTAATGATATTATTTATTCTAATATCATTATGCCGAAGTATTGATCTGAACTTTTTAATCAAATTTGGAACTTTTAGTGTATAGGGAGTTACTATATTCACGATATCACGATACTTATTCACTTAATACTTGCAGACTATTCATCGAAAAATGAAACTTTTCCTTTTCGTCCAAAATATCTATTCTAGATACTAGCTTTGATTGTATCCATGTTTTGATCATTCTTGAATTTTACACCACTATGATTATTTTGGAGGTATTTTTGGACATGGATAAAACAAAGTACGAATACTTAATCCTTAATCCTTGTCATTTTGTTTCTCCTGGATTCATTTCTTTAAAAATATTTTCATCATCCTCGGTCTTAAATGATGATATTATTGAATATCTTTGGCTGTAGTGCAAAGATGAATGATTTCGATGAATATCTTTGGCCCGTGAGTCTGAAGATGAATGTGTTTAGATGAACATGACCAACTGATGAATATCTTTGGCTCATAGTGCAAAGATGAATATTTGATTCGGATATATATTGATTGATGTTACGAGGATAAAAGATGAGCGATGAACTTTTAAATTCATACATAGAAGATAGTAGTTTGCATTCTCTACTTAACTCTTCTAATGAATTATTATTTTCATTGCGAATATTGATTTAAAACTTGTTGTCTATTGTATTCTATTAGATTTTTCCTGTTGAAGACTAACGATAATTTGTTGTATATATTATCTTATTCATAATATTCTTTATTTGGGCTAGTTTGAGCTCACCCTTTTCCTTTTTGTTCCATTTTTCTTCTCGAGGCGCGAGAATATAAGCGAGTACGCAGTCGAGGTATGGAATGAAGGTTCTAGAGAGAGTTGTTTAGTAGTCCTCACCATTTTGTAAAATAATGTATCAATAAATGTGATGAGGATTTATTTGAGTATAGATATTGTCTGAAGATAATATTTGTATTCAAACTCACGCTTTCTTGTTGTAAATAATAAAGTTGTAGTTGTTTACGTACCATGTATTGACAACTTTCGGAATGGGTGATGTATACCTATTTTGGGGCGTCACAGTTTGGTATCGAGCTTAGGATATGATCTCTGGCGGAGATCGGGGAATAGAAGTAGGAGGGAGAGACGAGTAAATCCTTCACTAAAGTGTCCTCCTACCTAAGCTTATTTGTTAGTTGGTCAAGATATAGGGATATTATGTGATATATTGATTTCCTTAATTAACCCTTGTTTTATGACGGTATTTTTGAATGTCGACCGAGAATATTAACAATGGAAATGAGACCGTGGAGACGCTTTGTACTCACCAACGAGGAGAACGCGTAACAGTCGTGTGAATGTTCCTCATGTGAACAACACCACCGAAAGCGGATGATGAACGAGGGGATGTTTAGAAGCTTTTTGCGATTCATGCAAAATCGAGACGAGGAGACTCGTGTTCAAAATACGAGGAGGAAATGATAGTAGCAATTCACGGGTTGTCACAACCAAGCGAGTTCAAAGAGTTAGGACCACCATAATTTAAGGGAAAGCGGATCCGATCATGGCGTAAACATGGGTCAAGCAAATTACCAAGATATTCGATGTCTTGGGATGCACGGAGGAACGAAGGTTCCATTCGCCACCTTTATGTTCCGTGGCGAAAGCGATCTCTTGATGATGGCAGTCTCTGAAGTGTACCCATCCAAACAAGACTCAAGATGTCTTGGGAGACATTTCAGAAACTTTTTAATGACAAATACTTTCCGAAAGTGTTCATCGTATGAAGGAAGTGGAGTTTATTAGACGGGCGAGAATAACATGACGGTGTCTCGAAGACGAAGCAAAGTTTGCGAGTTATCCGTTTTGCACCTCATTTGGTGGAGAATGAGGAACGTTATGGCGGATGTTTCTAAGAGGTTTGAAACCCAAGATACGACAATATCTCATTTCTCATAAATTTTCTCTCAATTCGGATGTTGTAAATGTGGCTCAATTATTAGAGCGAGATAACGAGTACTGTCAACCGAGGGACCACAATCGAGGATCATCTGGGAGATAGCGATCAAAAAAACAACGATAACCAAATGGAGAAAGAAAAAGACTTGGATAAAATGGTAACCACTCTAGTGGTAATCATAGCCATGAAAATAGAAGAAGCGAGTCGAAGGAGATTTTAAAAAGAGGAGATTTAACAACGACCATGTGAAGACGACAAAGGTCTTGGCGAGAATCGGGTTCTAAGGGAGGAGAAACGACCACCCATCATATGCTATAAATCACGGAAAGAGGGACATATCACCAAAGCGCCCACAACAGTTCAAGGTATGCTATAATTATGGAAAGGAAGGACATATAGCTCGAGATTATACGGTAGCAAAACCTAGTTCAATGGGGACGGTGACTCAAAAGATCGTCCCGAAAAGTCAAAGTCAACGGTTCTGGAAGAAGCGTTCGTTGTGGTAGTCAAAATGCGAGAAACCCAAATGAGGTGATCACGGGTAAGCTATTTATAAATTCTTGCGAAGTTTATACCTTACTTGATACCGGTGCTACCCATTCATTTATCTCTCCTGCTTGTGCTCAACGTTTAAACTTGACTTCGGAGAAATTAGACTTTGACCTATCTGTGGAAACTTCGTTAGGAGAAACTTTCATCACATCCACTATTTATAAATCTTGTTTGATTCAAGTTGGCACCATCACCTTACCTGTTGACCTTATCTCTTTAAAGATACTTGCTTTTGATGTGATTTTAGGCACTGATTGGTTAACTACTCATCATGCCAAAATTGATTGTTTTCGTAAGGTTGTTAGTTTTCATATTCCTAACCAACCTGTTGTATAAATTCAAGTAACTAAACCATTAAAATCAATCACCGTCATATCTAATCATAAAGCTATTCGTTTATTGAAAAACGAATGTCAAGCTTTCTTAGCCCATGTTATGGATTTGAATAAAGACACGCCAAATTTGAATAATATTCTGTTGTTATTGACTTTCCGACATATTTCTTGAAGAACTTCCTGGTCTACCCCCGTAACGTGAAGTTGAATTCTTTATTGATCTTGAACCCTGCACAAAGCCCATTTCTAAAACCCCATATCGAATGGCTCCTATTGAACTTCGAAGTTAAAGGTCCAACTACAGAATTGTTGGACATCGGTTTCATTTTGGCCTAAAGACATCTCCTTGGGGTGCTCTTGTTTTATTCGTAGAAGAAGAAAGACGGAGTATGCGACTTTGTATTGACTATCGAATTGAACCATGTCACCATCAAGAATAGGTATCCTCTACCTCGTATTGATGACTTGTTTGACCAGTTGCAGGGCACAATTTTTTCAAAGATCGATCTTCGCTTACGGATATCATCACCAAGATTAAATCGAGGATATTCCAAAGACGCGCTTTAAAAACTCGATGACGGGCATTATGAATTCTTAGTCATGTCTTTCGGATTGACTAATGCTCCTGCGGCTTTCATGGATATGATGAATCGAGTATTCAAGGAATATTTGGATCAATTCGTTGTTGTCTTTATTGATGGCATCCTCATATATTCCAAAAGCCGTGAAGATCATGAGCACCATTTGAAGCTGGTACTCCAAAGGCTTCGTGAAAACAAGCTTTATGCCAAGTTGAAGAAATGCGAGTTCTGGCTTGAGGAAGTTGTTAGGTTTGTAATATTCATGAACGCAATCAAATTGCATAAAAATGCGGAAACGTGTAAAATCAGAGTTTAAAAATTTTACAAACCATAAACCCGGATCACCCTTTATGCACAATTATTAATTAAACGAAAATATGAAGGACAAGAATCATACCCTTGAAGATCCGAGCTTCCTCAGGTACAAGTTCACCTCCAATCCTTTTCGCGTTCAACTTGAATCCACCGGGTTTGGTTCCTTCCTTTGATCAACATTAGCCACCCAAGTGTTTGGCCTCTAGAGGTGATCCACCAAGGAAGAAAAAAATTCAAGAAGATGGGTATTTGGCTCAAACCCTAGTTTTCTATCTCTATAGAAAAAGGGGGCGTACTCTCCAACAAATTGGAATTATTACGTATGTTGTAAAAGTCAACAAAACCCACCACCCATAATAAGACTCCTCTTATTTATAGATGTGGGCAACCCACCTTAACAATTAAGGAATTGGGATTTATTTAATTAATTAAATTCTTTTAATTAATTAAGCTCCCTAATCTTATTAGGGATAATTAATTAAACTCCTTTAACTAATTTTCCTTCCTAATCCAATTAGGAATAAATGAGAGTACTTATATTAAATTAATTCCTTAACTCTTTTAGAAATTAAAATAATAATAATTGTAATAATATTAATAAGACTCCTCTTATTAATTTATATTTAATATTTCTAAAATATTAAATAATAAATATTAAGCTATTTAATTTATTCTATCACCATAGATTAAATTAAATATACATAACATATTATTACGAGTATGCCATTAACTTCTTAAATAATTATTCTTCCTTTTATGGTGTGACCCTTTAGGTTCTCCATATTAAACCTATGTGAATAAATCAATTAGAACAATTCTAATCTTATTTAAATAAATAAATTAAACAATTAATTTATTTAAATAAATAATATTTATTCTACAATAGGGATAAGCCTCCCTAGCGATCAACGACTTTCCGTATAATATAGATTTCAACATTAATCATAAAAGAACCTTTGAGTAAATAGTTACTCAAATATAATTCAATCCTTCCACCATACAATGTCCAAATTAAATATAAGACATGGAATTACCGTCAAGTCTTATTTTATTTAATTATATGTATTTCGATCCTTAAATGCACAACTCAAATAATGCAAATTAGAAACTCCTTTCTAATTTCATTTTGCTTTAACAAGGACTACTTGGTTGTCATTTATCGAATCACATAGGACATTTCTCTTCTTTTATTAGAAGTGGTAGATTCTTTATTGATCATACATTATCTCCATGTACAACTTATTATACCCAAGCATACCCTTTGATATACCCTAAGGGTCTTAAGGAATAAGTCAAAGTATAACTCATCATACACAAGATACTATGATGATCTCAAGTCCAAGGATTACTTGATTACTATCACTACAGAATTCCTATTGATGACAAATAAAACTCCATTAGGTATTCCTTAGCGAGCCACGCTCAAAGGAACTTATTCTCTAATAAGCACCTACATACTTGCTTTAGTGTCTCCACACAAATGATCATGAGATCAATCATCCTCATCCAACGAAAGAAGAACGTATGTACTAATCTACCCGGATTCACTAATCCCTAATTTAGTAATCCAATGATTGGGAACTATTTTAGTTTTAAGCTTTCTAAGAATTTAGATCTCATTAGAATGATCATCATCATTATTCTAAAAGCATTGCTTAAAACTATGGGTTTATCACATATTATAAAAAAAAAGATCATGTAGATAATTAAAAGCCTTTAATAAATTAATACTTTTTATTAATAAATGAATAAGATTGTTACAAAGTATATGCTTTATCATCAAACATGATTGGCTTGTGTGCATATTACTTTAAATGTTGAGGAAGTAGCATTCCTTGGGCACGTGGTGTCGAAACATGGAGTATCTGTTGATCCGGCGAAGATTGAAGCAATACAAAGTTGGGAGCAATCAAGTCGGTGACCAAGTACGTAGCTTTACGGGCTTAGCTTTGGTTATTATCTCGAGATTCGGTGGAAGGATTTTCTCGAATCGCTACTCCATTAACTCACCGACTTTTAAAGATATAAAATTCGTATGGAGCGAGGAATGCGAGAAGAGTTTCCAAGAGCTCAAGAGGAGACTCATTTCGGCACTTGTTCTAACAATACCATCTGGTACGGATGGATTTGTTATCTACAGTGATGCTTCAGGCAAAGGGTTAGGATGTGTTCTCATGCAACGTGGGAAAGTCATAGCCTATGCCTCATGACAATTTAAAGAGTATGAGAGGAATTATCCTACTCATGATCTAGAGTTAGCGCAAATATTTTGCACTAAAAGATCCGGAGGCACTATCTATATGGGGAGAAAGTGGAGATATATTCGGACCATAAAAGCCTCAAATATTTCTTCACGCAAAAAGGAACTCAACATGCGTAAACGACGTTGGCTTGAGTTGTTGAAAGATTACGACCACACTATTCAATACCATCCCGAAAAGCGAACGTGGTTGCCGACGCGTTGAGTAGAAGATCATATCGCAGGAATAAGTGCGATGATGTCAAGTATACGCACAGAGCCAACTTTAATAGAAAAAGTTAAGGTTGCTTTCGACCAATAATTCGGAAATGATGCGTATGAAGAAGAAAGTACAAGAAGAAACTATTCCTAAGCGAGATTTGATGAAGAAGGAATACTTGAGTCCACTCTGACTTTGTGTTCCTAACGACTCGACGATTGAAGTACAAGATTATGATGGAGGCACACAATACACCATTTGCAATCCATCCCGGAAGTACTAAATGTATCGTGATCTTCACATACAATTTGGTGGAACAATATGAAGAGAGATTGCAAAGTTTATCTCGATATGTTTAACTTGTCAACGTGTAAAGCGACAGCATCTAGTACCTAAGGGTCCGTTGCAACCACTTGAGATTCCGAAATGGAAGTGGGAACACATTACCATGGATTTCATTACGGGTCCTCCTACGGTTTCTCAAGGCATCGATGCTATTTAGGTTATTGTTGATAGATTAACCAAGTCGCTCATTTCTTTTCTTGCCGATGGAGAGACTTATTCCCTTGAACGTCTTGCTAGTATATGACGTGAATGAGATTGTGAGGTTGCATGGTATGCTGTATCCATAGTTTCGGATCGTGACCCAAGATTCACTTCAAGATTTTGGGTTAGCTTGCAAAAAGCTATGGGTATGGATTTACGATTCAGTTCGGCATACCATCCTCAAACCAGACGAACAATCGTAGAGGACTATTCAAACTCTTGAAGATCTATTAAGACTCGTGTCCTAGACTTCAAGGGTAGTTGGGATAAGTATTTACCATTGGTGGAATTCTCCTACAACAACAGCTTATCGCAAGTATAGGTGTGGCTCCATTCAAGCATTATATGGACGAAAATGTCGCTCTCCAAAGATATGTTGGGACGAGGTGGGTGTAGCAACATTGTTGGGACCCGAGTTGATACGTATGACTACGAAAAAGATCCAAATGATTCGACAACGTATACAAACGGCACAAGATCGACAAAAGAGTTATGCGGATCTTCATTGAAAGGACGTGGAATTTAGTATAGGGGATCATGTATTGTTGCGAGTTGCTCCATGGAAGGGAGTTACAAGATTTGGGAAGAGAGAAAAGCTCAATCCACGATTTATTGGTCCATTTCAAATTCTTGACGAAGTAGGAAATGTAGCCTATAGACTCGCGTTACCTCCAAGCATGTCTCGTGTTCATAATGTGTTTCACATATCTGTACTTCGTAAATATGTGTGTGACGCCCCCAAAATAGGTCAATTCCATCCAACCCATTCTGAGTCGCCAAATACATGGTACAGAAATAACAACAACTTTATTAATACATTTGTCGGGCAAAATACGACAACATATATCTTGTGAGTTTAAATACAATTATTGTCTTCTAGACAATATATATACCAAATAAATCCTCATCATAATTATTGATACATTATTTTACAAAATGGTGAGGACTACTAAACAACTCTCTCTAGAACCTACATTCCATACCAAGACTAGTACTAATTTACATTTATTTCTCGCCTCCCGAGAAGAAAAATGGAACAAAAGGAAAAGGGTGAGCTCAAATAGCCCAAGAAAGAATATTATGACTAAGATAATATACAACAAATTATCGTTAGTCTTCAACAGGAAAAATCTAATAGAATACAATTGACAAACCAGCTTTTAAATCAACAATCGGCGGAACAACAATTCATTAGAAGAGTTAAGTAGAGAATGCAAACTACTATCTTCTATATATGAATTTAAAAGTTCATCGTCGATATTTTATCCCTGTAACATCAATCAATATATATCTGGAATCAAATATTCATCTTTGCACTACGGGCCAAAGATATTAATCAGTTAGTCATGTTCGCCTTTAAACACTGCTCATCTTTACTTCTACGGGCAAAGATATTAATCGATGAGTCATGTTCATCTCAACACCTGTTCATCTTTGCACTACGGGCCAAAGATATTCATCAAGAAATCATTCATCTTTGCACTACAGGCCAAAGATATTCAGTAATATCATCATTTAGGACTGAGGATGATGAAAAATATTTTAAAGAAAACGAATCCAGTGAAATAAAAGAACAAATATTAAGGATTCGTATTTTAAACAATCCAAGTTCAAAAATACTTCATAAGTAATCAGAGTGGAGTAAAATTCAAGAATGATCAAAACATGGATACAATCAAAGCTAGTATCCACAATAGATATTTTAGACGAAAAGGAAAATTTTCATTTTTCGATGAATAGTCTTGATTTGTGAATAATTATCGCATATCGTGAATAGTAACTCCGACACCAAAAGTTCCAAATTTGATAAAAACTTCATATCAATATTTCAAAGATAATGATATTGAAGAAATAATATCATTCTGAAAAAAAAAATAATATCCTTACCTCGAAAGACAAAGATCTTCTAATGAAACAGGATATAAAGCTATGACTTGAACTTGCCCACAGTATAGCAATACTCAAAGTATACTCAAAATACTCACAAGAATACGCCGATAATATAGAGAGAGAAAACTTCAGTTTCTGGTGTGATTTTCAATTCTAACCTAAGCACCCTATTTATAGGAAAATGTTTAGAACACCAAAGTAGAAAATTTAATAAATAAATATTATAATTTTTCCACAACTTCATACGCACACTAACAATTTGAATTCAGCCTCCTAATCACATGTTAAATGAGTTTCAAAAATGAAAAAAAAAACGTTTTTCTAATTTAAAATATTTTAAACTTCCAAAAATCAATTATTTCGGAGCTTCGAAACTTCAATAATTCATAATAAATAGCCCTTTTATCAGAAAATTCGAATCTCGCTTGTTTTTTTTATAGGAAATTCAATTCTCTACAACTTTACAGAAGAAAGTTTTCCAAATTCCAAACAGAAATTGACCGAAATCCATAAACAGACGATTTTACAAGCTATAATCAAATTTCGGTCAATAATTGTGTCCACCAACACACAAAATATGTGTTAAACATTTAATGCCACAAAAATACTCTTCATATACTCATATATCCCACATTTATTATAAAAATATCACCGTAATATATTATTAAAATAATATATTTAAATGAATTATTTTATCGAGAAAAAGATAAAATATTAATTTTCAACAATTATCGCATTAAAAATTTTCTCCATCTATATCCACATAAAATCAATATTTTCCTCATCATATAAATCAATAATTAATTATTCACAAATAATATTACAGAATCACAAGATCGGGCAACCGTGCCGTAGTTAAAGAAAGAGGGGCTTTCAATAAGAATTTCTTCTTATCAAGCTGCAATTAGGTGACCATACCTCTCTCGTTAGACGAACTTTCTAGACATTGCCAATAATGTTATCTAATAATATTATTCGGATAATATGAATTATTGCTTCGATAATGAAAAATCTTTTGTGTAATGACAATTATTGAAACAACAATGAATATAAAATATCAACGCAAAAATTATTGAATCAATAAAATAAAATCTTGAATAGTAATTCTCGTAACCATTATTGAGTAGTGCCTTCTTACGTAAGAATCAATAATTGGTGCAATACCGTGTGCTACTGTTCAACAACGCGTATTAGTGTGTTTTAACCACGGGGTATTCCAACAAGATTATCTGCAATAACTACTTCGCCGTTATTTATAAACAACTTATATTTGTCGTTTTTTCATCCAATCGCTTTCCGTATGGGGCCCACAAAAGATCGCGGCTGTCGTCATTTAATATTCCTCGACAGTACGAATATTCCACGACCAAACGAATATTCCCCGACAATAATGAATATTTTATAACCACTTGCTTATTCGAAATATTTGCGTATTTTACCCATAACTATCCACATTAATCAAATCAACCCTTACTATTTCAAAATAATAAATAGAGGAAAATAAATTTCATTTATTAATAATTTGGGGTCTTACAATGTGAAAGACCCGAACCACGTTATAGAGTTAGAACCGAACGAGATAGCCGTAGACTTAACGTATGAGGAGGTACCTGTCAAGATCTTGGATAGGAAGGAGCATGTCCTATGCACGAAGGTTATACCACAAGTTAAAGTTTTGTGGAGGAACCATGCTATAGAGGAAATGACCTGGGAATTGGAAACGGAAATTAAAGCGAGGTATCCTCACCTTTTCGAAACACCAGGTACGTACGTCAATTTCGAGGACGAAATTTCATAAGGAGGAGAGGTTGTAAGACCCCAACTTATTATTAATGAAATTTAATTTTCTCTATTTATTATTTTGAAATAGTAAGGGTTGATTTGATTAATGTGGATAGTTATGGGTAAAATACGCAAATATTTCAAAATAAGCAAGTGGTTGTAAAATATTCATTATTGTTTGGGAATATTCGTTTGGTCGAGGAATATTCAGACTGTCAGTGAATATTCGTATTTACGACCAAGCAGCCCATGTGTGGGCCCCATATCTGGAAAGCGATTGGAGGAAGAAAACGACAAGAATAAGTCAGATAAAAATAATCTAAGTAGAATTGTTACCAAGTAATAATGTTAAAAATACTCTATGTTAAAACACAAGAAGATTACTCAGATTGCACCAATTATTGATTCTTACGTAAAGAAGGCACTACTCAATAATGGTTACAAAGAATTACTCGCTCAAAGATTTTATTGATTTAATAATTGTCATATTGATATTTTATATTGTCATTGTTTCAATAATCACATTACACGATTTTTTTATTATCGGCTAATAATTCATATTATCCTAATAATATTATTAGATAACATTATTTGCAATGTCTAGAAAGTTCTGTCTAAGGAGAGGTTTGGTCACCTAATCAAGGCTACCAAGAAGGAGAAATTCTTATTGAAAGCCCCTCTTCCTGAACCGCCTCGTCATCAATATCATGGATTCGTAATATTATTCGTGAATAATTAATTATTGATTTATATGATGAGGAAAATATTGATTTTATGTGGATATAGATGGAGAAAATTTTTTAATGTGACAATTGTTGAAAATTAAAATTTTATCTTTTTTTGATAAAATAATTATTTAAATATATTATTATATTTTTAATAATATAATAATGGTGATATTTTTACAATGAATGTGTGATATATGAGTATACGAGGAGAAAGAGTATTTTTGTTGCAATAAATATTTAAAACATGTTAAACATGCTCATGGACCCCATTTCTTGACCGAAATTTGATTATAACTTCGTAAAATCGCCTGCTTTGTGGATTTCTCATCAATTCTATTTGGAATTTGGAAAACCTTTCTTCTACAAAGTTGTAGAGAATTTAATTTCCTATAAAAAGTCACGAATTTCGAATTTTCTGACAAAAGGGCTATTTATTATGAATTATTGAAGTTCTGAAGCTCTGAAATAATTAATTTTTCAAATTTAAAATATTTTAAATATGAAAACGTTTTTGTCATTATTGTGGGTCTTGCGTGTGTTGGAATTTGTTTGAATTCAAATCATTAAAAGTGGGCGTATAATTATAATATATATATATATATATATATATATATATTAATATTTTATTAAATTTTCGCTTTGGTGTTCTAAGCATTTTCCTATAAATAGGGTGCTTAGGTTAGAATTGAAAATTACACCGTAAACTCAAGTTTTCTCTTTTATTTTATCGAGTGTATTCTTGTGAGTATTTTGAGTATATTTTGAGTATTGTTATACT
Source organism: Panax quinquefolius (assembly GCA_020205615.1). Taxonomy (NCBI): domain Eukaryota; kingdom Viridiplantae; phylum Streptophyta; class Magnoliopsida; order Apiales; family Araliaceae; genus Panax; species Panax quinquefolius. The sequence goes on along the minus strand of JAINUW010000722.1, from coordinate 358,914 downwards.
GATGTCAAGTTCAAGTCATATGCTTTATATTCGATGTTTCAACTAAAGTCTTGTCTTTGTGAGGTAAGGATATTATTTTTTTAATGATATTATTTATTCTAATATCATTATGTCAAGTATTGATCTGAACTTTTAATCAAATTTGGAACTTTTAGTGTTGGGGTTACTTATTCATGTATACTAGACTATTCACGATACTCTGACTATTCACTAATCTGACTTGACTATTCATCTAAAAATGAAACTTTTCCTTTTCATTCAAAAAATATCTATTCTGGATACTAGCTTTGATTGTATCCATGTTTTGATCATTCTTGAATTTTACACCACTATGATTATTTTTGAGGTATTTTTGGACATGGATAAAATAAAGTACGAATCCTTAATCCTTAATCCTTGTCATTTTGTTTCACTGGATTCATTTCTTTAAAAATATTTTTCATCATCCTCAGTCTTAAATGATGATATTATTGAATATCATTGGCAGAAAGTGCAAAGATGAATGATTTCGATGAATATTTTTGGCTGTAGTGCAAAGATGAACAGTGTTTAGATGAATACGACTTAATCGATGAATATCTTTGGCTGAAATAGTAAAGATGAATATTTGATTCCGATATATATTGATTGATGTTACAGGATAAAAGATGGATCGGATGAACTTTAAATTCATACATGAAGATAGTAGTTTGCATTCTCTACTTAACTCTTCTAATGAATTATTATTTCAATAATATTGATTTAAAACTTGTCAGCCTATTGTATTCTATTAGATTTTTCCTCGCTGAAGACTAACGATAATTTGTTGTATATTATCTTAGTCACAATATTCTTTACTTGGGCTAGTTGAGCTCATCCTTTTCCTTTTTGTTCCATTTTTCTTCTCGAGGCGAGAATATAATGAGTATTTAGCCTGGTATGGAATGAAGGTTCTAGAGAGAGTTGTTTAGTAGTCCTCACCATTTTGTAAAATAATGTATCAATAAATGTGATGAGGATTTATTTGAGTATAGATATTGTCTAGAAGATAATATTTGTATTCAAACTCACGCTTTCTTGTTGTAATAATAAAGTTGTAGTTATTTCTGTACCATGTATTGACAACTCCGAATAGGTGATGTATACCTATTTTGGGGGCGACACAATTATTATTATTAAAAATTATTATTATTATTTTAAAAATATTATTATACAATACTATTAATTTTACTCCGAACTACGAAGTTCTATATATTATTAAAATTATTATTATTAATAGTATTTTATTATTATTATTATTATTAAAATTTTAAAATAATAATAATAATAATAATATTAATTTTATGTCCTAAAATATACTACTAAAATGGATTGGAAGAATGCATGTCTGTTTTTAGACAACACACACATAATTCTTTAGAGACATGCAAACAATGTCAATTAAGGATACATCATATATATAATCCAATTAACACATCCGTTGTGACGCCCCCAAAATAGGTATACATCACCCATCTTGAGTCGTCAGATACATGGTACAGAATTCAAATACAACTTAATAATACAACTGTCGTGTACAATACGACAAAACATAAGCTGTGAGTTTGAATACAAATATTGTCTACTAGAGATTATACAAACTCAAAAGGAGTCCTCATTACAATTATTATCACACTATTTCACAGAATAGTGAGGACTACTGTGACGCCCCCAAAATTAGGTATACATCACCCATTCTGAGTCGCCAGATATCACGTTATAAAAATCAATTACAACTTCATTTATACAACTGTTGAACTGTCGTATAGAATACGACCATAGTTAACTGTGAGTTTTAATACAAATGTATGTAACTCTCATGCTGCCTTGACCACAACCTTATAATGGTACTTTACATAAAAGTATAGGCAAAAACTGTTTTAGAAATTAAAATCTTTGGGAAGTGCCCAAGGAAACTTTCGTACATGGGAGGCCATGCGTCTAGGTTATAATAGATATCATATGTCCACAGAATTATCCTTGGTTGACCCAATAGACTCCAAAGAAAAATGAGAAGATTACTATCATCTTCTTTTCAATGGTGAGTCTTCTCTTGATATATAACTATCTCCACTGTCTCCAATTGAATATTATATTTGAAATAAACTCCAAGATCATATAGGTAGTGCCCGTAGATATACTCAGCAAGTGGATGCGCATAACCCTGTCTTATAATAACACGAGGTTGTATGTCATTAGACATCTTGTATGATAGTGGCAAAACAGCCTTCCAAAGTTGGGTTCACCTCACCCTATTTGGTTCACCAAAATTAAATATCAAATGACGTATAAAATACGACACACTTATCTAAAGTTCTTAACAAGATTATTTTCACACTATTTAGGGAGAACCTCAACAGCTATAGACCACCGTTCTATTCCCCTGTTATCCCCGCTCGACGACTAATCCCTGCTACGTTCTCATTTCCTGAAGAGAACAATGAAAGTAAAAGGGTGAGCACAACTAGCCCAGTAAAGATGTAAGACCCCGAATTTTATGAAATAAAAATATTCAATTTTCTTATAATAACTATTCAGTAAATGGTTAAATTGATAAAAGGTTAAAGTTAAGGGTGATATATGAATTTTTTCAAAATACACAAGTGGCTATAAAATATTCATTGTTATCGGGGAATATTCGTTTGGTCGTGGAATATTCATACGACGGCGCATCCATTTGTGGGCCCCATAACGAATAACTGTCGGATGAAGAAAACGACAAAAATTGAGTTTTTATAAATAACGACGTAGTTGTTATCGTTAACACTGTTGGAATACCCGGTGCTTAAAATACAGTAATACGCGTTATTGAACAGTAGCACACGGTATTGCACAATATTTTTAAATTATTGATTCTTACGTAAGAAGGCACTACTCAATAATTGTTACGAAAGAATTCTTGCTCAATATTTTATTTTATTGATTCAATAATTGTTGCGTTGATATTTTATATTATTGTTGTTTCATAATTATCATCGCACGATTATTCCCATTATCGGATCAATAATTCATATTATTTGAATAATATTATTAGATAGCATTATTGGCAATGTCTAGAAAGTTCTCATCGAGGAGGTTTGGTCACCTAATTGCGCGCCTAATAAGGAAAATTCTTATTGAAAGCCCCTCTTTCCTGGGAACTGCCTAGTTGTCATTATTGTGATTCTGTAATATTATTTGTGAATAATTAATTATTGATTTATATGATAAGGAAATATTTATTTGATGTGGATATAAATGATGAATTTATTTATGTGGTTATAAATGAAGGAATTAATGTTGAGGTATTTTATCAGTATTTTGTCGGATTGGAGGTATTAAAAGATTAAATCAGTGTTCTTACAGCTTTATTGTGTGAGTTATAATATTTAATCTGAGCGTTGGATCGTTGTAATTTTTGGATATGTTATACATATATAAGTTGAGTATATGTCCACAAATTTTGAACCGTTAAAAATGAGCGTATAATTTGTTATGATATTTAAGAGGTAACTGATTCGGAAATTAAGTTTTGGTGGAAAATTCTAGAATTGAGTGGACCCCACTCTTGGTTGTTGGGGGAGATGGCTGATTTTTGGTGGGTGAAAGAGTAGCAGGTAAAGCCATCAGGTAGCAGGTCAAGTCTGCTTCGGCGTGCTAACATTTTCATATAAATAGAGGGCTAAGTTAGAATTGAAAAATCACACCAGAATTCAAAAGTTTTCTCTCTTTTTCTCTCTAGATTATTGAGTGTATTTTGTGAGTATTTAGATACTTGGTGAGTTGATATTCATCAGTGCAAGTTTCCTTCAGCGTCATATCCGATATCCAGTCAGAAGTGATGCTCTTTTGAGGTAAGGGATAGTAAGGGATTTTAAGGGTTGTTATGTTTTTCAGTTTTGTAATATTTCTGACCTTCAAAAATTCTGAAAAAATTTGAAATGATATTTTGATGAGTTTTATTGATTGTGTCCAAAAATGGTGATTTTTGGATGTATAGATTAAGAGTTATGAATTTTATGAGAAAAGACTATTTTAAAAATAACCGCATATAATTCCTTGTGGTTAACTCTAAAATTGATAAACATTTTATTAGGAGTACATCTATATAATATCAGTGTACTCTGTGAATTTTGGAATTGTTGGATAAAAGTACAATTTATGATAAATGTCTAAATATTCGGCGGTTTTGGCCATATGAAAAATAGTAAATGAATTTTAAAAATTCTGAGAAAAATATATGTTCACTATGGGACTATATTATGCTAAATCCCAGAAAAGAAATATTTTTAGAACTGATTTGGTATTTTTCATGAAAATGGACTTGTTATGAATAAATGAATTAAATATGTTATGTGAAGGAAGAAAATTGGAAAATAGGATTTATGGCTTGATAATCTATATGAGGTATATCTGATTTTTATGAGGGTTTTGGTTATTGGTGATGAAAACTTATGAGTTTGGCATTTTAGGATGATTAAATGCATTATTTAGTAAAGTGTAAACAATTAAAATATATTATTTATAAGTTTGAGAAATGTTATTCTTTCAATATCATTATACCGAAATATTGGTATAGATTTTATTATGGAATTTTTATATTTTTGAGTCGGGGTTACTATTCACGAATTACAATTAATGAGTTACTATTCATGAGTTACTATTCACGGGTACTATTCACGACAAAGTTGGTTTCTTTTTCTGACCAAATTATCGTTGATTTATGAATATTGCTCTTGAGATTAAGTGCAGTTGTTGATCATATTATTTTTATTATCATATATAACATTTTTATAACCTTGATGTTGAAATTCTCTTTCAGTTGAGTATAAAAATGGGTAGATTATTGGTATGATCATAACTAGGGTTCTCTTTGGCCAGTAGTGAAAAGTTGAATTGTGACTGGTATGATCATGACTGTAACGACCCCAAAATAGGTCCATTCTATCCAACCCATTCTGAGTCGCCAAATATATGGTACGGAAAACAACTACAACTTTATTACAACAATTGTCGTGCAAAATACAACAACACATATCTTTGTGAGTTTGGATACAAATATATACCAACTCAGAAGACGTCACAATGACACCTTACATAAAGGTATAGTCAAAAATTGTTTTAGAAATTAGAATCTTTGGGAAGTGCTCAAGAAACCTTCGTATATGGGAGGCCATGCTTTTAGGTCATGGTAGATATCATATAGCCACGAAATTATCCTTGGTTGATCCAATAGACCCCAAAGAAAAACGAGAAGATTACTATCATATTCTTCCCAATGGTGAGTCTTCTCTTGACATATCATTATCTCCACTGCTCTCTAATTGGGTATTATACTCCAAACAAACACCAAGATTATATAGGTAGTGCTTGTAAATATACTCAAAGAAGTGGATGAGCACAACCATGTCTTATGATGACACGAGGTTGTATGTCATTAGACATCTTGTATGATAGTGGCAAACCACCCTTCCAAGTTAAATTCACCTCACCCTCAACATTTATAGACCACCATTCTATTCCTCGCTATCCCCGCTCGACCCAAATTTACACTTTTTTATTACCCGAAAGGAATTGTGAAACAAAAGGGTGAGCCTGACTAGCTCAAGAAAAGAATATTATGACTAAAGATAAATAAATTATCAATAGTCTTCATCAAGAATAAATCGTAGATTTAGAATATATGGTAGATGATAAAACTTTTCAACCATAGTTGCGTGTGAATGAACAATCCATTAGAAGAGTCAAATAGACCATAAAATCTATTATCTTCTCCATGTTAAAAATCCACCAACAATGTTTTATCCTCGTAACATCAATCAACAATTCCTCATCCCACAATCACATGTATAACTCATAATCATAATTGTAGTTCTAAATTCCTCTTCTTATCCGGAGATCTAAGATAATTCCATCACCGCCTTTACCCGAAACATCAAAGATCATGGTTATACCAAATCACAGTTCTCTGCTCATAATCATACTAATAAATTCATCTTTGCACCACGGCCAAAGATATTCATCAACAGCCCATCTTTTGCACTACATGCCAAAGATATTCAACAAGTCATCTTTGCTACTACGAGCCAAAGATATTCAACAACAGTCATCTTTGCACTACGGGCCAAAGATATTCAATAATAGGTCATCTTTGCACTACTGAAACCAAAGATATTCAACAACAGTCATCTTTGCACTTCTGCCAAAGATATGTAAACAATCATCTTTGCACTACGGGCCAAAGATATTCATCAATAATTCATCTTTGCACTACAAAGCAAAGATATTCATATATCAAAGAAATACATAATCATTTCGTAAGTTATATAACAATAATTATAACCATGTTGATCAATTCACCTTTGCACTTAAGCTAAAAATATTCAATTGTAAATTTAATGGTCATGATCATACCAAATACAATTCAACTTTTGCACTCATCGCCAAAGAGAACCTATAGTCATGATCATACCAATAATCTACCCATCTTTACACTCAAGTCAAAGAGAAATATTATCATTAGGGTTATAAGAATGTTATATAAAAATAATATAATCAAAACATGGTTTTAATTTCAAAAGTAAGATTCATAAATTAACGATAATTTGGTCAGAGAAGAAACCAATTTGTCGTGAATAGTACCCCGTATTCGTACATAGTACCGTATACGTGCTTAAGAACCTCTACTACACGAAAAGATAAAGTTTCATAATAAAATTCATATCCATATTTATAACACCTTAATCCAAATGTTATAAATCACTTAGAAATCTCATAATCTAATATTATTAATATTATAACAATATTTTAATCATTTCTTAAACTTATAAATAATTTAATCCAATTATTTACACTTTAATAATTAATGCATTTAATCATCTAAAAATGCCAAACTCATAAGATTTCATCATCATTAATCAAAACCCTCATTAAAAAAATATGATATACCTCATATATGATTCTCAAGCCAATAAATCATATTTTCCAAATTTCTTTACTTCACATAACATATTTAATTCATTTACTCATAACTAGAATATTTTCATGAAAAATACCAAATCAGTTCCAAAAATATTTATTTTCTGAGATTTAGAAGAATATAGTCCCATATTGAATATATATTTTTCTCAGAATTTTTAAAATTCATTTACTATTTTTCACATGGCCAAAACCAATTTAATATATAAACATTTATCATAAATTGTACTTTTGTCCAAAAATTCTGAAATTAATACGGTATATCTTGATATTATATAGATGTACTCCCAATACAAATTTCATCAATTTTGAGTTAATCACAAGGAGTTATAAACAGTTACTTTTAAAATAGTCTTTTCTCATAAAATTCATAACTCCTAATCTATATATCCAAAAATCGCCATTTTTGGACACAATCTACAAAACTCATCAAAATATCATTTCAAATTTTTCCAAAATTTTGAAGGTCCGAAAAATACAAAACTGAAAAACATAATCACCCTTAAAAATCCCTTACTATCCCTTACCTCAAAAAGAAAGAAGATTCTAACTAGAATAACGCCGAATCTAACTTGTACCGAGCATAGCAACACTCAAGATATCAAAATACTCACAAGAATACACTCGATAATATAGAGAGAGAAATAGATAGAAAACTTCAGTTTCTGGTGTGATTTTCAATTCTAACCTAAGCATCCTATTTATAGGAAAATGCTTAGAACACCAAAGTAGAAAATATAATATAATATTAATATATATTTAATAAATTCTCTACGCCCATCTAGACAATCTGATCTCAGCCATCAAGACATGTTAAAGATGCCCACAAACATTTAAAAAATGTTTTTCTTATTTAAATTATTTTAAACTTCCAAAAATTAATTATTTCGGAGCTTCGGAACTTCAATAATTCATAATAAATAGTCATTTTATCAGAAAATTCAAATCTTATTTTTTATAGGAAATTCAATTCTCTACAACTTTGCAGAAGAAAGTTTTTCCAAATTCCAAATGTAAATTGAATCAAATCCACAAACAAAGCGATTTTACAAAATTATAATCAAATTTCAACCAAGAAATGGGGTCCACCGACACACAAAAACATGTGTTAATCATTTAATGCCACAAAAATACTCTTCCTCCTCATATACTCACATATCGCACATTCATTATAAAATATCACCGTTAATATATTATTAAAATAATATATTTAAATGAATTATTTTATCGTAAAAAGATAAAATATTAATTTTCAACAATTGTCACTTTAAAAACTTCTCCATCTATATCCACATAAAATAAATATTTTTCTTATTATAATAATCAATAATTAATTATTCACAAATAATATTACAGAATCACAATAATGACAAACTGAGCAGCCTTCTGAGAAAGAGGGGCTTTCGAATAAAGATTTCTCCTCATCTAGCCGCAATTAGGTGACCAAACCTCTCCTTAGATGTAACTTTCTAGACATTGCCAATAATGTTTTCTAATAATATTATTCAGATAATATGAATTATTACTTCGATAATGGAAAATACCGTAGTGACAATTATTAAAACAACAATAATATAAAATATCAACGCAAAGAATTATTGAATCAATAAAATAAAATATTGAATAAGAATTACTGTAACAATTATTGAGTAGTGCCTTCTTACGTAAGAGTCAATAATTCAAAAATATTGTATGGTAATACCGTATTACTCGTGCAACAACGCCAGACATTTTACTTTACCCAATTGGTATTCCAACAAAGGTTAATTCAGAATAATTACGTTGTTATTTATAAAAACTCCCTTTTGTCATTTTTTTTTCATCCCAGCGCTATTCTCATGGGGCCCACAAATGGTCATTTACAATCATCTAAATATTCCCCGATAGAAATATTCCACGACCAGAAAGAATATTCCCTAATAATAATTAATATTTTATAACCACTTGCTTATTTTGAAAAAATTATATATATCACCCTTAACTTTAACTTTTATCAATTTAACCATTTACTGAATTGTAATTATAAGAAAAATTGAATACTTTTATTTTAAAAAATTCGGGGCCTTACAATGACCATTGAATTTATAATTGAATATCTTTAACTTAAGTGCAAAGGTGAAATAATCAACATGGTTATAATTATTGTTTATATAAATTCTGAAATAATTATATATTTCTTTGAGATATTAATATATTTGGCCTGTAGTGCAAATATGAACTGTTGATGAATATATTTGGCCTGTAGTGCAAATATTGGCCTATAATGCAAATATGAACTGTTGAGGAATATCTTTGACCTGTAGTGCAAAGATGGTTTGTTGATGAATATCTTTGGCCCGTAGTCTGCAAAGATGACATGTTGTTGAATATCTTTGGTAGTAGTGCAAAGATGGTCGTTGACGAATATCTTTGGCCCAGTAGTGCAAAGATGAATTTATCAATATGATTATGAGCAGAAATGTGATTTGATATAACCATGATCTTTGATGTTTCAGGTGAAGATAGGTTATGAAAATTATCTTCGAATCTGGATGAGAAGAGGAATTTAGAACCACAATTATAATTATGAGTTATTCATATGATTGTGGAAAGGAACTATTGAGTGATGTTACAGGGATAAAACATTGTTGGTGGATTTTTAACATGGAGAAGATAATAGACTTTATGGTCTATTTGACTCTTCTAATGGATTGTTAGTTCATTTACTATGGTTGAAAAGTTTTATCATCTACCATATGTTCTAAATCTCTGATTTATTACTGTTGAAGGCTATTGATAATTTATTTATCTTTAGTCATGATATTCTTTACTGAGCTAGTTGTGCTCACCCTTTTGCTTCATAATTCCTTTCAGGTAATACGAGTGTAGCTGGGTCGAGCGGGAGGAATAACAAGGGAATAGAATGGTGGTCTATAGATGTTGAGGGTGAGGTGAATTTAACTTGGAAGGGTGTTTTGCCACTATCATACAAGATGTGTCTAATGACATACAACCTCGTGTCATCGTAAGAGCGGGTTGTGCTCATCCACTTGCTTGATATATCTACCAAAGACTATTTATATGATCTTGGAGTCTATTTGAAATATAACTCTCAATTAGAGACAGTGGAGATAATGATATGTCAAGAGAAGACTCGCCATTGGGAAGAATATGATAGTAATCTTCTCATTTTTCTTTGGGGTCTATTGGGTCAACCAAGGATAAGTCTGTGGCCATATGATATCTATCATAACCTGTACGCATGACCTCCCATGTATGCGAAGGTTTCTTGAGCACTTCCCAAAGATTTTAATTTCTAAAATGGTTTTTGACTATACCTTTATGTAAGGTGTCACTGTGAGGTGTTATCCACGGTTGGGACATGTGTCACATTTGGTATATATTTGTATCCAAACTCACAGCATATGTGTTGTTATATTTTGTACGACAATTATTGTAATAATTGAACAGCTCTTGGAACTTCTCCCAAGAAATCTTGAGTCAAGTCCAGTTTCGGTGATGCGTTTTACAGATTCCCACCAGTAATCTGTCTCTTCACGCAACATAAAGGTGGCAAAGGGAACCTTTTGTTCCTCGGAGCATCCCAAGACATCAAATATCTTGGTTATCTGCTTTATCCATGCTTCTACCTTAAGTGATTTTGGCTCTCCAATAAACTCCGGTGGTCCCAGCTCCTTAAACTGTTTGGCGGTGACCGTTCGAGAGTTACCAGTATTTTCACCAGCATTTTGGACAGGAGCCGCTCTCACCTGATGTTGCATGAATTGTATGAGCCTCGAAATATTCCATCGTTCATCATTTGGTCAGTGTTATTGTTTGCATGAGGATTGTCGCCTTCCTGATGTACATTGTCCTGGTTATTGATCTGTGGAGACTCAACGGTCTCTTGTGCTCCATTGATGTTCTCAACATTCTCGGATGCCATTTTCAAATACTGCCACAAAACAAAGGTTAATTGACATGAAACATATTATCCTTACACTCTGACTGACCAATTAAATACCAAATAAACTTAGGTAGGTCATAGTAGCGAAGGAATTTCCCGTCTCTCCCCTCCTAGTTCTAGTCTCACATCTTAGCCAGGGATTATATCCCTAAGCTTTGATACCAACTATGACGCCCCCAAAATAGGTATACATCACCCATCTTGAGTCATCAGATACATGGTACAGAATTCAAATACAACTATCGTGTACAATACGACAAAACATCTGGCTATTTCACAAAATAGTGAGGACTACTAATGCTATCATCTGGCCCGTCACTCCGTTCCCCGACTAGTCCCTGCTACGTTCTCATTTCCTGAAGAGAACAATAAAAGTAATAGGGTGAGCTCAACTAACCCAGTAGGAAATATTATGACTAAGATAATGCAGAATATATTATCGTTAGCCTTCAACAGTGTTAAACTGATACAATATAACAACCATCAAGTTTAACTGCAGCGGAACAAGCAATCCATTAAAAGAGTCAAGTAAAGAATAAAATCTACTATCTTTTATGATTTAGAAGGTTTTTCATCACTTTTATCGCTGGGACTCAGCTTAATAAATAATCCACATCATCGAATCACCCATGCACTACGGCCAAGGATATTCTTTAGTATCACGACCACAATTATCCATGCACTATGGGTCAAGAATATTTGTGTATTCAATAATGGTCATGATCATGCCAACAACTGTCCATCAATGCTCTACGGGCCAATGAGGACTTTTTCCACATCATTTGTAACATTATGGTCATGATTACACCGAATAATCCCTGGTCATAATCATACCAAGTCCATTTATGCACTATAGGCCACAGATGACTTTCAACAAAATATAAACATGAGGATGATAACAATGATATAAGAATTCAATAAAACAAGTTTAAGAATTAATTTATCTAAGTACTAATAACGTCTAAATTGCCAACATGATACTGCTTTGTAGAGTAAAATTCAAGAATGCTCAGAAGAATATTTTCATGAAAAGATACTGAATGAAGCGCAAATATCAAGGATATTCCACTAATTTTATGGAGTATAGAAGTCAAAATTTTAACCAAATGAGTATAATAATGAATGGAATAACAAAAGAAATCACCAGGTATGCGATGAGATCGCATGCATGTTATTCCGGCGAATAATAAATAACGGAATCAGTCCCACAGAAACGCATGCATGTGATATATTCCAATGAATAATAATGACGGAATCGTCCCAATTAAACGTAAACGCGTGCATGTGATATTCCAATGAATAATAAAGACGGAACCAGTCCCAAGCAGAAACGCACAAACATGATATTCCAACAGAATAATAATGATTTTAACTGAAGTCCTCCGTGAAACGACTAACGTGATGTTCCAACGTAATGATAAAGAATGAAACAATGTAAGAATTTCACCAAGTATAGGGTAGCCCACGATATCTGAGTTATTCCAATGTAATAATAAAGAATGGAATAACGAAGTTCTCTTCATAGATAAGAAAGAAATAATACTCCCTACCTTTAGAAAAACGGATACTAGAATAGTGAGGTAAGAGACATCTCTTCTTCTTTCTATAATTTCTCTCTATAATAATCGCCTAAAGCTTTTGTGAATTGGTGAGAAATGAAGGAAGAATGAGCTTCTATTTATAGAAAAATATAGTTTTGATAATTGCACGCTTTTGGGGCTCAAAAAATTTCAATCTGAATTCCTCCAACTTTTTCTTTATTTTTAATTTAGTCATGGAAGTATTATCAAACTTGCACCACCTCCCCCTAATAGTAAATAATGTGATTCAATAGTAAATTATGTGAATCAATAGTTCTGACACGTGAAAATACGAATTACGATATAGTACCTCCATCTATACCTCCATTTTAACTTAGTCGTGCAAGTATTATCAATCTTGCACCAACTCCCCTAATAGTAACAAGAATGTGAAACAATAGTATACACATGTGAAAAAATAGTTATAATCATGTGAAATAATAGCAATCAATTGCTCATTTATCCTAAGTTAAATACTCTATTTGGCCAATATAACTTTCACCATTAATTATTATCGAAATAATTATCTATTTTCACTAACACAAATAATTCCAACACAATGAAACCATTTTTATCAAAAATATAAATTTTGAAATTTCAAAAGTTGATTTTTCCCTAAAAAGTCAATCTGTTGACTTTTTCACCAAATAGTGAATTCAAAAAATTTTATGTTTATATACTATTTTACTAATTTCATCGTTCTTAATCAAATATCACGTCCGCGTCTCCAAATTCAACTCCTAACACAACTTCAATTTTAATAACATTCATCATTAATATTATAACTCACAATATTTATCAACCGTGTCGCTCCTGGGAAAGAGGGGTTTTCCAATAAGGATTTCTCCTATTGGTAGCATGATTAGGTGACCAAACCTCTCATCGATGAACTTCAGACATTTTAAATATTGCAATTTAATAATATGAATAACTTTGTCGCCTCAATTATTAATTTAATAAAATAACATATTATGCAGATGATACTACGACAATAATCGAATCAAAAATATGAGAGATATAATGCAGCAATTACTGTAGCAATAATTGAGTATAAATGAGTGACTTCTCACGTAAGCATCAATAATCAATACCGTGTGCTACTATGCAACCACGCCAGATTCTTGTATTTTTTACTACCGGGTAGTTCAACGATTAACGGTAAAACTTCCGCCGTTATTTTCATAAAGTATTTTTGTCATTTTCTCAATCCGGCAATAATTCAAGTTATGGGAATCCACCAATGATTGTCTTGGATTTATACGAATATTCCCTGTTAAAAACGAATATTCCCAGACCAATCGAATATTATATAACAACTTGCGTACTTTGCAAAATTTATAAATATTACCCACAACTATAACATTATATCAAATCCATACCATAATATTCAAAAATATATTTCGAGAAAATTTAATCTTTATTCAAAAAGTTGGGGTCTTACATCCGTAATCTAAAATTGGTCACCAAATTCAACCAATAAATATCAAAAACAAAAATACCAACTTGACAAATTATTTCTAAGAAGAGATTATTTTAAAATATTAAGTTTTACTTTTTTGAGAAATGCAATATAATTTCATAATTCAAGTACATCTCCAATAGTTTAAAATAATAATAATAATAATAATAATACTATTAATTTTATTATTTTAAAATAATATTTTATTATTATTATTATTAGTATTTTATTATTATTATTATTATTTTAAAATAATAATAATAATACTAGTAATTTTAATAATAATAATAATAATAATAATAATAAAATACTATTAATTGTATTTGGGGGTCCGCTCCTCTCTGATTTGTATGAAATTTATTTTTTTTAATGGAGAATAAAAAATGATTTGTCAAATTTACCCTTGCTCAAATAACTTAAATTAATAAAATAAAAAAATATTATTTTTAAATACACATCGACTTCATATAAAAATAGTTTTATAATTTATATAATCTTTTTTAATTTTTAAAAATTATCATTATTGTTATTATTATTATTATTATTTAAAATTATTATTATTAATATTTTTATTATTATTATTTTAAAATTATTATTATTACTGTTACTATTATTTTGAAATTATTATTAATATTATTATTATTATTATTATTATTATTTAAAGATAATAAAATTAAATACTACTCCACTTTAAGCAACATATAAGAAAAGTTGTGCAGCTGTGCTCCACATAAGCAAGAGAGAGACCAATTTGCACAGTCAGCATTTCGTCTATTTTTTCGGACGGAAATCTTAAATAATGACCATTTTGTAATATTTAAAGAGTACAGTTATTCGATTGTAATAAAAAAAAATTCGATAACCACAATAAAAATCGGACTCTAGTACAGTGATCAAACGTTATTTATCCCTTTTTTTAGTCCTATAATTCTGCTGCCGACGATCGAGTATAAAGTTATAAACATCCATTATCCGTATTTAGATAGTGTGGGCCCAAGTGCAAATTAGGGTTCAATTGACCTAATTGAATTAAATGCACAAATTAAGGTTCAGATTATGATTAAATGGAAAGACTAAGAGCCGAAAATAAAGAAGCAAGATCTCGAGAGAATCTTTCACGTGTCCCGAGGCGAGAAAGACGTGAGGTGACTCATTTTGGGAATTGATTGAGGGATTGGATTGCTGTGGCTAGAAGAAGCGTGACGATCCGGGCATTACTTTGATGACTAAGGGTAAATTTGAATTTCTCCGAGGACATGTGCTTATCACATGACCACTCTCCAAAAACCCTATAAATATCTCTTCCACTCCATCGGGAAGGGACTTCTCCGGGGATCAAGACTTGGACTCTTGAAGATCAAAGGGACCTTTTGGTGACTTAAAGGCTTGGAATTCCACCTAAAAGCACCAAGGGGTTTGGACATTCTCTCAACTTGAAGGACTCAAGAAGGCTCTTGAATCCTCATACCTTAACACTTGCCTCCTTGGATTCTGGGGGTTCTCGCCACGTCAGTGGAGTAATCGCCCAATTCGCCGCTCTCCTTCTTCAATCAATCAATCAATTCCGCATTTTTTTCGTGGATTTCTCTCTCCTCACCAACACGAAACCCTAACCCTAGCAAGGTACGATTTCCTTGCCCACATTTATTCATGACTCACTGGGAGGTGTAGAATTGTGAAGGGTATTCCCACAACTCAAGTGGAAGAACTACAGAAGAGCCGCTTCACCAACAAACAACATTACCTCACCGGATCCAGCCCAAGGCAAGCCACTCAAGCTTTCCAAGGCGCAAACCTCGGATTTTGACCAACCACTTATTGAAGACGCTTGTAAGGAAGTTCGACGTCACCACATACGGCCAATCAACAACAAACCAACGCAAGAAGGCGCGAGGATGCGGTGGAGACCACGAATGATGTGCAAATCGGAGATGCTCAAGGCATTGAAGGAAGCACGAGAAGGGCAAGGAATGATGATGGCCATGATGTCGAAATGCAGAGGAAGTAAGAGGAGATGGGAATTTCCGCCAAAGAATGATGCAGATTCCCACTTTCAAGGCCACGTGTTCGTGAAGTTTGCATGGGGAACAAGTAGGTGTGAAGACAACAATAATGGTAGCAACAACAAAGAGAACCACATTGTACCTCCATTAACGAAAAGTCAATTGGTTCCAATAATCAACTCGAAGCCCGTAATCAAAGGTGACGTACACAACCTAGGGCGGAAGCAAGCCAACCTCAAGCAAACATCATCTCAAATACTATTCCATCATTTTCACAGTAAAATGCCAACCATTCCAAGCAATGTCCAAATGAATGAGCCAACAACTTCCACCAAATGCCACCGCTCATGATGCAAGTGTCCATCAACCAATTTCTCTACCATACACACCACCGATGCAAAGAAGATATCACAACACCCCGTAGAGTTCACGCTATAAGCCCAGTATGTGATTTAAGGATGATATGATCGACGTGATCAATCAACTTCGCAGATGCATATCTCGACCCTCGAGTTGGACTTTACTCCTCCTTACCCCGCATTAATATTCGAGGCAACCTTACCCAACAGGTATATTGAGCACCCCCGTAATTTCCAAAATACAACGGGAAAAAGGAAATGCTAGGGAACATATCGCCAGTGTTTGTAGAGTCAATGTCTCCGTGGCTCGAGCATGACGAAGTGAATAACCACAACTTGTTGATGCGGAATTCAACAAGACTTCGACGGATAAAGGCCTTTAGTTGGTACTACAATTTGGAGAAGGGGTCACCCATGATTGGGATGACTTAAAATTACAATTTTCAAGAAATTTTTCTATGCAAGTAAACAGTAACCATTGTGGAGCTTATGCGGTTCAAGAAGAAACCGAATGAGGAGTTGTCGATTATGTTGACAGTTCAGGCCCGAACACGAGAGGTGTGCAGAGAGCCAATCAAGAAAAGAACTTGGTTAAGATATGCAACAATGGTGCTTTAGACGCCTTCAAGCCCCACCTCATTACCAAAGCTTGTGATTCATTTGCGACCCTCTCATCTTTTGCACAAGACTTGGGAGGAATCATGACATTTCCCACCAGCCATGCGATGGTTACATGGAAGAGCAAGAGGACATCAACCGTGGCTTTGGCTGATTCTCAGTCAAAACCACAAGGGGGTAAGAGGGAGAAGAATGAGAAAATTGAGCGAAGCAGAGAAAAGCATGGTGACAAGTATACTAGAATGCCAGCTCCGGAGGCTATTACATGCAGCGAGAAGGCATTCAGAGCCTCAGATTTAACAATGGGTTGAGCATGGAGTGGTGAAGCCTCCAAGACCCCGTTGGTTGTAACGAAGAGATGAAAAGAAGACCGGACTTCCACTATGGATGTATACCACCAATACGCAGGGAGAAGAAAGAAACGTAACACTATCACCCATGGTTCAATCCCGTAAGTCATGAACCCAAATACTGGCTCTACCATCGAAAAACTCGAACTACGATGAATTAAAAATCCACCCAAGATGGTGGTCCACCAAAATGGCCAAGTGCCAAGTAATTGGATGACCAAGGTTGAGGCACAAGAATCGATTTAATTAAAAATATATATATATATATATATATATATATATATATATATATATAAATCCACCCAAGATGGTGGTCCACTTAAATGGTGGTCAAGTCCTCGTAGATCGACTTGCCAAGAAATTGGACGACCCAAAGATGAGGCACCCGATTTCAAGTCCTCGTGACCGCATTTTGCCAAGAAATCTGGACGACTCAAGTGACAAGGCACCCGATTTCAATTCCTCGTGAGATCGCACTTGCTAAGAAATTGACGATCCAAGTGATTTAGGCACTCGAAAGTGTTACACTTTATCATTAAAAGTGAATGAGGCACCCGACTATAAGTCCTTAGACCCAAAAAAAGTTATACTTTTAACTTTAAAAGTAATCGAGGCACCAACTATAAGTCCTCGAACTGCATAAGTTATACTTTCAACTTCAAAAGTAATCGAGGATTTATTATTTGAAACGTTATGCTTTTCGTTAAAAGCAATTTTGTTATCAATAAATTGTCAAACTTCCACTTATGCTTGAATATTTTTTCTAATCTCTTTAAAAAAAAAAAGGAAGTATAGATTCAAGTGTTAGTTTGCAGAGAAAAAAAAACAACAACATGTTTTTCTTGAATAGATTCATGTTTGTTGCTTTATGAGGCCTATTGGTGTCTTTTGGAGTCTTAATTCAACAACTTAAGATTCAATGTTAAATATTGAGTTTTAAATAATCGCTCAAATTAAAGGCAATCAATAAGGATAAAAGAAACTACAATTTGATAAATGAAATATATGTACATAAATTTTCTGATACAGGAAATGAAAAAAAATATGAAAGTTTATGATCTAAAGGCCATGACCGTCAAAACTAAAGAGAAGGGAATAACTAAAGCCTTCAAGTAGACAATGGTGTGGTACCATGAGCCTTCAGATTAGAGGCTATCGAGCCTTCAAGGTCTTGGGTAAATGACTTAATTTCCCAAAAGCTTGGTCTTCAATTTATGTATGTCATCTCAAGCTCCTAAAGTTTACATAAAGTAAGTCATCCTCATGGAGACGTGAAGTGACTTCCTAACGGCGTGCAACAACATGATGATTGGAAATAAAAAGATCCAACCTAGCATAGAAGGGAGACATGTCCAAGGAAAGTTAGAGATACCTAGATATCCTTGAAGAGATCCTCTAGGGCTTGCCCTATTAGGGTTTGCTCCCCTAGAGGTTCACTCTCCTAGGACTTTTGTTTTCAAGGCTTGCAAAACATCAAGCTTCAAGAAGTGAAGACTTCAACACTTAAAAATATTTTGCACGATCATCTCACCAAAGGCGTGACTCACGCCAAGTAGGGGGCAAATGCTTCTCGGTAGATGACATAGACATCCTCTCAGAGTTGGGGTGAACTCCCCAAGCAAAGGATAAATGTACATGTGGAAGAACACCAACGTGAAATCAAGATTTGTAGAAGAGCATCTTGGTCCCGCTTGACACGAAGATCCTCGTGATAATTGAATGCAACGCAAAATGTCGGCCCTCTTCAAGATATCCACATAATCGAAATTTATGAACCTCGTCATTCCAATGTTGCCACCCCTCAAGATGATTGGATAAGTCTGATATGAAATGAATGGGACCGTAGGGGGTATTCCCTGCTTTTCTATACATATACGAGGAATGCGAAAGTAATTGTGGAAAGTCAGCCTAAACTTAGCATGGCCGTAACATATAGAAATAAGCCTCGCTTTCTCGGGAGGAGGAAAGGTCAGACGATCATAATTCTTCACTTGCTCCCGAAAACGCCGAAGACCCCATAAAGGGAGCCTTTCCCCATCACGATGAAAGGAACCTCCTTAGTAGTTTTCGGGTCCGTGGAACGCTCAATCGGAGTTGGCTCGCAACAAGAAAATATAACATGAGAATTCTAGAAACAAAGAAAGAAAGTGAATGAGCATTTGAAATTAAGTGCTTACCATAACAAGAGAGAGGGTATGAAACTTAAATAAGAAGATTGGATTTGGGAAAGGAAGATCACGGACACCTCGGATTCTTGAAAGGAAGATCATGAACACCGAAAGAAGAAAAAAAGCACAAGCATTAGGAGACATTCAAATAAAAAGGGTAAAAGAAGAACGGAAATGTGAAAAAGGAGGCCATTAGGTTTGCCTCCCTAAGGGGTTGACCCGTAGGATTTAGCCACCCAAGGAGCTCTCCTCTTACATTTAACTTCTCCTTACTCGTCGAATCAACTGATTGAATGAATGCTACTTCACCCCAACATCCGAACTAAGATCCTTGTTAAGGTGAAATGGCTCTAATAAATTCTTCCTCCTCATGATGTCAGTCCTTTCTTTCAAAATATCCGAGCCAATGACCTTGTTAAGGTGAAATGGCTCTAATAAACTCTTCTCCTCATGCAGGGGTCATCTTTTCTTTCAAAATATCCGAGCCAAGGACCTTGTTAAGGGAAATGGCTTGGAATAAATTCCTCCTCATTGCATTGTTCCTTTCTTCCGTAATATCCGAGCCAATGACCTTGTTAAGGTGAAATGGCCTCAATAGATCCTTCCTCCTCAAGTTGTTCCCTTTCTTCCGTAATATCCGAGCCAATGACCTTGTTAAGGTGAAATGGCTCTAATAAATCCTCCTCCTCCGCAAAGGTGTTGTTTTCTCTTTGAGAATATCCAAGCCAAGATCCCAAGTTAAGTGAAATGGCCCGGAAAAGAAAAACTACAATCACCTGAAAAGAGAAATCGATGAAACAATTAAGAAAAAATTAAACAAAAACATCAACCAACAAACAAACAATCAATCGACAAAATAAAATAATTATACATGAAAAGAGTTTCGAAATTCCAACTAAATAAAAGAATTATGAAAACAAAGATTTTTCTTGAAAGTAAGTCACCTTCAACAATCGAAACGAATTATGAATTAGAGGGCGGTTATAATCAATTTCCCTCGGTCTAAAAAAAAAAGAAAAGAAATATATATATATATATATATATACTAGGTCTCGGATTTGTCAGTGCAAATGAGGTGATTTCTATCCCAAGAGAATTGATTGTTGATGGTCTTATGGGCTATTGTGAAGAAGAGATGGTGGAATATCTTCTCTTTATTTTCGCACCACGAGGAGCCTTTTCGACGCTTGTGTTCTCATCAATGAATCATTGTGTAGAATCACTGGGTAATGCCAGATCGATCAAGAATGACGGGAAGGAGTGGAGAAGGCTACACGACTTGATGACTCATGGGATATAGCGACATACTTTGAAAGGAACCAAATAATCGCATTGGAAAACAAGAGTGGGGTTAATCATGTTCATTCTTTTCATGGGCTTATTTTCTTTTAGTTTCATGAGGTGTTAACTGATAGTCATTGGATGAGGTGAAGGCATGTATAGCTTCAACGGATCTTTCTTATGGCAAAAAGGAAGCAAAGACAAGAATTAATCATGGAGCAACAGGACCTCTCAAAAATAAGATAAGTAAATATTTTATTTATTTTTTTATATATTTTATTTTTTATTTTTTTGAAAAAATAAATAAGATTTTATTTTATTTTATTTTAAAAAAAAAAAAAAAAAATAGGTTCTACCAAAGATTCAAAAAAAAAAAATGGTTACCTCATTTTTGTATAGGGTTCTTACCAAAAAAAAAAAAAAAAAAAATTGACTAAGGGTTCTACTACTTAACTTTGGCGTGAATAGAAAGGGACTATGGTTATCATGCATAATCATATGATTTTAATTTATTTCATATGATTTTATGATTTTGATTTGTTTTAAAAAAAAATCTCTTTTCAAATTAAGAAAGATTTGATTTGATTTTCCAAAATAAAGAAAGATTTAATTTCAAAAAAAAAAAATTAAGATTTGATTTTATAAAATTAAGATTTGATTTTATTTTGGAAATAAAAATTATTTTTGATTTGATAAAAAGGAAAGACTTGGTGTATCAAGATAAAAAATTTTTATTAGGAAGATTATTGCATATATATATATAAGGAGTAAGATCCTATGGGTTTTAATTATAAATGTATCATATGACATGATTATTACTTTTACAAAAGTCAATCAATT
The DNA here is from genome assembly GCA_020205615.1 of Panax quinquefolius. Taxonomy (NCBI): domain Eukaryota; kingdom Viridiplantae; phylum Streptophyta; class Magnoliopsida; order Apiales; family Araliaceae; genus Panax; species Panax quinquefolius. The sequence goes on along the minus strand of JAINUW010000722.1, from coordinate 337,335 downwards.
ATGCATACATATAGATTATAAAACAATATTTTATATATTAGCTCCATTGAGCACTGAGCATGCCTATATATCTTTAGGGAATTCTATATAAAGTTTGTTGTATCATACTATCTGGAGTACTACTCAATTAATTATTAATAAGTATGTGTTGAATTTGATAAAATAAAAAAAACAAAAAAAAAACTCATGAATTGCTAATAAAGTTCTCCCCGGAGATTAGCGATTACTGAAAATATATATGAACGAGGGAATATTTTATGGGGTCTTACAATTTGGAAATTCTGTGGGTAATTGTGATAAATATAAGGTAATTAATCTGACATAATTAGCGTCATTAATTTACGCCTTCAATCATAACTAGAGAATTATATGCATGGGATATAGGATTTGTCATTTGTATATCCATTTTATAAATTGAGGAAAAGAGGTTGTTTATCATTTCTGACTGACCCAAGCATCATACCATTATTCTAGAGTCCTTCCCATAATATTACTTATGGAAAGTTAGAATTATAGCCAATCAAAAAGATGCCTTGATTCAATCATTTTAGTATCCTGACTTGCAGAACTTTTATTTTATTTTATATGGAAATATTTTGCAATGACCAATCACAGCTTCACAAGGAATTCTCACAAAGCTAAAATAATGATTTGGTTTTGAAAATGAAGATCACGTTCACGTGAAGAATTCGCTCCATTTTTCACTTTTTAAATCAGAAATGTGTTGATTTTTCGCATCAATTCTTCATGATTGTTTCATTTGTTTATCTTCCTCGGCTTCACTACCACTATTACTCTCAAGAATTGCTTTTTTCCCCTTTAGTTTTTTTTTTTTTCCTTCTTTCTCTAAAATACATGTCCAAAGAAAATCAATTGCTAATTTGCTATACTTGTTTAAGTGGAATCAATTCTCGTCAATCCCCATAAATGACTACGCTAGATCACAAATTAAGGAAAAAAGATCTTAAATAATATTATTGTAAGACCCCGAAAATTTTTAAATAAAAGGAATTTCCTTTATTTTGAAATAGTAAGGGTTGATTTGATTAATGTGGATAGTTAAGGGTTAAATACGCAAATATTTCAAAATAAGCAAGTGGTTATAAAATATTCATTGTTGTTTGTGAATATTCGTTTCGTCGTGGAATATTCAGATCGCTTTTGTGAATATTCGTATTTACGGCGCAAGCCCATGTGTGTGGGCCCCATAACTGAAAGCGATTGATGAAGAAAACGACAAATATAAGTTGTTTTTAAATAATCTACGTAGTTGTTGCCATTCATTGAATACCCGTGGTTAAAACACACTAATACGCTGCGTTGTTGAACAAGAAGACACCAGATTGCACCAATTATTGATTCTTACGTAAGAAGGCACTACTCAATAATGGTTACGAATTATCGCTCAAAGATTTTATCGAGTTAATAATTGTCATATTGATATTTTATATCATCATTGTTTCAATAATTGTCATTACACAAGATCTTTCATTATCGAAGCAATAATTCATATTATCCTAATAATATTATTAGATAACATTATTGGCAATGTCTAGAAAGTTCGCCTCAAGGAGAGGTTTGGTCATCTAATCATACCAAGAAGAAGAAATTCTTATCGAAAGCCCCTGCTTCCTGAACCGCCTCGTCATCAATATCAGTGATTCTCAGAATGTTATTTGTGAATAATTAATTATTAATTTATATGATGAGGAAAATATTGATTTTATGTGGATATAGATGGAGAAAATTTTTAAAATGACAATTGTTGAAAATTAATATTTTATCTTTTTCTCGATAAAATAATTCATTTAAATATATTATTTTAATAATATATTAACGGTGATATTTTTACAATGAATGTGGGATATATGAGTATATGAGGAGGAAGAGTATTTTGTGGCATTAAATGTTTAACACATGTTTTGTGTGTTGGTGGACACAATTATCGAATCAAATTTGATTATACTTGTAAAATCGCCCGCTTGTGGATTTCGGTTAATTTTGTTTGGAATTTGGAAAAACTTTCTTCTGCAAAGTTGTAGAGAATTGAATTTCCTATAAAAACTCATGAGATTCGAATTTTCTGATGAAAGGGCTATTTATTATGAATTATTGAAGTTCAAAGTTCAAAATAATTAATTTTTGGGAGTTTAAATTATTTTTGTTAAGAAAAACGTTTTTGTATTTTTTTGGACATCATTAACATGTGTGGCTGGTGTTTTGACCAAAAGGTGGGCTAAGGAAAATTTGTATAATTATATTAATATTATATTAAATTTTCTCGCTTTGTTTCTAAGCATTTTCCTATAAATAGGGTGCTTAGGTTAGAATTGAAAATCACACCGTAAACCCAAGTTTTCTCTATTTCTCTCTCTCGATATTTTGAGCGATTCTTGTGAGTATTTTGAGTATACTTTGAGTATTGCTAGATTTGCAAGTTCCTTCAAAGACTATACCCTAGATTCTAGCTAAAGTACTTGATCTTTCGAGGTAAGGGATATTATTTTTTTTTAGAATGGTATTATTTCTTCAATATCATTATAATTGAAATGTTGATCCAAGTTTTTATCAAATTTGGAACTTTTTCATGCCTGGGGTTACTATTCATGGGTTACTATTCATGAGTTACTATTCACGAAGTTACTATTCACGAAAGTTATTATTCGGAGTTACTATTCACGAGTACTATTCATAAGCGTGAAGATGTTTTTGTGGAATTTCTATCTTTTGGTGCTCTGAGTTACTATTCACGATACGGCACTATTCACGATATACTGAAGACTATTCACGATACTTGGTACTATTCAATTAAAAATAAAATTTCTTCTTTTTCGTCCAAAATATCTATTCCGGATACTAACTCGATCAGATTGTATCCATTTTTGATCATTCTCAATTTTACACCACTATGATTATTTTTGAGGTATTTTGGACGTGGATAAAACCAAGTACGAATCCTTAATCCTTAATCCTTGTCATTTTGTTTCAATCGGATTCGCTTTCTTTAAAAATATTTTCATCATCCTCGCCTTAAATGATGATATTATTGAAGAATATCTTTGGCCCAGTAGTGCAAAGATGAATGATTTCTCAAGAATATCTTTGGCTTTCAAGAATATCTCTGAAGAGTGAAAGATGAACAGTGTTTAAATGAATACGACTTAATCGATGAATATCTTTGGCTCAGAGTGCAAAGATGAATATTTGATTCCGTATGTATATCGATTGATGTTACAGGATAAAATATTGATGATGGACTTTTAAATTCATAGATTATAGTAGATTTCATTCTCTACGTAACTCTTCTATGAATTATTATTTCACCGCGAATATTGATCCGAAACTTGTTGTCTATTGTATTCTATCGATTTTTCCCTCGTTGAAGACTAACGATAATTTGTTGTATATTATCTTAGTCATAATATTCTTTACTCGGGCTAGTTGAGCTCACCCTTTTTCCTTGTTGTTCCATTTTTCTTCTCGTGAGGCGAGAATGTAATGCGAGTACTAGCTGGGGTATGGAATGAAGGTTCTAGAGAGTCGTGTTTAGTAGTCCTCACCATTTTTGCAAAATGATGTATCAATAAATGTGATGAGGATTTATTTGAGTATAGATATTGTCTGTAAGATAATATTTGTATTCAAACTCACGGCTTTACATGTTGTAATAATAAAGTTGTAGTTGTTTCGCACTATGTATTTGGCGACTCGTAATGGGTGTTGTGTATACCTATTTTGGGGCGCCACAATTGGTATCGTAGCTTAGGATATGATCTCCGGCGGAGATCTAGGAATAGAACTAGAGGGGAGAGACGAGTAAATCCTTCGCTAGTGTGTCCTACCTAAGCTTATTTGTTAGTTGGTCAAGATATAGGGATATTATGTGGTATATTGATTTCCTTAATTAACCCTTATTTTATGACAAGATTTTGAGAATGTCGAATCGAGAATATTAACAATGGAGTAAATGAGACCGTGGAGATGCCTCAGACTCACCAACGAGGAGAACGTGCAACAGTCGGCAATGTTCCTCCCGTGAACAACACCAATCGAAAGCGTATGATGAACGAGGGATGTTTAGAAGCTTTTTGCAGCTTCATGCAAAATCGACGAGGAGACTCGTGTTCAAAATATGAGGAGGAAATGATAGCAATTCACAGTGGTCACAACCCAAGCAGCCTCAAAGAGTCGGGACTACCGCATTCGGGAAAAGCCGATCCGATTAAGTGAGACGTGGTCAAACAAATTACCAAGATATTCGATGTCTCGGGATGCACAGAGGAACAGAAAAATTCCATTCGCCACCTTTATGTTCCGTGGCGAGGCAGACATCGGTGGAATCAGCGAAGCGCACTCCATCCAAATTGCACTCAAAGATGTCATGGGAGACGCGTTCAGAAATGCTTCAATGACAAGTACTTCCCCGAAAGTATTCGTCATACGAAGGAAGTGGAGTTTATTAGACTAGAGCAAAATAACAATACGACGGTGTCCCAAAGACGAGGCGCTAAGTTCATGGAGTTATCCGTGTTCGCACCTCATTTGGTGGAGAATGAGGAACGATGACGCGGATGTTTCGAGAGGTTTGAAACCCGACATACGCCAAGATCTCATTTCTCATAAATTTTCTCTCTATTCGGATGTTGTCAAACAGCTCAATTGTTAGAGCGAGATAACGAGTACGCTCAACCGAGGGACCATAACCGTGATCATATCAAGATAGCGCCAATCGTAATAACGATAACCAATGGAGAAAGAAGAATACGAGACAAAGGTAACCACTCCGTGGTAATCGTGGCCATGAAAATAGAAGAAGCGAGTGGGAGGAGATTTTAAAAGAGGAGATTCAACAACGACCATGTGAAGACGCTGGCAAGAAAGAAGAATAGTTTTAAGGAGGGAGAACGACCCACCTACGATGTTACAAATGCGGAAAGAGGGACATATCACCAAAAACCGCCTGCAACAGCTTTAAGGTATGCTATAGTTGTGGAAAGGAAGGACATATCGCCGAGATTGTACGCAGAATGAAACCTAGTTCAATGAGGATTTGACTCAAAAGATCGTCCCTAAAAGTCAAAGTCAACGATTCCGGAAGAGCATTTGTCGTGACCGGTTAAAATGCAAGGAACCCGAACGGTTAGCACGGTTAGTCAATTATAAATTTTACAAGTATATACCTTACTAGATATCGCTTCTACCCATTCTTTTATCTCTCTTTACTTGCATACCAACGTTTGAACTTGACTACGGAGAAATTAGACTTTGACCTATCTGTGGAGACTCCATTAGAGAAACTTTCATTACATCCGTTGTTTAAAAATCTTGCTTGATTCAGTCAGCACTATCACATTACCCGTTAACCTTATTTCTATAGAGATATTTGTTTTTGATGTGATTTTAAGGTTAACTACTCATCACGCCAAATTGATTATTTTCGTAAGGTCATTAGTTTTCATATTCCTAAGCAACTCGTTATTCAATTCAAGCAATCAAACCATTGTAGTCAAACATTTTCATATCAAGCCATGAAGTCATTCGCTTATTACGGATGTCAAATTTTCTTAGTCCATGTTATGGATTTGAATAAAGACACGCCGAGATTTGAATAATATTCTCATTGTTATTGATTTTTCCCGACGTATTTCCTGAAGAATTTCTTGGCTTACTCCCAAAGCTCGATATTAAATTTTGTATCGACTTTGAACCCAGACAAAACTCATTTCTAAAATCTCATATCGAATGGCTCCTATTGAACTTCGTGAGTTAAAAATTCAACTATAAATTTGGTACCGAGCCTTTATCTTGTGACTTCCTTTGTGGAATTCACCTAAGCCGAACTCTCTGTAGGGGACGCCATATTCGCGCGATAGTAAATCGATAGTGTCATTGTGACGTCTTTATCCAAGATTGGGATATGAGTCACAGCTTGAGAAGGAACCTAAGTCAATGAATCGAAATACGTAGCTTTCTAGGCTTAGTTGGTTATTATCGGAGATTCGTTGAAGGATATTCTCGAATCGCTATTCCGTTAACTTAGTCAGACTCGAAAAGATACAAAATTCAGATAGAAGCGAGGAATGCGAGAAGATTTTCCAAGAGCTCAAGAGGCGACTCATTTCGCACATATTCTAACCATACCATCTTGAAAAGCGAACGTGGTAATGAACGCGTTGAGTAGAAGATCATATGCGAAACGAATGTCAAGATGATGTCAAGTATCGCGAAAGGAGCCAACTTTAATAGAAAAAGTTAAGATTGCTCAAGCCACCGACCCTGGAAGTGAAATGCGTATGAAGAAGAAAGTACAAGAAGGAGTTATTCCAAGGCGAGAATTGATGAAGAAGGAATACTTGAGTCCACTCTGAGACTTTGTGTTCCTAACGACTCGATTTGAAGTACAAGATTATGATGGAGGCACACAATACGCCATTTGCAATCCATCCTGAAGTACTAAAATGTATCGTGATCTTCGACATACATTTTGGTGGAGCAATATGAAGAGAGAGAGATTGCAAAGTTTATCTCGATGTATTTAACTTGCTAACGTGTAAAGTGAGAGCATCTTGTACCTAAGGGGTCCGTTCTGCAACCACTTGAGATTCCTGAATGGAAGTGGGAACACATTACTATGGATTTCACACGGTCTTCCTACGGTTTCTCAAGGCATCAATGCTATTTGGGTTATTGTTGATAGATTAACCAAGTCTCGCTTTCATTTCTTATCGATCACGAGACTTATTCCCTCGAACGCCTTTCTCGTATGACGTAAATGAGATTGTGAGATTGCATGGCATGCCAAGATCCATAGTTTTAGATCGTGACCCAAGATTCACTTCATGATTTTGGGTTAGTTTGTAGAAAAGCTATGGGCACGAATTTATTTTCTGGTTGGCATACCATCCTCAAACCGGATGGGCAATCGTAAAGGACTACTCAAACTCTTGAAGATATATTAAAACTCAGGTCCTAGATTTCAAAGGAAGTTGGGATAAGTACTTGCCATCGTGGAATTCTCATACAACAATAGTTATTAAACAAATATAGGCATGGTTCCATTCAAGCATTATATGGACAAAAATGTCGTTCTCCAATATGTTGGGATGAGGTGGGTGAAGCAACATTGTTGGGACCCAAGTTAAGACGTATGACTAATGATTCACAACGATACAAACCAAGACAAGATCGACAAAAGAGTTATGCGAATCTTCATCGAAAGGACGTGGAATTTAATGTAGGGATCATGTATTGTTGCGAGTTGCTCCACGGAAGGGAGTTACAAGATTTGGGAAGAGAGGAAAGCTCAATCCACGATTTATCGGTCCATTTCAAATTCTTGACCGAATAGGAAATGTAGCCTATAGACTTGCGTTACCTCCGAGTATGTCTCGTGTTTCATAATGTGTTTCACATATCCAGACTTCAGAAATATGTGAAAGACCCGAACCACGTTATTGAGTTATAACCGGGACGAGATAGCCGAAAACTTAACGTATGAAGAGGTACTGTCAAGATTTTGGATAGGAAGGAGCATGTCCCACGCCAAGAAAGGTTATACCACAAGTTAAAGTTTTGTGGAGGAATCATGCTATAGAGGAAATGACACGGAATTGGAAACGAAAATGAAAGTGAAGGTATCCTCACCTTTTCAAAACACTGTGTATCGTGACGTCAATTTCGAGGACGAAATTTCATAAGGAGGAGGTTGTAAGACCTCAAATTTTTAAATAAAAAGGAATTTCCTTTATTTTGAAATAGTAAGGGTTGATTTGATTAATGTGGATAGTTAAGGGTTAAATACGCAAATATTTCAAAATAAGCAAGTGGTTATAAAATATTCATTGTTGTCGGAATATTCGTTTGGTCGTGGAATATTCGTGATCGCTTCGGGGAATATTCGATGCGACGCCAAAATGACCATGTATGGGCCCCATAACTGGAAAGCGATTGGATGAAGAAAACGACAAATATAAGTTGTTTTTAAATAACTAGCGTAGTTATTGCTACCTTCATTGGAATACCCGTGGTTAAAACACACTAATACTGCCGTTGTTGAACAAGAAGACACCAGATTGCACCAATTATTGATTCTTACGTAAGAAGGCACTACTCAATAATGGTTACGTGAATTACTCGCTCAAAGATTTTATCGAGTTAATAATTGTCGCGTTGATATTTTATATTGTCATTGTTTCAATAATTGTCATTACACAAGATCTTTCATTATCGAAGCAATAATTCATATTATCTGAATAATATTATTAGATAACATTATTGGCAATGTCTAGAAAGTTCTGCCTAAGGAGAGGTTTGATCATCTAATTGCACACCAAGAAGAAGAAATTCTTTTGGAAAGCCCTCTTTCTCGAACCGCCTGGTTGTCAATATTGTGATTCTCGTAATATTATTTGTGAATAATTAATTATTGATTTATATGATGAGGAAAATATTGATTTTATGTGGATATAGATGGAGAAAATTTTTAAAATGACAATTGTTGAAAATTAATATTTTATCTTTTCTCGAAAATAATTCATTTAAATATATTATTTTAATAATATATTAATTGGTGATATTTTTACAATGAATGTGGGATATATGAGTATATGAGGAGGAAGAGTATTTTGTGGCATTAAATGTTTAACACATGTTTTGTGTGTTGGTGGACACAATTATCGAATCAAATTTGATTATAAATTTGTAAAATCGCCTCGCTTGTGGATTTCTTTTACGATTTTGTTTGGAATTTGGAAAAACTTTCTTCTGCAAAGTTGTAGAGAATTGAATTTCCTATAAAAACTCGCTAGATTCGAATTTTCTGATGAAAGGGCTATTTATTATGAATTATTGAAGTTCAAGTCTCAAATAATTGATTTTGGGAGTTTAAATTATTTTTGTTAAGAAAAATGTTTTTGTATTTTTTTGGACATCATTAACATGTGTGGCTGGTGTTTTGACCAAAAGGTGGGCTAAGGAAAATTTGTATAATTATATTAATATTATATTAAATTTTCTACGCTTTGGTGTTCTAAGCATTTTCCTATAAATAGGTGCTTAGGTTAGAATTGAAAATCACACCGTAAACCAAGTTTTCTCTATTTCTCTCTCGATATTTTGAGCGTATTCTTGTGAGTATTTTGAGTATACTTTGAGTATTGCTAGATTTGGTCAAGTTCCTTCAAAGACTATACCCTAGATTCTAGCTTAAAGTCTTGATCTTTCGAGGTAAGGGATATTATTTTTTTGTAATGATATTATTTCTTCAATATCATTATCTTTCAAAATGTTGATCCAAGTTTTTATCAAATTTGGAACTTTTTCATGCCTAAGTTACTATTCATGGGTTACTATTCATGAGTTACTATTCACGAGTTACTATTCACGAGTTACTATTCACGAAGTTACTATTCACGAGTACTATTCATGAAGCGTGAAGATGTTTTTGTGGAATTTCTATCTTTTGGTGTCTGAGTTACTATTCACGATACTAAGACTATTCACGATACTTGACCTTTATTCACGATACTCAAGATTATTCAATCGGAAAAATAAAATTTCTTCTTTTCGTCCAAAACATCTATTCGGATACTAACTCGATTGTATCCATGTTTTGATCATTCTTGAATTTTACACCACTATGATTATTTTGAGGTATTTTGGACGTGATAAAACCAAGTACGAATCCTTAATCCTTAATCCTTGTCATTTTGTTTCACCGGATTCGCTTTTAAAAAAAATATTTTTCATCATCCTCAGGTCTTAAATGATGATATTATTGAAGAATATCTTTGGCCCAGTAGTGCAAAGATGAATGATTTCTCAAAGAATATCTTTGGCCATCAGTAGAAGCAAAGATGAATGTGTTTAAATGAACATGACTAAATGATGAATATCTTTGGCCCAGAGTAGGCAAAGATGAATATTTGATTCCGATGTATATCGATTGATGTTACAGGGATAAAATATTGATGATGGACTATTAAATTCATAGATTATAGTAGATTTCATTCTCTACGTAACTCTTCTTATGAATTATTATTTCACGCGAATATTGATCTCAAACTTGTTGTCTCATTGTATTCTATCGATTTTTCCTCGTTGAAGACTAACGATAATTTGTTGTATATTATCTTAGTCATAATATTCTTTACCGGGCTAGTTGAGCTCACCCTTTTCCTTGTTGTTCCATTTTTCTTCTCGTGAGGCGAGAATGTAGCAGTACTAGTCGGGGTATGGAATGAAGGTTCTAGAGAGAGTTGTTTAGTAGTCCTCACCATTTTTGCAAAATGATGTATCAATAAATGTGATGAGGATTTATTTGAGTATAGATATTGCTCTGTAAGATAATATTTGTATTCAAACTCACGCTTTCTTCAAATAATAATAAAGTTGTAGTTGTTTACGTACCATGTATTTGGCGCACTCGTAAATGGGTGTTGTGTATACCTATTTTGGGGCGCGTCACAATTATTATTATTTTATCAAATTAAATTATTCTTATTTAAAAAAATATTTCGATTTTCAAAAAATATTTTCGTAAAATAATTTCTTCCTAATTTTATTTTATAAGTATATAAATAAAATAATTTGATTTTGTTTCCAAAATAATAGGAATGATTTGATTTTCTATAAAAAGGATTTGATCTTATTTACAAATCAAAATAAGATTTGATTTTATTTGACAAATATATAATTTATTTTGATTTAGTTTCAATATATGTATATATATACATATAAAAATTAATTAGGGAAACAAATATTATGCAAGGTTTGGAAAGATTTGATAGAGGATTTTCAAAGATATATTGGGAGAGCTCCCATAGGTTACGCCTCCTATGATTTTCTCATTTTCGTGACTTGCAAGATCAAGAATTTTTCGTAAAATCAAGTAGTATTCACAGAGTTAAAGTATTTTGCACACGATCGTCACTCCAAGGACGCGACTCTCCATAGGGGCAAATGTGGGCCCAAGTGCAAATTAGGTTCAATTGACCTAATTGAATTAAATGCACAAATTAAGGTTCGATTATGATTAAATGGAAAGACTAAGAGCGAAAATAAAGAAGCAAAATCGAGAGAATCTTTCACGTGTCCCGAGGCGTAAGACGTGGAGGTGACTCATTTGGGAATTGATTGAGGATTGGATTAGTGGCTAGAAGGGCGGTGACGATCCGGGCATTACTTTGACGACTAAGGGTAAATTTGAATTTCTCCGGGACATGTGCTTATCACATGACCACTCTCCAAAAACCCTATAAATATCTCTTCCACTCCATCGGGAAGGGACTTCTCTGGGATCAAGACTTGGACTCTTGGAAGATCAAAGGGACCTTTTGGTGACTTAAAGGCTTGGAATTCCACTTAAAAGCACCAAGGGGTTTGGACATTCTCTTAACTTGAAGGACTCAAGAAGGCTCTTGGAATCCTCATTACCCTAACACGGTTCCGGATTCTAGGGTTCTCGCCACGCCGTCGTTGGAGTAATCGCCCAATTGCCGCTCTCCCTTCTTCAATCAATCAATCAATTTCGTACTTTTCGTGGATTTCTCTCCTCCTCAGCCACACGAAACCCTAACCCTAGCAAGGTACGATTTCCCTTGCGACGATAGCGATGAGAAAGGGTCTGATCCGCTGAATTACATGGGTGAGGCAATAGAATGGGTCATTCCGACATGAATGGAATAAAATGCGTCAATTATATAACCCTTCTAATTTTTTATTTTCTTATTGTTTTAATATTTTATTTTGTAATTATTTAAACACTTTATTTGTTTCATTATTTTAATTTCAGATTAATCTATTATTAATTTATCTTTTATAATAAAATAAATTTATCTTTTATTTAAACTTATCTTATTTTTACATTTTGTATACATAAAATAAATTTATCTTTTATTCAAACTTATCTTATTTTTATATTTTGTATACATAAAAATAAATTTATCTTTTATTCAAACTTATCTTTACATTATCTTTTAGTTTTACATTATGTATCTTTACATTATCTTTTATTTTTACATTATGTATACATAAAAATAAATTCATCTTTGCATTATCTTTTATTTTTACATTAGGTATACTTTACCAAATAAACCATAGCATTAATATGGGTGAGAGTCACACTGCCGTTGTAGCTTTTAAGGAATGTGACAGAAGCTCTAGCGACAGGGAGAAATTGTGATTAAATTGGGCCATTCAATATCAAGATCAAAGGTTAAGATCATGGTTGTTGAATAGTATACGTGGCAACCGATTATCACATATATGAAGCCATATATATATATATATATATATATATATATATATATCTTCATCCACAAGAACCCGTTGTTGTTGAAAGAACTCATTTTGGCCAAATATTCTGCCATGCTCTCTACCCCTATTTTAAAAAAAAAAAAAAAAAATTATCCAAGGCCTAGAGAGCTTGTAGCGGCCGAAAAAAAAATAAATCCCCAACAACCGGGTTCATTGTAAATGAAGACCTTTATATATATATATATATATATATATTGTTAGAACGTACAGCATGAGCTTGTTTTTCCGGTTGCACATCCATAATCAAAGTACTAGCTACTCAAGTATGTACACATGTGTATGTATGTGAGAGGGGGAGAGAGAGAATGGTGTGATTTGATGGAAATGACAAGTCAAACGTCAAATCGTAGGACATATATATATCAAGTCATAAGACAGGGTGTGATGTATGTTTTGTGTAGTCAATCCATGGGATTTCCAGACTATGCTATTATGCAGAGCAAACCATTTCTAATTCCATATTTACCCCTCCCCTCCCCTCTCCTCTCCTCCCCTTGTATTAGTATAGTCTCACGACTTGGTTAATTTACCCGTTTTATATTATTAGCACGTGCACACGACAGTCCTCTTCTAAACATTTCAAATTTGTAAGTAGTATCTTCTTCTTCTTCTTGAACTTGAACAAGTAGCCTAGCCTAGCCAGGCTGCAGTGTAGGCATCAGTTACCGCATGACTACTCCTCATGCTCAGCCGACGCTTCTCCCCATGTCCTACCTCTCCTTTGTCTTCTTTCGGTTCCTCTTTAATTCCTTCCTTGGTATCTTTACTATATTTCTTTCCAAAATGTTCTCTTTTATGGAGTACTCCTACCAATTAAGGGTTACTATGATACTTTATACTATTTGTGTCGGTTAATCTCCATTTATTACATCAAAGATATACGTACTCACTTTAATTGTTGTGCGAACTACCCAAAGTCCTTGTAATTAAAAAAAGTTGCTCATCCAAAAAAAAAAACCCTGATATTTTCACATAATCTCTCTCATAAATAGTGAGTCGATTTCACTTTCATGTGAATTAAACTCATGTCATTAAACATTATTTTAATATGTGAAAATATCAGTTAACTTAAAAGATATTAAATAGTTGATAATCCATAAATGTCAAATTGAAAAAAATTCTCAAAAAATGTACACAATTATCAAAACCTAAAATCAAATACACCTATTAGGTCAACAGTAACTCTTTTCACATGAAACTCTAAACCGTCCCCTACAAATCTGTTAGAAGAAAAACACTGTGACACCCCCAAAATAGATATACATCACCTATTTAGAGTCGCCAAATACATGGTACAGAAACAACTACAACTTCATTAATACAATTATCGTGCAAAATACGACAACACATAAACTGTGAGTTTTAAATACAAATATTGTCTTCTAGACAATATCCACACTCAAGTAAGTCCTCATTAAAATTATTGATACACTATTTTACAAAATAATGAGGACTACTAAAATAACTGTCTTGAACCATCACTCCACACCCCGACTAGTTTTCGCTATATTCTCGTCTCCTGAGAAGAAAAATGGAACAAAAAGAAAAAAGGTGAGCTCAACTAACCCAGTAAAGAATATTATGACTAAGATATTATACAACAAATTATTCTTAGTCCTTAACAGAAAAAATCTGATAGAATATAATAGACAACAAGTTTTAGATCAACAACTGCAGTGGAAACAGCAATCCATTAGAAGAGTCAAGTAGAGAATGAATTCTACTATCTTCTAAGATTTAAAAATTCATCATCAATATTTTATCCATGTAACATCAATCAATATACATCTTGAATCAAATATTCATCTTTGCACTACAGGCCAAAGATATTCATTTTAGATCACCAACGATCTTGTTCATCTCAACACTGCTCATCTTTGCACTACGGCCAAAGATATTCATCAGTTAATCATTCATCTTTGCACTACAGTCCAAAGATATTCAGTAATATCATGATTTAGGACTGAGGATGATGAAAAATATCTAAAAGAAAACGAATCTAGTGAGATAAAAGATCAAAGATTGGAGATTCGTACTTTAGTTTATCCAAGTTCAAAAACACTCCATAATAATCAATTGTGGAGCAGATATCAAAAATGAAGATCAAAACATAGATCCAATCAAAGATAGGAACCATAACAGACAATCTTGGACACAAAAAAGAAAATTTAATTTTTTTGTGAATAGTGCCATATTCGTGAATAGTGTCGTATACGTGAATTAATAGTGTCGTATACATGAATAGTAATTCATAAATAGTAACTCGTGAATAGTAACTTCGACATGAAACGGTAAAAATTTTATAATAAAATGCATACCAATATTTTGGTATAATGATATTGAAAGTAATAATATCATTTACGAAGAAAATAACAACCCTTACCTCAAAAGAATAAGACTTCCGCTAGAATATCGATATATATTTGAAAAAAACTTACAATCAGATAGCAACACTCAAAGTATCAAAATACTCACAAAAATACTCGATAATATAGAGAGAAAAACTTCAGTTTCTGGTGTTATTTTCAATTTTAACCTAAACACCCTATTTATAGGAAAATGCTTAGAACACAAAAGCAGAAAATTTAATAAAATAATAATATTTATAAAAAAATTTCCTACGCCCACCTTAGAAATCTGAATTCAGCATTTTGCAACAACAAGTGGGGCCCACCAACACACAAAATATGTTTTACACATTTTTATAATAAAATTAATTCAGACCCAATATTCTGGAACTTCAATATTTCATAATAAATAGCCATTTTATCAGAAAAATTCGAATCTTATGTCCATTTCATAAGAAATTCAATTCTCCACAACTTTGTAGCTTTAAGTTTTTCCAAATTCCAAACAAAAATTGACCGAAATCCACATACGGGCGATTTTGCAGGCTATAATCAAATTTCAGTCAAAAATAGGGTCCACCAACATGTTTAACATGTTTTTAGCATTTAATGTAACAAAAATACTCTTCATCCTCATTTATTCATATATCACACATTCATTTTAAAAATATCACTATTATTATATTATTATAATATAATAATATATTTAAATAAATTATTTTATCAGAAAAGATAATATATCAATTTTTAACAATTGTCACTTTTTTAAAAATTCCTCTATTTATATCCACATAAATAAATATTTTTCTTATCATATAAATTAATAATTAATTATTCACAAACAATATTACAGAAACACAATACTGACAACCAGGCTGTTGCCAGGAAAGATGGGGCTTTCCAATAAGGATTTTTTTTTACTGGCGCGCAATTAGGTGACCAAACCTCTCCTTAGATAGAACTTTATAGACATTGCCAATAATGCTATCTAATAATATTATTAAAATAATATGAATTATTGATCTGATAATGGAAAATACTGTGCAGTGACAATTATTGAAATAACAATAATATAAAATATCAACGTAGCAATTATTGAATCAATTATAAAATAAAATATTGAACAGTAATTATTGTAACAATTATTGAGTAGTGCCTTCTTACGTAAGAATCAATAATTGGTGCAATACCATGTGCTAATGTGCAACAGCGCGTATTACTGTATTTTAACCACCAGATACTCTAACAGTGTTAACGATAACAACTTCCGTTATTTATAAAAACCCATATTTATCGTTTTCTTCATCCAATCACTTTCCGTTTTGGGGCCCACAAAATGCTGCGTTATGACGCCCCCAAAACAGGAATACATCACCCATTCTGAGTCGCCAGATATCACACTATAAAAATTAAATACAAACTTCATTTATATAACTGTTGAACTGTCCTGCAGAGTACGACAATAGTTAACTGTGAGTTTTAATACAATATTATATCGTGTAGACCGTATCCAAACTAAAATTATTACAATGCCATATAAAATACAGCAGGAAATATTTTAAGACCCCAAAAAAGATTACTATCTTGTTTATTCTAATGAGTTGTACTTTTGACGCTTTCAAAGTCGGGTTCTTTTGACCCTATTGTTGTTCGCCAAAATCAATTATTAAGTGACGTATAAAATATGACACACACATCTTAGGTCCTCAATACAATTATCTGTTGCAAGTCATGCCATTTTATAATGTATTGAAAAACTTCGACAGTCTTGGACCATCACAATATTTTCCTGTTATCCCCGCTCGACCCAGCTACACTCTTATTACCTGAAAGGAATTGTGAAGCAAAAGGGTGAGCAGAACTAGCCCAGTAAAGAATATCATAACTAAAGATAATTAAATTATCAATAGCTTTTGTCAATAATAAATCAGAGATTTAGAACATATGGTAGATAATAAAACTTTTCAACCATAATTGCAGCGGAATCAACAATCCATTAGAAGAGTCAAGTAGAACATAATGCCTACTTTCTCCTCCAAATTAAAAGTCCATCGTTAATATTTCATTCCTGTAATACTCATCAACAGTTCTTCGTTGTACCCAAGACAAAGAGAACTTTCATCACCTGTCTTCACCTGAACCACTAAAGATGTTAGTTAAATTCACAATTCATATTTATAATAATGTGAATTAACAGTTTCTTCTTACAACAAAGGCTTAATAGAACGTTTACTCAATATCCTTACCCCAAAGGCTGAAAATATTCAAATGTAATAACAATGATCATACCAATCAGTTGTCTATCTTTGCACTACGTGCCAAAGATATTCAACTATAAAACCAATGGTCATGATCATACCAATCAATTGTCTGTCAGTGCACTACGGCCAAAGACATTCAACTGTTAACTAATGGTCATGATCCTGTCAATCACATCATTGAATTATCCATGCACTACGGCTAAGGATATTCGTTAGTATCACTAGTGGTCATGATCATGTCATACACCTGTCCATCTTCGCACTACGGGTCAAAGTTATCAAACAACATATCATATTTGCACTACAGGCCAAAGATATTCAACAAAATATCATCTTTGCACTACAGGCCAAAGACATACAACTGTAAAACCAATAACCAACAATATAATAAAGAATGGAATAATAAAAGAATTTCACCATGTATGCAAAGATTTAAAGATGACAAAGTTATTCCAACATAATAATAAAAAATGGAATAATAAAAGAATTTCACCACGATATCAGACTTGCAAAGACAAAGTTATTCCAACATAATAATAAAGAATGGAATAATAAAATAATTTTACCATGTATGCGATTATTGTGATGTACAAAAAGTTATTCCAACATAATAATAAAGAATGGAATAACTGAAGAATTTCACTATACGTGCGTAATCCGCACAGACAGGTTATTCCAACAGAATAATAAATGCGAAATAATAAATAATGGGACCAGGTCCAACGTAAAATGCACATACAGGATATTCTGACAGAATAGTAAAGAATGAAATAATAAAGAATGGAATAACAACAGACATCACCGTGTATACGGTAATCCAGATATCTGAGTTATTCCAATGTAATAATAAAGAATGGAATAACAACAGACTTCACCGTATACCAGAATCCGCCAGATATGTGTTTTTTCTAACGAATAATAAATAATGGAACCGTGTCGTGAAATTCACAACGATGGGATATTCTCGATGAATATTAAATACTAATAATAAATAATGGAACCAGTCGGTGAAATTCACACCCGGCGAGATATTCCGACAAAGATAATAAAGAACGGAATAATTAAAGAATTTCACCAAGTATGCGGTACTTCGCATAAAAAAGTTATTCCAACATAATAATAAAGAATGGAATAACAGAAGAAGATCACCAAGTATTGGGTAAACCACATATATAGGTCATTCCACCAAGTATAGGGTAAACCGCGGATACAGGTTATTCCAACAGAATAATTAAGAATGAAATAACAAAAGAAAATCACCAAGTATTGGATAAACCGCATATACAGGTCATTCCACCAAGTATAGGGTAAATCATGATGAAAAGTTATTCCAACAAAATAATAAAGAATGGAATAATGAAGTTCTCTTCATGAATACGAAGAATAACACTTTACTAGTACAACAAATAATATCCCTTACCATAATAATATCCCTTTACCTTTCAAATAAGAGTATTCCGACTAGTAGGGCGCGGATATACTCGAAGAAAACTTGCACTACTCTCAAAGTTTTCTTAAACTCTAAAGAAATACGCTCAAGATTATAGAAGAAGAATTCACACTATAGTTTCTCTCTCTAGAGTTTCAGTGAATTCGTAAGAAATAATGAATGAATGAGTTTCTATTTATAAAAGAATGGAATGAATAGTAACCAACCCATGAACGGTTCAGATTGATTTACTTTAATCGGACGGTCCATATTTAAAGCAAAATCTTTTAAATAAAATATAATATATTCTATTTTATATAAAAAGAATTTTACTATGCAAACACTATGCATAATAAAATATAATATATTCTATTTATAGAATAACTTTAATAAAGTATTCTGCTTATATAAAAAATTTACTATGCAAAGCACTATGCATATAGAATATAATATATTCTATTTATAGAATAATAAAAGTATTATGTTTTATATAAAAACTTTTTCATTATAATTTCAACCAACTGATGCGAAAAATTAGTACATCTCTTCATGGAATAATATTGTACCCAAAAATAATTTTATTAAAAAAAATATATTTTTTCCAATGAATAGTAACTTGGTGAATAGTATTTAGAATAGTACCTTAATAGTACCCTGACACAAAAAGTGTCCCAAATACCCGAGTGATCAATACTAGAGTGAATAGTAACCCGTAAATAGTAACTCATGAATAGAACTCTGACACGAAAAATATCCCAAATACCCGAGTGAATAATATTCGGGTGAATAGTAATTTAGGTGAATAGTAACCTTTGAATAGTAACTCGTGAATAGTACTCCGACATAAAAAGTGCCCCAAATACTCTAGTGAACAATACTAGAGTAAATAGTAACCGGGTATTTTATGACAACTTGTCTACTTTGAAAAATTTTCACATATCACCCTTAACTTTAAACTTTTATCAATTTAACTATTTACCAAAATAGAAAAATTGAATACTTTTATTTAATAAAATTCGAGGTCTCACAATCGCCCCTCCTTATGAAATTTCATTCGAAATTTACGTGACGTACGTGAGTATTCAAGAGATGAGAATACCTTGCTTCCTTTTCGGATTGTACCTTCCTGGTTATTTCCTCTCAGATCATAATTTTCCCATTGCTTATCTCTTGTATTTGAGATATCATTCTAGAATACGCTTTCAAAATAAGGGTTAATTGACATGCCACATATATATCCTATACTCGTGATTCGACCAATTAAATACCAAATAAACTTAGGTAGGTCATACTAGCGAAGGTATTCTGCCTCTCCCTCCTAGTTCTTGTTTCACATCTTAGCGGAGATCATATCCCTAAGCTCACGATACCAATTGTGACGCCCCAAAATAGGTATACATCACCCATCTTGAGTCGCCAGATACATGGTATGTAATTCAAATACAACTTAATAATACAACCGTCAGGTACAATACGATAAAACATAAGTCGTGAGTTTGAATACAAATATTGTCTACTAGAGATTATACAAACTCAAAAGGAGTCCTCATTACAATTATTATCACTATTTATTTCAAAGAATTGTAAGACCCCAACTTATTATTAATGAAATTTAATTTTCTCTATTTATTATTTTGAAATAGTAAGGGTTGATTTGATTAATGTGGATAGTTAGGGTAAAATCATAAATATTTCAAAATAAGCAAGTGGTTATAAAATATTCATTTTTGTCTGGGAATATTCGTTTGGTCGTGGAATATTATTAATGCGTTCAGAATATTAAATTTATTTGGCACATGACCATGTAAAACCCATAACGGAAAGTGATTGGATGAAGAAATGCACAAATATAAGTTGTTTAAAAATAATGGTGTAGTTGTTACTGCTAATAATCTTTTAAAATATGGAATTGGTTAAAACACAAGAAGACACTGCGGTATTACACCAATTATTGATTCTTACGTAAAAGGCACTACTCAATAATGGTTACGATAATTCTTTGCTCATAGATTTTATTGATTTAATAATTGTCACGTTGATATTTTATATTGTCTTTGTTGTTTCAATAATTGTCATTACACAATATATTTTTTATTATCGAAGCAATAATTCATATTATCCGAATAATATTATTAGATAACATTATTGGCAATGTCTAGAAAGTTACGTCAAGGAGAGGTTTGGTCACCTAATTTCAAGCCACCAAGAAGGAGAAATTCTTATTGGAAAGCCCCTCTTTCCTGGAACCTACCTCAGTTTGTCAATATTGTGATTTTATAATATTATTTGTGAATAATTAATTATTAATTCATATGATAAGGAAAATATTGATTTTATGTGATATAGATGGATTTTAATGTGACAATTGTTGAAAATTGAAATTTTATCTTTTTCGATAAAATATTTTATTTAAATATATTATTATATTATAATAATATAATAATGGTGATATTTTTACAACGAATGTGGGATATATGAGTATACGAGGAGGAAGAGTATTTTTGTTGCAATAAATATTTAAAACATGTTAAACATGTCGGTTGGACCCCATTTATTACCGAAATTTGATTATAGCTTTTGTAAAATCGCTTGCTTTTGTGGATTTGGTCAATTTCTGCTTGGAATTTAAAAAACTTTCTTCCGCAAAGTTGTAGAGAATTGAATTTCCTATAAAAACTTGCGAGATTTGAATTTTCTCGATAAAAGGTGTAAGACCCCAACTTTTATAAATAAAGATGAATTTTTCTATAAATATTATTTTTGAATATTATGGAATAAATTTGATATAATGTTATAGTTGTGGGTAATATTTATAAATTTTGCAAAGTATGCAAGTTGTTATAAAATATTCGTTTGGTCGGGGAATATTCTTTTTGTTAGGAAATATTAAATACAACTACTCAATCATTGGTGGACCCCACAAATTATTATCATTTGATTGAGAAAATGACAAAAAATATTTATAAAAAAATAACTATGGAGGTGTTATTCGTTAAAACTGTTGAACTACCCGGTGGTAAAAAATACGATGTCTGGCGTGGTTGCATAGTAGCACTTGGTATTGATTATTGATGCTTACGTGAGAAGTCACTCTTCGCTTTATGCTCAATTATTACTACGATAATTCTTTGCATCATATCTCTTATATTATTGATTCAATTATTGTCACAATGTATCATCCATATAATATGTTATAGTATTAAATCAATAATTGAGACGACAAGTTATAAATGATTAATAATTGTTGAAAGATTAAATATGTGTTGATGAAAAAAAAAAATGATTTGTGGTAAGTTTGATTATTTTATGGGGGACTCATATGTCATCATCTAAGAGTCTCTTCGTTAATAGTATTTACCTTCCGTCAATAGTAATTACCTTCGTCGATAGTAATTACCCTTGTGAATAGTATTTACCTTTGTAAATAGTAATTACCTTCCGATATAAGAATTACCCTTGTGAATAGTATTTACCTTCCGTCGATAGTATTTACCTTAGATTAATAGTAATTACCTTTACCAGACGTCGAACCACTTGTCGTTTCACATTACGAGCGTCCGAACCACTTGTCGTTTCACATTACAGTAGCGTCGAACCACTTTTCTTTTCACATCATTAATCGTCAAGCCACTTGCCTTTTCACACGGCGGTCTTTAAGCTAGAAATCTTCTATAAATAGAGGCTGGGGCTTCATTATTTTTCACGAATTCATTCAAGCTATAGAGAGAAAGTATAGAGAGAATAAGAGAGAAAGAAGAAGAGTATTTTGTTACTTACCTGCTTTGCGATATTCAATCTCCTACCAAATGTAAGGGGTGTTATTCTTTCTTATTCATGAAGAGAACTGTTGTTATTCCATTGCTTATTATTACATTGGAATAACTTTGTATCTGGGTTTACCTATATACTTGGTGACATTCTTCTATTATTACATTGGAACATCCACATGCATGTGTTTTTACAGGACTGGTTCCGTCTTTATTATTATTACATTGGAACATCACATGCATGTGTTTTACACCTGGACTTCGGTTCCGCTCTTTATTATTATTACATTTGGAACATCACATGTGTGTGTTTTACAGGACTGGTTCCGCTCTTTATTATTATTATTATTTGGAATATCCTATACGTGTGTTTTACACCGATGCAGTTCCATCTTTATTATTACATTGGAACATCCCATGTGGTGTGAATTTCACCGACTTGGTTCCGTTATTATTATTATTACATTGGAATAACTTTGTCTGTCATGCGAAGTACCACATGCATGGTGATTTCTTTTGTTATTCCATTCTTTATTATACCCGATTGGTTAAAACTTTAACTTCTATACTCCATGAAATTAGTAGAATATCCTTGATATTTACGTTTCATCGATATCTTTTCATGGAAATATTCTTCTCGATCATTCTTGAATTTTACTCTACAAAAGCAATATCATGTTGACAATTTGGGCGTTAATAATTCTGGATAAAATAATTCTTGAACTTGTTTTATTGAATTCTTATATCATTGTCATCATCCTCATATTTATATTTTTTGAAAGTCATCTGTGGCACCAGAGTGCGTAGATGGACTTGGTATGATTATGACGAGAGAGACTATTAGATTGTAATCATGGCCGTAATGTTACAAATGATGTGGTAAAAATCCTCGATTGGTAGTAGTGCATTGATGGACGATTGTTGGCATGATCATGACCATTAATGAATACACAAATATTCTTGGCGTAGTGCGTGAATAATTGTGGTCGTGATCTAAAGAATATCCTTGGCCGTAGTGCGGGGGGTGATTCGATGATGTGGAATATTTATTAAAGTTTGAGTCTCGGCTATAACGATGATGAAAAACCTTTTAAAACCTAAAAGATAGTAGACTTTTATTTTCTACTTGACTCTTTTAATGGATTGCATATTCAATTGCAGATTAAACTGTTTGTCATTGTATTTTATCGAGTTTAACATTGTTGAAGACTATTGATAATTTATTACGCATTATCTTAGTCATAATATTTCTTCTTGGGCTAGTTGAGCTCACCCTTTCTTTCACTTTATTCTCTTGAGAAATGAGAATATATTTGGGACGAGTCGGGGAAGCGAGTGATGGTCTGAAGATAGCATTAGTAGTCCTCACTATTACGTGAAATAGTGTGATAATAATTATAATGAGGACTCCTTTTGAGTTTGTATAATATCTAGTAGAGCGATATTTGTATTTAAACTCACGATTTATGTCGTATTGTACCTACGATTTATGTTAATAAGTTGTATTTAAATTACATACCATGTAAGTGGCGACCCAAGATGGGTGATGTATACCTAATTTTGGGGCGTCACGATTAGTATCGAGCTTAGGATATGATCCACAGCTAAGATGTGAGAATAGTACTAGGAGGAGAGGCAGGGAATACCTTCATTTAGTATGACCTACCTAAGTTTATGTCTATTTTTATTGGTTGGTCGGAAGATAGGGATAATTTGTTACATGTCAATTAACCTTTTGTTTTGTGGCGATGTCTCGAAAATGACATCGAGAATGTTGAAAATAGCAATGGAGCCAGACGATCGTTGATTCACCACATATCAATAATCGGGGATAATGTGCATCGAGGAAGGCGACAATCCTCATGCAAACAACAACAACGACCAAATGATGAATGATCAAATGTTCGAGGCTTTATGCAATTTATGCAACAACAGTGAGGCGACTCTGTCCAAAAAACGTGGGTGGAAACACGGAAAACTCTCGGGCGGTCACCGCTAAACAATTCAAGGCTGGGACCACCGGAGTTTAAGGGAGAGCAAAAACCACTTACGGCGGAAGCATGGATAAAGCAGTTACAAGATATTTGATGTCTTGGGATGCTCAGAAGGAGCAAAAGGTTCCTTTCTTGCCTTTATGTTGCTTGGCGGAGAGGCGGATTCTTGGTGGGAATCGGTAAAAGCGTACTCAACTTTCTTTGTCTTGAAGATATCTTGGGAGAAGTTCGGGAGTACATTCAACGACAAATACTTTCACGAAAGTATTACGCCACATGAAGGAGGTGGAGTTTATCAAGTTGGAACAAAACAATATGGCCAGTGTAATACATGATCTGAGGCAAAATTTGCGGAGTTATCACGGTTTGCGTCCCACTTGGTGGATAATGAAGAGAGAATGGCGCGAATGTTTTAAGAGGTTTGAAGCAGGAGATCGTCGACATCTTATTTCTCATAAAGCGTGTGTTTGTATTAGGATGTTGTAAATAGGGCTCGATTAGTGGAGCGCGATAATGAGTCAACCTGACTAAAGAAGCGGTAAAAAAATTATAATACCGGCGAGTAGTCATCAGGCGGTGACAACAAGCGTGGAGGAATCAACGGGCGGATATGGTAACCACTTGGTGGTAATCGAGGCCAAAACAATAAGAATGGACATTTCAAAAAATGGAGATTCAACAATGATGGAAAGCGTCGACACCGGCACCCGTTGTTAAGGAAGGAAAAAGACCACCTGTCATATGCTTCAAATGCGGAGGAGAGGACACATCGATCAAAGCTGCGTCAAATGCGTCAAAGCGTGTTATAATTGTGGAAGAGAAGGTCACTTAGCTCGATTTTGTCGTTTCTGAAGACAAATTCAACTAGGATGGAGGCACCAAAGGCCGTCCCGGAAAATTCAAAAGCCGATAGTCTGAGGAGGCGTTTGTTGTGACCTCCCAAAGAGCGAGGAATCGAATGAGGTCATCACGGGTAAGCTTATCATAAACTCAATGAAGTCATACTTTATTTGATCTGGGGTTCTACCCATTCTTTTATTTCTCCTACTTGCGCTCATCGATTAAATTTGACTCAGGAGAAATTAGACTTTGACTTATCTGTGGAAACTCCGTTGGGAGAAACCTTCATTACATCCACTTTTTTATAAGTCTTGTTTGGTTCAAATCGGTACCCTCACATTACTGTCGATCTTATTTCATTAAAAATACTTGCATTTGGCGTGATTCTAGGGATTGATTGGTTAACTACTTATCATGCAAAAATTGATTGTTTTAAATAAGGTTGTTAGCTTTCATATTCCTAATCAACCTATTATCTTGAATTCAAACGACCAAACCATTAAAATCAATCACGGTCAATCTCAAGCCATAAAGCTATTCGTTTATTGAAAAAGCGGATGTCAAGCTTTCTTAGCTCATATCACGATTTAAACAAAAATAAATCGGTTTTGAGCGATATTTCTATTGTTAATAAATTTCTGGCGTATTCCCAGAAGAACTTCTGGCCTACCCCGGGCGTGAAATTGAATTTTGTATCGACCTTGAACCCGGTACAAAACCTATTTCAAAAGCCCATGTCGAATGGCTCTATTGAACTTGAGGAGTTAAAGACCCAATGCTGCGAGAATTGTTAGACATTGGCTTTATTCGTCTAGTACTTCTCCTTGGGGTGCTCTGTTGTTACATTCGTGAAGAAGAAAGATGGGAGTATCGACTTTGTATTGATTATCGGGGAGTTGAATCATGTCACCATCAAAAAATAGGTATCCATTGCCGCGTATTGATGACTGTTTGACCCGATTCTGAGCCAAATTCTTTTCAAAGATTGATCTTGCGTTAGGATATCACCAATTGAAGATTAGAAAGCGTGACATTCCAAAGATGGCTTTGAGAACTCGATGCGGGCATTATGAATTCCTAGTCATGTCCTTTGGATTGACTAATGCTCTCTTTGCCTTCATGGATATGATGAGCCAAAGTATTCAAGGAATATTTAGATCACTTTGTGGTGCGTCTTTATTGATGACATCCTTATTTATTCAAAAGCCGTGAAGATCATGAAAGCAACACTTGAGGCGACACTCCAAAAGCTTAGTGAATATAAGCTTTATGCGAAGTTGAAGAAATGTGAGTTACGGCTTGAAAAGTAGCATTCCTTGGGCACGTGGTATCAAGTCATGGAATATCTGTTGACCAATGAAAGATTGAAGCTATTGAAAGGTGAAACAACCTAAATCGATTAATAGAAGTCGTAGCTTTCTCGGTTTAGTGGTTATTATCGGAGATTAAATGGAAGGATTTTCTCGAATCGCTACTCCGATGACTCGGTGACTCGGAAGATACAAAGTTCGGTTGGGCGAAGAATGTGAGAAGAGTTTTCAAGAACTTCGAGGGAGACTTATTTGGCACACATTACGTGCAATACCATCGGCTCGGAGGATTTGTCATCTCTGATGATGCTTGAGCAAAAAGGGTTGGGATGTGTTCTTATGCAACATGGAAAAGTTATAGCCTATGCCTCGCGACAACTCAAAGAATATGAGAGGAATTATCCTACTCGCGATCTAGAGTTAGCATTTGTTATCTTCTGCTTTAAAATTTGGAGGCATTACTTGTATGGGGAGAAAGTGGAGATCTTCACGGATCATAAAAAGCCTCAAATATTTCTTCACTCAAAAGGAACTCAACATGCGACAACGACGTTGGCTTGAAGCTGATGAAAGATTATGATCATACCATCGATACCATCTGGAAAAGCGAGCGTGGTAGTGGCGCATTGAGTAGAAAATCATATGCAAATCTGAGTGCGATATTGTCAACGCAAAGGCCCATTTGTGTGACTTGCAAAGGATGGAGATAGAGTTAAAGACTCGAGGGGCGCGTGTGATGATAAGCGAGTATCTGAGTAGAACCGACTTTAATCGATAAAGTTAAAATTGCTACCGAGCTCTGAGACACAGGCGATCGTATATGAGGAAGAAAGTCTGAAGGTCTTATCTTGGAAGCAAGAATCGATGAAGAAGGAATACTTGAGTCGACTCCGGACTTTGTGTTCTAACGACCACGATTTAAAGTATAATATCATGATGGGCGCCTGACACACCATTTACAATCCATCACAGGAGTACCAAAATGTATCATGATATTAAATCGTACATTTTGGTGGAAGCAATATGAAGAGAGAGATAAGCATTTGTTTATCTCGAGGTGTCTAACTTGTCAGCGAGTTAAAGCGGAGCATCAAGTACCAAAAGGTCCATTGCAACCACTTGAAATTCGAATGGAAGTGGGAGCACATTACCATGGATTTAATTCTGGGTCTTCTAAGGTTTCTCAAGGCGTTGATGCGATTTGGGTCATTGTTGATAGATTGACCAAGTCTGCTCATTTCTTCTGGAATCTGAAACTTATACACTTGAAACGTCTTGCTTTCGTATGTACATAAGCGAGATTGTAAGGCTGCATGGTATCTGCGGTATCCATAGTTTACGATCGAGACCCAAATTCACTTCACGATTTTGGGTTAGTTTGCAAAAAGCTATGAAGCACAGGACTTACGATTTAGCTTCGGCATATCATCCTCGAAGGACAGACGGATGATCGGAGAGACTATTCAAACTCTTGAAGATCTATTAAGACTACGTGTCCTTGATTTGAGGGAGTTGGGACAAGTTCTTACCATTGGTGGAGTTTTCTCTCAACAGCGATTATCAAGCAAGTATTGGCATGGCTCCATTGAGCGTTGTATGGAAGAAAGTGTCGTTCTCGATATCTTTGGGATGAGGTTAGGTGAAACAACGTTGTTGGGGAATAGGAGTTGAGTGCGTATGACTACGGAAAAGATTGAAGCGATCCGAAATGACGTATAAAAACCTCACAAAATCGACAAAAGAGTTATCTTGATCTTCATCGAAAGGGCGTGGAATTCGATATAGGAGATCATGTGTTTGTTAAAGTTGCTCCATGGAAAGGAGTTACAAGATTTGGAAAGAGAGGAAAACTTAATCCTCGATTCATCGGTCCATTTTAATCCTCGATCGAGTAGGAGCTGTGGCTATAGACTACGACTTTCTGCCCGAAAATATGTCTCGTGTTCATAGCGTTTTTCACATATCCATGTTACGTAAATATGTGAAAGACCGAACCATATTATTGAGTTAGAAGCCGGGACGAAATAGCGGAAGATTTGGCGTATGAAGAGGTTCTGTTCAAATTTTGGATAAGAAGGAACATATTCTACGCTCGAGGTTATACCTCAATCGAAAGTTTTGTGGAGGAACCACGATGTTGAGAAATGACTTGGGAGTTAGAATCTGAAATGAAATCAAGGTATCCTTACCTCTTGACATACCAGTCGTACCCTAATTTCGAGGAAATTTCATAAGAAGGGAGTTGTAAGACCCCAACTTTTATAAATAAAGATGAATTTTTCTATAAATATTATTTTTGAATATTATGGAATAAATTTGATATAATGTTATAGTTGTGGGTAATATTTATAAATTTTGCAAAAGTATGAAGTTGTTATAAAATATTAGTTTGGTGGGGAATATTCTTTTGTTAGGGAATATTAATCTGATAGCTCGATCATTGGTGGACCCCTGAATGTGAAATTATTGTCGGATTGAAAGCGACAAAAATATTTTATAAAAATAATAACTGCGGAGTTATTCTGAATTAAAAGCTGTTGAACTACCGGTGGTAAAAATGCGATGTCTGGCGTGGTTGCGTAGTAGCAGCACGCGGTATTGATTATTGATCTTCGTGAGAAGTCACTTTCGGTATGCTCGATTATTACTACGATAATTCTTTGCATCATATCTCTTATATTATTGATTCAATTATTGTCACGATTATCATCATATAATATGTTATAGTATTAAATCAATAATTGAGGCGACAAGTTATAAATGATTAATAATTGTTGAAAGATTAAATATGTGTTGATGAAAAAAAAAATGATTTGTGGTAAGTTTGATTATTTTATGGGGGCTCGTATGTCATCATCTAAGTCTCTCTCTTAAATCGATATATAGTATTTACCTTAAATCGATAGTAATTACCTTCGTCGATAGTAATTACCCTTGTGAATAGTATTTACCTTAAATCGATAGTAATTACCTTAAATCGATAGTAATTACCCTTGTGAATAGTATTTACATTAAATCGATAGTATTTACCTTCCGTTAATAGTAATTACCTTTACGACGTCGAACCACTTGTAGTTTCACATTCTGGTGATCGAACCACTTGTCGTTTCACATTCGGTGGCGTCAAAACCACTTTTCTTTTTCACATCATTAATTAAATCGAGCCACTTGCCTTTTCACACAATGAGGTGCTTTAAGCTAGAAATCTTCTATAAATAGAGGCCTAGGGCTTCATTATTTTTCTGAATTCATTCAAGCTATAGAGAGAAAAGTATAGAGAATAAGAGAAAAGAAGAAGAGTATTTTGTTCTTACTGCTTCTGCGATATTCAATCTCTACCAAATGTAAGGGGTGTTATTCTTTCTTATTAATGAAGAAGCTTGTTATTCCATTGCTTATTATTACATTGGAATAACTTTTGTATCTGTGATTTACCTATACTTGGTGACATTCTTCTATTATTACATTGGAACATCACATGCGTGTGTTTTACAGGACTGGTTAAAATCTTTATTATTATTACATTGGAACATCACATGCATGTGTTTTACAGGACTGGTTAAAATCTTTATTATTATTACATTGGAACATCACATACGTGTGTTTTACAGGACTGGTTAAAATCTTTATTATTATTTGGAATATCCTATCTATGTGTGTTTTACATGGGATCACAGTTCCATCTTTATTATTACATTGGAACATCACATGCCGGTGTGAATTTCACGACACAGTTAAGATTATTTATTATTACATTGGAATAACTTTTGTGCTGTGCGATGTCTATCGCATGCATGGTGATTTCTTTTGTTATTCCATTCTTTATTATACCCGGTTAGTTAAAACTTTGACTTATACTCCATGAAATTAGTGGAATATCCTTGATATTTGCGTTTCATCGATATCTTTTCATGGAAATATTCTTGATCATTCTTGAATTTTACTCTACAAAAAGCGATGTCATGTTGATAATTTGGGCGTTAATAATTCTGGATAAAATAATTCTTGAACTTGTTTTATTGAATTCTTATATCATTGTCATCATCCTCATATTTATATTTTTTGAAAGTCATACATGGCTTTGGTGCATAGATGGACTTGGTATGATTATGACGAGAGACTATTGGTGTAATCATGGCCAGTAATATTACAAATGATGTGATAAAAATCCTCGATGGTAGTAGTGCATTGATGGGCGATTGTTGGCATGATCATGACCATTAATGAATACACAAATATTCTTGGCGTGTAGTGCGTGAATAATTGTGGTAAATGATAATTAAAGAATATCCTTGGCCGTAGTGCGAGGGTGATTCGATGATGTGGAATATTTATTAAAAGGTTGAGTCTCATTTATATGATGATGAAAAACCTTTTAAAACCTAAAAGATAGTAGACTTTATTTTCTACTTGACTCTTTTAATGGATTGCATATTCAAACTGCAGATTAAAGCTGGTTATTCTATTGTATTTTATCGGTTTAACATTGTTGAAGACTATTGATAATTTATTACGCATTATCTTAGTCATAATATTTCTTCTTGGGCTAGTTGAGCTCACCCTTTCTTTCCTTTATTCTCTTGAAATGAGAATATAAATTTGGGGCACGAGTCGGGAAGCGAGTGATGGTCTGAAGATAGCATTAGTAGTCCTCACTAATATTATGAAATAGTGTGATAATAATTGTAATGAGGACTCCTTTTTTTGAGTTTGTATAATATCTAGTAGGCGATATTTGTATTTAAACTCACGATTTATGTCGTATTATACCCAGCAGTTATGTTAATAAGTTGTATTTAAATTACGTACCATGTAAGTGGCGACCCAAGATGGGTGATGTATACCTAATTTTGGTGGCGTCCTAATGTATTACCTAATTTTAGGCGTCATAGTTAATTATTTTTCCGTTTTTTAACTAAGTTGGCCTCGGGTTAGATTAGAATTGAAAATCACAGGTGGCTAAAGAAGTTTTCTTAATATTATATCAATCTCGATTTTTTTGAAGCGTATCTCTAGGTGAGTATTTTAGAATATACTTTTTCTCTATTTCTCTCGATATATTGCAAGTTCTTGTGAGTATACTTTGAGTATTGTAGGCGATTATTCTAAATTCCAAATGTTAAGAACTTAATCTTTCGAGGTAAGGGATATTATTTTTTTCGTGATGATTATTTCTTCAATATCATTATCTTTGAAATATTGATCTTTAGGAGTTTTTATCAAATTTGGAACTTTTTCATGCTCGGGTTACTATTCATGATTACTATTCATGAGTTACGAGTTCTTATTCATGAAGTTATTATTCACGCTAGTACTATTCATGAAAGCGTGAAGATGTTTTTTGGGAAATTTCTATCTTTTGGTGTCGGAGTTACTATTCACGATATCTAAGACTATTCACGTGATAATGGCTTACTATTCACGATATCAAGACTATTCATAGAAAAATAAAATTTCTTCTTTTTGTCCAAAATATCTATTCCGGATACTAACTTTGATTGTATCCATGTTTTGATCATTCTTGAATTTTACACCACTATGATTATTTTGAGGTATTTTTGAACATGGATAAAACCAAGTACTGAATCCTTAATCCTTAATCCTTGTCATTTTGTTTCACCGGATTTGTTTTTTAAAATATTTTTCATCATCCTCGGTCTTAAATGATGATATTATTGAATATCTTTGGCTGTAGTGCAAAGATGAATGATTTCTGAAGAATATCTTTGGTAGTAGTGCGATGAAAAGTGAGCATATGTGGAGATTGATTAATATCTTTGGCCCGATTAGTGCAAAGATGAGCAGTGTTTAAATGAACATGACTAATGATGAATATCTTTGGCACGTAGTGCAAAGATGAATATTTGATTCCGGATGTATATTGATTGATGTTACGAGGATAAAATATTGATGATGAACTTTTAAATTCATAGATTAAGATAGTAGATTTCATTCTCTACGTAACTCTTCAATGAATTATTATTTCATTATGAATATTGATTTAAAATTTGTTGTCTATTGTATTCTATCGATTTTTCCCTGTTGAAGACTAACGATAATTTGTTGTATATTATCTTAGTCATAATATTCTTTACCGGGCTAGTTGAGCTCACCCTTTTCCTTTTGTTCCATTTTTTCTTCTCTTAGGCGAGAATATAGCGAGTGCGAGCTCGAGGTATGGAATGAAGGTTTTAGAAAAGGATTGTTTAGTAGTCCTCACCATTTTTGTAAAATAATGTATCAATAAATGTGATGAGGATTTATTTGAGTATAGATATTGTCTGAAGATAATATTTGTATTCAAACTCACGCTTTTCTTGTTGTAATAATAAAGTTGTAGTTGTTTACGTACCATGTATTTGGCACTCAGAATGGGTGTTGTGTATACCTATTTTGGGGCCACAAGTAGATTCCTTGGGCACGTGGTATCAAGTCATGGAATATCTGTTAACCCAAAGAAAGATCGAAGCTATTCAAAGTCGAACAACCTAAATCGATGGACCGAAGCACTTTCTTTCTTTAATTGCATTATTATCGGAGATTCGTGGAAGGATTTTCTCGAATCGCTACTCCATCGACTCAAATTGACTTTTAAAGATACAAAGTTCTATTGGAGCGAAGAATGTGAAAAGAGTTTTCAAGAACTCAAGAGAGATTTATTTCAAAGACTGCTCGACAATACCATCCTGCTCTTGAGGATTTGTCATCTACATGCTGATGCTTCGCAAAGGGTTGGGATGTGTTCTTATCGCAACACGGAAAAGTTATAGCTTTATGCCTCGCGATAACTCAAAGAATACGAGAGGAATTATCCTACTCACGATCTAGAGTTAAGTAAATGTATGTCTTTGCACTTAAAATTTGGAGGCATTACTTGTATGGGGAGAAAGTGGAGATCTTTACTGATCATAAAAGCCTCAAATATTTCTTCACTCAAAAGGAACTCAACACGCGACAACGACGCTGCTGGCTTGAACTGTTAAAAGATTATGATCATACCATCCAATACCATCCCGGAAAGCGAACGTGGTAGGCGACGATTGAGTAGAAAATCATACGCAAGTACGAAAAGGATATTGTCAACGCGAAAGCCCATTTCAGGTGACTTGCAAAAGGATGGAGATAGAGTTAAAGACTCAGTGGACGCATGTGATGATAGCGAAGTATAATGAGTAGAATCGACTTTAATCGATAAAGTTAAGCCGCCGTTACGCACTGAGTTCGATGCGTATGAGGAAGAAAGTGCAAGAAGGTGCTATGCGGGAAGCAAGAATCGATGAAGAAAAGAATACTTGAGTCAACTCCGGACTTTGTGTTCCTAACGACCACGATTTAAAGTATAATATCATGATGGAAGCGCATGAACACACCATTTGCGAATCCATCTCGGGAGTACCAAATGTATCATGATATTCGGCCATACATTTTGGTGGAGCAATATGAAGAGAGATAAATCGGTGCTTATCTCAAGGTGTCTAACTTGTCAACGAGTTAAAGAAGAGCATCAAGTACCAAAAGGTCCATCAGAACCACTTGAAATTCCGTAATGGAAGTGAGCATTTACCATAGATTTCACACGGCCTTCCTAAGGTTTCTCAAGGCAT
Organism: Panax quinquefolius; assembly: GCA_020205615.1. Lineage (NCBI taxonomy): Eukaryota > Viridiplantae > Streptophyta > Magnoliopsida > Apiales > Araliaceae > Panax > Panax quinquefolius. The sequence continues at coordinate 303,467 of JAINUW010000722.1, read as the reverse complement.
TGATGCGATATGGGTCATTGTTGATAGATTGACCAAGTCCGCCATTTCTTCACCGATACGAAAACTTATACACTTGAACGCCTTGCTTCATGCATATAAACGAGAGATTAGAAGATCGCATTGGTATGCGCGCAGATCCATAGTTTCCGATCGAGACCCAAGATTCACTTCACGATTTTGGGTTAGTTTGCAAAAAGCTATGGGCACAGACTTACGATTTAGCTCGGCATATCATCCTCGAATTTTCAGACCAGACGACGGGAGAGGACTATTCAAACTCTTGAAGATCTATTAAGACTCGTGGTTCTTGATTTCAAGGGAGGGACAAGTTCTTACCATCGTGGAGTTTTCCTATAACAATGCTTATCAAACAAGTATTGGCATGGCTCCATTCAAGCATTGTATGGAAGAAAGTGTCGCTTCTCCAAGATGCTTGGGATGAGGTGGGTGAAGCAACGCTGTTGGGACCGGAGTTGGTACGTGATGACTACGGAAAAAGATTCAAACGATCCGGCAACGTATAAAAACCTCACAAAATAGACAAAGAGTTATACCGATCTTCATCGAAAGGACGGGAATTCGATATAGAGATCATGTGTTGTTAAAAGTTGCTCCATGGAAAGGAGTTCACAAAGATTTGGAAAGAGAGGAAAACTTAATCCTCGATTCATAGGGTCCATTTTAATCCTCGATCGAGTAGGAACCGTGGCTATAGACTCGCTTCGCCGCCAAATATGTCTCGTGTTCATAACGCTTTTCACATATCCATGTTACGTAAATATGTGAAAGACCCGAACCACATTATTGAGTTAGAACCCATTTAAATAAGCGGAAGATTTGACGTATTTAAGAGGTTCTGTTCAAACTTTGATAAGAAGAACATATTCTACGCTCCAAGGTTATACCTCAAGTCAAAGTTTTGTGGAGGAACCACGATGTTGAGGAAATGACTTGGGAGTTAGAATCGAAATGAAATCAAGGTATCCTTACCTCTTCGACATACTGTCGTGTACGCATTCTAATTTCGGGGAGAAATTTCATAAGAAGGGAGGTTGTAAGACCCCAACTTTTATAAATAAAGATGAATTTTTCTATAAATATTATTTTTGAATATTATGGAATAAATTTGATATAATGTTATAGTTGTGGGTAATATTTATAAATTTTGTAAAGTATGCAAGTTGTTATAAAATATTCGCTTGGCTCTGGGAATATTCTTTTGTTAGGAATATTCGGTGACAACTACCAATCATTGGTGGACCCCACAATGTAATTCATTGCTTGATCGAGAAAAACGACTAAAAATATTTTATAAAAATAATCTACGGAGGTGTTACTGCAATAAAACTGCTGAACTACCCGGTGGTAAAAGTAATAAAGAATACGCTGTGGTTGCATAAGAACATTACCAGATTGATTATTGATGCTTACGTGAGAAGTCACTCAAATTATGCTCAATTATCGCTACAAGAATTGCCGTGATCATATCTCTTATATTATTGATTCAATTATTGTCACAAAAGATCATCTCAGATAATATGTTATAGTGTTAAATCAATAATTGAGACGACAAGTTATAAAAAGATTAATAATTGTTGAAAGATTAAATATGTGTTGATGAAAAAAAATGATTTATGGTAAGTTTGATTATTTTATCGGGGGCTCATATGTCATCATCTAAGAGTCTCTTCGTTAATAGTATTTATCTTCGTCTTAATAAGTAATTACCTTCACAATAAGTAATTACCCTTGTGAATAGTATTTACCTTCAGTAATAGTATTTACCTTCGTTAATAGTAATTACCTTTACCGACGTCGAACCACTTGTCGCTTCACATTACAAAAGGCCGAACCACTTGTCGTTTCACATTACAAAGCGCCAAAACCACTTTTCTTTTCACATCATTAATCGTCAAACCACTTGCCTTTTCACACAAAAGAAAAGCTAAGCTAGAAATCTTCTATAAATAGAGGCCTGAGGGCTTCATTATTTTCACGTAATTCATTCAAGCTATAGAGAGAGAAAGTATAGAGAATAAGAGAAAGAAGAAGAGTATTTTGTTACTACACCGCCGCAAAGATTCAATCTCCTACCAAATGTAAGTGGGTGTTATTCTTTTCTTATTCACGAAGAGAACTGTTGTTATTCCATCGCTTATTATTCGCATTGGAATAACCTCAGATACGCGATTTACCCTATACTTGGTGACATTCTTCTATTATTCATTGGAACATCCCATGTCTCGTGGTGTTTTACAATCGACCGGTTCCGCTCTTTATTATTATTCTCATTGAACATCCTCGTCTCAGGTGTTTTACACCGACCGTTAATTCGTTCCGCCTTATTATTATTCTCGTGGAACATCCTCGCTCATGTGTTTTACACCTGACCGTTCCGCTTTTATTATTATTCTGTTAGAACATCCTGTCTCGTGTAGTGTTTTACACCGGACCGGTTCCGCCTTTTATTATTCTGTTGGAACATCCTCGCTTGCGTGAATTTCACCCCGACCGTTCCGTTATTATTATTCCCGCTGAATAACCTGCTCATGCGCAAGTACCACACGCATGGTGATTTCTTTTGTTATTCCAATCTTTATTATACCCAATTGGTTAAAACTTTAACTTCTATACTCCATGAAATTAGTAGAATATCCTTGATATTTCAGCGTTTCATCCAAAGATCTTTTCATGGAAATATTCTTCCGATCATTCTTGAATTTTACTCTACAAAACAAAGATCATGTCGACAATTTGACGTTAATAATTCCTCGGATAAAATAATTTTGAACTTGTTTTATTGAATTCTTATATCATTGTCATCATCCTCATGTTTATATTTTTAAAGTCAGTTCGTGGCCCAGTAGTGCATAGATGGACTTGGTATGATTATGACCAGAGACTATTCTGTAATCATGACCGTAATATTACAAATGATGTGGTAAAAATCCTCGGTCAGAGTGCATGCGATGGATGGGCGCTTGTTGGCATGATCATGACCATTAATGAATACACAAATATTCTTGGCCAGAAGTGCATGAATAATTGTGGTCGTGATACTAAAGAATATCCTCGGGCAGTAGTGTGGGTGATTCATTGATGTGGAATATTTATTAAAGTTCGAGTCTCATTTATAACAAATGATGAAAAACCTTTTAAAACCTAAAAGATAGTAGACTTTATTTTCTACTTGACTTTTAATGGATTAAGATATTCCGTCGCAGCTTAAACCGGTTGTCTATCAGTATTTTATCGCTTAATATTGTCAAGACTATTGATAATTTATTCTCGCATTATCTTAGTCATAATATTTCTTACCGGGCTAGTTGAGCTCACCCTTTCTTTCACCGTTTCACAGAAATGAGAATATAGCTGGACGAGCTCGGGAAACGAGTGATGGTCCTCAAGATAAGATTAGTAGTCCTCACTATTCTGTGAAATAGTGTGATAATAATTGTAATGAGGACTCCTTTTTGAGTTTGTATAATATCTAGTAGATTTATATTTGTATTTAAATCACGCTTATGTCGTATTGCATACCTACAGCTATGTTAGTAAGTTGTATTTAAATTCTCATCTATGTAAGTGGCGACCCAAGATGGGTGATGTATACCTAATTTTGGAGGCGTCCACAAAGGGCTATTTATTATGAATTATCAAAGTTCCGAAGTTCAAATAATTAATTTTTGGGAGTTTTAGTTAATTATTTTGAGAAAACGTTTTTTGCAACTAAGTTGGCCTCACATGTGATTCAAATGGGCTGAGATCAGTTGTTCATAGTGGGCTAAAGAAAATGTGAAAATATATTAATATTATATTCAATTTTCTACTTTGGTGTTCTAAGCATTTTCCTATAAATAGGGTGCTTAGGTTAGAATTGAAAACACACGTAAACTCAAGTTTCTCTCTATTTCTCTCTCGATATATTGAGCGTATTCTTGTGAGTATACTTTGAGTATTGTTAGATGGTGCAAGTTCCTTCAAAGACTATACCCTTTATTCCAAATTAAGTACTAATCTTTCCGAGGTAAGGGATGTTATTTTCTTCTCGGATGATATTATTTCTTCAATATCATTATCTTTGAAATATTGGTTGGAACTTTTTATCAAATTTGGAACTTTTCCATGTCGGGGTTACTATTCATGAGTTACTATTCACGAAGTTACTATTCACGAAGTTCTACGTACTATTCATGAAGCGTGAAGATGTTTTTTGGGAAATTTCTATCTTTTGGTGCTCTGAGTTACTATTCACGATATCTGGCACTATTCAATCAAAAATAAAATTTCTTCTTTTGTCCAAAATATCTATTCGGATACTAGCTTTGATTGTATCCATGTTTTGATCATTCTTGAATTTTACACCACTATGATTATTTTTGAGGTATTTTTGAATATGGATAAAAAAAAGTACGAATCCTTAATCCTTAATCCTTGTCATTTTGTTTCAATCGGATTCGCTTTTTTAAAAATATTTTTCATCATCCTCGGTCTTAAATGATGATATTATTGAATATCTTTGGCTCAGAGTGCAAAGATGAATGATTTCTGAAGAATATCTTTGGTCAGTAGTGCAAAGATGAACAGTGTTTAGATGAACATGACCAATCGATGAATATCTTTGGCACCAGAGTGCAAAGATGAATATTTGATTCCGTGATGTATATTGATTGATGTTACGGGGATAAAAGATAGAGCGATGAACTTTTAAATTCATACATAGAAGATAGTAGTTTGCATTCTCTACTTAACTCTTCTAATGAATTATTATTTCACGCCAATATTGATTTAAAATTTGTTGTCTATTGTATTCTATTAGATTTTTCCCTGTTGAAGACTAACGGTAATTTGTTGTATATTATCTTAGTCATAATATTCTTTACTGGACTAGTTGAGCTCACCCTTTTCCTTTTTGTTCCATTTTTCTTCTCAGGAGGCGAGAATATAGCGAGTACTAGTCGGGGTATGGAATGAAGGTTTTAGAAAGAATTGTTTAGTAGTCCTCACCATTTTTGAAACATAATGTATCAATAAATGTGATGAGGATTTATTTGAGTATAGATATTGTCTAGAAGATAATATTTGTATTCAAACTCACAGTTTTACTGTTGTAATAATAAAGTTGTAGTTGTTTCTATACCATGTATTGACAACTCAGAATGGGTGATGTATACTTATTTTGGGGGCGTCACAGAATAGTGAGGACTACTAATGCTATCATCTGGCCCGTCACTCCGTTCCCCGACTAGTCCCTGCTACGTTCTCATTTCCTGAAGAGAACAATGAAAGTAAAAGGGTGAACACAACTAGCCTAGTAAAAAATATCATAACTAAAGATAATTAAATTATCAATTGCTTTTGTCAATAATAAATCAGAGATTTAGAACTTATGGTAGATAATAAAATTTTTCAACCATAATTGCAGCGGAATCAACAATCCATTAGAAGAGTCAAGTACAACATAATGTCTACTTTCTCCTCCAAATTAAAAGCCCATCGTTAATATTTCATTCTGTAGAATACTCATCAACAGCTTCTTCGTTGTACCCCAAGACAAAGAGAAACTTTCATCACTGTCTTCACCGAACCACTAAAGATGTTAGTTAAATTCACAATTCATATTTATAATAATGTGAATTAACAGCCCTTCTTGCCACAAAGGCTTAATAGAATCGCTTACTCAATATCCTTACCCCAAAGGTCAAGATATTCAAATGTAATAACAATGATCATACTAATCATTTGTCTATCTTTTGCACTACGGGCCAAAGATATTCAACTATAAAACCAATGGTCATGATCATACTAATCAATTGTATGTCAATGCACTACGACGAAAGACATTCAATCATTAACTAATGGTCATGATCCCGCCAATCACATCATTGAATTATCCACGACTACGGCCAAGGATATTCGTTAGTATCACTAGTGGTCATGATCATGTCATACACATGTCCATCTTCGCACTACTACTCAAAGCTATCAAACAATGATCATCATCTTTGCACTACGGCCAAAGATATTCAACAACATATCATCTTTGCTTACCAAGTGCCAAAGACATACAACCTCAAAAACCAATAACCAACAATATAATAAAGAATGGAATAATAAAAGAAATTCACCATGTATGCGTTATTTCAGCATGGCAAAGTTATTCCAACATAATAATAAAGAATAGAATAATAAAGAATTTCACCATGTATGTTGACTGTGATAGACAAAGTTATTCCAACATAATAATAAAGAATGGAATAATAAAAGAATTTCACCATGTATGCGTTGCTTGATGTAGACAAAGTTATTCCAACATAATAATAAAGATTGGAATAATCAAAGAATTTCACCAAACGTGTAATCCGCACGCATAAAAGTTATTCCAAATGTAATAATAAATACGAAATAATAAATAATGGAACTTGGTCCGTAAGAAAAGCGCAAGAGACGTGATATACGGCGAGTAATAGTAAAGAATGAAATAATAAAGAATGGAATAACAATGTACATCACCGGTATACTAGTGAATCCACGTATACGAGTTATTCCAATAGAATAATAAAGAATGGAATAACAACAGACTTCACCGTATACTAGTAATTCACATAATAAATAATGTGTTATTCCAATGAATTCCGAATAAATAATAAATAATGGAACCAAGTTAACATTGAGTTAAATTCACAATAATAAAGAAGCGGATAATAAAAATTTTCCAAGTATGCGGAATAAGTTATTAAATACTAATAATAAATATAATGGAACCAGTCGGATAAACCAAATTCATTCCACAGCTATGGATATTCCCAACGTAATAATAAAGAATGGAATAACAAAAAAGATCACCAAGTATTGGGTAAACCGCGATATACAAAAGTCATTCCACCAAGTATAGGTAAAATCATGATACAAAGTTATTCCAATGAATAATAAAGAATGGAATAAGAGAAGTTCTCTTCATGAATACGAAGAATAACACTCTTACATGTACAACAAATAATATCCCTTACCATAATAATATCCCTTTACCTTTCAAATAAGAGTATTCCGACTAAGTAGGGCGCGAGGATATACTCAAGAAAACTTGCACTACTCTCAAAGTTTTCTTAAACTCTAAAGAAATACGCCAAGATTATAGAAGAAGAATTCTTCTCTATAGTTTCTCTCTAGAGTTTTAGTGAATTAGTAAGAAATAATGAATGAATGAGCTTCTATTTATAGAAGAATGGAATGAATAAGAACTAACCCATGAACGGTCCAGATTACTTTACTTTAATCGACGGTCCATATTTAAAGCAAAATCTTTTCAATAAAATATAATATATTTTATTTTATATAAAAAAGATTTTACTACACTATCCGCAAAATACTATGCATAATAAAATATAATATATTCTATTTATAGAATAACTTTAATAAAGTATTCTGCTTTATATAAAAAGATTTTACTATCTGAAAAACACTATGCATAATAGAATATAATATATTTTATTTATAGAATAACTTTATAAAAGTATTATGTTTTATATAAAAAGCTTTTACATTATAATTTCAACCAACTATTCGAAAAAATTAGTACATCTCTTCGTGGAATAATATTGTACCAAAAATAATTTGGACCTAAAAGAAATATATTTTTCCCATTGAATAAGATTTCTGAATAGTACCTTCATGAATAGTACCCTCACAAAAAAGTGTCCCAAACCCCGAGTGAACAATACTAGAGTGAATAGTAATTGGGTGAATAGTAATCCAAATAGTAACTCGTGAATAATACTCAATTACCTAAAAATACCCCAAATACCCGAAAGTGAATAATATTCAAAGAATAGTAATTTAGGTGAATAGTAACTCCGTGAATAGTAACTTCGTGAATAATATTTCACATAAAAAGTGCCCCAAATACTCGAGTGAAACAATACTAGAGTAAATAGTAACCGGGTATTTTATGACAACTTGTCTACTTTGAAAATTTTTCACATATCACCCTTTAACTTTAAACTTTTATCAATTTAACTATTTACCAAAATAGAAAAATTGAATACTTTTATTTCATAAAATTCGGGTCTCACAATCTCCTCCTTATGAAATTTCGCCATCGAAATTTACGTATCGCATTCTGGTATTCAAGAGATGAGAACACCTTCGCTTTCTTTTCGGATTGTACCTTCCGGGTTATTTCCTCTGTATCATAATTTTCCCATTGCTTATCTCCTGTATTTCAGATATCATTCTAGAATACACTTTTAAAATAAGGGTTAATTAACATGCCACATATTATCCCTATACTCCTAATTCCACCAATTAAATACCAAATAAACTTAGGTAGTCATACTAAATAAAGAATTTCCGCCTCTCCCTCCTAGTTCTTGTTTCACATCTTAGCCGTAGATCATATCCCTAATGTAAGACCCCAAATTTTTAAATAAAAAAGGAATTTCTTTATTTTGAAATAAGAAGGGTTGATTTGATTAATGTGATAATTAAGGGTTAAATACGCAAATATTTCAAAATAAGCAAGTGGTTATAAAATATTCATTGTTGCTTGGGAATATATGTTTGGTCGTGGAATATTCAGATCGCTTCGGAATATTCGCACGAGCGACCGCCTGTGTGGGCCCCATAACTGAAAGCGATTGGATGAAGAAAACGACAAATATAAGTTGTTTTAAATAACGGCGTAGTTGTTGCAAGTATCATCGCTGAATACCCGTGGTTAAAACACACTAATACGCTGTTGTTGAACAAGAAGACACCAGATTGCACAATTATTGATTCTTACGTAAAGAAGGCACTACTCAATAATGGTTACAAAGAATTACTTCAAAGATTTTATTGAGTTAATAATTGCCGTTGATATTTTTATATCATTGTTGTTTCAATAATTGTCATTACACAAAGATCTTTCATTATCGAAGCAATAATTCATATTATCCTAATAATATTATTAGATAACATTATTGGCAATGTCTAGAAAGTTCTGCCTAAGGAGAGGTTTGGTCATCTAATTGCGGCCACCAAGAAGAAGAAATTCTTATCGAAAGCCCTCTTTCCTGAACCGCCCGTCATTATCAATATTGATTCCGTAATATTATTTGTGAATAATTAATTATTGATTTATATGATGAGGAAAATATTGATTTTATGTGATATAGATGGAGAAAATTTTTAAAATGACAATTGTTGAAAATTAATATTTTATCTTTTTCTCGATAAAATAATTCATTTAAATATATTATTTTAATAATATATTAACTATGATATTTTTATAATGAATGTGGGATATATGAGTATATGAGGAGGAAGAGTATTTTGTGGCATTAAATGTTTAACACATGTTTTGTGTGTTGGTGGACACAATTATTGACCAAAATTTGATTATAAAATTATAAAATCGCCGTTTGTGGATTTCTTTTGGTCGATTTTTGTTTGGAATTTGGAAAACTTTCTTCGTAAAGTTGTAGAGAATTGAATTTCCTATAAAAACTCATGAGATTCGAATTTTCTGATGAAAGGGCTATTTATTATGAATTATTGAAGTTCCAAGTTCAAATAATTGATTTTTGGGAGTTTAAATTATTTTTGTTAAGAAAAACGTTTTTGTATTTTTTTTGGACATCATTAACATGTGTGGCTGGTGTTTTGACCAAAAGGTGGGCTAAGGAAAATTTGTATAATTATATTAATATTATATTAAATTTTCTCGCTTTGAATGTTCTAAGCGATTTTCCTATAAATAGGGTGCTTAGGTTAGAATTGAAAATCACACCGAAACCTCAAGTTTTCTCTATTTCTCTCTCGATATTTTGAGCGTATTCTTGTGAGTATTTTGAGTATACTTTGAGTATTGCTAGATTCGGTGCAAGTTCCCTTCAAAGACTATACCCTTAGATTCTAGCTAGAAGTCTTGATCTTTTGAGGTAAGGGATATTATTTTTTTGTAATGATATTATTTCTTCAATATCATTATCTTTGAAATGTTGATCCGAAGTTTTTATCAAATTTGGAACTTTTTATGTTGGGGTTACTATTCATGGGTTACTATTCATGAGTTACTATTTACTGAAGTTACTATTCATGAGTTATTATTCATGAAGTTACTATTCACGCAGTACTATTCATGAAGCGTGAAGATGTTTTTTGTGGAATTTCTATCTTTTGGCTGTGAGTTACTATTCACGTGATACTGACTATTATTCACGATATCTGACACTATTCACGATATCAAGACTATTCACCAAAAAATAAAATTTCTTCTTTTTGTCCAAAATATCTATTCGGATACTAACTCCGATTGTATCCATGTTTTGATCATTCTTGAATTTTACACCACTATGATTATTTTTGAGGTATTTTTGGATGTGGATAAAACCAAGTACTTAATCCTTAATCCTTAATCCTTGTCATTTTGTTTCAATCGGATTCGCTTTCTTTAAAAATATTTTTCATCATCCTCGGCCTTAAATGATGATATTATTGAATATCTTTTGGCCCAGAAGGTCAAAGATGAATGATTTCTCAAGAATATCTTTGGCACCAGAGTGCAAAGATGAAACAGTGTCAGATGAACACGACCGATTGATTAATATCTTTGGCTCAGTAGTGCAAAGATGAAATGTGTTTAAATGAATATGACCAATCGATGAATATCTTTGGCACAGAGTGCAAAGATGAATATTTGATTCGGATGTATATTGATTGATGTTACAGGATAAAATATTGATGATGGATCGTTAAATTCATAGATTATAGTAGATTTCATTCTCTACGTAACTCTTCTATGAATTATTATTTCACCGCGAATATTGATCTGAAACTTGTTGTCTATTGTATTCTATCGATTTTTTTCCTGTTGAAGACTAACGATAATTTGTTGTATATTATCTTAGTCATAATATTCTTCTCGGGGCTAGTTGAGCTCACCCTTTTCCTTGTTGTTCCATTTTTCTTCTCGGGAGGCGAGAATGTAGCCGAAGTCTTAGTCGGGGTATGGAATGAAGATTCTGAGAGAGAGTTGTTTAGTAGTCCTCACCATTTTTGTAAAATAATGAATCAATAATGTGATGAGGATTTATTTGAGTATAGATATTGTCTAGAAGATAATATTTGTATTCAAACTCACAGCTTTCTTCGTTGTAATAATAAAGTTGTAGTTATTCTTTGTACCATGTATTTGGTGACTCGGAATGGGTGTTGTGTATACCTATTTTGGGGGCGTCACACCTAAGCTCTGATACCAATTGTGACGCCCCCAAAATAGGTATACATCACCCATCTTGAGTCGCCAGATACATGGTATAGAATTCAAATACAACTTAATAATACAAATCGTCGTGGTACAATACGACAAAAAACATAAGTCATGAGTTTGAATACAAATATTGTCTACTAGAGATTATACAAACTCAAAAGGAGTCCTCATTACAAATATTATCACACTATTTCACAGAATAGTTAGGACTACTAATGCTATCATCTGACCCGTCACTCCATTCCCCGACTAGTCCCTGCTACGTTCTCATTTCCTGAAGAGAACAATGAAAGTAAAAGGGTGAGCACAACTAGCCCAGTAAAGAATATCATAACTAAAGATAATTAAATTATCAATAGCTTTTGTCAATAATAAATCAGAGATTTAGAACATATGGTAGATAATAAAACTTTTAACCATAATTGCAGCAGAATCAACAATCCATTAGATGAGTCAAGTAGAACATAATGTCTACTTTCTCCTCCAAATTAAAAGTCCATCGTTAATATTTCATTCCTGTAATACTCATCAACAGTTCTTCGTTGTACCCAAGACAAAGAGAACTTTCATCACCTGTCTTCACCTGAACCACTAAAGATGTTAGTTAAATTCATAATTCATATTTATAATAATGTGAATTAATAGTTCCTTCTTGCCATAAAGGCTTAATAGAACGTTTACTCAATATCCTTACCCCAAAGGCTGAAGATATTCAAATGTAATAACAATGATCATACCAATCAGTTGTCTATCTTTCCACTATGGGCCAAAGATATTCAACTATAAAACTAATGGTCATGATCATACCAATCAATTGTATGCCAGTGCACTACGGCCAAAGACATTCAACTGTTAACTAATAGTCATGATCCTGCCAATCACATCATTGAATTATCCATGCACTACGGCCAAGGATATTTGTTAGTATCACTAGTGGTCATGATCATGTCATACACATGTCCATCTTCGCACTACTGACTCAAAGCTATCAAACAATGATCATCTTCTTTGCTACTGGGCCAAAGATATTCAACAACATATCATCTTTGCACTACTGAGCCAAAGACATACAACCTGTAAAACCAATAACCAACAATATAATAAAGAATGGAATAATAAAAGAAATTCACCACGTGTATGCGATTGCTTGTATGAGCGAGTTATTCTAACATAATAATAAAGAATGTAATAATAAAAGAATTTCACCATGTATCTTTGTACTTCAGCGTACACGTGTTATTCCAATATAATAATAAAGAATGGAATAATAAAAAAATTTCACCATGTATGCGATTACTTGCATGTATGAAAGTTATTCTAACATAATAATAAAGAATGGAATAATCTGAATAATTTCACCATGCGTCATGTAATCCGCATGCAGACGAGTTATTTATTCCAAATGAATAATAAATGCGAATAATAAATAATGGAACCAATTAGTCCGTAGTAAACGCATGTGGATATATTCGGCAGAATAGTAAAGAATGAAATAATAAAGAATGGAATAACAATAGACATCACCGGTATCTAGAATCCACAGATATCTGAGTTATTCCAACGTAATAATAAAGAATTGAATAACAACAGACTTCACCAGGGCATACGGTAATCCACAGATATCTGAGTTATTCCAATGTAATAATAAATAATGAAACCAGTCGTGAAATTCACAATCAAGCGAGATATTCCGGCGAGAATTATTAATACGGAATAATAAATAATGGAACCAAATCGTGAAATTCACACCAACAGGATATTCCACGGAATAATAAAGAACGGAATAATAAAAGAATTTCACCAAGTATGCGGTACTTAATAAACAAAGTTATTCCAACATAATAATAAAGAATAGAATAACAGAAAAAGATCACCAAGTATTGGGTAAACCACATATACAGGTCATTCCACCAAGTATAGGGTGAACCGCGCATACAGGTTATTCCAACAGAATAATAAAGAATGGAATAACAAAAGAAGATCACCAAGTATTGGGTAAACCGCATATCTGAAGTCATTCCACCAAGTATAGGTAAACCATGCGCATCTGAGTTATTCCAACAAATAATAAAGAATGGAATAACGAAGTTCTCTTCGTGAATACGAAGAATAACACCTTACTTACAACACAACAAATAATATTCCTTACCATAATAATATCCCTTTACCTTTCAAATAAGAGTATTCCGACTAGTAGGGCGATGATATACTCGAAGAAAACTTGCACTACTCTAAAAGTTTTCTTAGACTCTAAAGAAATACGCTCAAGATTATAGAAGAAGAATTCTCTCTATAGTTTCTCTCTCTAGAGTTTCAGTGAATTCGTAAGAAATAATGAATGAATGAGCTTCTATTTATAGAAGAATGGAATGAATAAGAACTAAACCCATGAACTATTCAGATTGATTTACTTTTAATCTGGACGGTCCATATTTAAAGCAAAATCTTTTAAATAAAATATAATATATTCTATTTTATATAAAAAGATTTTTACTATGCAAACACTATCCGTGGCACTATGCAAATACTATGCATAATAAAATATAATATATTCTATTTATAGAATAACTTTAATAAAGTATTCATTTTTATATAAAAAGATTTTACTATCTGAAAATACTATACACATATAGAATATAATATATTCTATTTATAGAATAACTTTATAAAAGTATTATGTTTTATATAAAAAACTTTTTCATTATAATTTCAACCAACTATTCGAAAAATTAGTACATCTATTCATGGAATAATATTGTGCCCAAAAAATAATTTGACCGAAAACAAATTTATTTTTCCTATGAATAAGTACCAAGTGAATAAGACTTGAATAATAGTACCACATGAATAGTACCCACACACAAAAAGTGTCCCAAATACCCGAGTGAACAATACTAGAGTGAATAGTAATCGGGTGAATAGTAACCCGTAAATAGTAACTCATGAATAGTACTTCGATACAAAAAATACCCCAAATACCCGAGTGAATAATATTCGGGTGAATAGTAATTTAGGTGAATAGTAACCTGAATAGTAGCTCATGAATAGTACTCCGACATAAAAAGTGCTCCAAATACTCGAGTGAACAATACTAGAGTAAATAGTAACCGGATATTTTATGACAACTTGTCTACTTTGAAAAATTTTCACATATCACCCTTTAACTTTAAACTTTTATCAATTTAATTATTTACCAAAATAGAAAAATTGAATACTTTTATTTCATAAAATTCGGGGTCTCACATGCGCCGTCGTACGAATATTCCCCGACAGAAAGAATATTCCACGACCAAACGAATATTTCCCGACAACAATGAATATTTTATAACCACTTACTTATTTTGAAAATTTTACATATATCACCCTTAACTTTAAACTTTTATCAATTTAATTATTTACTAAATAGAAAAATTGAATACTTTTATTTCATAAAATTCGGGGTCTTACAAACACAGTATGAACAAAAATTGAAAAATTGAATACTTATGCTATATAAATAATTTTAAAAACCATCGTTATAAATTTAGTTTGCTTTTAATTCGCTCTCCTTCCATTTCATTTGGAGAAGCGGTCATGTGTGTGTGTGTATATATATATATATATATATATATATATATATATATATATATATGATCCAGATATTAAGTTCACCCCCTTTAGAGATTTTCGATGATGGTGAGGTTATCTGAATCGTCGCTACATACTTTTAACGACGAGACAATATATAAATCACTAAAAGTATAGAAAGGCGGTTGTATGACCGAACTATCACCAAGGTTAAATCATGAAAAAGGGTGAGCTTCAGTGAGTTGGATAAGGGGTGAGCTGAAAATCTGGACTATATATATATATATATATATATATATATATATATCAAAATTAGTAAGATAATATACAAATAATTTACACTATCGAACAATTATAGTTACAAGAATATAATGCTAAATTAAATGTTTATAAGATGACGACTTCATACTAAACTTAAATACAAGTAGTCAAAGACTAATAAAATACATCGATTATATCTGTATATATGCAAATCTAATCCGATAGCACGCACGACACATACGTCACTAACTCGCTAAAGAAATCAAATACTAGGTTGACTTATACGTATCCGAAATAAATATATCAAATATTTATCAAATCCCGTACACTCAGAGCAACATACAAAAGGATACGTTGTGAACTGATCACACTGCCATGGATGGGTGTCATGCCATGATGTCAAGGGGACATGCATGTGATACCCCCACAAGTGGTTAACTCAAGAGTACTCTAAGGATTAAACTATAAAATTAATGCAAGCCGAAAGGGGTTCAAATCACAATGTTAATTTACATAAACATTTCCAAATGATATCGAATTATTCCAAATACAAACATATTCAATTGTTTCAAGATATCAAATATCAAAAATAACTCCCGAATTAATTATGTCAACTAATAATTCTTAACACCATTTAACCTATTATCGATACCTATATTATTAGATTATTTTATAAGTATTTTACAAAAATCTAATTAATTTTAATTCTTAGAAACTAAACTTCAAATATTCTAATTTATTTTAATAAAAACTAACTTCAAAATCTAATTTAGCCTAAAAATTAGTCAAATCAAATTAAAAATCATTAAATTATCTATTTTAAAATATTAAAAGAGTTTGTTGCTAAAAATTATGCTACAAAAATTCCAGATCAACTCTTTCTTAAAATCCATAACAAGTCATAAGTTAATTTTTAACAGTTCAAAATTGGTAAACATATTCTCAGATTACATATGTATATACCATATCCAAAAATTATAACGATCCAACGATCGGATTATGAGATATAGCGCACACAATAGACCTTACAATATAGAAATTGATTTTTATATTTTAACATTTATATTCAATCAAATTATATTCCTTTATATAAATTCATCTTCTCTTTTCGATTATCATGATATCTAATTTCATGTCTATATTCCTTAATTGTAATCTCTTGTATAAAATTCCACAAATAAATATTTTAAAGAATTTAACTTTCAAATTTCGCTACTAGAAATCGTATTCAAAAATCTCTTTTATGTATTCAAATTTTTTTTATGTTTTCACCTATCGAAAAAAATACAATAATTGTCAATACTAATACATGTAATTATGACCATAAAAAATTATTGAAATTTTTAGAATTACGAATATTAGTACTTCTTACAAATATATATAGATGGAGGAATTATGACCGTAAAGAAATTATATAGAACTTAAATATACTTAATTATTCATGAACAAATGATTAATTTAATTATAAAAGGTAAACGAAGATATTTAATATGGGACAAATTAAGTGAGTACACATGAGTCCACTATAAATTCGAACACAAAATTGAAGTAAAATGACACGATCAAGAAAATTGAAACTATGATCCATGCCTAATAAGAAATTTGCACACACTTTAATAGGAAAAAGTCTTTTTTTCCCCGTGATCTAATGACCAAATCCTTTCTAAAAAGAAAAAGAAAGGCCTATTTGCTACTATATTAATTTACCCACGAATTTTACTCCTTTTGTACTTTACTCTTTCATCTTCTAATTGCAATAATTAATTTGGCCCCTAACTTTAACTGCATAAACCAAAATCGTCTGTGTTGAACACATTGATTGACTTCAAGGTCAATAAACACTTGTTAAATTAGGAATTAATATCATTAATTCTTACCCTCCATTGCCTCTGATCAGGTCTAGCAAGGTTCTTAACCTTCAAGCCAATTTGGTCACTGCCAATTGGAAAGAAGGTAAAATGGCACCCGTCATAAATAAGGGGTTTAGGTGTAAATGAATATAAACTACATGCTTGAGGCTACGAATGTGCAAATAGGCCAGAAATTAAGAAAAATAAAGAATTTAGAATTGTACGTCTAATAAAGAGGCTTAAGAATCCATTGATCTTGGAAATCAACCGCATAATAAAGACACTTTACCCTTCATTTTGCAAGTTGTCCACGCAAAAAATTGAAAAAAACTTTTGTATTTATAATTAGGCACCTCCATTTTAATTATTTATATTTTGGGACTCTCCAATTAAATATAAAACACAAATAAGTAAACAATCGTGTTTAATTATTATGTCCGCATGGAAGAGTTCCGCAAAAATTATATAAATAAATAAAGTTTAAATATCTCGATCGATCGGGCCACGCACTTGCGGTGAAAAACATTGTTTGTTGTACTGTCAAATCCCGTTTCCACTTTCCTACATAGACGAAGCATCAAGAGACAAAAAAGAGGGACCAAAAATTTCACTTCTATTATTCCTTTCTTTGTAATAGGAGTAGTTCCTAGACAATAATTAATTAATTTCTTCTTCTCTTTTTGTGTTGATTTTGAGTCGCGCACATACAAAATTTGTTACCAATAAGTCCTCTTATTCAGTAAACATCTTAATTTCTGGGACAAGTTTGTTGTGTAAGATTCACAAAACTAGATATCAAGTTCGCCCTAAAATATAAAATAACATTATAATATAAAATAAATAAATACCAAAATATATGTGAATAGACCGAAAAGCATTTTATTAAAAAAATATTAAAAATAATACTATGTTTGGATCGCATAAAACAAAGTGAGAATGGAATGAAAAATATTATGGAATGACTCATTTCGATCGTGAATAGAATAAATTATTCTATTTTTTATTCTATTTCCTCCTTCATTCTATTTCTTTATCACTCTTATTTTTTCAATTTAAACATGCAGTCCTTCTACGGCGACAGGTTTGCACCGATCCAGGTGGCGACCGGCCAGAATTTATATTTTTTTAAAATTTTTTTTGCTTTTAACTCCCAAATAATTAATGTGATTTATTAGAACTGAAATTTTTATAAAATCTGATGATTTTAATTATTCGTTTGGATACATGTAAAAATAAATTTGTACGGATTGTTATATAACTTTATTTTTTTATATGTATCCAAACGACATAAATTATTGTATTTTGTTCAAACCTGTCGCCCAAAACTTATTGTTCAAACATAACATAAAAGAAAACAACATGAAACTTATGTACTCCAATATGAATATCATAAAGATGTATTCCAATGATCTCTCAGATTAGACAAGATCTTGTCAGGCTCATGTTAGCAGTCTGTCATCTCCCTCTTCCCAGTTCCCATGAAACAGAGAGTCATACGATAGAGAATGGTTAGCACGAAGTAAATTTTATGATAAGTTAATTTTATATTCAATACATTATTAATACGTGTTAGAGAGAGATCACCCTTCGATTATATCAACATCTCATATAAATGAATTGAATCTTACCATTTTTTGGTTCACTTCATGCTAACCTGATCCAATAATATAACAATATATATAACACCCGCAAAATATTACTCCCTCTCTTGTACAACATGAGTCTAGTTTACAAAAATTTTAAATTATAATTAAAAACATACTTTTATTTCATATATATAGCTTTAAATTTATAAAATATTTAATTTAAAAGTAATAATATGATCATGAAATTGTAATGATAAACTTAAGTATGTTAATTATTTGTGTTGTTTTATACTAACATTAACAAAAATGACTCTTTTTAAAATAAAAAAATTATAACAAAATTACTTTTTCTATAACAGAGTAGTTTACTCACTCTTATATGCGCAATAATTAATACTTAGTCCTTCTACATAAAAAAATTGGTTTCAACTTTGTGTCGACTATATATATATATTTGACACTATTTTTTGACGAATGGCTGAAAAATATTTGAAAAATTAATTCCAGGTGTTCTATGCAAACATTAACTTCCTTAAAAAGTAGAAAAGTGGTTAATAAAAAAAAGTAGAACTCTTTTTCCACATAACATATAGAATGACAATATAAATAAATGTCGTTCATATGAATTACAAGGGTTATATATATACACCTTATTTTCACAAATTTTTGTGTGATAATATTACAAGTTTCTCTCACATCGATCAATGGACCCAACCATATAGAAATACTAAAAACATATTCCTATAGCAATATATATAAATAATTTTACAAAAATCTCACACAAATCATTTTATTGTAGCATTAACATCTTAAATATACGACATATATGAACCATGCATTTTATTTCAACAAAAACATAATTAATTCATGTTGTGCATGGAATTAGTGATTAACAATATTGAATTGTTCTCCTATACTTCGATCTTTTCTTTTCACCTTCACCTTCACCTTCACCAAGAAAGATCTTTATCATCCTAGTAATTATTTTGGGATACAGCTGAAAATTAATTTAGTGGTTGGCACTTATCATCATATATCCTTCATATTCTAATTCTTTCACATTAGTCATATTCTATTAAATCTCCAATTAAATAATTAATGAATTTATTTATTATATATATATATATATATATATATATATATATATATATATCGTACGTAATAATTCTTTAAAATAGGTCAGCCGCCCAGAACAGTCACCCAAAATTTTTCTCTTAAACATATATCTTACGCCACACCGCAACACACCACATAATAGAGAATCTCATCTCACAAGAAATAACACTAGAATAGAAGAACCAATAAATCAAAGATCATGAAGGCAGCACTATTTTCTTCTACTTTCTCTCTCCTCTTAACCCTCTCTTTCTCTCTCTAACAAGTGTTTTTTTTGGAAATTAATTATCATGTCGTCCTCCCTAGAGGACTCTTTAAGATCTCTCTCCCTAGATTATCTGAACCTGCTAATCAACGGCCAAGCTTTTAGTGATGTGACTTTCAGTGTGGAGGGTCGTTTAGTCCACGCGCACCGCTGCATCTTAGCAGCCAGGAGCCTCTTTTTCAGGAAGTTCTTCTGTGGGCCCGACGCAACGCCGGCTGCCGGTGATGCTTCCTCTGGTGGGTCGAGGTCGGCGGGAGGGGGCACGTTGGCATCGTCGCCCAGGGGAGGGGGTTCAAGTAATAATTCTCAGCAGGTGATACCGGTAAATTCGGTTGGGTACGAGGTATTTTTGTTGATGTTGCAATTCTTGTATAGCGGGCAGGTCTCAATTGTTCCTCAAAAGCATGAGCCTAGGCCTAATTGTGGTGAGAGGGGCTGCTGGCATACGCATTGCACCGCTGCCGTTGATCTTGCTCTTGAAACGCTTTCAGCCGCTAGATCCTTTGGTGTCGAGCAGCTCGCGTCGCTCACCCAGGTGAAATATTTCTATTTTAGAACTATTAACGTTAGTAGAATCTCTAATAACTAATTACGCTAATCTCTCCGAGATTTTCCGATCCTCTCAGCAATAATTCTCTTTTCTTGGGGAATTTTCAATTGTTATTATTAAGATGAAAATTGAAATTTAAGTAAGATTAAATTAATTAATTATTTAAAAGTAGTTGTGTAAATTGAGTGAAACATAGTACTACTACTTTCCCTTTTCTGCAACTAGCTAGATTTTTTTCCTTACGATTACTAGTTTTGTAGACTTTGCAGAATTTGATCAAACTATAGCTAGTTTCAGTTTTTTTATTCCTACCTATATGTATGTCTATTTCATAATATACATATATTATGTCGCGTCAGAAGACATACAAACAGACCATCCCTCGTATCATCATCATCATCGTCTTCATAATTTCATGTAACAAGCTACGAATATTGTGCGAGTGAGTTGTATATTTTTTTCTTGAATTGGGTTCCTCTATCTCTTTATGTTCCGCCCCTAGGACTTTCTAAATTTAGATCTTGATTTCTCCACTCGTATCCATCACCTAAAACCTGATTGCTTTGCATGCTTTCCCAAACAAAACCATCCACTTCCCTCATTTGGTTTTTGATTGCAACATAACAACGTACAAATTACTTATGCCAAAAGTCTACCTTAGCTACCCAGCCATCCCCCCTCCCCGTCTTTTATATCTGTAACTAAATATTTTAGTACCATCATGTTGCAAGTTTAATTTACTAATTGATCCCTTGGTACTTATTGCAGAAGCAATTGGCAAGCATAGTAGAGAAGGCCTCAATTGAAGATGTAATGAAGGTTTTAATAGCATCAAGAAAGCAAGACATGCATCAACTTTGGACTACTTGTTCCCATTTGGTTGCTAAATCTGGTCTCCCTCCCGAAATCCTAGCTAAGCATCTTCCCATCGAAGTCGTTGCCAAAATCGAAGAGTTCCGCCTCAAATCCACCCTCGCTCGTCGATCTCCCATGTCCCACCACCCTCAGCACCACCACCACCACGACCTCACCACTGCTGCCGACCTCGAGGACCAAAAAATCCGACGAATGAGACGAGCACTCGACTCCTCAGACGTGGAGCTTGTCAAGCTCATGGTCATGGGCGAAGGCCTAAATCTTGACGAAGCCCTAGCCCTACATTACGCCGTCGAGAATTGCAGCCGAGAAGTGGTCAAGGCATTGCTAGAACTCGGCGCAGCCGATGTCAACTACCCCGCGGGACCAGCCGGCAAAACTCCCCTCCATATTGCCGCCGAAATGGTTTCTCCGGACATGGTGGCCGTTCTCCTCGACCACCATGCGGACCCTAATGTTCGAACCGTGGAAGGGATCACTCCGCTCGACGTGCTAAGAACCCTAACGTCCGATTTCCTATTCAAAGGGGCTATCCCGGGCCTAACTCATATTGAGCCTAACAAGCTTAGGCTCTGCCTCGAGCTTGTTCAGTCAGCAGCATTGGTCATTTCTCGAGAAGAAGGCAGTCCTTCCACCGCCATTTATCCACCGCCTATGAGTAATGAATATCATCATAGTAATCGTAATTTGAACCTTGATTCAAGATTGGTATATCTAAACCTTGGGGCAGCAGCTTCTTCGGCTCATATGAATGAAGGAGATAGCCAAAATAATCGACACGGCGGTTGCGACACTTCTTCCATGTTCCACCATTCTCATCATGATTATAATTAGCTAGCTAGATCAACTATCTAAATATGGATTCTAAGTTATATAATTCTTGGAGTTGGAAATTAAGACCATCGAGTTGATCAAGAAATTATATATGAAGAATATTTTATGGGGTTATTTTTATATCTTCATTTTCTTATCAAGATCTTTAATCTCTTAATTTCTGTCTTATGTGGGTGTTTTTGGAGGATTTTTCTAGGGTTTTTCCAATGATCATTGGAAGCAGTGCTGTGACCACTGGAGTTTCTCATGGGATATCGGACAAAGGAGAATCTAAGTTTTGCTCTTGGAGATGGAGCGGGCGCAGGTCAATCTTTTCAATTAAACCCTATTGTTGTACTTCTATTTATTTATTAAGAGTAAATTAAATCTAATGGCATGGCTTATTTTTCTGACCTATTATATATTTTCCTGTCCCCGGCCAAGCATGCACCCTCCTTTCATAATAAATATATAAAATAATAATGTGGATATATTTTATATATGTATGGACAAATAATTTATACACTACAACAACAATATTATATATATATATATATGTCCATACATATTCAATATTCATATTCATGTACCTGAACAAAATTTAGGAGGGATAATTTGGATCACACGCGATGGTGGGGTTACTCGAGTCGTCTTAGGGCTTTTTGTTTGGACATGCGACTTTTTTTATTATAATGCGGGACATGAGCTGTCTCTTCCCTTTCACTTACTACTTTTCTTGCTAATTTGATGGGTATTTGGAAAAAATTTATTGGCTTTAACGGTGCCTAATTATTTAATGGACATCATTTGGCTATGGACAAATTCATTGGTTGTCCTGCATGAATGCAGCATTGAGTGTGACTTTACGCGACACCACCCTAATCTAATATATTTAAATTTTAAGGGCAATTTGCCAAATTATCCTTTTCGATATACGTTTACCCAGTTTTGCAGTGTACCCCATAATATTTGAATTTTCGCATTATGCTTCATTGTCTCTTCAATTCTTTGCAATTCTACCAAATCTAAACAGGGTGAAATTAAACCAGTTCGTTGAAGGAAAACAAAAAGTGACTCGATTTAAGGATATTACTTTTTGGTAAATAGTTGGAACATGCAATGCGCAACTCCTCAATTTAGGGGTACTAGTGTTTGCAAGCCCACATGCTTCTCTCTAATTAGAGACTAGAGAGGTATATTGGGTCATATTTAATTGCAGACAAAAATACTCTTAAATCGGGTCACGTTTTAACAAGTGTATGATTATTTTCCCCAATTATTAATAGGAAGAGATTATAGATTTGTAAAATTTTGAAAATAAGTTGATCAGGACATTGCAAAATTGAAACATTGTGTACACATTCGTATAAAATAGTGTAAACATATTTACATGAGGGGGAGAGAGCTGCAAATTGCCGTCTTTTAGCAGGTTTCCCTTTTTAGCTTCTCGTGAAAGAATTACAGGTAAACCTTATCTGGTCTTTTAAGAGCACCGTTTCATCTAGATTATTAGTCTCAATCCAAGTATAATATTCTATGTTGATTACTTGTGTTGACGTGTTTAATTTAATTTGTTTTCATGTTTTTGCATGAATTTCTTCTTGTTTGTTGCTTTCCACTCGTGTTCCTTTGAAGAGTTTCGTGCTTTTATGGAGTAGATCGATGTGGCTTCTGTCGAATTTCAACACTTGCAAAAAGATTCTCCTTTGTGAAGCTATTTAAAATTATATGTTTATGTAGTACTTAGAAATATGGGCTAAATACACTTCCCGTTGAACATATAATTTGAAATGGCTTCACAAATTGATGAATGAGATTTGTGGGTTTGTTCCGAGTTTGATTTGAATGAATTTTGGGTTTTGTTAATTTGAAGAGCTTACATATATGAGCAGGAAGGGAAGTTCCCACACGAATTTAGGAGTATCGACGAAATATCACCTTCTACTTTCAAGTGATTTTCTTTAATAATCAGTAGCAACAATAATTTTTTTGAACTTTGGGTGTTTGGGAATCATACTTTACTTAGGTTAGGGTTAGGGTGGAATCGAGGGGTTGGACCGAAATGGTCGAAGACATAAAAGGTCGGGGACTTGCGGGTTCGGATAATTGATATGATGGATCCGGTGGTGATCATGGAGGTCGGGGTCACTCAGTGACATAATTAACTCTTAGGCCTGGCAAACTTGTTTTATGATGCTTGATGGGTTGGGCCCATGCGATTCAAGACTACTTAGCATGCAGAGTTGAGGCGTGATAAATGTCCAAATCTTTAAATCTTCAAGAGTTCAATGTCAAGCAAGTAACTCAAAGTCCAAGAGGTTCCTCCTTCATAGAATAAAGGGTATATTTATAGGGTCTATCTGGAAATAGTAACATGTCAGGCACATATCTTCAAAAAAATTCGAAAATACCCTTTTAGTCATTTCGAATACATCTCTTCTAGCCACCAATTCTTATTCCTCAATCAATTAAAAATGAGCTGCATTTATTCTCAGTCTTTTATCCCTCGTGACACATGGAGACTTCTCTGATCTCGTTATTTATTTTCGATTTTTTCGCTTTTTACGTAATTCTTAAGGTGTGGGCGAATCCTAATTTAGGCTTAACATTGGGTATTTTCTTTGATAAATAGTATAGTTTTAATGTTTAAAAATATTTTAATTTTTAATGAAGTCAAACGCGAATTAATTGATGGATTGAACGAGGGAAAAAACAAATGTGATTACTCGGCAAAATAGATATTTCGATCAATTTCTACCATCCTGAACCTTGTTAGATATTGCATCTAATTTGGAACTTCATGTACATTGAAGTTAAGAAATTATTTTAGTCCTCTAATCTTCTGAATTCAAGTCCAAAGTTCAAAAGATATTCCTCTCCTTCATAGAATATTCGAATTATTTATAGGGTTTTTATTTGTCCTCAATTAATCACGTTTGTTCAAATTTAAGAGAATTAATGACAATTTTTCCAAAATTATCCTTCATCAAATCTCTTTTATCTTAACAAAACTCTCCTTATCCCAACAAAAATTTAAGGGTATTATTCTTCTAATCGCAGTACTATATTTAATGTTTTCTAATTATTATCTTAATCAATTCTCAAAATGAAATAATTAGGGACGACCTCCATATATAATACACACGCTTAGGAGAATTTCCAAACTTCTACAATTTCTTTCTAAAGATTATGTTGCTCTTTATCAAGGATCTCATTGACATTTATTTTCGAAAAAAACAGGACCTTGTTTCACTCAATCATTTAATTTTGACCACTAAACCACTGCAAAAACTGAACCTTAATTTGCCCTTGTGAACCGGGCCCGAGAACTACCCAATTTTCTTTGGTAATTAGTATAATTTTTTTCTTCTTCCTAAAGTTAAAAAAAAATTATTTAATTTTATTTTATTTTAGTAATTTAAAAAGACTTTGTTTGGTATTTTATATATTTTTGCATTTATTTAATCAAACACTTGAACTTGATTTTGAATTTCTAACATTGAATCTATCTTGGAATGTTTAGTGTTTTTGTAAGATAAATTGATTAATTTTAGATTTACTAAATATTATATTCAATATATAATATTAATTAATATAATTAATTATTTAAATATAAAATATTAATGACGTACTAGGAGAATTTCCAAACTTTGGCAAACGATTTCTAGAAGATTGAGTTGCATTGTTTTTATCCATGTCTGTTTGTTCATCAATTTAGTTAGTACCTTTCTATTTTTCTCAAGCTCAGTTATGTGGAGCTAATAATCATTAGAAATTAGATTTCATGCCAGATATGGAAAACTCCCTCGACCGCAAGTCTGCAAGGAGGAGAGGGGTGAGGGGTGAGGGTGAGGGGTGAGGGGTGTTTATATTTTGTAACTTCCATTAAGAATGATACTTATTTTAGGTATTTACTTGTTTTTTTGATATGGGCAGAGGGATTACTTAAGTTCCTTAACTTGAGGGCGCAATAATTTTTCAGGTTATACTATAAGAAGGGGCCGGGATTAATATCATAGAGTCATGATATGCATATTAAATATTGTTTTACTTCTAGGGTTGTGCATGCATGCCCCCCTTTTGAGTCGCATAAAAGGAATTAAGAGTTCACGACCGACCTTAATCCTTTTTCTTCTCTTTTTTCCTCTTCCCGCTAGTTATGTTTCATCTGGCTTAAAGACTATAAGATTGTTGGGTCAAGTGTTTGTTTGGAACTTCTAATTAGCTAATTATCATTGTAATTAAGTAGATAATATTTTATAATTAATTATTTTAACCGTTAATTTTATTTTAACATTATCATTGATATTATATTTTTAAAAGTATATATAATTAGATTTATCAACATAGTTTTTATTTTCATTGATTTTTTTCCCATTCCTTTTCATTTGATTTTCCCAGCCCTAACGTACCGTTGAAAGTTTAAAATCTAATTAGGCCTCAAAACAAGCTCTTTTTAGAGAGAGGCCCACTGATTGTGCGTGTGAAATATCATACGACATATAGCTAAGTCTATTTTCCATATATATCATTATGATTGCGGGCTATAGAAATATATATATATATAAACTGATCGACATATCTTGATCAACTCAGAAGTTCTTTTCTTTTGGTTACTTCTTTATTTCTGTCACCATCCGTACACTTTCTGTGTAAAGGGTGACCAAAAAGAAAAAGATGGAAGGATATGTTGGTTATATATATGCAAGTGTACGTATGTGTGTGTATATATATATATATATATATATATATATATATATATAAATATATACATTGTACAGTACGTACGGAGAGTATTTAGATTCTTCAAAACTTCATCCCATGAAGTATCATCGATCAATCGATGTAAATAGGCCACGACGAATTATGACAACTGAGCAGCATGTTAATTTGAAGTGACGGGACAATGAAATTTAATCTAGCTAGTATTTATAACAAGTATAAGAAATAAATAAATAATGACTGTAAAAATTTAACCCACGCATTTTGTTGTTGTGGATCATGGGGGCTAGGAGCACTGTTTTGAAATCCTATCTGAACTAACTGGTTGAACCCGAAATATTCGATTCTATGTTGGGTTGGATTTGATCCGGTTGAATTAATATAGTTAAAATTATGATTGAACCGGTTGATCATCGGTCGAACCGATAGTTCAACTCATAAAATCAATTAAGTTGAGTCGGTGAACCAATTTTTTAATACTAAAATTTTATAATATTAAAATTAACCACTTTTAGTAATATTATAACTCAACTTTATTATATTTTAATTCATAAAAAATATGATTTTTTAAATTTTTATTAATTCTTAATAATATATATTTTTATATATTTATAGCGTCATTTTTGATAACGGTTTAACTACGTGTTAAACGAATGACTCATCATTTTCAATTCAATAACCAATTCCAGGTATTGGCTAAGAGACATCAGACAGCTGCGGGGAAACCTTCAATTGAACAGTACTTTCTACTAGATCTGAAGCAAAATTAACATAAAAAGTCGATGCATTATTAGGATTTAGAATTTTTTGGGCAATAAGTTTTTTATGTTAGTTTTACTGTTGAAGAAGATACGACATACTAACCACCTCAATAATAATCGAATAACCCCTAGCTAGTTCTTGAACAAGTTGTAGTAAATGCCCAAAAATGCGAAAGAAAAAATAAAAACAATTAGTGATAAAAAAAACAATTATCAATCAAATTAACTAGTCTTTTTCAACTAATCTCATAAAAACAAACATGTGACTAGGAGTATTTAATTTTATAATTAATAATTTTGAAATTATAATTCAATATATTATAATAATAAACATGGCCCAGTAATTGGTCCAATGCACACCTGAAAAGTGAAAAGTGGTGGATGCAGTTCCACCATCATCAATAAAAAGCACAAATAAGAAATCATGACAATTACAATTTCTCCGTGTTAATCTGTTGTTAATCAATAATAATCTGTTGTTAATTTCTAGTTTCCAATGCTATGACATCATTTTAATTAGTTTGAAAAAAAGCTTGGGCAACCGTATTTATGTATAGTCTGGCCTCGTTTGTTCCAGCTTATTCAGAGCATCTTATAGCTTAAAAATAAGCTACAAGTGGAATATAACAACATCAAAGTACAAATAAGAAAGCTGGTAAATTGAGCTTTTTCTTCACAGCTTATTTGGTATATTAATAACCAGTACTTGTTTCATGATGCCCAACACAACTCTCCCAATAAGTTGTTTGTAAGAAGCACCATCAAACAAAATGCATGAATAAACATAAACTGCTTAAATTAAACTTTTTTTAAGTTATATTAATTAAAATTCAAGAATATATATATATATATATATATATATGTATAAACTGTGTGTGTGTGTTACTATATTCTTTTCGTTATTTTCTTTTCCTTTAATTTTTGGTGGAGTAGTTTGACTACGTACAGCATGTGAACATAACAAGTGGGACATGAAATGAATAAAAATTACAGTGTCCAACACGCATATATTTGTCTGGGACTGGGAGCTTGTTAAATAAGGCAAGGAAAGGCACTGCCCCCGGCCGGGGGCCTCGGGGACAATTAATATAATGTACATAAATAAATGGGAAAGTGATGATCTGATCAGATCAGATCAGATCAGTATCAGTACATATGAAAGATTTGATAGTTCCTTCAGTGGGTCTGCTTCACAAACTAAACTTTTCCGTGGGAGGGCCTTTCGATATTCTGTATTTGTATTTAGAGTAGGGGTGAGCATTCGGTTATAACCGAATCGAAATGTCTATTCGGTTATAACCGAAAACCGAAATATCGACAAAACAATTATCCAAAATCTTAACCAGATTTTTAAGATAGCCGAATTATCAATACCGAATTACAGAATGCACAATTGATGAATTAGGATAATAACCGAATAGACATTTGATTAAAATTAAGCATGAAGCAACATCCAACATAAACATTAAAAAAAAAACCGAACCGAAATAATTAATAATTAATAATTATTTTTTAAAAATATTACATTGATTATTCGGATACACGTGAATAATCTGCTTTTGAAAAGCCGAACCAAAGCGAATATTGAATAATAATTGGGATATAACCGAAATTCAAAAAAAAAAACCGAAATAATTCGGTTAAAATGGTTTTGTTCGGTTCGGTAGTTCGGTTTTAACCGATTTGTGCTCACTCCTAATTTAGAGAGTCAAATTTGTTCTTTCTTATACACATTTACTCCATCACATAACATCTAAAAAAAATTTGCTTTATTATATATATATATATATATATATATATATATATATATATATATATATGTTGCAAATTATATTAACGGAAGTGATTAACATTAAGTTAGTTGATCGATTGATCGATACGATTAATCGACAACGTAGTTCGTAAGATAATATCTTTCTGCTAACATCACGTTGTATTAATCAATTGAATAACTTATCATGAAATTAATTTGATAATAACCGGATTTCATATTAACACTACACATCTAGGACTAGGACTTTTAATTTTCCAAGAGGTCCTCCCATTTTGATATCTTGGATTCTTCCACCAAGAAATTAAGCTTATTAAAGATTATTTGGAGACAAGTTTATTTTATTATTTGTTAGATATCACGGGGCTTGTCATTTTTGTCTTTCTAGTTTCACAATTGAGCTCATACTGGAGCATGCGTTGAATCAAATAATTGAGCTATAACCCAAATGAGAGTTTTATTTATTTATTTGTTGCTGAAAGGAAAGGTTTTATTTGATAAATAATTACGAAAATTGTTTTATAAAAAAGTTTTTTTATTAAATAGTAATATAAAATAACACTATCTTTAATTTTGTCAAAATAATTTTATCATACACCACTACTTAACTAACAATTTGTAAGGGTAAAAAAGTAGCAAAAACATAATTTTGAATATTTGTAAATTTATAAAAGGATCTCTTAAATGAAGAAATAAGCAGCAGACTTGTAAGAGATGTATGTTATTTAACAGATATATTTTAGATCCGTCCTCTCTCTCTCTCCGATTTAATCGAACATTAATTGATTGGTCCGTCGTCGCGAATCGGTCTCTCTCTCTCTATATATATAATTATCCAAAAATCATAGACAATGACATTTGAACAAACAAATTTAGGGTGTAGAAAAATGAGAGGCCTTAATTAATTCACTGCAAATTTGGCCATCAGGTTCTCACTTTAAAAACAATAAAGATAGATAGTAATTAATAAGGCAGAAGGTTTAAAAATGCCCTTAACTTTTACTCTGATGTCTATTGAGCATTCTATACTTTTTTTTTGTCCAAAAATACCTTTAACGTTTCATTTTTGAATTAAACAAATGCTTCTGCTTAGATTAACAAAAATGCCAAATAGACAAACGACGATGACGTGGCAGGGGCATTGAGGCGTAAATATAAAACATATTCTAAATAAAATAATATACATCATTTAATCAAAACAAAAAAATACTAAAATTTAAAATAAAAAAAGCATAACATATTTTGAATATTTTGTATATTACTAAAATATATTACTAAAATATTTTGAATATTAACGTTAATATATTGTGAATATTAAAAAAATATTTTAGTAATAATATTATTTTAGTAATAACGTTGAATATTTTGAATATGACTAAGAATAATGTAATATTAATATTTTATAATATTAATGTAATATTTTGTAATATTAACGTTATTTTAGATTATATAAAATATTCAAAATATTACTAAAATAACGTTATTAAAAAATAACATTATTTTTTTAGTAATATTTTTTTAATATTCAAAATATATCAATATTAACGTTTTATATATTTTTTGTGGCGCCCCAAAATTAGGTATACATCACCCATCTTGGGTGCATCGGATACGTGGTACAAAAATTCAAATCTGACTTACTAATACCTGTTGTCGTAGTATGCAATCACGACAAAATATATAATGTGAGTTTGAATCTGATTATTATCTAGTAGAGATTATACAAACTTCAAAAGGTCCTCATTACAATTATTAACACACCATTTCACGAAATAGTGAGGACTACTAATCTTATCCTCGGACCGTCACTCCAGTTCCCCTCTTTAGTCCTGCTTATGTTCTCATTTCTGAAGAGAACGGTGAAAAAAAAAGGTGAGCTCAACTAGCCCAATGAGAAATATTATGACTAAGATAATGCGAATAAATTATCATTAGTCTCCAACAATGTTAAACCGATAAAATATAATGAGCATCAAGTTTAACTACAACTAACAAGCGATCCATTAAAAATTGTCAAGTAGAAAATAAAATCTACTATCTTTTATGATTTAAAAGGTTTTTCATCATTTATTATCGGCGAGACTCGACAATAAATATTCCACATCATCGAATCACCCCTAACACTACTGACGAAAGATATTCTTTAGTATCACGACCACAATTATCCATGCACTACGGGCGAGAATATTTGTGTATTCATTAATGGTCATGATCGTACCAACAACTTTCCATCAATGCACTACGGGCCAATGATTACCACATCATTTGTAATATTACGGTCGTGATTACACAAGAATAATCCACAGTCATAATTATACCAAGTCCATCTACGCACTACAGACACGAGATGACTTTCAACAAAATATAAACATAAGGATGATGATGATGATATAAGAATTCAATAAAACAAGTTCAAGAATTATTTTATCCGAAATTATTAACGTCCAAATTGTCGGCGTGATCTTTCGTTTTGTAGAGTAAAATTCAAGAATGATCGAAAGAATATTTCCATGAAAAGATCTTTGGATGAAACGCAAATATCAAGGATATTCTACTAATTTCATGGAGTATAAAATTGAAACTTTAACCAACCGAGTATAATAAAGAATGGAATAACAAAAGAAATCACCATGCATGCGGTGCTTGGCATGAAGCAGTTATTCAATGAAATAAAAATAACGGAACCGGAGTTAGACAAAATTTTGCAAGCGGGATGTTCAATGAGAATAATAAAGAGGCGGAACCGAGTGTCGAGTGTAAAACACATGTAAACGAGAACAGGATAATAATAAGACGGAACCCAGTGCGGTGTAAAACACACGAGCGTGATGTTCCAACAGAATAACGGAACCGGTCCTGTAAAACCACCTGAGACGGGATGTTCCAACGAATAATAGAAGAATGTCACCAAGTATAGGGTGAGCCCAGCGTATATAGTTATTCCAACAAAATAATAAGAATTGGAATAACAACGATTCTCTTCATGAATAAGAAAGAATAACACTCCTTACAGTACAACAAATAATATTCCCTACCTTAAGAAGAAAATCTTTGGATATATAAGTAGTGAAGTAGCGAGAATACTTTCTTCTTTCTCTCTATAGTCTTTCTCTATAGTTCAAGTGAATTAAGTAAAAAAATAATGAAGGAATGAGCTTATTTATAGGAAAATGGAATGCGTAGTAACTAATCCATGAATCGGTCCAGATTGATTTACTTTAATCGGCGGTCCCATATTTAAAGCAAAATCTTTTAAATAAAATATAATATATTCAATTTATAATCTAATAAAGCGAATAACTTTATATAAGATTTTACTATCTGCAAACCTTATCATACCACTATCTGAAACACTATCGTAATAAAATATAATATATTCTAATTATTGTGCAATAAAGCAGATAGCTTTATAAAAAGTATTATGTTTTATATAAAAAGTTTTACGTATTATTACATTAATAATACCAACAAAAACCCGAGTGACTTATCACGTAAGCATCAATAATCAATCTGAGTGTCTTCTTATCTGACCAGCGTATTCTTTGTACTTTTAACACCGTGTGTTTGATAGTTAACGGTAAAACTTCCGTAGTTATTTTCATAAAAATATTTTTGTCGTTTTCTCGATCAAATGATAATTCCGTTAATGAGGTCCACCAATGATTGTCTTGTTGTACTAATATTCCTGTTAAAACGAATATTCCCCGAGCCAATCGAATATTATATAACAACTTATGTACTTTGAAAAATTTATAAATATTACCCACAACTATTATATCAATTTCACTCCATAATATTCAAAATTAATATTTATAGAAAATTCATCTTTATTCAAAAAGTTGGGGTTTTACAATCTCTCCTTCTTATGAAATTTACATCCTTGAAATTAGAGTGCGTACACGGTATGTCGAGAGGTAAGGATACCTTGACTTTATTTGATTCTAACTCCCGAGTCATTTCCTCGATATCGTGGTTTCTCCACAAACTTTGACTTGAGGTATAACCTTGATGTGTAGAATATGTTCCTTCTTATCCAAGATTTGAGCAGAACCTCTTAATACGTCAAATCTTCCATTATTTCGTCCGGTTCCAACTCGATAATGTGGTTGGGTCTTCCACATATTTCACGTAACATGGATATGTGAAAACGTTATGAACACGAGACATACTTGGCGGTAAAAGCGAGTCTATAGGCCCACAGTTCCTACTCGATCAAGGATTAAAAATGGGTAGATAAATCGAGGATTGAGCTTTCTCTCTTTCGAAATCTAAGTAACCCCTTTCCATGGAGCAACACGTAACAACACATGATCTCTATATCGAATTCCACGTCATTTCGATGAAGATCAACATAACTCTTTTAATCGATCTTGTGAGATTTTTATACGTTCTTAGGATCGTTTGAATCTTTTTCGTGATCATACGTACCAACTCTGGTCCCAACAACGTTGCTTCACCCACCTCATCCCGGCATCTTTGGAGAACGACACTTTCTTCCATACAACACACTTGAATGGAGCCATGCCTATACTTGCTTTATAACTATTGTTGTGGGAAAACTCCACCATGGTAAGAACTTGTCCCAACTTCCTTGAAATCAAGGACACGAGTCTTAATAGATCTTGAGTTTGAATAGTCCTCTCCATTTGTCCGTCCGTCGAGGATGATATCTTGAAACTAAATCGTAAATCTGTGCCCATAGCTTTTCTACAAACTAACCCAAAAATCGTGAAGTGAATCTTGGGTCTCGATCGAAACTATGGATCTTGGCATACCATGCAGATCTTATAATCTCGTTTATATACATCTGAAGCAAGGCGTTCAAGTGTATAAGTCTCTCCGTGTCGATAAGAAATGAAAGCGGAACTTGAGTCAATCTATCAACAATGACCCACATCGCATCATGCCTTGAGAAACTTTGGGAAGACCCGATAATGAAATCCATGGTAATGTGCTCCCACTTCCATTCTGGAATTTCAAGTGGTTCTGATGGACCTTTTGGTACTTGATGCTTCGCCTTGACTCGTTGACATGTTAGACACCTTGAGATAAACATATTGCCATCTCTCTCTTCATATTGCCCCACCAAAATGTATGTCGAAGATCATGATACATTTGGTACTCGAGATGGATTACAAGCGATGTGTTGTGCGCCTCCATCATGATTTTATACTTTAAATCGAGGTCGTTAGAAACACAAAGTTTGGAGTTGACTCAAAGTATTCCTTCTTCATCGATTCTTGCTTAGGCATTGCACCTTCTTGCACTTTCTTCCTCATATACGCGCCGATTCAGGATCGTAACAAGGCGACTTTAATTTTATCAATTAAAGTCGGTTCTACTCGTATATTTGCCATCATCACGTGGGTCCCAGAGTCTTTATCTCTATCACTATCCTTTGCAAGTCATACAAAATGGGCCTTTGCGTTGACAATATTGCACTTTCGTGCGCATATGATCTTACTACTCATCGTCATTACCACGTTAAACTTTTCGGGATGGTATTGGATAGTATGATCATAATCTTTCAACAGTTCAAGCCAACGTCGTTGTTGCATGTTGAGTTCCTTTTGAGTGAAGAAATATTTGAGACTTTTATGATCCGTAAAGATCTCCACTTTCTCCCCATCTGAAGTAATGCCTCCAAATCTTTAGTCTTGAAGACAACGGTATTGCCGCCAAATCTAGATCATGAGTAGGATAATTCCTCTCATATTCTTTGAGTTATCGTGGGCATAGGCTATGACTTTCCCATGTTGCATGAGAACACATCCTAACCCTTTGCCCGAAGCATCACTGTAGATGACAAATCCCTCCGAACCAGATGGTATTGTCAGAACAGGTGTTGAAATGAGTCTCCTCTTGAGTTCTTAAAAACTCTTCTCACATTCCTCGCTCCAACCAAACTTTGTATCTTTCCGAGTCAGCTGAGTTAGTGGAGTAGCGATTCGAGAAAACCCTTCTACGAATCTCCGATAATAACCGACTTGCCGAGAAAGCTACGTTCCGATCAATGATTTAGGTTGCTCCCAACTTTGAATAACCTTCGATCTTTCTTTGGGTCAATGGATATTCCATGACTTGATACCACGTGCCCAAGGAATGCTACTTCCTCAAGCCGAACTCGCATTTCTTCAACTTGGCATAAAGCTAATATTCACGAAGCTTTTGGAGTGTCGACCTCAAGTGTTGCTCATGATCTTCACGGGTTTTGGAATATATGAGGATGTCATCAATAAAGACGACCACAAAGTGATCCAAATATTCCTTGAATACTCGGTTCATCATATCCATGAAGGCGGCGGGGAGCATTAGACAATCCAAAGGACATGACTAAGAATTCATAATGCCCGTCTTAGGGATTACGGCCGTCTTTGGAATGTCATCGGTTTTAATCTTCAATTGGTGATATCCTAATGAAGATCAATCTTTGAAAAAGAATTTGGCTCCTTCTGAATCGGTCAAATAGGTCATCAATACGTGGCAATGGGTACCTATTTTGATGGTGACATGATTCAACTCCAGATAATCAATATAAAGTTGCATACTCTCATCTTTCTTCTTCATGAATAGAAACGAGGCACCTTGAGGAGAAAGTACTAAAGGCGAATAAAGCGATGTCTAATAATTCCTGCGGTTGAGTTTTTAACTCACGAAGTTCAATAGGATCTATTTGATATGGGGATTTAGAAATGGGTTTTGTCTGGGTTCAAGGTCTATACAAAATTCAATTTCACGCTACGGGGTAGGCCGGAAGTTCTTCGGGGAATACGTCGGAAAATTCATTAACAATAGAAATATTATTCAAAACCGTATTTTTGTTTAGATCGTGATGGCGTGAGCTAAGAACGCTTGACATCCGTTTTCAATAAGCGAATAACTTTATGGCTTGAGATGGCGGTGATTGATTTTAATGGTTTGGTTTCTTGAATTCGCATAATAGGTCGATTAGGAATATGAAAGCTATGACCTTACAAAAACAATTAATTTTTGCATGATGAGTAGTTAACCAATCAATCCACTAAATTACATCAAATTCAAGTATTTTAATACAATAAGATCAACGGTAATGTGTGGGTACCAACTTGAACCAAACAAGACTTATAAGCCGTGGATGTAATGAAGGTTTCTCCCAATCGGAGTTTCCACAGATAAGTCGAAGTCTAATTTCTCCTGAGTCAAATTTAATCGTTGGCGCAAGTAGGAGAAATAAAAGAATGGGTAGAACCGGTATCAAATAAAGTGTAGACTTATTTAGAGTTTATGATAAAGCTTACCCGTGATGACCTCATTCGGGTTCCTTGCTCTCTGGGAGGAGTCACAACAAAGCGCTCTCCCTTGCACTTTCTGAGCTTTGACTTTTACGGGGACGACCTTTGGTGCCTCCATCTTGCGTGAATTTGTCTTTGGTGAACGACAAAATCGAAATTAAGTGACCTTCTCTTCCACAATTATAACATGCTTTGGGCTGACATCTGTGGCGCCCCAAAATAGGTCCATTCCATCCAACCCATTACGAATCGCCAAATACATGATGCGAAATAACTACAACTTTATTATTACAAGATATAAACTGTGAGTTTAAATCTGATTATTGTCTTACAGGCAATATACATACCAAATAAATCCTCATCACAATTATTTATACATTATTTTATAAAAATGGTGAGGACTACTAAACAACTCTCTCTAGAACCTTCATTCCATACCAGAATTAGTACTCGCTTACATTACGCCTCCCGAGAAGAAAAATGGAACAACAAGAAAAGGGGTGAGCTCAACTAGCCCAAAGAAAGAATATTATGACTAAGATAATATAGGCTATGACTTGAACTTGCAGTATAGCAATACTCAAAGTATACTCAAAATACTCACAAGAATAAACTCGATAATATAGAGAAAAACTTGATTTTTGGTGTGATTTTTAATTCTAACCTAAGCACCTATTTATAGGAAAATGCTTAGAACACCAAAGCGAAAAATTTAATATAATAATATATTTATAAAAATTTGTCTCGCCAACCTTTGAGAATCTGAAATCAACAACCTAACACATGTAAAATGAGGCTCATACATCTAAAAAAGCGTTTTGTTAATTAAAACAATTAAAACTTCCAAAAATCAATTATTTCGGAACTTTGGAACTTCAATAATTCATAATAAATAGCTCTTTTATCAGAAAAATTTGAAACTCACATCTTTCCATAGGAAATTCCATTATCTACAACTTTGCAGAAGGAAGTTTTTCCAAATTCCAAACAGAAATTAACCGAAATCAACAAACGGGCGATTTTACATGCTATAATCAAATTTCGGTCAATAATTGTGTCCACCAACACACAAAATATGTGTTAAATATTTAATGCCACAAAAATACTCTTCCTCCTCATATACTCATATATCCCACATTCATTATAAAAATATCACCGTTAATATATTATTAAAATAATATATTTAAATGAATTATTTTATCAGAAAAAGATAAAATATTAATTTTCAACAATTGTCATTTTAAAAATTTTCTCCATCTATATCCACATAAAATCAATATTTTTCTCATCATATAAATCAATAATTAATTATTCACAAATAATATTACGAATCACAATCTTGTGACCCGGTAGTTCTAGGAAGAGGGCTTTCCATATAAGGATCTCTCCTTCTTGGCGCCTTGATTAGGTGACCAAACATCTCCTTAGACAGAACTTTCTAGACATTGCCAATAATGTTTTCTAATAATATTATTCGGATAATATGAATTATTGCTCGATAATGGAAAATACCGTGTAATGACAATTTATTGAAACAACGATAATATAAAATATCAATGCGTGATTATTGAATCAATAAAATAAAATCTTGAATAGTAATTCTTCGTAACAATTATTGAGTAGTGCCTTCTTACGTAAGAATCAATAATTGGTGCAATCTGGTGTCTTCTTGTTCAACAACGCGTATTAATGTGTTTTAACCAAGGGTATTCAACGATATTAACTTGATAATAACTACGCCTGTGTTTATAAACAACTTATATTTGTCGTTTCTTCATCCAATCGCTTTCAGATTATGGGGCCCACAAAAGATCATGGCTGAAGTAAATGCACGAATATTCCTCGCCAATGATCTGAATATTCCACGACCAAACAAATATTCCCCGCGATAATGAATATTTTATAACCACTGCTTATTTGAAATATTTGCGTATTTTACCCATAACTATCCACATTAATCAAATCAACCCTTACTATTTCAAAATAATAAATAGAGGAAAATAAATTTCATTTATTAATAATTTGAGGTCTTCTGACCTCCCATCCTTATGAAATTTAAGTCCTCGAAATTGGCGTGCGTCTACACAGTGTTTTGAAAAGATGAGAATACCTCGCTTTCGTTTCATTTCCAACTCCCGTGTCATTTCCTCAATAGCATGGTTTCTCCACAAAACTTTAACTTGTGGTATAACCTCGGTACATGGGACATGTTCTTTCTATCCAAGATCTTGTGGTACCTCCTCGTGCGTTAAGTCTTTGGCTATCTCGTCTGGTTCTAACTTCGATAGCGTGGTTCGGTCGTCCACATATTTACGTAACATCGATCGAGAAAAAGCGTTATGAACATCGCGTCGTACTTGGCGGTAAAAGCAGTCTATAGGCCACAGTTCCTATTCGATCGAGAATTTCAAATGGATTAATAAATCGAAGGTTTGAGCTTTCTTCACCTCATCGATTCTCGCTTTTGAAATAACACTTCTTACACCTCCTTCTTCAAATTCATCACTCGGTTGTGTAGCTTTAATGACTTTAACTTTATCGCTTAAAAGTCGATTATACTCGTATATCATCACGTGGGTACCTAGAGTTTTCATCTCCATC
This sequence comes from Panax quinquefolius, assembly GCA_020205615.1. Lineage (NCBI taxonomy): Eukaryota > Viridiplantae > Streptophyta > Magnoliopsida > Apiales > Araliaceae > Panax > Panax quinquefolius. The sequence goes on along the minus strand of JAINUW010000722.1, from coordinate 264,206 downwards.
TCTATTATTTGTAAATTATACAAAATGAGTCTTTGACAATATCGTACTTTCGTACTTGTATACGATCTTCTACTCAACACGTCATTTACCACGTTAAACTTTTCGAGGATGGCATGGTCGAAGATGTCTTTGAAATGAGTCTCCTCTTGAGCTCTTGGAAACTCTTCTCGCATTCCTCGTTCCATCTGAATTTTATATCTTTACTGAAGTCAATTGCGTTAATGGAATAGCGATTCGAGAATATCCTTGACGAATCTCCGATAATAACCAACTAAGCCTGAAAGCTACGTGTTTCAATTACTGACTTAGGTTATTCTCAACCCGTGACTCATATCCCAACCTTGGATAAGCGTTACAATGACACCTATCGGTTTACTTATCGCATACGAATATGGTGTCCCCTACGAGAGTCGGCTTCGGTGCATTCCACAAAGGAAGTCACCAGATAAAGGCTCAGGTACCAAATTCTATAGTTAATTTTTTTAACTCTTGAAGTTTAATAGGAGCCATTCGATGTGAGATTTTAGAAATGAGTTTTGTACCGGGTTCAAAGTCGATACAAAATTTAATATCAGGCTTTGGGAGAATGCGAAGAAATTCTTTAGGAAATACATCAGGAAAAATCAATAACAACAGGAATATTATTCAAATCGGCGTGTCTTTATTCAAATCCATAACATGGACTAAGAAAACTTGACATCCATAATAAGCGAATGACTTCATGGCTTGATATGAAAATGTTTGATTACAATGGTTTGATTGCTTGAATTGAATAACGAGTTTGCTTAGGAATATGAAAACTAACAACCTTACGAAAGTAATCAATTTCGGCGTGATGAGTAGTTAACCTTAAAATCACATCAAAAGCAAATATCTCTATAGAAATAAGGTTAACGAGTAATGTGATAGTGCCAACTGAATCAAGCAAGATTTCTAAACAATGGATGTAATGAAAGTTTCTCTAGCAGTCTCCATAAATAGGTCAAAGTCTAATTTCTCGTAGTTAAGTTCAAACGTTGGCCTTAACAAGAGAGATAAAAGAATGGGTAGAACCCGGTATCTAGTAAGGTATAAACTTAGTAGAATTTATAATTAACTAACCCGTGCTAACCGTTCGGGTTCCTCGCATTTTATTGAAGTCCGCGACAAGCGTTCTTCCATGAGCAGTTAACTTTGACTTTTCCGGGACATCCTTTTGAGTCACCATTCCCACTTGAATTTGGGTTTCGATATCGTCTGATCTCGGCGATATGTCCTTCTTTTCCACAATTATAGCATACCTTAAAGCTGTTGTGGGCGGTTTGAATGATATATCCCCTCTTTCCGCATTTGTAACATCTCGACCGTGGTCTTTCTCCTCTCTTGGAACCCGATTCTTCTTGGGCGGCGACATCTTCACATGGTCGTTGTTGAATCTCCTCTTTTAAAATCTCCTCCCACTAAACTTCTTCTATTTTTTTATGGCCACGATTACCACGGGAGTAGTTCTTGCCTTTGTCTGTATTCTTCTTTCTCCGTGGTTATCGTTATTACGATGATTGCTATCTTGGTATGATCCTGGTTATGGTCCCTCGGTTGAGCGTACTTTCGTTATCTCGCTCTAACAACCGAGCCTTGTTGACAACATCTGAATAGAGAGAAAATTTATGAAAATGAGATCTTTGGCGTATCTTAGGGTTTCAAACCTCTCGAAACATTCGCGTCATACATTCCTCATTCTCCACCAAATGAGGTGTAAACACGGATAACTTCGCTTAACCTCGTCTTTAGGACACGTCATGTTATTACTGCTCGGTCTAATAAACTCCACTTCCTTCGTATAGCCGAATACTTTCGGGGAAGTACTTGTCATTGAGCTGTTTCTGAAATGTCTCCCATGACATCTTGAGTCGCAATAATGGAAGAATGCTTCCGATTCCCACGATGTCTGCCTCCTTATTCTGAACACAAAAGGTGGCGAATGGAACCTTCGTTCTTCCGTGCATCCCAAGACATCGAATATCTTGGTAATTTGCTTGACCCATGTTTCCGCCATCCGGCTTTCCCAGTCTGTGGTCCCAACTCTTTAATTGCTTGGTTGTGACCACCCGTGAATTACTATCATTTCTTCTGTATTTTGAACACGAGTCTCCTCGTCGATTTTGCATGAGCTACAAAAAAGCTTCTAAACATCCCTCGTTCATCATCTCGCTCGATTGTTGTTCATAGGAGGAGGTACATTGTTAGCTTTGTTGCACGCTTCTCCTCGTTGGTAAAATCATGCATCTCTCACGGTCTCATTTACTCCACTTTGTTAATATTCTCGATCGACATTCTCAAATCTTGTCGTAAAACAAGGGTTAATTAAGGAAATCAATATATCACATAATATCCCTATATCTTGACCAACTAACAAATAAGCTTAGGTAGGACACACTTAGCGAAGGATTTACTCGTCTCTCCCCTCTGGTTCTATTCCACGATCTCATTGGAGATCATATCCTAAGCTCGATACCAAGTTGTGGCGCCCCCAAAATAGGTCCATTCCATCCAACCCATTCACGAGTTTCCAAATACATGATGCGAAATAACTTCTGAACTTTATTATTACAACATATAAAGCTGTGAGTTTAAATACAATTATTGTCTTCAGACAATATACATACCAAATAAATTCTCATCACAATTATTTATACATTATTTTACAAAAATGGTGAGAACTACTAAACAACTCTCTCTAGAACCTTCATTCCATACCCCACTAGTACTCGCTACATTCTTCGCCTCACGAGAAGAAAAAATGGAACAAAAAGAAAAGGGTGAGCTCAACTAGCCCGATAAAGAATATTATGACTAAGATAATATACAACAAATTATCGTTAGTCTCCAACAGGGGAAAAATCTAATAGAATACAATAGACAACCGGGTTTTAAATCAATCTTGGCGGCGGAAATAATAATTCATTAGAAGAGTTAAGTAGAGAATCTAAACTACTATCTTACATATATGAATTTAAAATTTCATCGTCGATATTTTATCCTATAACATCAATCGATATATATCTGAAATCAAATATTCATCTTTTTACACTACTGGGCGAAAGATATTCATCGATTAATTAAGTGTTCATCTAAACACTGTTCATCTTTGCACTTTCTGGGCCAAAGATATTAATCGATTAATCGTATTCATCTCGACACTGCTCATCTTTACTGCCTTTGGGCCAAAGATATTCATCAAGAAATCATTCATCTTTTACACTACTGAGGCCAAAGATATTTATAATATCATCATTTAGGGTGAGGATGATGAAAAATATTTCAAAGAAAATGAATCCGATGAAACAAAAGAACAATTATTAAGGATTAAGTATTTTAAACAATCCAGTTCAAAAATACTTCATAAGTAATCGAGTGGAGTAAAATTCAGAATGATCAAAACATGGATACAATCAAAGCTAGTATCCATAATAGATATTTTAGACAAAAGAAGAAATTTCATTTTTAAATTGAATAGTCAAGTATTTGTGAATAGTCTTGGATATCGTGAATAGTCTTGATATATCGTGAATAGTAACTCAGACACCAAAAGATAGAAATTTCACAAAAAAAACATCTTCACGCTTCATGAATAGTACTCGTGAATAGTAACTTTCGTGAATAAGAACTCATGAATAATAACTTCGTGAATAATAACTCATGAATAGTAACTTTCGTGAATAGTAACTCATGAATAGTAACCCCGACATGAAAAAGTTCTAAATTTGATAAAAAGTTCCAACCAATATTTGACATAATGATATTGAAGAAATAATATCATTTGAGAAGAAAATAACATCCACTTACCTCAAAAGATGGTACTTACAGTTGAAACACTGGATATAGGCTATGACTTGAACTTGCACCATATAGCAATACTCAAAGTATACTCAAAATACTCACAAGAATAAACTCGATAATATAGAGAGAAAACTTGAGTTTAAATTGTGATTTTCAATTCTAACCTAAAGCACCTATTTATAGGAAAATGCTTAGAACACCAAAGCGAAAAATTTAATATAATAATATATTTATAAAAATTTGTCTACGCCAACCTTTGAGAATCTGAAATCAGCAACCTAACACATGTAAAATGAGGCTCATACATCTAAAAAACGTTTTGTTAATTAAAACAATTAAAACTTCCAAAAATCAATTATTTGAACTTTGGAACTTCAATAATTCATAATAAATAGCTCTTTTATCGAAAAATTGAAACTCACATCTTTCCATAGGAAATTCCATTATCTACAACTTTGCGAAGGAAGTTTTCCAAATTCCAAATGCAAATTAATGAAATCCACAAGCGAGGCGATTTTACATGCTATAATCAAATTTCGGTCGATAATTGTGTCCACCAACACACAAAATATGTGTTAAATATTTAATGCCACAAAAATACTCTTCCTCCTCATATACTAATATATCCCACATTCATTATAAAAATATCACCAGTTAATATATTATTAAAATAATATATTCAAATGAATTATTTTATCGAGAAAAAGATAAAATATTAATTTTCAACAATTGTCATTTTAAAAATTTTCTCCATCTATATCCACATAAAATCAATATTTTCTCATCATATAAATCAATAATTAATTATTCACAAATAATATTACGAGAATCACGATCTTGTGACCGGTAGTTCTGAGGAAAGAGGGGCTTTCGATAAGGATCTCTCCTTCTTGGCGCTTGATTAGGTGACCAAACCTCTCCTTAGATGAACTTTCTAGACATTGCCAATAATGTTTTCTAATAATATTATTCAGATAATATGAATTATTGCTCAGATAATGGAAAATCTTAGTGTAATGACAATTTATTGAAACAACGATAATATAAAATATCAATGCGTGATTATTGAATCGATAAAATAAAATCTTGAATAGTCATTCTTTAACAATTATTGAGTAGTGTCTTCTTTACGTAGAATCAATAATTGGTGCAATCTGGTATCTTCTTGTTCAACAACGCGTATTAGTATGTTTTAACCACCGGGTATTCAACAAGATATACTTGATAACAACTACTGCGCTTATTTATAAACAACATATATTTGTCGTTTTCTTCATCCAATAAGCTTTTAGTTATGGGCCCACAAAAAGATTGCTGGCATCGTAAATGCGAATATTCCTCACCGATGTCTGAATATTCCACGACCAAATAAATATTCCCAAGCGATAATGATTATTTTATAACCACTTGCTTATTCAAAATATTTAGTATTTTACCCATAACTATCCACATTAATCAAATCAACCCTTACTATTTCAAAATAATAAATAAAGGAAAATAAATTTCATTTATTAATAATTTGGGGTCTTCTGACATCGCTGCAATTTGGATGATGTGTCCCTCTCCTCCGCATTTGAAGCATATGATAGGTGGTCTTTCTCCTTCCTTAACAACGGGTCTTTAGTCTTTTGACGTCTTTCCATCATTGTTGAATCTCCTCTTTTGAAATGTCCATTCTTATTGTTTTGGCCACGATTACCACCGAAGTGGTTACCATTTCTAACTGTTGATTCCCTCCACGCTTGTCATCACCGCTTGATGAATGCTCTCCGGGTATTATCATTTTGCCCAATTTGCTCTCTTTTGGTTTACGTTGACTGACTCGTTATCGCTCCACCAATCGAGCCTATTTACAACATCCCGAATACAAACACGGTTTATGAGAAATATGATGTTGGCGTATTTCCGACTTCAAACCTCTTAAAAACATTCGCGCCATTCTCTCTTCATTATCCACCAGTGGGGGACGCAACCGGATAACTCATGAAATTTTGCCTCGTATTGCGACACGGTCGTATTGTTTTGCTCCAATTTGATAAACTCCGCCTCCTTACATGTGGCGAATACTTTCGGAAAGTATTTGTCATTGAACGACTCTTGGAACTTCTCCCAAGACATCTTTAGCACGGCGGGTTGAGTCGTTTCTACCGATTTCCACCATTAATCGCTTCTCCAGCATGACGTATAAAGCGTGAAAGGGAACCTTTTGCTCCTCGAAGCATCCTAAGACATCAAATATCTTGGTGATCTGTTTTATCCATGCTTCTGCCATAAGTGGTTTTGGCTCTCCCTTAAACTCTGGTGGTCCCAGCTCCTTGAATTGTTTAGCGGTGACAGCCCGAGAGTTTCCAATGTTTCCACCTACATTTTGGACAAGAGCCGCTCTCGCCTGCTGTTGCATGAATTGCATAAAGCCTCTGAACTATCCATCATTCAGCATTGGGTCAGTGTTGTTGTTTGCATGAGGATTGTCACCTTCCTGATGCACATTCTCCTGATTATTGATATGTGGAGACTCAATGGTCTATTGTGCTCCATTACTATTCTCAACATTTTTGGATGTCATTTTCAGATACTGCCACAAAACAAAGGTTAATTGACATGTAACATAAAATTTCTAAACTCTGACCAACCAATTTAAATACAAAATAAATTTAAGTAGGTCATATTAGCGAAGGAATTCCCCGTCTCTCCCCTCCTAGTTCTAGTCTCACATCTTAGCCAGGGATCATATCCCTAAGCTTTGATACCAACCGTGACGCCCCCAAAATTAGGTATACATCACCCATCTTGGGTCGTCAGATACATGGTACAAAATTCAAATACAACTTACTAATACTGTGTATGGTGTAATAATACGACAAAACATAATTGTGAGTTTGAATACAATTATTGTCTACTAAAGATTATACAAACTCAAAAGGAGTCCTCATTACAATTATTAACACACTATTTCACGAATAGTGAGGACTCTAATGCTATCCTCGGACCGAAATCACTCCGTTTCCCCATTAGTCCCTCGCTATGTTCTCATTTCACAGAGAAACGGTGAAAAAAAGGGTGAGCTCAACTAGCCCATGAAAAATATTATGACTAAGATAATGCAGAATAAATTATCATTAGTCTCCAACAATGTTAAACGATAAAATATAATAGACATCAAGTTTAAGCTGCGGTAGAACAAGCGATCCATTAAAAAGTCAAGTAGAAAATAAAATCTACTATCTTTTATGATTTAAAGGGTTTTTCATCAACATTATCGGCGAGACTCGACAATAAATATTCCACATCATCGAATCACCCCTCTTTTTACTGACGAGGATATTCTTTAGTATCACGACCACAATTATCCATGCACTACGGGCCAAGAATATTTGTGTATTCATTAATGGTCATGATCATGCCAACAACTGTCCATCAATGCACTACGGGCCAATGAGAACTTTTACCACATCATTTGTAACATTACGGTTATGATTACACCGAATATTCCCTGGTCATAATCATACCAAGTCCATCTATGCACTACAGGCCACAGATGACTTTCAACAAAATATAAACATGAGGATAATGACAATGATATAAGAATTCAATAAAACAAGTTCAAAAATTATTTTATCCAGGAATTATTAACGTCCAAATTGTCAACATGATACTGTTTTGTAGAGTAAAATTCAAGAATGATCAGAAGAATATTTCCATGAAAAGATACTGGATGAAGCGCAAATATAAGTAGTGAAGTAGCAGAATACTTTCTTCTTTCTCTCTATAGTCTCTCTCTATAGTTCAGTGAATTCGTAAGAAAATAATGAAGGAATGAGCTTCTATTTATAAGAAAATGGAATGCATAGTAACTAATCCATGAACGGTCCGTATTGATTTACTTTAATCGGCGGTCCATATTTAAAAGCAAAATCTTTTAAATAAAATATAATATATTCTATTTATAATCTAATAAAACGAGTAACTTTATAAAAGATTTTACTATGTAAATACTTATCGCGAGCACTATCTGAAACACTATGCGTAATAAAATATAATATATTCTAATTATTTATACAATAAAGCAGATAGCTTTATAAAAGTATTTTGTTTTTATATAAAAGTTTTACGTATTATTACATTAATAATACCAACAAAAGCTGAGTGACTTATCACGTAAGCATCAATAATCAATCTTGTGTCTTCTTATGCGACCACGCGTATTCTTGTACTTTTAACACCGGGTGTTTCAACGAGTTAATGGTAAAACTTCCGCCAATTATTTTAGTAAAGTATTTTTTATGCGTTTTCTCAATCAAACAATAATTTAGTTATAGGGTCCACCAATGATTGTCTTGGTTGTACTAATATTTCTGTTAAAAGCGAATATTCCCAGGCCAATCGAATATTATATAACAACTTGCGTACTTTGCAAAATTTATAAATATTACCCACAACTATTATATCAATTTCACTCCATAATATTCAAAATTAATATTTATAGAAAATTCATCTTTATTCAAAAGTTGGTGTTTTACATTTTAGTTATGTTAATTAAAATAGTATTTTATGATATTAGTTACATTAATTAAAACAATATTTTATGATATTAATCATAACATAATAGTATTTTTTGTAATATTTACATTAATATTAAAATAGTATTTTATGATATTATTATTAATACTAAAATACTATTTTGAAATACTATTTTAATTAACGTTAACGTAAATGCCGTACAAAATATTAATGTTATGATTTTAATATTCAAAATATTTAAAATAATTAATGTTATGATTTTAATATTTTAATGATGTAATTTGAATTTTTGTTGTTTTGATTAATTAACAACATAATTTGAATTTTAGTATTTTAGAATTTTTAATTTGATTTTTTCTAATATTTTAGTATTTTTTAATTAGTATTTTAGTTTTTTTTAATTAGTATTTGATGTAAATATGTTATGTTTTGAATTTAGTATTTTGATTAAATGATGTAAATATGTTATACTGACTTATTTTATTTAATTAGTTGTTTTGTTTAGTTAACAAAATAATTTGAATTTTAGTATTTTGATTAAATGATGTAAATATGTTATTCTTTTTTATTTTGAATTTTAGTATTTTTTGTTTTGATTAAATGTTATATATTCTTTTATTTAGAATATGTTTTATATTTAAGTCTCCATTTGCCCCTGCCACGTCATCGTCGTTTGTCTATTTGGCATTTCTGTTAACGGCAGGGGAACGAACGACCCAAAAATGTAACGTTAAGGGTATTTTTGGACAAAAAAAGTATAAGGTGCTCGGTAGACATCATGGTAAAAGTCAGGGGCATTTTTGAACCTTCTCCCTAATTAATAATGTTGATGCAAAGCCAAAAATGACAAGGGATTTGGAAGTAGAAGTGGAAGTTATGGCTTTATTTTTATCTACGTCTGTCTACTATCCAAGTCACTATATATCCATAAAATTGTATTCCCTCCACCTTAAACAAAGAGTCCCATGTTTTTTTTATTATTATTTTATTTAGAGTTGGTGCGATGGGGTTGATGTGAATGGATGAGGGTTGAGTCCAAAAACCTTTATGCCATACAAGAAATGAGGCCCTTTCTTAGCTGACCCGAACTAGCTAGCTATATACATGGGGTCTACTGGTTATGTTACTATGTAAGTCGTAAAGCCCATCACATTAAGCCCAATCTATTCATTCATTATAAAGCAGCGGTCAATTATGAATACTTAAACCAAAGGTAATAGCCTAATAATAAAGGTCTTTCTTTTATTGTATAAAATTACTATTAACGTCATAATTTTTCCCACGCTTTTCAATCACCAATAGTGCGTTCAAATTTGTAATAGTCACTACGGAGAAATTTGTGGCATGAGATGTCTTTCTAGCTCACATGCGAGAATAAATTAGTTTAACAATGGAGCTTAATGCTTTCTAGTCTTCCACGATAATGAGGGGTGTAGCAGTGTATTTATAGTGATCACACTACCTTCTCGAACCCTTCCTCGTATAGGAATAGGATTACTCATTAGATAAAATACATTCATTGGGATTATAGTCATCTTTTAAGGAAAGAAAATCGGATTGTATCGAATTTGCTTAGGTGTTGAAAATCAAATGTAATTAGAAATCCTTGATTTCAAAATACTCATTGTCGAAAAGATTCTCACGCAGGTTAAAATTCCACCACGTGGACTATGGCCCAATGTATCATTCGTTAAATCCCCCATTCCGTCCCCTAAGATTGTTCATCCATTAGAGGGCGTTGATCCGTCCCGAATGATGTTATCCATTCGAGGGATGTTGATCATCCGGAAAGATGTTATCCGAAGGAGGACATTGGTTATCCCAAAGGATGTTATCAGTTAGAAGAAACGTTGATCCGTCTGAAAGATGTTATCCATTCGAGAGGACTTTGGTCCGTCTCAAAGGATGTTATCCGTTCGAGAGGACGTTGATTCATCCCGAAGAATGTTATCCGTTCGAGAGAGAAAAACAGCTAGACTTAAACTATTCTTCTACTATAAGATCCCAACTTATTATAAATAAAATTGAATTTCCTCTAATTATTATTGTGAATAATGAGGTGTTAAATTGATATAATATTTTGGTTATGGGTGAAATGTGCAAATTTTGCAAAATAAGCAAATGGTTATAAAATAATCATTGTTGTAAGGGAATATTCGTTTGGTCGTGGAATATTCTTGTTGTCGGGGAATATTAAATGCGATAGTAGCGATCATTAGTGGGCCCCATAACGAATAAGCTGTTGGATGAAGAAAGCGACAAGTTTGAGTTTTTATAAATAACAGACTTAGTTGTTACCATTAACACTTGTTGGAATACCGGTGGTTAAAATATAGTAATCTGGCGTGGATGCGCGGTATTTTTGAATTATTTATTCTTACGTAAGAAGGCCTTTACTCGATAATTATTACGATAATTCTTGCTTCAATATTTTATTTTATTGATTCAATAATTCTTTGCGTTGATATTTTATATTTTTGTTGTTTCAATAATTATCCTTTGCGATATTTCCCATTATCGGATCGATAATTCATATTATTTGAATAATATTATTAGATAGCATTATTGGCAATGTCTATAAAGTTACATCGAGGAGAGGTTTGGTCACCTAATTGCGGCCAATGAAGGATAAATTCTTATTGAAAACCCTCTTTTCACGAGAAACGGCTTTGGTTATCATAATTGTGATTACGTAATATTATTTGTGAATAATTAATTATTGATTTATATGATGAGAAAATATTTATTTTATGTGGATATAAATGATGGATATATTTATTTTATATGGATAAAAATGAAGGAATTAATCTTGAGGTGTTTTATCGATATTTTGTTTGTTGTAGGTATTAAAATCATCCGTTTGTGGATTTGGGATATTTTATGTTTGGAATTTGGAAAAACTCAAAGCTACAAAGTTTTAGAGAATTTGATTTCAAGCAGAATGGACATAAAATTCGTATTTTTCTGATAACTGAGCTATTTTCTATGAATTATTGAAGTTTTAGAAAATAAAATTATTTTTATTAAAATAGGTGGGCCCCACTAGTGTCCTTTGTTGAATACATGTGCTGAATTGATTTTTCAATTGTGGATGCTAGTCTAGGATGGCTACTGAGGCCTTAAAGAAAGAAAATAAATAATATATTTTATTATTTTAGTCTCTGTAAATGCGTTCTAGCATTTTCCTATAAATAGACACTTAGGTTAGAATTGAAAATCACACGAAAAACAAGTTTTCTTTCTCTCTATATTATCGAGCGTATTTTGTGAGTATTTAGATACTTTGAGAGTTCTTTATTCATCAAGTTTACATCGAGAACTATATCCAAATTCGGTTAAATACGGTTATTTTGAGGTAAGGGATGTTATTTCTTCTTAAATGATATTATTTTCTTCAATATCATTATCTTAAAATATTGGTTTAAACTTTTATCAAATTTGGAACTTTTTTGTGTCGGGGTTCTTATTCACGTATCGACCTTTATTCACGATATCTGACACTATTCACGAATACGGCCTTTATTCATTCACCTAAAAATGAAATTTTCTTCTTTTTGTCCAAGATGTCTATTATGGTTACTGTGACGCCCCCAAAATAGGTCCATTCCATCCAACCCATTCCGAGTCGCCAAATACATGGTACAGAAACAACAACAACTTCATTTGAACAATTGTCGTGCAAAATACGACAACACATAAACTGTGAGTTTAAATACAAATATTGTCTTCTAGACAATATCCACATGCAAATAAATCCTCATTATTGATACACTATTTTACAGAATAGTGAAGACTACTAAAATAGCTATCTAGAACCATCACTCCACACCCCGACTAGTTCCTGCTATAATCTCGCTTCCTGAGAAGAAAAATGGAACAAAAGGAAAGGGTGAGCTCAACTAGCCAAGTAAAGAACATTATGACTAAGATAACATAGAACAAATTATCGTTAGTCTTCAACAGGGAAAAATCTAATAGAATACAACAGACAACCAATTTTAAATTAATCTTCGCAATGAAATAATAATTCATTAGAAGAGTTAAGTAGAGAATGCAAACTACTATCTTACATATATGAATTTAAAAGTTCATCGTCGATATTTTATCCTGTAACATCAATCAATATATATACGGAATCAAATATTCATCTTTGCACTTCTGAGCCAAAGATATTCATCGATTAATCATGTTCATCTAAACACTGCTCATCTTTGCACTACGGCCAAAGATATTAATCGATCGATCGTATTCATCTCAACACTGTTCATCTTTGCACTATGATCCAAAGATATTCATCAAAAAATCATTCATCTTTTGCACTTACGGTGCCAAAGATATTCAGTAATATCATCATTTAGGGTGAGGATGATGAAAATATTTTAAAGAAAAGCGAATCCAATGAAACAAAAGAACAAATATTAAGGATTCGTACTTTAAATAATCTCGGTTCAAAAATACTTCATAAATAACCAAATTGGAGTAAAATTCAAGAATGAAGATCAAAATATAGATCTAATCAAAGATAGGTATCATAACAGAGATAATCTTGGACACGAGAGAAGAAAATTTAATTTTTATGAATAATAGTGTCGTGATTAAGTGAATAAGTCTTGAGTATCGTGAATAGTGGCAGTATCGTGAATAGTAACTCGACACTAAAAGATAGAAATTTCATAAAAAAAGCGTCATCACGCTTCGTGAATAGTACTAAATGAATAGTAACTTCGTGAATAGTAACTCATAAATAATAACTTCGTGAATAGTAACTCATGAATAGTAACTCAGGCATGAAAAGTTTCAAATTTGATAAAATTTCCAACCAATATTTTGACATAATGATATTGAAGAAATAATATCATTTTCAAATAAAATAACATCCCTTACCTCGAAAAAAGAATAGTATTTACATTGAATCTTTGGATATAGTCTTTGAAAGAACTTGCAGACCGTATAGCAATACTCAAAGTACTAAAATACTCACAAATCGCTCGATATTATAGAGAGAAGAGAGAGAGAAAACTTTAGTTTTTGGTGTGATTTTCAATTAACCTAAGCACCCTATTTATAGAAAAATGCTTAGAACACAAAAAGCGAAAATTTAATAAAATATTAATATATATTATAAATTTCCTTAGCCCAACTTTGAAGATCTGAATTCAGATCATTTATAACACATGTGAGCCCACTAATTGCACAAAAAACGTTTTTCTCAAAATAATTAACTAAAACTCCTAAAAATCAATTATTTCGGACTTCAGAACTTCAATAATTCATAACAAATAGCCCTTTTATCAGAAAATTCGAATCTTGCGAATTTGTATAGGAAATTTAATTCTCTACAACTTTGCATAAGAAATTTTTTCCAAATTCCAAACAGAAATTGACCGAAATCCACAAACGGATGATTTTACAGGCTATAATCAAATTTCAGTCAAGAAATGGGGTCCACCGACACACAAAACATGTGTTAAACAACTTTTGCAACAAAAATACTCTTCCTCCTCATATACTCATATATCCCACATTCATTGTAAAAATATCATCATTATTATATTATAATAATATAATAAAATATTATTTTATCAGAAAAGATAAAATATCGATTTACAACAATTGTCACTTTAAAAATTTTCTCCATCTATATCCACATAAAATCAATATTTTCCTCATCATATAAATCAATAATTAATTATTCACAAATAATATTACGAATCATAGTACTCATGACTTGGTAGTCCTCGGAAAGAGGGGCTTTCAATAAGAATTTCTCCTTCTTGGCGCCATGATTAGGTGACCAAACCTCTCCTTAGACGAACTTTCTAGACATTGCCAATAATGTTATCTAATAATATTATTCAGATAATATGAATTATTGCTCAGATAATGAAAAATACCGTGTAGTGACAATTATTGAAATAACGATAATATAAAATATCAACGCAACAATTATTGAATCAATAAAATAAAATCTTTGAGCGATAACTCTTTGTAAATAATTATTGAGTAGTGCCTTCTTACGTAAGAATCAATAATTGGTGCAATACCGGTGTCTTCTTGTCTGCAACAACGCGATTCTTCGTGTTTTAACCACCGAGTATTCCAACAATATTAATGGTAACAATCACTGCCAAGTTATTTATAAACAACTTATACTTGTCGTTTTCTTCATCCAATCGCTTTTTGTTATGGGCCCACATAAGGGTTTGTGCATTCGTCGAAAATTTCCCGACAAGAAGAATATTCCACGACCAAACGAATATTCTCCTAAAAACAATGAGTATTTTATAACCACTTGCTTATTTTAAATATTTAGCATTTTACCCATAACTAACCACATTAATCAAATCAACCCCTTACTATTTCAAAATAATAATTAGAGAAATTAAATCTTTATTTATAAAAAGTTGGGGTCTTATAGTTACTATCTTTGATTGTATCCATGTTTTGATCTTTATTCTTGAATTTTGCTTCAAAATCGGTTATTATGGAGTATTATTGATCTTGGATAAACTGTTATACAAATCCCTACTATTTGTCATTCTGTCTCACTGGATTCGTTTTTTTTAAAATATTTTTCACCATCCTCAGTCCTAAATTGTGACGCCCCAAAAAATAGGTATACGTCACCCATCTTGGGTCGCCACTTACATGGTACATAAATTCAAATACAACTTACTAACCTAAGCGTAGGTATGCAATCTGACATAAAGCGTGAGTTTGAATACAAATATTGTCTACTAGATATTATACAAACTCAAAAGGAGTCCTCATTACAACTATTATCACACTTTATTTCACGAATAGTGAGGACTACTAATCTTATCCTCTGGACCATTACTTAGTTCCCAGAGCTCGTCCCGGCTATGTTCTCATTTCACAGAGAACGGTGAAAGAAAAGGTGAGCTCAACTAGCCCAATGAAAAATATTATGACTAAGATAATGCGAGAATAAATTATCATTAGCCTTGACGATGTTAAACTAATAAAATACAATAGACAACCAGTTTAAGCTGCGGACGGAATAAGCAATCCATTAAAAGAGTCAGTAGAGAATAAAATCTACTATCTTTTAGGTTTTAAAAGGTTTTCATCAATTTTTATCGTTGAGACTCGACAATAAATAAACCACCACATCTAATCATCCACGCACCCGCGGTCGAGGATTTTCATCAAATTATCATGATGGTCATGACTATCTTAGAATCACCCACGGTCATAATCATACCAAAAACTATCCATCAACGCATTACAGACCACTTTGAGGACTTTTGTCACATCATTTATATCAAGTCGTGATTATCTTAGAATGATCCTGGTCATAATCATACTAAGTTCATCTATGCACGTAAGCGAAAGATAACATAATATAACATGAGGATGATGACAATGACATAATAATTCAATAAAACAAGTTCAAGAATTATTTAATCCATGAATTATTAACGTCCAAATTGTCGACATGATCTTTGTTTTGTAGAGTAAAATTCAAGAATGATCGGAAGAATATTTCCATGAAAAGATCTTTGGATGAAGCCTTGAAATATCAAGGATATTCCACTAATTTCATGGAGTATAGAAGTCAAAGTTTTAACCAACTAGGTATAATAAAGAATGGAATAACAAAGAAAAATCACCATGCATGCGGTGCTTGCATAAACGAGTTATTCAACGAGAATAATAATAACGGAACCGGTCGGTGAAATTCACAAGCAAAGCGGATGATCAACGTAATAATAAATCTTTGAATAATAAACAATGGAACCCGGTCCGGTGTAAAACACACGACAAGATATTCCAATGAGAATAATAAATGCGGAATAATAAACAATGGAACCAGTCGGTGTAAAACACACACGACGGATATTCCAAATGCGAATAATAAAGAATGGAATAACGAAAGAAGATCACCAAGTATAGGGGATTCCGCGTATACTGAGTTATTCCAACGAGAATAAATAAGAATGGAATAATATAAGGATTTCACCAAGTATAGGGTATCTGGCGTATCGAGGTTATGTATAGGGTATACCACTTTTACGAGTTATTCAACGAATAATAATGAATGGAATAATGTAAGTTCTCTTCGTGAATAAGAAAGAATAACACCCCTTTACGATGCTGAACAAATAATATCTCTTACCGTAAAAGAAAAATGAATATAGAAGTAGTGAAGTAGCAGAATACTCTTCTTCTTTCTATAATTTTCTCTCTATAAACTTCTTCTATAATTTCTCTCTCTAGAGTTTGATGAATTAAATAAGAAAATAATGAAGGAATGAGCTTATTTATAGGAAAATGGAATGCATAGTAATCTAATCCATGAAACGGTTCAGATTGATTTACTTTAATCGGCGGTCCATATTTAAAGAAAATCTTTTAAATAAAATATAATATATTCTATTTATATAAAACATTTTACTATCTGCAAACACTATATGCAACAACACTACGCAAAACAACATGCAACACTATGCGTAATAAAATATAATATATTACATTTATAGAATAACTTTAATAAAGTATTACATTTTATATAAAAAGATGTTTACATTTTATTACGTTAATAATACTGATAAAACAAAAGCGTCATTATCGCTATAATAATTCATATTATTAATCGACAATAATGGAATCAAACCGGTGACTTCTCACATAAGCATCGATAATCAATACTGGTGTCTTCTTGTCACAACCACCGTATTCTTGTACTTTTTTGCTACCAAGTAGTTCAACAAAGATCAACGGTAAAACTTCCATAGTTATTTTAATAAAATATTTTTGTCATTTTCTCGATCAAATGATAATTACATTGTGGGGTCCACCAATGATTGAGTAGTTATACGAATATTCCTGCTAAACCGAATATTCCAGAGCCAATCGAATATAATATAACCACTTGCATACTTTGCAAAATTTATAAATACTACCCACAACTATAATATTATCTCAAATTCATACCATAATATTAAAATTATTTAAATACAAATTTAAATCTTTATTGATAAAATCTGGGATCTCACAATCTCCCTCCTTATGGAATTTAGCCCTCGAAATTAGAATGCGATACTGGTATGATAAAGAGATGAGGATACCTTGAATACCTTTATCGTTGAAAATATTAAGTTCATCTTTGCAATCCGTGAAAATATTCATTAACAATTCATCTTTTACTTTACAGGCCCAAGATATATAATCTATAAAACCAATAATCTTGAGACTTCGACTTAATAGTATCACGACCATGAATTATCCATACCTTCTTGACCGAGGATATTCGTGTTTTTTAATCTGATCATTATTATCTTAAATAATCCTGGTCATAATCATACCAAGTCCATCAATGTACTACTGACGAAAGATGACTTTTACCACATCCATGAATTAATATTTCATTCTTTGAGACTCATTTCGATAATTAATCCACATCATCGAATCATCCACACTTTCTGAGCCGAGGATATTCATTAGTATCACGACCACGAATTATCCATTACACTTTCTGACCAAAGATAATCGTGTATTCATTAAGATCACGACCACGAATTATCCATGCACTACTACCAAAGATAATCGTGTATTCATTAGTATCACGACCACAAATTATCCATGCACTACGGCGAAGATAATCGTGTATTCATTAGTATCCGACGACCACAAATTATCCATGCACTTATCTGACTGACGAAAGATAATTGTGTATTCATTAGTATCACGACCACAAATTATCCATGCACTACGGCTAAAGATAATCGTGTATTCATTAGTATCACGACCACAAATTATCCATGCACTACTACTGACCAAAGATAATTGTGTTTTCAATTACAGTTATGATTATACTTAGAAAAATTCTCACAAGTCATAATCATACCAAGTCCATCTATGCTTCTGAGCCACGAGATGACTTTCAACGTAATATAAACATAATATAGGATAATGATATAAAGAATCGATCAAATGAGATAAAGGATAAATATTAAACATTTATAATATAATTTATCCGAGGATTCAAGAATATCCCCATGTTATCAATCACTTAATAATCTCATAATCTAATAACATTAATATTATAACAATATTTTAATCACTTCTTAAATTTATAAACAATTTTTCTCAATTGTTTACGCTTTACCATATAATGCATTTAATCATTCAAAATGCCATACTCATAAGATATCATCACCAATTATCAAATCTCTCATCAAAAAAAAATATGCATATACTACATATAGGATTTTACAGCCATAAAATCCTATTTTCAACTTTGTTACTTCACATAACATATTTAACTCATATGTTCGTAACTAAACTATTTTCATGAAAAATACCAAATTAGTCCCAAAATATTTCTTTTCTGGGATTTAGCATAATATAGTCCCATAATGAAAATATATTTTTCTCTAATTTTTAAAATTCATTTACTATTTTTCAAAATCAATTTCTAATTAATTCCTTAAGAATTAGCTACCTCAAGTTTAACTCCAAAAATTCCCAAATCTTGGCGGGACCTTACACATGTTAACGTGAGCTTCTAGTTTAAATTTCATGGTCATCGGAGTTATAGAACTCAGGTTATAGCGTTTTTAAATCGGAAAAACCTAAATATTGAAATAGTCATAACTTGCTCATTTTAAGTCGAAATGAGCTCATTTTTGGACAGGAGGTACTTTATACCATATACCTTCATGTCCCAAAACCCAGAATTTTTCTCATAATTTAAGTGGCCGAAACAGTACCTTAAAGTTTCTAAGGCGTAGCATTTTCGAAATTTACAGCTTTGGCCTCCTTTGCTAAAATCAGTCCACACAAAATCTACAACACCTTTTCAGTAATTCCACTTGGATTAGTTAGGTAACTCATAGATCTAACTCTAGGACTTGACCACACTCAAAAATTCAAAATATAATAGGAGATATGGTCAATTGAATTTCATATTCGTTTTCACCAAAATCGATTTTCAACTCTTTGTGATTTCTAAGAAACTTTCATGTTTTCACATGATAACCAACATAAATCATCATAACACTTACTAATACTTTATATACCCATGATTTTCATTAGTCCAATGCTTTTATTATGACTTTCATCATAAACCACGTAAACTGTTCATTTTAGTTGAAGAAATATTTGAGGGTTTAAGAAATGGGTTTTTGTACTGGGGTCAATACAAAATTCGATTTCACGCTCTAAGTAGGCTAAGAAGTCTTCAAGAATCGCCAGAAATTTATTAATAATAGAAATATCATTCAAAAGCGTGACTCTCATCCAAGACTTGGATAGTCGTCACATTGATACCAATGTGACTTCTATCCCTTAACTGAGATAGCACCTCACAATGATACCTATAAACTTGCCATCTTCATTCACGATGTTGCCTCTGAAGAAAAAAGCTTGGTGCATTCCACACAAGGAAGTCAACAACGAAAGGTTCGGGGCTCTTTACTTATGGCTTGATATGACAATAATTGACTTTAGTAGTTTGGTTACTTTGAATTACGCATGACAAGTTGGTTATGAATATAAAAGCTAACAACCTTACGAAAAGAATGATGAGTAGTTAACCAATTAATTCCTAAAATCACATCAAAGGCAAGTATTTTCAAAAGATAAGATCGACGAATAGCGTGAAAGTGTTTATTTGAATCAAACAAAATTTAAAAATAGTAAGCGGTAACGAAGGCTCCTACTAACAAAGTTTCAACGATAAGTCAAAGTCTAACTTCTCCTCGAGTCAAATTTAAGCGTTGAGCATAAAGCAAGAGAGAAAAAAATGGGTAGAACCAGGGTATCTAACACGGTATAGACTTCACAAGAGCTTATGATTAACTTACCCGTGATAATTTTATTCGGGTTCCTCGTCGAAGAGAAAAATGCTCTCTCTTAAACTACCGAACTTTGGCTTGTCAGACATCCTTTGGTATCACTATCCCACTGGACTTGACTTCACCATACCATACGACAAAATCGAGCTAGGTGACCTTCTCTTCCATGATTAAAACACACTTTGGATTCTTTGCGTCTGGGTTTGAGACGGATGTGTCCCTCTTGTCGCATTTGAAACTTATCTGACCAGATGACCGGCATTCTTCTTCCTTTGAAACGGTCTTTGATCTTAAGCGTCTTCACGTCGTTGTTGAACCTTCTCTTCTTGAAATGTCCATTCTTATTATCTTGGCCATGATTACCAAAAAATGGTTACCATTCTTGGCATGATAATATCCCCCACGATGGTTATCGTTGTTAGATGGCCAATTACCACCCATATGATTATTATCGTGTTGTTGGTCGTTACCTTTTGGTTGTCTTTGGCTCATTATCGCGCTCAATAAGCGAGATACTATTCACAACATCTTATAAACAAAGTTTGTGAGAAATGAGGTATTGTCGTATATTGGGTTTCAAACCTCACAAAAACATTCGCGTCATTCGCTCCTCATTATCGACCAAATGGGATGCAAACCGGGATAACTCATGAAACTTAGCCTCGTCTTGCGATACGGTCGTATTATGTTGCTCCATTGCTTATCTCAACATTTTTAGATGCCATTTTCAAACAACATACAAAATAAGGGTTAATTAACATATCACATATTATTCCTATACTCGTGAGGCCAATTAAATACCAAATAAATTTAGGTAGGTCATTAAATACTAAGCGAAGAATTCCCGTCTCTCCCCTCCTAGTTCTTATCTCACATCTCGGCCGGGGATCATATCCTAAGCTCGATACCAACCTGTGGCGCCCCCAAAAATAGGTATCGTCACCCATCTTGGGTCGCCACTTACATGGTACATAAATTCAAATACAACTTACTAACCTAAGCGTAGGTATAATGACGACATAAAGCGTGAGTTTGAATACAAATATTGTCTACTAGATATTATACAAACTCAAAAGGTCCTCATTACAACTATTATCACACTATTTCACGAGAATAGTGAGGACTACTAATCTTATCCTCTGGACCATTACTTACGTTCCCAGACTTCGTCCCAAATATATGTTCTCATTTCACGAAGAAAGCGGTGAAAGAAAAGGTGAGCTCAACTAGCCCGATGAAATATTATGACTAAGATAATGCGAATAAATTATCATTAGCCTTCAATGATGTTAAAGCGATAAAATACAATAGACAACCGGTTTAAGCTGCGGTGAATAAGCGATCCATTAAAAGAGTCAAGTAGAGAATAAAGTCTACTATCTTTTAGGTTTTAAAGGTTTTCATCAATTTTTATCATTTGAGACTCGACAATAAATAAACCACCACATCTAATCATCCACATACCCACGGTCGAGGATTTTCATCAAATTATCAATGGTCAAGTGACTATCTTAGAATCACCCCTGGTCATAATCATACCAAAAACTATCCATCAACTGCATTACGAATACTTGAGGACTTTTGTCACATCATTTATATCAAGTCGTGATTATCTGCGAATGATCCTGGTCATAATCATACTAAGTTCATCTATCTGTCGCTGCGTAAGCGAAGATAACATAATATAACATGAGGATGATGACAATGACATAATAATTCAATAAAACAAGTTCAAGAATTATTTAATCCATGAATTATTAACGTCCAAATTGTCAACATGATCTTTGTTTAAATAGAGTAAAATTCAAGAATGATCGGAAGAATATTTCCATGAAAGATCTTTGGATGAAGCCTTGAATATCGAGGATATTCCACTAATTTCATGGAGTATAGAAGTCAAAGTTTTAACCAACTAGGTATAATAAAGAATGGAATAACAAAAGAAATCACCGTGCATGCGGTACTTGGCGTGACGAGTTATTCAATGAATAATAATAATAACGGAACCGGTCGGTGAAATTCACAAGCAAGGGATGATCCAATGAGAATAATAAATCTTTGAATAATAAACAATGGAACCGTGTCCGGTGTAAAACACACGAACGAAGATATTCCAACGAGAATAATAAATGCGGAATAATAAACAATGGAACCCGGTCCGGTGTAAAACACCTGCATGGGATATTCCAACGAATAATAAAGAATGGAATAACGAAGAAGATCACCAAGTATAGGGGGATTCAAGCGTATCTGAGTTATTCAATGAGAATAAATAAGAATGGAATAATATAAGGATTTCACCAGTATAGGGTATCATGGCGTATCACGAGGTTATGTATAGGGTATGCCACTTTTACGAGTTATTCAATAGAATAATAATGAATGGAATAATGAAGTTCTCTTCATGAATAAGAAAGAATAACACCCACTTACGTACAACAAATAATATCTCTTACTAGTAAAAGAATAATATAGAAGTAGTGAAGTAGCGAGAATACTCTTCTTCTTTCTATAATTTTCTCTCTATAAAGCTTCTTTCTATAATTTCTCTCTCTAGAGTTTGATGAATTAAGTAAGAAAATAATGAAGGAATGAGCTTATTTATAGGAAAATGGAATGCGTAATAATTAATCCATGAGCAGTTCAGATTGATTTACTTTAATCGTGACGGTCCATATTTAAAGAAAATCTTTTAAATAAAATATAATATATTCTATTTATATAAAAACATTTTACTATCTGCAAACACTATATCAAAAACAACTATGCAAAACACATATCAACACTATGCGTAATAAAATATAATATATTACATTTATAGAATAACTTTAATAAAGTATTCTATTTTATATAAAAAGATGTTTACATTTTATTACGTTAATAATCTGAATAAAACAAAAGCGTCATTATCGCTTATAATAATTCATATTATTAATCGTGATAATGGAATCAAACCGAGTGACTTCTCACATAAGCATCGATAATCAATCTGGTGTCTTTCTTATGCGACCACACGTATTCTTTGTACTTTTCTCTACTAAGTAGTTCAACGATATCAACGGTAAAACTTCCGTAGTTATTTTAATAAAATATTTTTGTCGTTTTCTCGATCAGACAATGATAATTACATTGTGGGGTCCACCAACGATTGGTAGTTTTATCGAATATTCCTGCTAAATAGAATATTCTCCGGACCAATCGAATATAATATAACCACTTGCATACTTTGCAAAATTTATAAATACTACCCACAACTATAATATTATCTCAAATTCATACCATAATATTAAAAATTATTTAAACAAAATTTAAATCTTTATTGATAAAATCTGGGATCTCACATAAATGATGATATTCTTTGAATATCTTTGGCACAGTAGTGCAAAGATGAATGATTAATCGATGAATATCTTTGGCCCGTAGTGCAAAGATGAGCAGTGTTGAGATGAACATAACTAACTTGGTGATACTGAAATGAATATCTTTGGCTTTAGTGCAAAGATGAATATTTGATTAAAGATGTATATTAATTGTTATTCTGAGGGGATAAAATATTGATGATGGACTTTTTAAATCTTAGAAGATAGTAGAACTCATTCTCTACTTGACTTCTTACAATGGATTGTTGTTTTATTTGCATTTATTGATCTAAAACTTGTTGTCTATTATATTTTATCAGATTTTCCCTGTAGAAGACTAATGATAATTTGTTTTATATTATCTTAGTCATAATATTCTTTACTGGGCTAGTTGAGCTCACCCTTTTCCTTTTTGTTCCATTTTTCTTCTCAGGAGATGAGAACATAGCAGGATCTAGTCGGGGATATGGAGTGATGGTTCTAGAAAGATGTTTTAGCAGTCCTCACTATTTTTGTAAAATAGGGTTTGAATAATTATAATGAGGACTTATTTGAGTGTAGATATTGTCTAGAAGACAATATTTGTATTTAAACTCATAGTA
This sequence comes from Panax quinquefolius, assembly GCA_020205615.1. Taxonomy (NCBI): domain Eukaryota; kingdom Viridiplantae; phylum Streptophyta; class Magnoliopsida; order Apiales; family Araliaceae; genus Panax; species Panax quinquefolius. The sequence goes on along the minus strand of JAINUW010000722.1, from coordinate 240,083 downwards.
TGTGTTGTCCTATTTTGCACGACAATTGTATTATTGAAGTTGTAGTTTGCTTTCTGTACCATGTATTTAGCGACTCAGAATGGGTGTTGTATACCTATTTTAGGGGCGTCATATTTGGTATCAGAGCTTAGGGATATGATCTCTGGCGGAGATCGGGGAATAGAACTAGGAGGGGAGAGATGAGTAAATCCTTCGCTAGTGTGTCCTATCTAAGCTTATTTATTGGTCGGTAATAATATAGGGATATTATGTGATATGTTAATTTGTTTAATTAACCCTTGTTTTATGGCAGTATTTAAGAATGGCTGTGGATAACGTTAACAATGGAGTGTATGAGACTGTGGAACAACCTTTAGTCACAAACCAGGAGAACATACAACAAGAAGGCAATATTCCTCCTGTAAACAACACTACTGAAATGACGATGAATGATGGAATGTTTAGGAGCTTTTTTGCGGTTAAATGCAAAATCGAGACGAGGAGACTTCGTGTACAAAATACGGGTAGAAGTGATAGCGATCGCGGCGATTTGTCACAATGAGCGATTCGAGGAGTTGGTGTAACGACCCCAAAATAGGTCCATTCCATCCAACCCATTCTGAGTCGCCAAATATATGGTGCGAAAAATAACTACAACTTTATTACAACAATTGTCGTGCAAAATACAACAACACATATGCTGTGAGTTTGGATACAAATATATACCAACTGTAGCACGTCACAATGACACCTTACATAAAGGAATAGTCAAAAACTGTTTTAGAAATTAGAATCTTTGGGAAGTGCTCAAGGAAACCTTCGTACATGGGAGGCCATGCTTTTAGGTTATGGTAGATATCATATGGCCACAGAATTATCCTTGGTTGACCCAATAGACCCCAAAGAAAAACAAGAAGATTACTATCATATTCTTCCCCATGGCGAAGTCTTCTCTTGACATATCATTATCTCCATTTGTCTCTAATTTGGTATTATACTCCAAACAAACACCAAGATTATATAGGTAGTGCTTGTAAATATACTCGACAAGTGGATGAGCACTGACCATGTCTTATGATAACACGAGTTTGTATGTCATTAGACATCTTGTATGATAGTGACAAAACACCCTTCCAAAGTTGGGTTAAGCTTCACCCTATTTAATTCACCAAAATAACTATTAAATGATGTATAAAATCTGACACACTAAAGCTCTCAATAAAATTATTTTCATACTCTTTAGGGAGAACCTCAACAACTATAGACCACCATTCTATTCTCTTGTTATCCCATTTCAACCCATTTACACTTTTATTACACCGAAAGGAATTGTGAAACAAAAGGGGTGAGCCTGTTAGCTCGATAAAAATATTATGACTAAAGATAAATAAATTATCAATAGTCTTCATCAAGTAATGAATCGAGATTTAGAACATATGGTAGATGATAAAACTTTTCAACCATAGTTGCGTGAACGAGCGATCCATTAGAAGAGTCAAATAGACCACAAAATCTATTATCTTCTCCATGTTAAAAGTCCACCAACAATGTTTTATCCTCAGTAACATCAATCAACAATTCACATCCACAATCACGTATAACTTCATAATAAATAATTGTAATTCTAAATTCCTCTTCTCATCCGGAATGAAGATAATTTTCATCACTGTCTTTACACGAAACATCAAATATCATGGTTATACCAAATCACGGTTCACATTCATAATCATAAATTCATCTTTGCACCATGGCGAAGATATTCATCAACAGTTCATCTTTACACTCAAAGCTAAAGATATTCAACAACAGTCATCTTTGCATTCTGAGCCAAAAGATATTCATCAATAATTCATCTTTGCACCACAAAGGCTAAAGATATTCAACAACAGTCATCTTTGCATTCTGAGCAAAAGATATTCATCAACAATTCATCTTTTGCACTTCGAGCTAAAGATATTCAACAATGATCATTTTGCATTACGAGCCAAAGATATTCATCAATAATTCATCTTTGCACTACGATTTAAAGATATTCAACAACAGAGTCATCTTTGCATTCTGAGCGAAGATATTCATCAATAATTCATCTTTTCACTACTGGTAAAAGATATTCAACAACAGTCCATCTTTGCATTACTGAGCAAAGATATTCATCAATAATTCATCTTTTGCCTACTGATTTAAGATATTCAACAATGGTCGTCTTTGCATTCACGAGCAAAAGATATTCATCGATAATTCATCTTTGCACTACAGCTGCATTAAGATATTCAACAATGTCGTCTTTGCATTCTGAGCAAAAGATATTCATATATCAAAGAAATACATAATCATTTCGGAAGTTATATAACAATAATTATAACCATGTTGATCGATTCACCTTTGCACTTAAGCTAAAAATATTCAATTGTAAATTCAATGGTTAAATGATCATACCCGGTCAACAATTCAACTTTTGCCTTCTGGCCAAAGAGAACTATGGTCACGATCATACCAATAATCTACCCATCTTTACACTCGAAGTCGAAGAAATATCATCATTAGGGTTATAAGAATGTTATATAAAAACAATATAATCAAAACATGGTTTTAATTTCAAAAGTAAGATTAATAAATCAACGATAATTTAGTTAGAAAAAGAAACCAATTTTATTGTGAATAGTACTGCAGTGAATAGTAACTCGTGAATAGTAACTTATGAATAGTAACTCGTGAATAGTAACTTCGTGAATAGTAACTAAATGAATAGTACTCAAATATTAAATACGTAAAATCAGTATACGTAAATAATGTCATATCGTAAATAGTATTATATACATGAATAATGTAGTATACATGAATAGTCTTAAGTATCACGTGAATAGTAACCCCAAACTCAAAAAGATAGAAATTCCACAAAAAAAACATTTTAACGCTTCATGAATAGTACTCGTGAATAGTAACTCGTGAATAGTAACTTTCATGAATAGTAACTCGTGAATAATAACTCATGAATAGTAACCCATGAATAGTAACTCATGAATAGTAACCCATGAATAAGTAACCCTTGACATGAAAAAGTTCAAATTTGATAAAACTTGGATCGACATTTGACGTAATGATATTGAAGAAATAATATCATTACAAAAAAATAATATCCTTACTACCTCACCTCAAAAGAAGCGACACTTGACGGGATATCGGATATATTTGAAGAAAACTTGCAGCGATGAATATCAACTCACCAAGTATCTAAATACTCACAAATTACACTCGATAATCTAGAGAGAGAAAGCTTATGTTTACGGTGTGATTTTCAATTCTAACTTAGCCCTCTATTTATAGGAAAAATGTTAGGGCCAAGAAGAAGACTTGACACTGCTACTGATGGCTTTACCTTACTATTCCACCCACCAAAAATCAGCCATCTTCCCCAACAACCAAGAGTGGGGCCCCACTCAATTCTAAATTTTCCACCAAAACCTAATTTCCAAATCGATTACCTCTTAAAATTCATAACAAATCATACGTTCATTTTTAACGGTTCAAAATTTGTGGACATATACTCAACTTATATATGTATAACATATCCAAAATTACAACGATCCAACGGTCGGGATCAAAATTTATAACTCACGCAATATATAGTGAAGAACAACGATTTTTGGACTATTAGTCCTTGGACCAAGATTTCATTCAAAATTTCACCACGAAATATCTACAAAAAATTTTGGGTGATTCAAATTTCTCTGATTAGCTTACTTCTAGGGCTTTCTTTTGATATATGGCTCATCTCTTAACTCATTATACACAAAAGAGTTATGAATTTTACAAAATCAAGTAATAAACTAATTTTTACGAAAATCCCATATTTTGTTCTCCATTTCGACAAATCTTGATAAAACACCTCATCATTAATTCCTTCACTTATAAATACATAAATAAATCCATCATTTATATCCACATCAAATAAATATTTTCTTATCATATAAATCAATAACTAATTATTCACAAATAATATTACGAGAATCACAATAATGACAACCGAGCGGTTCCAGGAAGAGGGGCTTTCAATAAGAATTTCTCCTTCTTGTGGCGCAATTAGGTGACCAAACCTCTCCTTAGACGAACTTTCTAGACATTGCCAATAGTGCTATCTAATAATATTATTCAAATAATATGAATTATTGATCGATAATGAGAAATATTGTGCGGTTGATAATTATTGAAACAACAATAATATAAAATATCAACGCAGTGAATTATTGAATCAATAAAATAAAATATTGAGCGATAATTACTTTAACAATTATTGAGTAGTGCCTTCTTATGTAAGGATCAATAATTCAAAAATCTTTATGTAAAGCGGGTAAGTGTCTTCTTTGTGCAAACACGCGTATTCTTTATATTTTAACCAAGATAGGGTATTCAACGATGTTAACTTGATAATTGATTCTGTAGTTATTTATAAAAACTTAATTTTGTCATTTTCTTCATCCGAAGCGGTTATTACATTATGGGGCCCCAAAATGGGTTGCGCCATCGTCATGAATATTCCCAAGACGGAAAGAATATTCCACGACCAAACGAATATTCCCTTAGGAAACAATGAATATTTTATAACCACTTGTGTATTTTGAAAAAAAAATTCATATCACCCTTAACTTTAACTTTTATCAATTTAACCATTTCTTGAATAGTAATTATAAGAAAAATTTAATACTCTTATTTCATAAAATTGGGGTCTTCAAATTTGGGACCACGAATTTATTAAGCCGGATTCGATCGAAGCGGAAAGCGTGGGTCGAAAATTACCAAGATATTCGATGTCTTGGGATGCATGGAAAAACGAAGGTTCCATTCGCTACCTTTATGTTCGCGATGAAGCGGACTCTTGGTGGGAGTCTCAGTGGCGCGTACTTCACTGCCGTCTACTCAGCATGTCTTGGGAAAAGTTCGAAACTATTCAATGACAAGTACTTTTACGAAAGTATTAAATCGTATGAAAGAGGTAGAGTTTATCGGTTTGGAACAAAATAATATGGCCGGTGTCCCGGTATGAGGCGCGAAGTTATTTGAGTTATCCGAGTTTGCACCTCATTTGGTAGAGAATGAGGAGCGAATGACAAGGATGTTTACGAGAGGTCAAAACTTAGAATTTAAATCGATACCTTATCTCTCATAAATTTTCTTTGTATTGAGATGTTGTCAGCGGGGCTCAATTATTAGGCGAGATAGTGAGTATGTTCAACCGAGGGACCACAACCGAGGTCATCTGGGTGACAATCAGTCATCGAGCGATGATAACCAGCGAGGGCGTAAAAATACTGAACAAAGCGGTAACCACTTGGGTGGTCGTCGTGGCCGTGATAATAGGAGAGGTGAGTCGAGAAAATTTGAAAGAGAGATTCAACAATAGCGGGAAGACATCAATAATGACCAAAGACAACAACAAATTCTGGGGAGGAGAACGGTAGCGGTTAGATGTTACAAATCACGGGAAGAGGGACATATCATTGAAGCGTCCATAACAATCCAAGGTATATTCTGATTGTGGAAAGGAAGGCCACATAGCTGGGATTGTTACATGCAAAACCAAGTTCAACGTGGATGGTGACTCGAGTATCCGGATAAGTTGAAATCGGCGGTTCTGGAAGAAGCGTTTGTCGTGGTAGCACAAAACGCGAAAGAACTCGAGCGAGGTGATTACGGATAAGCTAATCTTGAATTCTTGCGAAGTTTATACCTTCTTAGATCTGGGATTCTACCCATTCTTTTATCTCTCCTACTTGTACTTTCAGCGTTTAAACTTGTAATATTTCTATTAATATTAAAATAGTATTTTATGATATTAATGTTAATACTAAAATACTATTTTGAAATACTATTTTAATTAACGTTAATGTGAAATGCCGTACAAAATATTAATGTTATGATTTTAATATTCAAAATATTTAAAAATAATTAATGTTATGATTATAGTATTTTAATGATGTAATTTGAATTTTTGTTGTTTTGATTAATTAACAACATAATTTGAATTTTAGTATTTTAAATTTTTTTAATTTGATTTTTCTAATATTTTAGTATCTTTTTAATTAATATTTTAGTATTTTTTAATTAGTATTTGATGTAAATATGTTATGTTTTGAATTTTAGTATTTTGATTAAATGATGTAAATATGTTATCTGACTTATTTTATTTAATTAGTTGTTTTGTTTAGTTAACAAAATAATTTGAATTTTAGTATTTTGATTAAATGATGTAAATATGTTATTCTTTTTATTTTGAATTTTAGTATTTTTGTTTTGATTAATTGATATATATTCTTTTATTTAGAATATGTTTTATATTTAAGTCTCCATTACCCGCCTTGCGTCATCGTCGTTTTGTCTATTTGGCATTTACATTAGCGGCGAGAGACGACTGACCAAAATATAACGTTAAGGGTATTTTTGGACAAAAAAAGTATAAGGTGCTCGGTAGACATCATGGTAAAAGTCAGGGGCATTTTTGAACCTTCTCCCTAATTAATAATGTTGATGCAAAGCCAAAAATGACAAGGGATTTGGAAGTAGAAGTGGAAGCTATGGCTTTATTTTTATCTACGTCTGTCTACTATCCAAGTCACTATATATCCATAAAATTGTATTCCCTCCACCTTAAACAAAGAGTCCCATGTTTTTTCGATTAATATTTTATTTAGAGTTGGTACAATAGGGGTCAATGTGAATGGACGAGGGGTTGAGTCCAAAAACCTTTATGCCATACAAGAGCAAGGCCCTTTCTTAGCTTGACCAACGGTAGCTATATACGTAGGGTCTGCCGGTTATATTTACTATGTAAGTCGTAAAGCCCATCACATTAAGCCCAATACTATTCATTCATTATAAGAGCAGTCAAATTATGAATACTTAAACCAAAGGTAATAGCCTAATAATAAAGGTCTTTCTTTTTATTGTATAAAATTACTATTAACGTCATAATTTGTCCACGCACCTAAATCACCAATAGTGCGTTCAAATTTGCACAGAAACGAAGTCACACGGAGAAATTTGACGGCATGAGATGTCGGACGATAGCTCCGGTGCGGGAATAAGTAGTTTAACAATGGAGGCTTAATGCTCTAGTGCTGTAAAATAAAGTTGTACCTGATAATGAGGATGTAACCGTGTATTTATAGTGATCACACTACCTTCTCCAAACCCTTCCTCGTATAGGAATAGGATTACTCATTAGATAAAATACATTCATGGGATTATAGTCGATCTTTTTAAGGAAAGAAAATCGGATTGTATCCTGACTCTTTGCTTAGGTGTTGAAAATCAAATGTAATTAGAAATCCTTGATTTCTTAAAATACTCAACTGTCAAGAAAGATTCCTACGCAGGTTAAAATTCCACCACGTGGACTATGGCCCACTGTATCATTCGTGCCTAAATATTCATACCCCAACATTGGTCCGTCCCGAAAGATTGTTCATCCATTAGAGAGGACGTTGATCCGTCCCGAATGATGTTATCCATTCAAGAGGATGTTGATCCGTCCAGAAAGATGTTATCCGTTCGGGAGGACATTGGTTCGTCCCAAAGGATGTTATCCGTTCGAGAGAAAGTTGATCCGTCCTGAAGGATGTTATCCATTCGAGAGGACTTTGGTCCATCTCAAAGGATGTTATCCATTCGAGAGGATGTTGATTCATCCCGAAGGATGTTATCTGTTCGAGAGGATGCTTATCTGTCCCAAAGAATGTTATCCTTCCCCATATCATAATAGCCTTCTCGGCCCCTATAGGAAGTTTCAATCCGACTTTATAATGTCATCCGACCTTATCCCATCAACTATGGACAAAAACTATCTTTTAAGAAAATCGAATGCTCATTCCAATTAATAACTTGAAAAATTTACAGTCATAAAAAAATAACTTGATAATTTTCCCTAAGCCTTTTAGCATGCCAAGTGTCTTTAACTTTTGTACCATTCATTACTCGAAGTTGGTAAGTTCCTGGCCTCAGCACTTCAACCTCGAACCTCCTTAGTTTGATCCTTTTACTTGTTGTCCCATACTCCCGAAGAGACTAAAATATTCTGATAACATCTCCTTGCTAAGTCAAGATCCCCAACGACTTCACCGACATCGTTTGGTATGGAGAACTTTATTTTAAAATGGGGTATGGAGGTCATCACATGTAGAGTCATCAGTGTTGGTCTCCCAAGCATGGCGTTATTCGGCAAATCTATATATACCACGAAAAATCTTCATATCATTTCCACTTGTTGAGGAGCTGTACCGAAGATGACTTGTAACGCCCGAGAATTTCGAATTTTCAATGAATTAAATGTTTATTTGATTATTTGGATTAAATGAATTTAATTGAGTTATTATGTGAGTAAGATGTTCGAAGGTCGTTCTATGACCTAGAATGTGTGGATGTGGTTAGTATTCTGACTTTGTGCTAGAATTAATTGTTGTGAATGATCGAGAGAGCGTGAGCGAAGGTTTTACGAGATTGTTTGCGTAAAAACCTTTATTCATCGATGTCGTTCGGACTAGGGTTTGAAATTACGAGAAACAGCGTAATGTTATAAAATGATGATATTATGGAATATCCAATAATATTTCAGTTATGGCAAAACGAAGTTTTCGTCTGTGGACTTAAAACTTAAGGGTTTAAGAAGAGGTTTCAGAAAGGGAAATAGAATGCGTATAGTCGTTTTCGATTATTATCGTTATGGAATATGAGTATTATACTAGTATGTATCACGAGTATGATATGAAGAATAGTCTGACGTATATAATACAATTATTATATGAATATTATCTGAAGAGAATCGTGAATAATACTGCGTAGAATACGAGTTGTATTATTAGAGTATGAAATAAAGTTTTATCGATCGATTGGACTTGGATTAATAACAAAATGATGAATTGATACAAGCCCAAGTCGAGGCCCAATATTAGATTGGTTAAAGCCTAATGTTTATTAATGTCGAAGCCCAATCGAAAGAATTAAATGAATCGGTATGGTAGTAAAAATAAAGTGTAATACGTGTGGTTGCATAGTAGCACTTTGAGTATATTATTGATGCTTATGTGAAAGTCCTCGGTTTGATTCCATTATCATTAGATTAATAATATGAATTATTATAGCGATAATGACATTTGTTTTATTAGGTATTATTAGCGTAATAAAGCAGAAGCATCTTTATATAAAATAGAATACTTTTATTAAAGTTATTCTATAAATAGAATATATTATATTTTATTATGCATAGTGTTGCGTAGTGTTTTGCATAGTATTGCGTAGTGTTTACATAGTAAAATGTTTTTATATAAATAGAATATATTATATTTTATTTAAAAGATTTTCTTTTAATATGGGACACGATTAAAATAAATCGAAGAATTATTTGAAGCTCTAGAAAGAAATTATAGAGAGAAGCTATAGAGAAAATTATAGAAAAGAAGAAAGAGTATTCTACTTCTTTACCTTCTTTATATTTAGTTCTTTTTACGGTGAGGGTATTATTTGTTTGTGCGTGAGGTAGTCGAATTATTACATTGGAACATCCTTTCGGTGTAATTTCAACCTGATGGGCGTTTATCCGATTATCTTTTCATGGAAATATTCTTGACGTCATTCTTGAATTTTACTTATTAGTATGATTATGATTGGAGGATCAATCCAATGATTAGATGTGATGTGGTTTATTTATTAAGTGAGTCTCGTGATAAAAATTGATGAAAACTTTAAAACCTGATAAGTAGAATTCTCTCTTGACTCTTTTAATGGGTTCTTCCAATGTAATCGGTTTAACAACATTGAAAGGCTATGATAATTTATTCGCAAGTCAATATTTCTTCTTTGGGCTAGATTGAGCTCAATATTAGATGAGAATACATCGATTTTGGAGACGAGTTAATGGTCGAGGAGGATAGCATTAGTAGTCCTAAAATAGTTTATTAATGAGGACTCCTTTTTGAGTTTGTATAATATCTAGCCCAATCCAAAGAATTAAATCCATGTAAGTGGCGACCCAAGATGGGTGACGTATACCTAGCTCCCACTTGGGTAATCATGACAAGATAATAGATGTGGAAATTCAGTAAGAAGAGAGGTCATTTAGCTCAATTTTGTTATTTTGTGCACGAAAAGTCAAGTCTATGGGGACGGTGGCACGAAGGTGGATATGTGGATGGGTAAAACCTAGGGCAACCATGGGGATGACCCGTGGGCAAGAAGAGGCTGAATATATTATATTTTATGTAAAGATTTTTATTGAATATGAGTCTCGTGATGAAAGACCACTTGGTGTGTGCAAGGTAATCACTTGAATCCTTGGTCACCAAGTATTTTACTTGGTGACAAAGTGGTAATTAATTAAGGAAGTGGAAAATTGGACATTTTGCCTCATTTGGTTTTCTATATATCTGAGGCTTAGGTTGGATTTTTGTTGTTTTAAAAAGCTTGTCCAACATATTTGAGAGAAAAAGAGATAGACTTAAACTATTCTTCTACCTTGAAGCTTTTTCATTAGAAGTTCAACAAGAACACTAAGAGTTCTTAAGGTAATACTCTTCAATTCACTACAAGAAAATCGGGGCTATAGCGGCGATTACGTGACCCAGTCGCTATAGATCAAAAACCGTCGCTATAGGATATAGCGACGATCATCGACATCGTCATTATAAATAGTCAATCATTTGAAACCTATAGCGACGGTCTTTTTTCTTATATGCGACGAGTCGATCGTCATGAAAAAACTCCACAAAAGCGCGCTTGAAGGTTTTTAAATGATCGGAAAAGTGGATATCTGAAAGCGGCGATGGCCGTCGTATATATAAGAAGATTTGGTACATGAGCTATTGCGACGATTAAGTGGTAAAATCGGTATAGGTGAATTTGGCTATGAGATATTGCGACGATCGTAGGCCCAAATCATATAAATGAATTTGGTACGTGAGCTCTTCTGCTGCGGCCGTCGTGGTAGTCGGTATAAACAATTTGGTACGTGAGCTCTTTACTGACGCCGTGGTGGCCGTCGCTATAAACAATTTGGTACGTGAGCTCTTTGCGACGATTGCGTGGCCGTCGCTATATCTTCCCAAATTTTAAAAGAAAATGTTGTTTATACAATAATTTTATTTATTTTTACTGTTAAGAAACATAACCACATTCAACCATCCATCTGAATATAACATTTACAACTAAAAGAATAAAACAAATAAAGTCTATTAATGTATAATATCATCTAAATATACATAACCATCTAAAATCATTTACTATGTATCAAAAGCGATACATAACCAACAACACATTTAACATATTTTTAGTATCACATCTAACAAATTTTCATCAAAAATAGTGTTACATATAACAAATTTCAATGACACGTGACATGTCACGGGTCCTCTATAGGATTATTTGATCCGCTAATATCACCATTATCTCCTTACGTGTATCGATCCTACAAATTAATTATCAAGTGAACTTGTTAATCCATATAAACATAATGATAGCCCCAAAATTGAAGTATAAGTGAAGTGAGAGAAAGCACACACGATTGTTGGATTGAGCATTTGGGCTGATGAATTCTTCATAAATTACATCATAATTGATAATAGTTCATCCACTTTCCTTGCAGTATCATCTCCTTTTTCCCCGCACCTTTTTCAACTCGACTTTCAATTCTTGATTCTCACGTTGTACCTCATTATTTGTGTCACGAGGCCCCAGTGTTTGTAGGCATGGCACCAACTCCACCTTGTCGAAGTCTACCATGTCGCTCTGGTCCAAGAACTTGTGCAAGTATATCATTCAGTCTGTACTCTCATCGCTTTCACCAATCGATTCTGAGTCTTCTTTAACTCGATAATTTTTCTGTGAAAATATATAAGGCAAATTATACACAACTTAAATATACAAGGCAACTTAAATATACAAGGCAATTCAACATAACTTAAAGAAGAGTAGCAAATAATAGTAGTAATTACATTATGTTATTCTATTCCACTTACTTAAATGTTCCTTCTTTCTATATTGGTTACCTATTTAGACATTGTTCTTGAGATACCATCTTGTATTTAGCTTCACGAGTATTGAAAATTAAAATAATTACACTACAACAATGAGTATTGAATTTTAAAGAGTGAGAGATTGATTTTCATCATTGCCACATTTCCTTTGCTCTTCCTCATTGGTTACAATTATTCAAACCAAATAAGGTTTCTCATATAACCTTTTTTAAAAAATAAAAAATAAAAAGATGATCCAATATTCCATTATTGGAAAGAAAATAATATATATGCGAAATTCCTCTGAAAACCAAGCAATTTAACGACTCTCACCTTCAAATTTTACTTTTCAAGTTCCAAGGATTCTCAAGAGAAAACATCATAAAATATTTATATAAAGGAAAGAATGGGCCATCGGGATAAACAAGAAAGCTAAAGCATGATTCGCTTTTAAGATTTTCATCATCGTGCGATTTCATTATCGATGGAAGGACAACTTTCCTAATATTAAAATAAATCTATTACGAAAACATTTAAAAACAATAACATGAAAATCTTCTTCACGAAACTTGTGGTCGTGTTTATGTCACGAAAATCATATTATACTAAGGGGGTAACGTAGACCTCTCTACAAATGGGATCCATTTGGTACCAATTTTAATAAATGAGGACTCGGCTCTTTCATTGACAAACTAATATTATTATTGGACACCACTAACGAGAATGCCGAATATTTATTACTTTTAACTACAATGTGCATCGATCATAAGTATGTTATCTTTTTGGTTAATAGAGCGAATATTATCTAATATGAGCCTTAAGAAAGGAGGATTGGGGGGGCTTAAGAGTTAAGATATACCATACTAAACAAATGGCGGGCCTAGAAGGTCAAAAAAATAAAGTCTAACTAAAGTACTATAGAACTAAACAAAAGCGAGGAATCACAATCGGGAAAAAGCGAAAATATATAGCTGGCACGACCTAAACAATCGGTGCGTATGTGGTAGTGTATGCAATTTCGAACTAAAAACTCAACAACGCCTTTTGTCATAAAGGCTAGTCACGTTCGAGCTCGCAAAAGTAAAAATTGTTGGTGATATCCGCTCTTTCACACGCACACATGATATAACCGGTTCCGATCACTTGCTAAATCTCTCTCAATTTGTATATTGATGTATTAACCTAATGGGTATACTAGTTAGATACCCTCTGGGGGTATCTCACTTTTACAATATATATATATATATATATATAGATAATAACCAACTATAATTTCAATGTCGAATGACTTTGTCAAAGGTAGTCAAAATGTCTTACGTTATTTGAGGGTTTTTTCGGTATTTAGAATTACCACCCATGAGTGAAAAGTTCAAAACTGTAAAAAGTTCACCATGGCATGTATTCCTCAAGCTACATATTTTCTACAAGGGTGATGCTTCATAAAATCAAAGGCTGCAACTCCATGAAAATAACATAAGGCGTATAAGAAATGTATAAGAATTGATCAATAATTATTTACGATTACCAAAACAAATGAAGTATGAGATATCTATTGAAAGATTTGAATTCTTTCAACTTCTAATACACATGTGATTAACTTCGATGTATAGTGAATAATCCCACATTTCTATCTTAGACATAAAGAAGAATTAATTTCATTTCATGAAGCTGCGAAATTATAATCGATATATTTATATGGAGGTTGGATGTTTATTCTTTCCGGAAGAAATATAACGAGACCATGTAATATCCCTCCATCTAGTTGTCCCCGTATTTAAGGTTGTGAGTGACGAGGAATGGGACAACTAAAATGTGATAGAAGGGCTATGTAACATTCAACCTTGAAAGAAATCCAATAGTTTTAGATCGATTTTCACAATTAAGGGACATTGATTTTCACAATTAAGGGACATTTTAAAAGCGAAGGTGTAGTCATTAGGTACAATATCCTCAAGTTCCATGTGTAAGAATAGTTTCAATGCTTCCTCAAAGTAATCATTTTGCAAGTAAGCGGTCATGATTGTTGTCCATGAGACAACATTTTGATATAAACCCATCAAAACTCTTCTTACAAATGAAATCGTACATTTCCCATACATGTCTATAATTGCACTAGTGACATACAAATCAAACTCAACATTGCTCTTGATAAGTGGTTATGAACTTGCATACCCAGTTTTGAATCTTTAAGTCGGGCATAAAGGCCAAAATGGTTATATAAGTGACTTCATCCCATATCCGGACACTCGACCACTATCCTACTCAAAACATCTAATGCTTCACTTAAATACCCATGATCCAAAAGTCCATTTATAATCGAAAACAAACTCACGATATTTAGAATCGAAAAGGCGGGTTTAAATTCATGTAAATGAATGCTCTAAAACAAACTCACACACACATACGAGGATAAAGAGTTAAAAAAAAACCCATTGTTTGAGGATTGATAAATCGTACCACATTCGAGGATGCTCCGGTAAAATTGAGTTATCACTTGAGTGTGGGATTTGTATATATATATCTGCTTTCGACCAATCTCTTTTTATTTATTTGGTACTACAAATAAAACAAAAAATAGTTCATAATTAATAATAATACTCTATTTATAAAAGTCTAATACATGATTAACGATAAAAATATTGAAATAACATCAAATATTACGAATTCATGCTTCTTTTTTTGGAATTGATTTAGTGCCCAATGTATGACCTACCAACAATTTTTTTTGATTTTCACAATTTTTTGTTCTATATCCTGCATTGTATGTATTTATAAATTAATAATAATATATAACAATAAGTAAAAATTGATAATACATAAATTAGAATAAACCTGACATGTAAATCATCGAGTTAACCATAATCAACCAACGCGACCCATTGATTAGGATTTACTCGATCATTGTTGATAGTATTACATTGTCGATTTGTACGGTCACCGAGCACAAAATTATTACTCTTTAAGTTAGACTTCCAATCTCTCCACCTATTGTTCATGATAGTCATCGATTTTCTCTTAGCATTGGGGTGATCGTGGTAAATCGTTTCTCTGACAAACAAATTTACACATATATTAGTTTGTTTCAATGTGCTTAATGTCAAATTCTATAAAATGGTATGATTAATAACTTTGAATTTCATCCCAAGCCCTTGTCGTATTAGCCTCTGTCATATTGGACCATGTTGGAGTACTTATTGGAAAAATTCTCCATTCTTGAGCAAGACACAGAAAAAGTGGTTAACTTATTGGCCTCTCCCCAACAGGGTTGACCATTTGCATCATAAATTACTTTCTTGGGTGCATCGATATTTGACCATAATTTTGCTCCCATCGTTGGTCCACGCTTCCTCTTGGGTCGAGAACCTAAAAGAGAAAGAATCGAATATATATGAACTAAACAAAACTAAAATATAACATGATTACATAAATCCAACAAGCTGTTATTGATGATCACAGTAGTAGTGATTTGAAATTTTTGGGGTGAAACATCTTTATCTCTATGCTTGTTTTGTGTAAACAAAGCCGTGTAATTTCTGACAACACACATCGGTAGTGTAATGTTTTTCTTTAGTTTAGCTAGTTCATGTTTTGCATTATCTTATATTTTACAAATCAATAGTAATTTGATAGTGACACACTTCTTTGAAAATGGACCATTTTTGCCAGTCCTTGGGTTGCCATTTGATTCAAACAGGTGGTTTTGGGTCTTTCGGTATAGAATCATTCAAAATTTATACAAGCTAAAGTAGTCATCTTAAGTTGCGAATCTGAGATCTATACCATTTGAGCTTACGTTATTAAAATCTGTCGACCCCTTTCTAAAAGTCATATCCTTGGTCAATTAAAGGCATCAAACTTACTCTCGACTTCAACTCTTGTCGTCTTGGGACTTCCACGCATTTTCACTACGATGAAGTAGTCCTCCTTACCTAAATCTTTGGTTCTTGTACACCATAAACATGGTAATCAAATCTCGAGTTCTTCTTTGTTTATTTTATCTTCACTTGATAACATCAATCTTTGTATTTTAAGAAAATGAATGTGACTATATATGCGATCTATCGGTTTTAGGTGCTAGTGTTTATGAACAAGCTCATAACCAAGTTAATTCTCATGACAATGCAAGTATAAGTGTAGATATATGCATGGTACCTTCAACATTCTCATGAATACTTTCCTCCTCTACATGTGGTTCATCGGCATGGATCTCATTATCATTAATTTAAGGGCCATTGGAGCAGTTAGCACGAGATCTGAGCGTTATTAGAAGCCATTAAAGCAACACGAGAAACAAAAATATGAATGTGACACTTTCGTAAGAAAAGTTATTAGTTAAATCTAATGAGCAGTAGAGCTTTCCACGGTTATTAGTTAAATCTGAAACTAAGTCCCCAAAATTAACAAATACATCCAAATGAAATACATCGAAAATAAGTTGGCTAGCTAATCTGAAAATTTGTAGACACGAGGTGGGGGGGGGAGGCGGCGGGTAGTCCATTTAATTTCGGTTTAGTCAATTTGATCTTCAAATCTACTTACATTGAAATGTTGACAAAGAAGTGTGTTTAAAACACTAATTAATAAGATGATGTAGAAAACAAAGTAAAAGCTATACTACATCTTTTGATATTTGCTAGATATTTGCTAATAGTCTAGATATTTGCTAATAGTCTGACAAGGAGCACCAAGATATAATATCAAAAGCGGATCTATCAAAGTGTAACGGTTTCTCTTTTGGAGAAAATGGACAAAGTGTAAAAAATAGATCTATCGAATTGTGATGTTTATCCTCTTCATTCTTAAATCATCTTCATTTTCCTCACTATCACCCTCCTCTTCATCTTCGGGACCCTCATCTTCTCCTTCATCTTCGTCTTCGTCTTCGTCTTCGTCTCCATTCTCATCTTCATTTTCATCAACAATATGTTCAATCATTCGTCTTTTGAAACGAGATGTATCAATTTGAGATCCTAGTTTTCACTTACTTTCCGGTCTTTTTCGTCCATTTTCAACTAATTCAGCATCAACGTCATTCCTAACCCAATTTATGTTTTCAATATCAACTTCTGCAACTGGAGTGATGAATTCTTCATTGGTATTGGGTAAATCGTCACTATCAGAATCTACTTCAGCATCTTCACATAAATCTCTAAACTTTGTTACATATAACCACCATGATTGTTATCCCTTTGATCATCACATAAAATATTTGTTGAACTGGCGAGGCATTACAAAGGGCTCATCGGTTGAACCAAACTTTTGATGATTTACAAGCGTGAAGCCATAGTCATCGATTTTGACCCCTCTATCACGTGCTAAAGCTGTCATACCACTTACATTTGAATAGAACAACTTTGCGGATCCATAATAATCTAATTCAACAACATCTTCCAAAATACCAAAGTATTCAACTACATCTTCCTTAGGATTTTGATCTCTAGCGGATGAATATCCACGAGTAGAATTCTTTACCACATATACCCCACTATTACTGCGTTCTCCTCTTACTCTCACAACTTGTCGAATGGAATCGATACCCATTTACCAAATAACCATCTCTCTCTCCGCCTATCAAATTTGGGCCAAATCTGAGAGCTTGAACTTCCTTTGAAGCATCGTTATTCATAGTTGCCATCTACAAAATGGTAGCGATATAAGCAAATTCCATCCATTTATTATTAATAACCATTACAAAATTTTGCATAAAATTACGTTCAAATAATGTAGTACTTACATAATTCTTAAACCATTCGGAAATTCCTTTTTCTTAGCATTGTCAATTTCCTTGGCGTCGGTTTTTGCTTACGCTTTCCACGTCGCAACATATATGAATCTTGCCAAATACTACAAATAAATAAACAAATTAAACAAATTTTTTTTTCATAGCTAGCTAAATTTGCTAACATAAGTTATTAATATTTGAACAATAAATGTCATTCTTTATTTACTCACCTTAGATATGACTTCGACCTCTGTACAATTAAATAGCACATCTGGTGTGCACTCTTGACATCATCGCTACATAGAGTACAAACTTTTGGGACATTAAGAAATCGACCTATGTTTCTAAATCTGAGGAGAATCTCTTTTCCTTGTTCATATCCGACTTCATTTCTTCCAACTCGTTTCCATGCGGCATTGTTTTGACTCAAATATCTTGAGCAAAATGTAACACATTCTTGATGATATACCCTTCTACAATTGACCCATACGGGCGACTTCTATTGCGAATATACCCTTTTAACTTGCCCATGTATCTTTCAAAAGCCCACATTTGTCGATATTTAACATTTCCATTATCTTAGCCTCTTGATGAGGTGGACACACAAATGTACCATTATATCAAAAAAGCGGGAGAAACACCATCTCGAAGCTTAAAAAGTATTAGCGAATTTTTTGTTCAACCGTTCATAATCTTCCGATGTGTTATAGTTGGAACATAATTCTCTGAAGTAATTCTGAAAGTTCAATTATTGTTGAAGCGGACATGTCTACAAGCAAGTCGATTTTGTCGTATTGCTATTGGAAGTAATTGTTGCATTAAAATATAAGCGATCGTGACTTTTAAGACACGAGATCTTGCCCCCTTCAAATTGATGCAACGTGAAATATTTGAAGCATATCCATCAGTACCTTAACATTTTCAACACTTGCAAATCATGTCTTTCTTTCTTAGACATTGAGTAGCTTGCGGTAATGTGAAAGTACTTTGAATTGCTTGCTTGCGGGTATTGGATGGAGCTCTCTTCTTATACCCATTTTCATCAAGTCAATCGTGCTTTTAAATTATCTTTTGACTTTCCTTGCACACTCAACAATGTCCCAATCAAAATTATCACAAATGTTTTTGGCAATGTGCATTCCATCTAGATTGTGGCGCAACAAAGGTTCATGATATGGCGATTCAAAGAAAATAGATTTCTTCCTCGAATTATGTTTTGAGTCGTGGGGAATGGTCTTACGTGCTTTAGTGGGTGTCTTTCCAAAAGTGACATTAATAGCATTAACTTGTTCGAGAATATCAAATCTGATGGCACCACAGGAGCTTCACTATGGTCACATTCTCAGATTAAATCTTATGTATCAAACCTATAACTATGACCCGACTCGAGAAAACAACGATGCGATATAACATTCCTTACTTTGCAATCTACAAGAACGAGTGTTCATTTGACATGATGGACAAGCTAACTTACCTTTAGTACTCGACGAACAACATAGCAAAATTTGGAAAATCACTAATTGTCCACAATGATCACCGCACGCATTGGAACTTTATGCAGTTAGATGCATCATCGTTTCAACCCCATTACTCCATAGTATCTTCAACTCCTCAATTAAAGGTTGCATATACGTCGATATCATTACATGGAGAGTTTGGACCGGTATTAACAACGGCATGATAAAATACTCACCTTCATACACATCCGTGGTGGTAAGTT
This sequence comes from Panax quinquefolius, assembly GCA_020205615.1. Taxonomy (NCBI): domain Eukaryota; kingdom Viridiplantae; phylum Streptophyta; class Magnoliopsida; order Apiales; family Araliaceae; genus Panax; species Panax quinquefolius. The sequence continues at coordinate 220,666 of JAINUW010000722.1, read as the reverse complement.
ATATCTGACAATTGTCATTTGGCCATATACTATCTCGGTGACCCATGGGTAAAGGGACTCGTGCCATCGATTGGACGGTCAAGGTCTTACATTTCGATGTTCTTGAGAGAATGTAGGGTACATTGTATCCAAATGCTTCCAAGCTGCGAGTCGGTTTGGATGACGATTCACTCCATCTTTCCGTCGCTTTACATGATGCCACATCATGTATTTTGCGATTCTCTGAGACATAAATAGCCTCTGCAATCTCGGAATTAACGCTAAATAACGTAATTGCTTCCACGGCTACTTTGCTCCTCTTCGTTTTTGTATCTATTTGTGTCTTCTACGTCTGACCATCTCGATCTGCTTCCATCTCGATGATTTGCAAAGCTGTCTGAGACTCTAATTTTTCATTCTCCTCTCAAAAGAGCATCTGATCATTCTCGCATGCATCAATCTTCTCATAACCAAACCCTAAATTTCCAACCATTTTCTTCATTTCATAAAAATTATCGTGCAAGTTTGCAAATGATGGAAATGATGACTTGAACTTCTTGAGCAATCCATCAAAAGACACATCAGTCCATTTGCTAACATTTTATGATTGAAAAGCCATACAACGAATGAAAGGATCTGTCTCATTTTCACATCCGGGATATAAAGGTTGATTGGCCTCGACATGTACTTTTGGTATTTTGAAGCTTCAAAAGCGAATCTACAAGTGATCCCTAAATATATCATTTACTATCTCGCATAATATGCTCATCTTGGATTGTGATGGTTCTTCGTGAACATTGTAAGACCGAATTTTATGAAATAAAGGTATTCAATTTTCTAATTACTATTCATAAATGGTTAAATTGATAAAAGGTTAAAGTTAAGGGTGATATATGATTTTTTCAAAATAAAGCAGTGGTATATAAAATACTTATTGTTGTTTTAGGAATATTAGTTTGGTGGTGGAATATTCTTTACGTAGGAATATTAATATGCAATGCATGACAACCATTTAATGGCCCCATAATAGAATAACTGTCGGGATGAAGAAAATGACAAGTTTGAGTTTTTATAAATAACAGCGTAATCATTACTGAAGTAACAACGCTTGGAATACCCTGTTGGTAAAAGTAAAATACACTGGCGTTGTTGCACAATAGCACCAGCGGTATTACGATATTTTTTTCAATTATTGATTCTTACGTGAGAAGGTACTACTCAATAATTATTCTGTAATTATTGTTCAATATTTTATTTTATTGATTCAATAATTCTTTGCGTTAATATTTTATATTATTGTTGTTTGAATAATTATCAACACCTGAATATTTCTCATTATCGGATCAATAATTCATATTATTTGAATAATATTAAGATAGCATTATTGGCAATGTCTAGAAAGTTACATCAAGGAGAGGTTTGGTCACCTAATTGCGCCAAGATGAGAGAGAATTCTTATTGGAAAGCCCCTTTCTGAGGAGCTGCTGGTTGTCATTATTGTGATTACGTAATATTATTTGTGAATAATTAGTTATTGATTTATATGATAAGAAAATATTTATTTGATGTGGATATAAATGATGGATTTATTTATGTATTTATAAGTGAAGGAATTAAAGATGAGGTGTTTTATCGGTATTTGTCGAAATGGAGAACAAAATATGGGATTTTCGGAAAAATTAGTTTATTACTTGATTTTGTAAAATCCATAACTCTTTAATATTATAATGAGTTAAGAGATGAGCCATATATCAAAAGAAATCCTAAAGTAAGCTAATCAGAAATTTGAATCACCCAAAAATTCTTTGTAGATATTTCGTGGTGAAATTTTGAATGAAAGCGGTCCGAAGGACTAATAGTCCAAAAAATCGATGTTCTTCACTATATTAAGTGAGTTATAAATTTTGATCCGACCGTTGGATCGTTGTAATTTTGGATATGTTATACATATATAAGTTGAGTATATGTCCACAAATTTTGAACCGTTAAAATGAACGTATGATTTGTTATGAATTTTAAGAGGTAACTGATTAGGAAATTAGGTTTTGGTGGAAAATTCTAGAATTGAGTGGGCCCCACTCTTGGTTGTTGGGGAAGATGGCTGATTTTTGGTGGGTGGAATAGTAGCGAGTAAAGCCATCGGTGCGTGGTCAAGTCTTCTTGGTGTGCTAACAGTTTCCTATAAATAGAGGGCTAAGTTAGAATTGAAAATCACACCGAAACATAAGCTTTCTCTCTAGATTATTGAGTGTAATTTGTGAGTATTTAGATACTTGGTGAGTTGATATTCATCGATGCAAGTTTCCTTGAAATATCGTATCCGATATCACCGTCGAAGTCTTTGCTCTTTTGAGGTAAGGGGTAGTAAGGGATATTATTTTTTTTTGTAATGATATTATTTCTTCAATATCATTATCTTTGAAATGTTGATCTGAAGTTTTTTATCAAATTTGGAACTTTTTCATGTCGGGTTACTATTCATGGGTTACTATTCATGAGTTACTATTCATGGGTTACTATTCATGAGTTCTTATTCACGAGTTCTTATTCATGAGTTACTATTCACGAGTTCTTATTCACGAGTACTATTCATGAAGCGTGAAGATGTTTTTTTTGTGGAATTTCTATCTTTTGGTGTTCTGAGTTACTATTCACGTATATACTGACCTTATTCACGTATCTGACCTTATTCATCAAAAATAAAATTTCTTCTTTTTGTCTAAAATATCTATTCGGGATACTAGCTTTGATTGTATCCATGTTTTGATAATTCTTGAATTTTACACCACTATGATTATTTTGAGGTATTTTTGGATGTATAGATTAGGAGTTATGGATTTTATGAGAAAAGACTATTTTAAAAGTAACTATTTATAACTCCTTGCGGTTAACTCCAAAATTGATGAAATTTTTATTGAGAGTACATCTATATAATATCGATGTACTTTCTGTGAATTTTGGAATTTTGGATAAAAGTACAATTTATGATAAATGTTTAAATATTAAATTGGTTTTGGCCATATGAAAAATAGTAAATGAATTTTTAAAATTTCGAGAAAAATATATATTCAATATGGGACTATTTTATGCTAAATCCCGGAAAAGAAATATTTTTAGAACTGATTTGGTATTTTCATGAAAATGTTCTAGTTATGAGCAAATGAATTAAATATGTTATGTGAAGTAAGAAAATTAGAAAATATGATTTTATGGTTTGAGAATCATATATGAGGTATATCTGATTTTTGATGAGGGTTTTAGTTATTGGTGATGAAATTTTATGAGTTTGGCATTTTATGATGATTAAATGCATTAATTAGTAAAGTGTAAATAATTTAATTAAATTATTTATAAGTTTGAGAAATGATTAAAATATTATTATAATATTAATAATATTAGATTATGAGATTTCTAAGTGATTTATAACATTCGGATTAAGGTGTTATAAATATGGATATGAATTTTATTATGAAACTTTATCTTTTTAGGTATATCGAGGTTACTATGCACGTATACGGGACTATGTATTTAAATACGAGTACTATTCACAACAAATTGGTTTCTTCTACGACCAAATTATCGTTGATTTATGAATTTTACTCTTGAAATTAAAACCATGTTTTGATTATATTGTTTTTATATAACATTCTTATAACCCTAATGATGATATTTCTCTTTGACTTGAGTGTAAAGATGGGTAGATTATTGGTATGATCGTGACCATAGGTTCTCTTTGCCCGATGGTGCAAAAGTTGAATTGTTGGTTGGTATGATCATGACCATTGAATTTACAATTGAATATTTTTAGCTTAAGTGCAAAGGTGAATTGATCAACATGGTTATAATTATTGTTATATAACTTCTGAGATGATTATGTATTTCTTTGATATATGAATATCTTTGGCTCGTAGTGCAAAGATGACTTGTTGATGAATATCTTAGCTGCGGTCTGAAAATGAATTATTGATGAATATCTTTTTGCTCGTAATGCAAAGATGACTGTTGTTGAATATCTTTAAGTAGTGCAAAGATGAATTATGAATGAATATCTTTGGCTTGTAATGCAAAGATGACCCGTTGTTGAATATCTTTAGCCTGCAGTGCAAAGATGAATTATTGATGAATATCTTTTACTCGTAATCTGAAGATGACCCGTTGTTGAATATCTTTGCTTTGTAGTGCAAAGATGAATTATTGATGAATATCTTTGGCTCGTAATGCAAAGATGACTTTGTTGTTGAATATCTTTAGCTTTGTAGTGTAAAGATGAACTGTTGATGAATATCTTTGACCCGTGGTGCAAAGATGAATTTATTAGTATGATTATGAGCAGAGGCTGTGATTTGGTATAACCATGATATTTGATGTTTCGGTAAAGATAGGTGATGAAAATTATCTTAAATCCCGGATGAGAAGAGGAATTTAGAATCACAATTATGATTATGAGTTATTCATATGATTGTGGAAAGGAACCGTTGATTGATGTTACGGAGATAAAATATTGTTGGTGGACTTTTAACGTGGAAGACAATAGACTTTATAGTCTATTTGACTCTTTTAATGGATTGCTTCGTTTCACCGCTGCAACTATGGTTGAAAAGTTTTATCATCTACCATATGTTCTAAATCTACGATTCATTCTTGATGAAGACTATTGATAATTTATTTATCTTTAGTCATAATATTTTCTTGAGCTAGTTGTGCTCACCCTTTTGTTTCACAATTCCTTTCGGGTAATAAAAGTGTAGGCTGGGTTGGCGGGGGGATAACAAGGAATAGAATCGGTGGTCTATAGTTGTTGAGGTTCTCCACTAAAGAGTATGAAAATAATTTTATTGAGGGCTTTAGTGTGTTGTATTTTATACATCATTTAATAGTTATTTTGGTGAATTAAATAGGGTGAGGCGAACCCAACTTTGGAAGGGTGTTTTGTCACTATCATACAAGATGTCTAATGACATACAAACTTCGTGTTATCATAAGAGGCATGGTTGTGCTCATCCACTTCTTTGAGTATTTTACAAGCACTACCTATATAATCTTGGTGTTTGTTTGGAGTATAATACCAAATTAGAGGCATTGGAGATAATGATATGTCGAGAGAAGACTACGCCATTGGGAAGAATATGATAGTAATCTTCTTGTTTTTCTTTTGGGGTCTATTAGGTCAACCAAGGATAATTACGTGGCCCATATGATATCTACCATAACCTAAAAGCATGGCCTCCCATGTATGCGAAGGTTTCTTGAGCACTTCCCAAAGATTCTAATTTCTAAAACAGTTTTTGACTATTCCTTTATGTAAGGTGTCATTGTGACGTCTTCTGATTGGTATATATTTGTATCCAAACTCACAGCATATGTGTTGTTGTATTTTGCACGACAATTGTTGTAATAAAGTTGTAGTTATTTTTCGTACCATATATTTGGCGACTCAGAATGGGTTGGATGGAATGGACCTATTTTGGGGTCGTTACAAACATCATCATTACTCACATCCCTGACAATCACATCTTCCCCTTGATGCACCCAATTCGTGTAGCCAAACATAAATCCATCACAAATCAAATGTTCACGAATAGTAGCTCGAATCTGGTATCGGCCATTTACACAATTCTTACATGGGCAAGGAATTCTTCCCGTTACCATGCCCACTTTTTCGAAACCAAAGTCCAGAAATATCTCTATGCCTGCAAGATATTCTCTAGAATATCTTGGTAATTCCATCCACATCTTATCCATAATATTATGTCCCTAAATCAAATTGAACAACCATCAGAATGATATTGTGTATAGAAATCTATGCGCCAACCAAACTCCCAGTTCACTCAAACAAAACAAAAAAGGTGTATATATGTAAGATTTATGCCAAGTCCCCTTCCCACCACTTAACTAGACTAGTAGTAATAACTAGTTAGTTAATCCAATCCAATCCAATCCAATCCAATCCAATAATTCTGATCACAAAACACATGTATTTCATTCACAGACATCAGGTTCAGAGGGCAGTAGTACCAGGTTACGAAGAAAATGCCTTGAAACTGAACTTAATCTAATCTTAAGCTAGCTATCAATTCAGTTACTTCACCTTGCATGCTCTTCCATGGTTCTTATAAAAAAAAATAATAATAAAAAAAAAGATAATGATAGTAGGTGTTAGAACATCTCTTGGTAAAACCAATCATTACCAGAAACTCTCCCATCAAATTGTCAGATGCATTGCATTAACCCCTCCGAGGATAACAAATTTTCTGCAAACAAGAATATAATCAGATCCACCCCTTAAACCTCAGGACAAAATAAAAGATACTGTCTCCGTTCCATAAAAAGAGAGACATTCAAATTTTTTCATAGCCAATTTGCAAAATCCTAAAGTTTGAAGTTCGTGTGAATTTAGCTGATTTTGATTAATGAAACAGTTTATACTACTTAAAAAGTATAACTAAGAAAAAAATTGTAATTTCGAAAATTAAAATAGATTCACATCACAATTTGAATTTTAAGATTTCTCAAATCAAATTAATTAGGACCAAACTCAAATGGGACTCTTTTTTTGTGAACGGAGGAGTAGTATATACACAGAGCAGAGACATATATATAGACTACTAGGATGCCTCAGAAAGAAATAATTTAGCAGTGAAATTTAGCCCATCTACGAAGCAAAGTATTCAAATACCTTAGTCCACCAGAGAGATGCAAAAGTATTTAAAATAGTACTTTGCAGAAGAGTTGACTTTAAAATTTTGAATGGCTTCACAAAGACTTTTCCTAATTGCTCTTATGTGTATCTAATGCATTTTTACATGTAAAGTATGAGGGAATTCTCGGTCTTCATACTCCATGTACTTTCCCAACAAAACTCTTGTTTCTTCGGCCTCACTTTTAGGCCTCAATCAATATTTTCATCAAAATATGAAAATGCTGATTGGAACAAACAAACTATAACCCAACAAATCAATTATTCAAAATTTATCTAGAACATAAACAACCCCTTTTACATTATTGCATCATGTTAAAATCCAATCACTGAAATTAATATACAAACAAGAACCGATTAAAGATTTTAAGCTCCTCACCTTCGTTATCCAATCGATGATCCGGATGAAATAGCCACGTATTAGAAGTTGATTAACAATAGCGAGGCCTAAGAAAGAAACGCCGCTGGTGAAGCACACCGGCCATTAGACGCTTGTTCTCGAGCTCCTCTTCGTCTTTACTTCTCCACGCACCTACCGGCGTATGATAGCGACAATCGCTTGATCTCGATCTCCTCGGCTCAAAGCTACACAACCGCCTCACCATCCCATATCCTATACCTTGATTAAGCTTCAATAGTTCAAAATCTTTGTTCAATTTTGCACTAAAACCCTAAGTACTCTTTTGCAGTTAGTTCTTGATTTGGGGAAAAAAAATTGACGATGAAAAAAAAAAAGTGGAAAGTGAAGAATCTTGACTTGGGGAAAGTGGGAGGGTTTTATCTTTTAAAAAAAACCTCTATCTGAAGCGGTTCCTTGCCTCGCCAATCGCTATAGATACCTATAGCTGACGGTTAAAAGTCTTGGTCGATCATCGCTATAGCTAAATCGTCGCTATATGTCGAATTTCTAGTAGTGATTCTAATTCCATCTCTTTTGGTTTTCTTTTATCATGGAGAATCATAAATGGGTGGGGTATGGCTTGTAGGGTGGAATGAGAGTGACTTACCATAGATTCAATCTCTATAAGTCATGACCAAATAGAAATCGTAAGTGTTTACGTAAGTGGAAAACGTAGAAAGTCTTGAACGTAAACTTAGTTATAATTGAACGTTTTGTAAATCATTGTAGCTAAGGTATGTGCATCTTGAGTTGGTTAGAATGTGGATATGAAGTCCATAGAGTATTCCATGTGATTTGGCTTAGAGAACATTAGTAATGAAGTTATGGCGAATTGTACGGAAATAGACGTTAAACGTCGAAAACGTATAAAGTCCGGATTAAAGGTCAAAAGTTGTCGTGTGACTTAAAAATGTTGGTTTCCAATGTCAACACGTGAGATAAGGTAATTAAGAGTCGTTGGCGAAAGAATCGTCGCATTCCAACTTATAACGAAGAAAACGAGTATTGAACGGACGAAAACGTTAAACGAACGCTCAAAAATGAAATTAAAGGTGAATTCCGAGTTAACGAATTCGAAAATATGAAATTCTTATATGAACACGTAAAGGATGTAATTCCTGACTTGTAGGAATTCGAATGGGTCAATTCGGATGTAAAACGAACAAATTAGGAAGCCGGGAGGTTCGTTAAGAAACCAAACTGTTTTGGCTAATGGTGCACTTGAGTTAAGCATACCGCTTGAAACTCTGTGTTATCTGTCATCTGCGTGGCGCTTGATTATGGCGGGAGAAAATAAAAGAATCTGGAGACTCATGTACTTGTACGAGAGTTTATCGTGGACTCGCACTAGTAATGCCAAGTTCCGGCAAAACCTCTCTGGAGAGTGGTGGCAGCATGACTCCACTAGAATGCATGGGATGTCGCGCCACAACCCACACAGCGAGAAAAAAGGTTGACCAAGTTAGTGTTTGTTCCATTTTGAATGAAGACTTAATGTAAGATATTGAAAATACTTAATGTACATTATAAGACTTACCTTAACTCACTTGTAAGGTGTTAATGTAAGAAGATTTAGTAAGGTTTAATAGTAATTAAACGAAGAATGCAAAGACATAATGAGTGAACCGTGAATGACGTTCAACCTTGGTAAATAACCATTAATGATCGAATGTCGGCTAAGGACGTAAGAACGTTAATGAAACGTAACAAAGTATAGAAAGTCGAATCGACTTTAATAACAAAGTTAAAACAAGTACGATATAGAAGAGAAATAAGTTGGTTAGAACCGTAAAGATAGTTTATGTGATAACTAATTACAGTGTACTATGTGAATGTATCATGTAGATCCTGTAAAGACCGAGAATAGTTGAATTGTAAGTTCGAAGACGCTTAAAGGCAAGTCTTTCTTAACTCTTGTCTGACCTTCGTGTTTGCCAAGTTTGTTACGTGATGCATGTTATACAATGCATGAATGGTAAAAAGGAAAGAGTTGATGCCTGTTTTATTCTGGCTAGACAAGTATTGGAAAGTTGATTGATTTGTTTACAAGTTTGTTGATATAGAACTGTTAACGCTATCCTATGCCAAGTATTTGGTACGGATGAGAAGGTAAGTTTGTCTATGAACAAACAAAATTATTTTCATCGATTATTCGATGGGCACATGAGGTTGCCAAATGTTAAACATAAATACATTTAACGTAAGAGTGTTGATCAACATAGAGTACAATAGGTTGATCACCTAGAAGTGATCGTAAGTAAAGACGGGTGGATGGCCTTAGTGCCGGATATCCTTTTCAAGTATGAAAACGAAAAGAGTATGTTCATGGTCTATTGACCGGTTCATCATTCCTAAGCTAGTATATATGCTCTGGAATTGTTGTAGTAGAAGTATTAGTCAAATGATTCAGAATGCTTCATAGATAATTATTCTGATATTGATATAAAGCATGTACTTATTGATGTGATATTCATATGTTTCGTTATTAAGACTTTCTGAGCTAGTTATGCTCATTCTTGCTTGAACCATATATTTGCAGCTAAAGCCGAACGAACTGAGAGTTCTATGAGAGATAAAGGCAAAGCTAAGATGGACAATTAATCGTCCTGTAATAGACTAGTATATTTGTATGTAATATACTTATGAAGAACAAAGAATGTATTCGGTTATGAACCTGGGAAAGGATTTATTACTAATGTAATACAAAGATAGAAATTGCACTCATTTTATTGTTATCTCAATGGAATGATTGTATGGATTGTAGTATCGTGGAGCACCATCTGTCCGGTTGGAAGATACCCGGATTTGGGGGCGTCACAGGTTGGTATCAAAGCATTAGGTTATAAAACTTAAGAGGGGAAGAACCTTAGACTAATAACCTCGTAGGAAAGGAAGAGTCCAAGAAAAAGCTAACTTTCGAGTCAAATGAGTTAATAAGGTATTGAGGAAACTTCGATGCAAAAAGATTTAAAAGATGGAAAGTAACCCTAAATGGATTAAATGTGATTTGTGGTTATATTATTGTGTATTATGTACTAATCAATTTGTTATGTGTTATTGTAGATGTCGGTTGATAGCTTGATGTATAGGGATATACATGTGATCAACGAGGAGTCCGTGAACCGAGTCGAGACAGTACCTGTGCCTATAGCAGACATACCTGTAGTGATTCTAGAGGAGTCAGATCCCGAGGAATATTACTCGGAGGAGGATTATTCGAAGGAGACCATGGGGATAGCATCATATTTGAATATGATGATTGATGTGGAGGACGACATAGAGGTAACATCGATTAATACGGTGATGCACCTACAGAGTCTACACCTACCGAGACTATGAGGGCAATGTACCTCTCGGTGCTTGGCCAGAATAACGTCAATTGCCTGATATGGTGCGACACCGGAAGAAAGAGATTAGTGATCTCCACGGGGCGAAAGAGTCTGCAGAGTCAGACTATGAGATAGAGCATGATGAGAAAGTGCTCATGGTGATGAAGGCCCGGACTATAAGAACGAGGTCATAGAACTTCATGGCCCGGTTGAAAAAGACCGGAAGATAGCACGAATGACATATATAAATGACAGTGCGCACGAGGATTTCAAGCTTAAGATACCTTGTTATTCTATTGAGTCGGGACAGACTCGACATACTATAAGTCAAGATATTGTGTCAATTTTGGCAAACCAGAAGCATGAGAATGCTGTTAAGCAATACTAGGAGTAGTATGATAAATACTTTTGTGTAGTGACGTAAAACCCTCTTTTATATAATTAAAGGATAGTCTTTTTGTAAATCCCAATTTTTGTAAAAGTCAATCGTGGGATGTATATGTAATAACTTTTGGGCTATGTAAAGCAACTTGTAAATAGTTTTGAACTATGAAGAAGCATTTTAATATAAGGAAGTTTTTATTTTAAATGTGCGTTGTTGTGTATGAGTTATTGTCCAATTGTTTAACGACTAATAATGAAGTAAGTAAATAAGTAATAACGGAACTTTATTTATTTAATCAGAAATGCAGCCAAGAAGAAGACAACGTAACCAAGAGGCGGAATCGCATAATGATAATGAGGGGGGCCTTAATAACCCAATGCAGGAGTTCGTTAATTTATTAACGGCTGCATTTAATCAAGCCAGGGGTAGAGCACCCGCAGGACCTAAAGTAGCCCAAACGACTACTTTTAAGGAATTTGAAAGTGTAGATCCACCCGAATTTAAGGGAACAACAGACCCAATGGAGGCCCAGACATGGGTCAAGGAAATAGAGAAGGTGTTTGTTATTATAAACGTAGTTGAGGCGCAAAAGACCTCTTTTGCGACCTATATGATGAAGGGGGAAGCCAACTACTGGTGGGAGGCTCACCAGGGTGGGGTTGGAGCGGAAGCTGTTAAATGGGAACAGTTTAAGAAGGTATTCTTCGAGAACTATTTCCCTACTAGCATCTGAGGGAGAATGGAGATTAAGTTCTTAGAACTTAAGCGGAGGGACATATTTGTTCCCCAATCACGCCAAATTCATGAATTGGCAAGGTTCGCCCACACCAAGTGGACACGGAAGAGAGGAAGGCTCGTAGGTTTGAAAGCGGGGCCTAAAACCACAGCTCTATATATGTAAGACCCGAATTTTATGAAATAAAAGTATTCAATTTTCTTATAATTACTATTCAAGGTAAATGGTTAAATTGATAAAAGTTAAAGTTAAGGGTGATATATGAATTTTTTTCAAAATACACAAGTGGTTATAAAATATTCATTGTTGTCGGGAATATTCGTTTGGTCGTGGAATATTCTTTCCACTTAGGGAATATTCGCATGCAACGGCGCAACCATTTATGGGCCCATATAATGAGAATAAGCTGTCGGATGAAGAAAATGACAAGTTTGAGTTTTTATAAATAACGGTAGTAATCATTACTGAATTAACACCGTTGGAATACCCTATTGGTAAAGTAAAGTAATGTCTGGCGTTGTTTACGAAGATGGCATACGATTTTTACAGTATTTTTGAATTATTGATCCTTACATAAGAAGGCACTACTCAATAATTGTTAAAGTAATTCTTGCTCAATATTTTATTTTATTGATTCAATAATTGTTGCGTTGATATTTTATATTATTGTTGTTTGATAATTATCAACGCATATATTTCTCGTTATCGGATCAATAATTCATATTATTTGAATAATATTATTAGATAGCACTATTGGCAATGTCTAGAAAGTTACATCTAAGGAGAGGTTTGGTCACCTAATTGGCGCTACCAAGAAGGAGAAATTCTTATTGGAAAGCCCCCTCTTTCCTGGGAACTGCCTGGTTGTCATTATTGTGATTCTGTAATATTATTTGTGAATAATTAGTTATTGATTTATATGATAAGAAAATATTTATTTGATGTGGATATAAATGATGGATTTATTTATGTATTTATAAGTGAAGGAATTAATGATGAGGTGTTTTATCAGTATTTGTCGAAATGGAGAACAAAATATGGGATTTTCAGAAAAATTAGTTTATTACTTGATTTTGTAAAATCCATAACTCTTTGTGTATAATGAGTTAAGAGATGAGCCATATATCAAAAGAAAGCCCTAGAAGTAAGCTAACTGTAGAAATTTGAATCACCCAAAAATTCTTTGTAGATATTTCGTGGTGAAATTTTGAATGAAACTGGTCCGAAGGACTAATAGTCCAAAAAAATCGGTGTTCTTCACTATATTATGTGAGTTATAAATTTTGATCCGACCGTTGGATCGTTGTAATTTTTGGATATGTTATACATATATAAGTTGAGTATATGTCCACAAATTTTGAACCGTTAAAATGAGCGTATGATTTGTTATGAATTTTAAGAGGTAACGATTTGGAAATTAGGTTTTGGTGGAAAATTCTAGAATTGAGTGGGCCCCACTCTTGGTTGTTGGGGAAGATGGCTGATTTTTGGTGGGTGGAATAGTAGCGAGTAAAGCCATCGGTGGCGTCAAGTCAAGTCTTCTTGAGCGTCTTAACATTTTCCTATAAATAGAGGGCTAAGTTAGAATTGAAAATCACACCGAAACATAAGCTTTCTCTCTCTCTCTCTAGATTATTGAGTGTAATTTGTGAGTATTTAGATACTTGGTGAGTTGATATTCATCGATGCAAGTTTCCTTGATGTCATATCCGATATCCCGTCGGAAGTCTTTTTTTTTGAGGTAAGGGTAGTAAGGGATATTATTTTTTTGTAATGATATTATTTCTTCAATATCATTATCTTTGAAATGTTGATCTGAAGTTTTATCAAATTTGGAACTTTTTCATGTCGGGGTTACTATTCATGGGTTACTATTCATGAGTTACTATTTATGGGTTACTATTCACGAAGTTCTTATTCACGAGTCTTATTCATGAAGCGTGAAGATGTTTTTGTGGAATTTCTATCTTTTTGAGTCGGGTTACTATTCACGTGTACTCAAGCCTATTCATGTATACGACACTATTCATGTATATAATACTATTTACGTATATGACATTATTTACGTGATACACGGTACTATGTACGAATCACGAGATACTATTCATGAAGTTACTTATTCATGAAGTTACTATTCATAAGGTTTCTATTCACGAGTTACTATTCAGCGCATAAAATTGGTTTCTTTTTCTAACTAAATTATCGTTGATTTATGAATCTTACTCTTGAAATTAAAACCATGTTTTGATTATATTATTTTTATATAACATTCTTATAACCCTAATGATGATATTTCTCTTTGACTTAAGTGTAAAGATGGGTAGATTATTGGTATGATCGTGACCATAGGTTCTCTTTGGCGATGAGTGCAAAAAGTTGAATTGTTGGTGGTATGATCATGACCATTGAATTTACAATTGAATATTTTTAGCTTAAGTGCAAAGGTGAATTGATCAACATGGTTATAATTATTGTTATATAACTTCTGAAATGATTATGTATTTCTTTGATATATGAATATCTTTGGCTCGTAATGCAAAGATGACTGTTGTTGAATATCTTTGCTTTGTAGTGCAAAGATGAATTATTGATGAATATCTTTGGCTCGTAATGCAAAGATGACTGCAAAGAATATCTTTGCTTTGTTGTTGAATATCTTTTGATGAATATCTTTGGCTGTAATGCAAAGATGAATTATTGATGAATATCTTTGGCTCGTGCAATGAAATTGATGATACTTTGGCTCGTGTGATGAATATCTTTATCTTTGCTTTGTAGTAAAGATGAATCATTGATGAATATCTTTGGTAGTGGTGCAAAGATGAATTTATTAGTATGATTATGAATAGGAGCTGTGATTTGGTATAACCATGATCTTTGATGTTTCGGTGTAAAGGCAATTGATGAAAATTATCTTCGTCTTGGATGCGAAGAGGAATTTAGAATTACAATTATGATTATGAGGAATCTGATTGATGTTACGGAGATAAAACATTGTTGGTGGACTTTTAACATGGAGAAGATAATAGACTTTATTATCTATTTGACTCTTCTAATGGATTGCTTCGTTCAACCGCAACTATGGTTGAAAAGTTTTATCATCTACCATATGTTCTAAATCTACGATTCATTCTTGATGAAGACTATTGATAATTTATTTATCTTTAGTCATAATATTCTTTCTTGAAAGCTAGTTATGCTCACCCTTTTGTTTCACAATTCATTTCGTAAATAAAAGTGTAGTTGGGTTGAGGGATAACAAGGGAATAGAGCGGTGGTCTATAGTTGTTGAGGTTCTCCTAAAAGAGTATGAAAATAATTTTATTGAGGGCTTTAGTGTGTTGTATTTTATACATCATTTAATAGTTATTTTGGTGAATTAAATAGGGTGAAAGCGAACCCAACTTTGGAAGGGTGTTTTGTCAAGATCATACAAGATGTCTAATGACATACAAACTCGTGTTATCATAAGACATGGTTGTGCTCATCCACTTGCTTTGAGTATATTTACAAGCACTACCTATATAATCTTGGTGTTTGTTTGGAGTATAATACCAAATTAGAGACAGTGGAGATAATGATATGTCAAGAGAAGACTACGCCATTGGGAAGAATATGATAGTAATCTTCTTGTTTTTCTTTGGGGTCTATTGGGTTGACCAAGGATAATTCGGCCATATGATATCTACCATAACCTAAAAGCATGGCCTCCCATGTATGAAGGTTTCCTTGAGCACTTCCCAAAGATTCTAATTTCTAAAACAGCTTTTGACTATACCTTTATGTAAGGTGTCATTGTGACGTCTTTCTGATTGGTATATATTTGTATCCAAACTCACAAAGATATGTGTTGTTGTATTTTGCACGACAATTGTTGTAATAAAGTTGTAGTTATTTTTCGTACCATATATTTGGCGACTTCAGAATGGGTTGGATGGAATGGACCTATTTTGGGGTCCTTACGATGAGATATCGGTTTTTAGAGTGCTTCCTACGGGACTATTCTCGAAAAGCGATAATAGCGGAAGGTGGTAGCGAGGCGTTGACCTGCACCACAAGGATAGGAAGAGTAAGAGTAAGGAGAGGAGGAAATAAGCGAGAGGTTGCGGTGGAAGTGGCAATATGCCTAAGAGGAAGAATTTTAACCACAGGAATCTTTGGGGGCAAAACAAGGGATCCTAAGCGTATGATGGAGGCATGTAAGACATGCGGTAAGACTCATCTGAGAGTCTGAAAAAGGAAGATCTGGTTGTTATAATCGTGGGGTAGGAGGGGTCATATATCTCCCAACCGTCTCTAATCCTAAGAAAAGCCGAGGATGTTTTGTTTGTGGGTCGGTGAACCACATGGCAAGAAATTGCCCTTAAAAGGCGGAGGGTAACAAGGGTTCGGTAGTGGTACTTTGGCCATTCTTGGACCAACACCATCGATGGTAGACCCTCGGCCGAGCGTTTAATATATTTGTCCAAGATGCGGTTGCATCAACGGATGTAATGTAAAGAGTATCATTCCACCAACCGAAATAAATGCTTACGTGTTATTTGACTCAGTACTACTTGTTCTTTTATAGCATGTGGATTTGTTCAACGATTGGGATTAAATCCTGAAAAGTTAGAAATACCTTTAGACGTTAAGGTCACAAACGAGGAGATAATTCCCATTGAACACATTCATAGGAATTGTTTCGTAGATATCAGGGGTAATAGATTATCGGTAGATCTTTTACCGATAAGGTTAAGAGAATTCGATGTGATTCTCGGTATGGATTGATTAATTAACCATAAAACAATAATAGATTGTCATAGAAAGAGTGTAAACCTAAGGCTTTCTAAGAAACCTGAGGTGGTGTTTTATGGAAATAAATCACCGAGACGTCCTTGTTGTCTAACCATGACACAAGCTAGGAAGATGTTGAAGAAGGGGTGTAAGGGTTATCTGTGTCACGTGGTGGATACCCAGAGAGTGGGAACATCATTGGAACAGATAGCGGTGGTTCAAGAATTTGCGGATGTATTTTTGGAGGAATTACCTGGTATTCCTCCAGATAGGGATGTAGAATTTGTAATTGATTTGTTGCCGGGAACGGCACCAGTTTCAAAGGCACCATATAGGATGGCGCCAGTTGAGATGAAGGAGTTAATGGTTCAGTTACAGGAACTATTAGATAGAAAGTACATTCAACCAAGTGTGTCACCGTGGGGAGCACCGATGTTGTTTGTAAATAAAAAAGACGGATCGTTATGACTTTGTATCGACTATCGGGAGTTGAACAAGTTAACGATTAAGAATAAATACCTGTTGCCCAGGATCGATGATCTATTTGATCAGTTAAAAGGGGCAAGGTATTTTTCTAAGATAGATTTGTGCACGGGGTATCATCAACTGAAGGTGAGGACGGAAGATATACCTAAGACGGCGTTCAGAACTCGTTATGGGCATTACGAGTTTTTGGTTATGTCGTTAGGGTTAACGAATGCGCCAGCCGCATTCATGGATATGATGAACAGAGTGTTCAAATAGTATTTGGACGGTTAAATGCGTAGTGTTCATTGATAATATTCTAGTCTATTCTAAGGCGCCGGAAGATCATCTTTGAACATCTAAGAATAGTGTTGGAAACCTACGGAGGAGAAGTTGTATGCGAAATTCACTAAGTGTGAATTTTGGCTCGAAAAAAGTCGATTTCTAGGACATGTTATGACAAAGATGGCATATCCAGTAGATCCAAATAAGGTAGAAGCGGTGAATGAGTGGGAGCAACCAAAAATGCCAACCGAGGTTAGGAGTTTTTGGGGGTTAGCGGATCTTATAGAAGGTTCATTCAGACTTTTCTAAATTAGCTACTCACCGACAAATCGACAAGAAGTCGGTGAAGTATGAGTGGACAGAAAAGTGTGAGCATAGTTTTCAAGAACTAAAACGGAGGTTGAGTGTGGCACCTGTATTATCTTTACCAGATGATACGGGGAATTTTGTAGTTTATAGTGATGCTTCGCATAGAGGACTAGGTTGCGTGCTTATGCACGCAGATGGCAAGGTCATTACAGTATGTGTCACGTCGAGTTAAAGATTATGAGAAGGTTTATCCTACTCATGACCTAGAACTGGCAGCTGTGGTGTTTGCTTTAAAAATATGGAGACATTATTTATACGGGGAGAAGTGTGAGATATACACGGACCATTAAAGTCTGAAATATATCTTCACACAGAAGGAGTTGAACATGAGGCAGAGAAGGTGGTTAGAATTAATAAAAGATTATGATTGTGATAACTTATATCATCCGGGGAAGGCGAATGTAGTAGCAGACGCATTGAGTCGGAAGGGTAGAGAGAAACTGTCAATGTTAACGACTCAGAATGAGTTTATAACAGAGATGACGAGGATGGAATTAGAAGTTAAGTTACCAAGGGAAACGAGGGAGATGTTATTTGCAATAGAAACTCGACCAACGATAGTGGAACAGGTTAAGGAAATACAGCTTGAGTAATCTTGAAGAATGCGAGCGGATGAAGAAGATAATGAAGGATGACGTGAAGACTAAGTATATCCTTGATAAAAAAGGTTTACTTCATTTGAGGGAAGAATTTGGGTTCCAAATAATTACGAGTTGAAGGAAGAGATTATGTGAGGGCCCACGATTAGAGGTACTTTCGATACATCCCGATAGTACTAAGATGTATCAAGACCTTCGTCGAAACTTTTGGTGGCCGAACACGTGAAGAGGAGATTGCGAGAATATGTTAGCAAGTGCTTAACTTGTCGAAAGTTAAAAATTTGAACACCAAAGACCGAGTGGACTGATACAACCACTGGAGATTCCAGAGTGGAAATGGGAGCATATCACCATGGACTTTGTGGTGGGACTTCCAACGACAAGAAAATGATACGATGCTATTTGAGTAATAGTGGATCGGTTAACTAAATCTGCTCATTTTCTACCAATAGGAGTTAGGTATAATTTAGAGCAGTTAGCTAAACTTTATGTCAAAGAAATCATTTCTAGACATGGAGTACCTGTTTCGATTGTGTCCGATCGTGATCCACGATTCACGTCGAACTTTTGGAGGAGTTTGCAAGAGCAAATGGGAACACAGTTGAGATTAAGTACGGCGTATCATCCACAGATGGATGGTCAAAGCGAACGGACAATTCAAACGCTAGAAGATATGTTAAGATCTTGCGTTATGGATTTCAAGGGGAGTTGGGATGAACATCTACCGTTGGTAGAATTCGCTTACAACAATAGTTTTCACGCTAGTATAGGCATGCCGCCTTACGAAGCGTTGTATGGACGGAAGTGTAGGACACCACTTTGTTGGGATGAAGTAGGTGAACGTCGAATGTTGGGACCTGAGATGGTACAACAAATGGCAGACATGGTAAAGCTGATAAGAGCTCGATTATTAGCAGCTCAAGATAGACAACGAAAGTATGCAGATCCTCATCGAGAGAAGAGGGAGTTTGAGGTAGGGTCTTATGTCTTTCTAAAAGTATCGCCTTGGAAAGGGAAGATACGTTTTGGAAAGAAAGGGAAGTTAAGTCCAAGGTTTGTAGGACCTTTTGAGATTTTAAGAAGAATAGGAGAGGTAGCTTATGAAGTAGCCTTACCTCCAGAAATGGAAAGAATACACAATGTGTTTCACGTATCTGTGTTGCGTCCTTATAAACCGGACTATAAGCATATAATAGAGTATGAGTCTATTCAAGTAGAAAGAGACTTAACGTATGAAGAACTTCCGATTCAGATTATTGATAGGAAGGAACGCCCGAGAATTTCGAATTTTCAATGAATTAAATTTTTATTTGATTATTTGGATTAAATGAATTTAATTGAGTTATTATGTGAGTAAGATGTTCGAAGGTCGTTCTGTGACCTAGAATGTGTGGATGTGGTTAGTATTCTGACTTTGTGCTAGAATTAATTATTGTGAATGATCAAGACGAGAACGAAGGTTTTCTGAGATTGTTTGCGTAAAAACACTATTCATCCAATGTCGTTCGGAGCTAGGGTTTCAAATTTTGAGAAACGCGTAATGTTAGAATATGACGATATTATGGAATATCCAATAATATTTCCGTTATGGCAAACAAGATTTTTGCCTGCGGACTTAAAACCTAAGGGTTTGCGAAAGAGGTTTCCAAAAGGGAAATAGAATGCGTATAGTCGTTTCGATTATTATACGTATGGAATATGAGTATTATACTAGTATGTATACGAGTATGATATGAAGAATAGTACGACGTATAATACGATTATTATATGAAGAGAATACGTGAATAATACACGTAGAATACGAGTTGTATTATTAGAGTATGAGCTAAGGATTTTATCCAATCCAATTGGACTTGGATTAATAACAAGCTCAATGAATTAAGTATACAAGCCCAAATCAAGGCCCAATATTAGATTGGTCAAAGCCCAATGTTTATTAATGTCAAGCCCAATCCAAAGAATTAAACCGTGGGTCGAACCGACGGGTCAAGGGATGGGTAAAACCCATGGGGCAACCCATGAGGATGACCCATGGGCAAGGTGGGCCGGCCACTTGGTGTGCAAGGCAAGTGAATCACTTGGTCACCAAGTATTTTACTTGGTGACAAAGTGGTAATTAAGTAAGAAGGTGGAAAATTGGACATTTTTGCCCTCATTTGGTTTTCTATATATACAAGGCTTAGGTTGGATTTTTGTTGTTTTAAAAAGCTTGTCCAACATATTTGAGAGAGAAAAAGAGCTAGACTTAAACTATTCTTCTACTGTAAGACCCCAACTTATTATAAATAAAATCGAATTTCCTCTAATTATTATTGTGAATAATGAGGTGTTAAATTGATATAATATTTTGGTTATGGGTGAAATGTGCAAATTTTGCAAAATAAGCAAATGGTTATAAAATAATCATTGTTGTCAGGGAATATTCGTTTGGTCGTGGAATATTCTTGTTGTCGGGGAATATTAAATGCGGCGGCCTGATCATTAGTGGGCCCATAATGTAAATAACTGTCGGATTAAGAAAGCGACAAGTTTGAGTTTTTATAAATAACTTGACTTAGTTATTCTGAATTAACACCTTTTTGAATACCCGTTGGTTAAAATACGATGTCTGGCATGGATGCACGATATTTTTTGAATTATTGATTCTTACATAAGAAGGCACTACTCAATAATTATTACGATAATTACGATTCGATATTTTATTTTATTGATTCAATAATTCTTTGCGTTGATATTTTATATTATTGTTGTTTTAATAATTATCAACGCACGTATATTTTCCATTATCGGATCAATAATTCATATTATTTGAATAATATTATTAGATAGCATTATTGGCAATGTCTAGAAAGTTACATCGAGGAGAGGTTTGGTCACCTAATTGCGGCGCCAAGATGAGGATAAATTCTTATTGAAAACCCCTCTTTCTCGGAGCTGAGTGCAGTTGTCATAATTGTGATTACGTAATATTATTTGTGAATAATTAATTATTGATTTATATGATGAGGAAATATTTATTTTATGTGGATATAAATGATGGATATATTTATTTTATATGGATAAAATGAAGGAATTAATCTTTGAGGTGTTTTATCGATTTTGTCGATGTAAGAGGTGTTAAAAACCATCCGTTTGTGGATTTTGGATATTTTATGTTTGGAATTTGGAAAAACTCAAAGCTACAAAGTTGTAGAGAATTTGATTTCAGGCAGAATGGACATAAAATTCGTATTTTTCTGATAACCGGGCTATTTTCTATGAATTGTTGAAGTTTCAGAAAATAAAATAATTTTTATTTAAATAGGTGGGCCCCACTAGTGTCCTTTGTTGAATACATGTGCTGAATTGATTTTTCATTTGTGGAGGCTAGTCTAGGATGGCTGCAGACGCAAAGAAAGAAAATAAATAATATATTTTATTATTTTAGTCTCCTATGGCATTCTAGCATTTTCCTATAAATAGACGCTTATGTTAGAATTGAAAATCACACCAGAAACAAGTTTTCTTTCTCTCTAGATTATCGAGCGTATTTTTGTGAGTATTTAGATACTTTGAGAGTTGCTATTCAGTACAAGTTTCTGTCAGCACTATATCCAAAATTCAGTCAGAAGTACGGTTATTTTGAGGTAAGGGATGTTATTTCTTCTTAAATGATATTATTTTCTTCAATATCATTATGCCGAAATATTGGTTTAAACTTTTTATCAAATTTGAAACTTTTTTGTGTCGGGGTTACTATTCACGTATACGACACTATTCATGAATACGGCACTATTCATCGAAAAATAAAATTTTTTTTTTTTTGTCCAAGATGTCTATTATGGTTACTGTGACGCCCCCAAAATAGGTCCATTACATCCAACCCATTCCGAGTCGCCAAATACATGGTACAGAAACAACAACAACTTCATTAGAACAATTGTCGTGCAAAATACGACAACATAAACTGTGAGTTTAAATACAAATATTGTCTTCTAGACAATATCCACATGCAAATAAATCCTCATTATTGATACACTATTTTACTGACGAATAGTGAGGGACTACTAAAATAGCTATCTAGAACCATCACTCCACACCCACTAGTTCCTCGCTATAATCTAAGCTACGAGAAGAAAAATGGAACAAAAGGAAAGGGTGAGCTCAACTAGCCCAGTAAAGAACATTGTGACTAAGATAACATAGAACAAATTATCGTTAGTCTTCAACAGGGAAAAATCTAATAGAATACAATAGACAACTAGTTTTAAATCAATCTTAGCAATGAAATAATAATTCATTAGAAGAGTTAAGTAGAGAATGCAAACTACTATCTTACATATATGAATTTAAAAGTTCATCGTCGATATTTTATCCTCAGAACATCAATCAATATATATCGGAATCAAATATTCATCTTTGCACTACAGCCAAAGATATTCATCGATTAATCATGTTCATCTAAACACATGTTCATCTTTGCACTACGGGCCAAAGATATTAATCAATCGATCGTGTTCATCTCAAGACTGCTTCATCTTTTTGCACTACGAGCCAAAGATATTCATCAAGAAATCATTCATCTTTTGCACTACGGGCCAAAGATATTCATAATATCATCATTTAGGGTTTGAGGATGATGAAAATATTTTAAAAAAAGCGAATCCAAAGAAACAAAAGAACAAGTATTAAGAATTAGTATTTTAAATAATCTCGGTTTAAAAATACTTCATAAATAACTTGATTGGAGTAAAATTCAAGAATGAAGATCAAAACATAGATCCAATCAAAGATAGGAATCATAACGAGACAATCTTGGACACGAGAGAAAAATTTAATTTTTCTATGAATAATGTCGTATTCGTGAATAGTCTTAGTATCGTGAATAATGTCGTATCGTGAATAAGTAACCGACACTAAAAGATAGAAATTTCACAAAAAAAAACATCATCACGCTTCGTGAATAGTAACTCATGAATAGTAACTCGTGAATAGTAACTCATGAATAGTAACCACGACATGAAAAAGTTCCAAATTTGATAAAAATTTCCAACCAATATTTCGGCATAATGATATTGAAGAAATAATATTATTTTCAAATAAAATAACATCCCTTACCTCAGATAAAATAGTACTTCTGACTGAAATACTGGATATAGTGCTGAAAGAACTTGCACCGTATAGCAATACTCAAAGTACTAAAATACTCACAAATATGCTGGATATTATAGAGAGAGAAAGAGAGAAAAAACTTCAGTTTATGGTGTGATTTTCAATTCTAACCTAAGCACCCTATTTATAGAAAAATGCTTAGAACACCAAAGCAGAAAATTTAATAAAATATTAATATATATTATAAATTTTCTTAGCCCAACTTTGAAGATCTAAATTCAGATCATTTATAACACATGTGAGCCCACTAATTGCACAAAAAACGTTTTTCTCAAAATAATTAACTAAAACTCCCAAAAATCAATTATTTCGGAACTTCGGAACTTCAATAATTCATAACAAATAGCCCTTTTGTAAGAAAATTCGAATCTCGAGACTTTTTATATAAAATTCAATTCTCTACAACTTTGCAGAAGAAATTTTTTCCAAATTCCAAATAGAAATTGATCGAAATCCACAAACGGGCGATTTTACGAGAGATATAATCAAATTTCGATCGAGAAATGGGTCCAATTTAAACACATAAAACATGTGTTAAACAACTTTTGCAACAAAAATACTCTTCCTCCTCATATACTCATATATCCCACATTCATTGTAAAATATCATCATTATTATATTATAATAATATAATAAAATATTATTTTATCGTAAAAAAGATAAAATATCGATTTTCAACAATTGTCACTTTAAAAATTTTCTCCATCTATATCCACATAAAATTAATATTTTCCTCATCATATAAATCAATAATTAATTATTCACAAATAATATTACGAGAATCACGATCTTGTGACGTGTAGTTCCTGGAAAGAGGGGCTTTCGATAAGAATTTCCTTTCTTGGCGCAATTGATTAGGTGACCAAACCTCTCCTTAGATGAACTTTCTAGACATTGCCAATAATGTTATCTAATAATATTATTCGGATAATATGAATTATTGCTCGATAATGAAAATCTTGTGTAGTGATAATTATTGAAATAACGATAATATAAAATATCAACGCAAAATTATTGAATCAATAAAATAAAATCTTTGAGCGATAACTCATCGTAACAATTATTGAGTAGTGCCTTCTTACGTAAGAATCAATAATTGGTGCAATATCGTGCTATCTTTGTGCAACAACGCGCGTATTATTGTGTTTTAACCACCGAGTATTCCAACGGTATTAATCTTGGTATAAATGCTACCGTTATTTATAAGCAACTTATACTTGTCGTTTTCTTCATCCAATCGCTTTTCGTTATGGGCCCACACAAGGCTGTGCCGTCATACGAATATTCTCCGACAGTAAGAATATTTCACGACCAAACGAATATTCTCCGACAACAATGAGTATTTTATAACCACTTGCTTATTTAAAATATTTGCACATTTTACCCATAACTAACCACATTAATCAAATCAACCCCTTACTATTTCAAAATAATAATTAGAGAAATTAAATCTTTATTTATAAAAAGTTGGGGTCTTACAGTTACTATCTTTGATTGTATCCATATTTTGATCTTTATTCTTGAATTTTGCTTCAAAATCGGTTATTATGGAGTATTATTGATCTTGAATAAACTGTTATACGAATCCTTACTATTTGTCCTTCTGTCTCACTGGATTCATTTTTTTAAAAATATTTTTCACCATCCTCAGTCCTAAATGATGATATTACTGAATATCTTTGGCCTGTAGTGCAAAGATGAATGATTAACTGATGAATATCTTTTGGCCCGTAGTGCAAAGAAGAACAGATGTTGAGATGAACATGACCAACTGGTGATACAAATGAATATCTTTGGCACATAGTGCAAAGATGAATATTTGATTAAAGATGTATATTAATTTTTGTTACAGGGATAAAATATTGATGATGGACTTTTAAATCTTAGAAGATAGTAGAACTCATTCTCTACTTGACTCTTCTAATGGATTGTTGTTTTCGCTGCAGTTATTGATCTAAAACTTGTTGTCTATTATATTTTATCAGATTTTCCCTGTTGAAGACTAATGATAATTTGTTGTATATTATCTTAGTCACAATATTCTTTACTGGGCTAGTTGAGCTCACCCTTTTCCTTTTGTTCCATTTTTCTTCTCAAGAGGTGAGAACATAGCAGGATCTAGTCGGGGTATGGAGTGATGGTTCTAGAAAGATGTTTTAGCAGTCCTCACTATTTTTGTAAAATAGAGTTTGAATAATTATAATGAGGACTTATTTGAGTGTAGATATTGTCTAGAAGATAATATTTGAATTTAAACTCACAGTATGTGTTGTCGTATTTTGCACGACAATTGTATTATTGAAGTTGTAGTTTGCTTTCTGTACCATGTATTTGGCGACTCAGAATGGGTGTTGTATACCTATTTTGGGGGCGTCACATTTGGTATCAGAGCTTAGGGATATGATCTCTGGCGGAGATCGGGGAATAGAACTAGGTGGGGAGAGATGAGTAAATCCTTCGCTAGTGTGACCTATCTAAGCTTATTTATTGGTCGGTCATAATATAGGGATATTATGTGATATGTTAATTTGTTTAATTAACCCTTGTTTTATGGCAGTATTTAAGAATGGTTGCGGAGAACGTTAACAATGGAGTGTATGAGACTGTGGAACAACCTTTAGTCACAAACCAGGAGAACGTACATCAAGAAGGCAATATTCCTCCTGTAAACAACACTACCGAGCAAACGATGAATGATGGAATGTTTAGGAGCTTTTTGCAGTTCATGCAAAATCAGACGAAGGAGACTCGTGTACAAAATACGGGTGGAAGTGATAGCAACCTTGCTGATGCATCCTGACCAAGCGATTCAAGGAGTTGGGACCACGAAATTTATTGGAAAGCGGATCCGATCAAAGCGAAAACGTGGGTCAAGCAAATTACCAAGATATTCAATGTCTTGGGATGCACGGAAGAATAGAAGGTTCCATTCGCCACCTTTATGTTCCGCGGTGAGGCAGACTACTGGTGGGAGTCTGTGAAGCGTACCAAGCCTGTCGTACTCAATATGTCTTGGGAAGCGTTTGAGAACTATTCAATGACAAGTACTTTCACGAAAGTATTAAATCGTATGAAGGAGGTAGAGTTTATCAGACTGGAACAAAACAACATGACAGTGTCCCAGTACGAGGCGAAGTTGGTTGAGTTATCCAGGTTTGCACCTCATTTGGTAGAGAATGAGGAACGAATGACAAGGATGTTTTTGAGAGGTCTAAAACCCGAGATTCGTTAATACCTTATCTCTCATAAATTTTCTTTGTATTCAGATGTTGTCAATAGGGCTCAATTATTAGAGCGAGATAGTGAATATGTTTAACCGAGGGACCACAACCAGTATCATATGCTAAGTGATGAGCAGATCATCGAACGATGATAACCAATGAGGAGGAAAAAATACGAACAAAGCGGTAACCACTGGGTGGTCATCGTGGCCATTATAATAGGAGAGGTGAGTCAGTGGAAATTTGAAGAGGAGATTCAACAATGACGAGAAGACATCGGCACACGGCCAAAGACCAACAACAAATTCTAGGGAGGAGAACGACCGCCAGTTAGATGTTACAAATCGGGAAAAAGGGACATATCATTAAACTTGTCCCACAACAATCCAAGGTATGTTACAATTGTTGAAAGGAAGGCCACATAGCTCGGGATTGTTCAGTAGCAAAACCAAGTTCAATGGGGATGATGACTCCAAGGGCTGTCCCGGATAAGTTGAAAGCAGCGGTTCCTGGAAGAGCGTTTGTCGTGACTAGCCAAAATGCGAGGAACCCGAACGAGGTGATTACGGGTAAGCTAATCTTGAATTCTTGCGAAGTTTATACCTTACTAGATACCGGTTCTACCCATTCTTTTATCTCTCCTGCTTGTACTCAACGTTTAAACTTGACTCCGGAGAAATTGGACTTTGACTTATCTGTTGAAACTCCGTTGGGTGAAACCTTCATATCTACAGTTTATAAATCTTGCATGATCCAAGTTGGCACTATCACATTACCTGTTGATCTTTTCTCTTTAAAGATACTTGCTTTTGATGTGATTTTAGGAATTGATTGGTTAACCACTCATCATGCTAAAATTGATTGTTTTCGTAAGGTTGTTAGTTTTCATATTCCTAACCAACCTGTCATACGAATTCAAACTACTAAACCACTAAAATCAGTCACTATCGTATGTACGTGAATGAGATTGTGCGATTGCATGGCATGCCAATATCCATAGTTTCGGATCGTGACTCAAGATTCACTTCACGATTTTGGGTTAGCTTGCAGAAAGCTATGGGCACTGCGATTTCATTCTGATTATTTCGGCATACCATCCTCAAACGGATGGGAAATCGAGAGAGACTATTCAAACTCTTGAAGATCTATTAAGACTACGTGTCCTGAGACTTCAGGCGGTTGGGATAAGTATTTACCATTGGTGGAATTCTCCTACAACAACAAGCTTATCAAGCAAGTATAGGCATGGCTCCATTTGAGGCGTTGTATGGATTTAAAGTGTCGTTCTCCAAATCTTTGGGGCGAAGTGGGAGAAGCAACGTTGTTGGGACCCGAGTAATTAGTACGCGCATGACTACGAGAAAAGATCCAAATGATTCGACAACGTATTCAAACCTCACAAGATCGACAAAAGAGTTATCTTGATCTTCATAGAAAGGACGTGGAGTTTAATATTGGAGATCATGTACTATTACGTGTTGCTCCATTGAAGGGAGTTACAAGATTTGGAAAGAGAGGAAAAATGTCTCGTGTTCATAATTTTTTCACATATCTATGCTTCAGAAATATATGAAAGACCCCAACCATATTATTGCTTTAGAACGAGTCGTAGCAAAAATTTAACGTCTGAATAAAGTACCTTTTAAGATATTGGATAGGAAAGAGCATACAACTTTACCACAAGTTAATTTTGTTGTGGCATAAAAAATAGGTATACAACACCCATTCTCGAGTTTAAATACAAATATTACAACATCTGAGAAATACAAATATCATCACCACTCTCAAATAAGTCCTCTTTACAATTATTGATACATTATTTTACAAAAAATGGTGAGGACTACTAAAATGACTTTCTAAAACCTTCATTCCATACCCCACTAGTAGTACTCATACATTCTCTCGCCTCACGAGAAGAAAAATGGAACAAAAAGAAAAAGGTGAGCTCAACTAGCCCGATAAAGAATATTATGACCAAGATAATATAGAACAAATTATCGTTAGTCTTCAACAGGAAAAATCTAATAGAATACTGATAGACAAAAAGTTTTAAATCAATATTATTGATGAAATAATAATTCATTAGAAGAGTTAAGTAGAGAATAAAATCTACTATCTTACATATATGAATTTAAAAGTTCATCGTCGATATTTTATCCTGTAACATCAATCGATATATATCTGAATCAAATATTCATCTTTGCACTACTGGCCGAAAGATATTCATCGATTAGTCGTGTTCATCTAAACACACTGTTCATCTTTGCCTTCTACGGGCGAAAGATATTCATCGAAATCATTAATCTTTTGCACTACTGGGCGAAAGATATTCAATTATATCATCATTTAGGGTGAGGGATGATGAAAAATATTTTAAAGAAAAGCGAATCCGATTGAAACAAAAGAATAAATATTAAGGATTAGTATTTTAAATATTCCATGTCAAAAATACCTCATAAATAATCATAGTGGTGGAGTAAAATTCAAGAATGATCAAAAAACATGGATACAATCAAAGCTAGTATCCATAATAGATATTTTGGACATGAAAAGAAAAATTTAATTTTTTACGTGAATAGTGCAATATGAATGAATGAATAGTGATGATCGTGAAATAGTATAGTATCGTGAATAGTAACTCAAACACTAAAAGATAGAAATTTCACAAAAAAAATCATAGCTTCGTGAATAGTACTGAATGAATAGTACTAGTGAATAGTAACTAATGAATAGTAACTTCGTGAATAGTAACTTTCATGAATAGTAACCCAACATGAAAAAGTTTCAAATTTGATAAAAGTTCTAACCAATATTTGGCATAATGATATTGAAGAAATAATATCATTTTTAAAAAAATAATATCCACTTACCTCGAAAGGATAGTACTTACATTTGGATATAGTATAGTCTGAAAGAACTTGCCTTAGTATAACAATACTCAAAGTACTAAAATACTCACAAAAATACGCTCGATATATATAGAGAGAGAGAGAGAAATCTTTAGTTTTTGGTGTGATTTTCAATTCTAACCTAAGCACCTATTTTATAGGAAAATGCTTAGAACACCAAAGAAAAATTTAATATAATAATAATATATATATAAAAAATTCAAGCCCATCTTAGAAAATCTGAAATCAAATTTATTCAACACATAATATGAACACACCATAATGTAAAAATGTTTTTTTTATTAAAAAATTTAAAACTTCCAAAAATCAATTATTTGAACTTGAACTTCAATAATTCATAATAAATAGCCCTTTTATCGAGAAAATTCAAATCTTGCATGTTTTTATAGGAAATTCAATTCTCTACAACTTTGCGAAGAAAATTTTTCCAAATTCCAAGCGAAATTGGCCAAGAAATCCATGAGCAGACGATTTTACAAGTATAATCAAATTTCGGTCGAGAAATGGGCCCACAAACATGTTTAACATGTTTTAAACAACTTTACAACAAAAAATACTCTTCCTCCTCATATACTCATATATCCCACATTCATTGTAAAAATATCATCATTATTATATTATAATAATATAATAAAATATTATTTTATCGAGAAAAGATAAAATATCGATTTTCAACAATTGTCACTTTAAAAATTTTCTCCATCTATATCCACATAAAATGAATATTTTCCTCATCATATAAATCAATAATTAATTATTCAAAAATAATATTACGAATCACAATCTTGTGACGAACCAAGCGGTTCCCGAAGAGGGGGCTTTCGATAAGAATTTCTCCTTCTTGGCGCGCGATTAGGTGACGAAACCTCTCCTTAGATAGAACTTTCTAGACATTGCCAGTAATGTTATCTAATAATATTATTAGGATAATATGAATTATTGCTTCGATAATGGAAAATCTTGTGTAGTGATAATTATTGAAACAACGATAATATAAAATATCAATATGATAATTATTGAATCGATAAAATAAAATCTTTGAGCGATAATTCTTAACAATTATTGAGTAGTGCCTTCTTACGTAAGAATCAATAATTGGTGCAATCTGGTGTCTTCTTTGTCTGACAAGCGCGTATTCTTGTGTTTTAACCACCGGGTATTCCAACGATGTTATTACTTGATAACAACTACATGTATTTATTTATAAACAACTTATACTTGTCGTTTTCTTCATCCAATAAACTTTTAGTTATGGGGCCCACAAAAATTTAGCATGCCATCGTCTGAATATTCCCAAACAATGAAGAATATTCCACGACCAAACGAATATTCCCAAAACAACAATGAATATTTTATAACCACCTTTATTTTAAAATATTTGCGCATTTTACCCATAACTAACCACATTAATCAAATCCCTTTACTATTTCAAAATGATAAATAGAAATTAAATTTCATTTATTAATAATTTGAGGTCTTACAACCTCCCTCCTTATGAAATTTCATCCTCGAAATTGGCGTGCGTACACAGTTTTTGAAAAGATGAGGATACCTCGCTTTTATTTTAGTTTCCAACTCCCGGTCATTTCCTCGATAGCATGGTTTCTCCACAAAACTTTAACTTGTGGTATGACCTTCGTCGTGGGACATGCTCCTTCCTATCCAAGATCTTGGCAGTACCTCTTACGTATGTTAAGTCTTGACTATCTCGTCGGTTTCTAACTTCGATAATGTGGTTGGGTCTTTCACATATTCTGAAAGCACGGATATATGAAAAACATTATGAACACGAGACATACTTGGAGGTAGCAGCGAGTCTATAGGCCACATTTCCTACTTCGTTCGAGAATCTAAAATGGACCATAAATCATGGATTGAGCTTTCCTCTCTTCCCAAATCTTGTAACTCCCTTCCATGGAGCCACACAACGACAATCATGATCCCCGATACTAAATTCCACGTCCTTTCGATGAAGATCCGCAAAACTCTTTTCGATCCTCATGTGTGCGTTTGTATCGTTGTCGAATCATTTGGATCTTTTACGTAGTCATCACGTACCAACTCGGGTCCCAACAATGTTGCTTCACCCACCTCATCCCAACATATTGGAGAAGCGACACTTTTTTTCCATATAATGCTTGAAATGGAGCCACACCTATACTTGCACGATAAGCTGTTGTTGTAGGAAAATTCCACCATGGTAAATACTTATCCCAACTCCTTTGAAATCTAGGACACAAAGTCTTAATAGATCTTCAAGAGTTTGAATAGTCCTCTCTGATTGTCCGTCCAATCCGTTTGAGGATGGTATCTTAGAACTAAATCGTAAATCCGTGCCCATAGCTTTTTGCATGCTAACCCAAAATCTTGAAGTGAATCTTGGGTCACGATCCGAAACTATGGATCTTGGCATGCCATGCAATCTCACAATCTCATTTACGTATATACTAGCAAGGCGTTCAAGGAATAAGTCTCACGTATAGGCAAGAAATGGGGTGACTTGGTTAATCTATCAATGATAACCCAAATAGCATTTATGCCTTGAAGAAACCTTGGGAAGACCCATAACGAAATCCATGTAATGTGTTCCCACTTCCATTTGAATCTCAAGTGGTTGCAATGGACCCTTTGGTACTTGATGCTCACTTTACGTTGACAAGTTAAACACATCGAGATAAACTTTGCAATCTCTCTCTTCATATTGTTCCACAAAATGTATGTCGAAGATCACGATACATTTGGTACTTCGAGATGGATTGCAAATGGTGTATTGTGTGCCTCCATCATGATCTTGTACTTCAAATCGAGAATCGTT
The DNA here is from genome assembly GCA_020205615.1 of Panax quinquefolius. NCBI lineage: Eukaryota > Viridiplantae > Streptophyta > Magnoliopsida > Apiales > Araliaceae > Panax > Panax quinquefolius. The sequence goes on along the minus strand of JAINUW010000722.1, from coordinate 188,550 downwards.
AGGAACACAAAGTGCAGAGTGGACTCAAGTATTCCTTCTTCATCGATTCTTGCTTACGGAATAGCACCTTCTTGTACTTTTCTTCTTCATAATCATCGACTCAAGATTACGTGGCTTGAGCAACTTTAACTTTCTCGATTAAAGTTGGTTCTATCGTATATTTGACATCATTGCATGGGTCCCCGGTCTTGAATTCTATCTTCATCTTTTGTAAATCACATAAAATGGGCCTTTGTTTTAACAACATCGCATTTGTTCCGTATGATCTTCTACTCGATGCGTCGTCGGCTACCGTTAAACTTTTCGGGATGGTATTGAATAGTGTGGTCGTAATCTTTCAATAGCTCGAGCCAATGTCGTTCTTTGCGTGTTAAGTTCCTTTTGGGTGAAGAAATATTTGAGGCTTTTATGGTGCGAATATATCTCCACTTTTCCCCCATATAGATAGTGCCTCCGGATCTTTAAGCGCGAAAACATTGCTTTGCCAACTCTAGATCATGGTAGGATAATTCCTCTCATATTCTTTAAGTTGTCGCGAGGCGTAGGCTATGACTTTCCCACGTTGCATGAGAACACATCCTAACCCTTTGCACGAAGCATCGATGTAGATAACAAATCCATCCGAACCGGATGGTATTGTCGAAAGCAGTGCTTAAAATGAGTCTCCTCTTGAGATCTTGGAAACTCTTCTCGCATTCCTCGCTCCATCACAATTTTGTATCTTTCTGAGTCGGTGAGTTAGCGAATGTGCGATTCTAGAAAATCCTTCCACAAATCTCAGATAATAACCATTAAGCCCAAAAAGCTACGTATTTGATCACCGTCTTTGGTTGCTCCCAACTTTGTATTGCTTGATCTTGGCAAGGGTCAGCGGATACTCCATGTTTTGACACCATGTGCCCAAGGAATGCTACTTCCTCAAGCGAACTTCGCATTTCTTGACTTGGCATATAGCTTGTTATCCACGAAGCCTTTGCGATTACCGACTTCAAATGGTGCTCATGATCTTCACGGCTTTTGGAATAGATGAGGATGTCATCAATAAAGACAACAACGAAGCCGATCCAAATATTCCTTGAATACTCGGTTCATCATATCCATGAAAGCGCGGGAGCATTAGTCGATCAAAGGACATGACTAGAATTCATAATGCCGTCTGGGGAGTTACGAAGCGGTCTTGAATATCCTCGGTTTTAACCTTGGTGATGATGATATCGAGCGAAGATCGATTTTTGAAAAGAATTGTGCTCCTTGCAACCGGTCAAACAAGTCATCAATACGAGGTGGCGGATACCTATTCTTGATAGTGACATGGTTTAATTCCGATAATCGATACTGAAATCGCATACTCCGTCTTTCTTCTTTACAAATAAAATAGGAGCACCCAAGGAGATGTCTTAGGGCCAGAATGAAACCGATGTCCAATAACTCACGTAGTTGGACCTTTAACTCCACGAAGTTCAATAGGAGCCATTCGATATGGGGTTTTAGAAATGGGCTTTGTACGGGTTCAAGGTCGATAAAGAATTCAACTTCACGTTACGGGGTAGGCGGGAAGTTCTTGAAATCGTCGGAAAAGTCGATAACAACGGGAATATTATTCAAATCGGCGTGTCTTTATTCAAATCCATAACATGGGCTAAGAAAGCTTGACATCCGTTTTTTCAATAAGCGAATAGCTTTATGACTTGATATAGCGGTGATTGATTTTAATGGTTTAGTTGCTTGAATTGAACAACGGGTTGATTAGGAATATGAAAACTAACACCTTACGAAAATAATCAATTTTGGCATGATGAGTAGTTAACGATCAATCCTAAAATCACATCAAATGCAAGTATCTTTAAAGAGATAAAATTCACGGGTAATGTGATGGTGCCAACTTGGATCAAACAAGATTTATAAGCGATGGATGTGATGAAAGTTTCTCTAGCGGTTTCCACGAGATAAATCAAAGTCTAATTTCTCGAGTCGAGTTTAAATGTTGAGCACAAGCGGGAGAGATAAATGAATGGGTATACCGGTTATCAAGTAATGTATAAACTTCGCATGAATTTATGATTAGCTTACTTACGTGATCACCTCGTTTGGGTTCCTCGCATTTTGACCGATCCACGACAAAAACGCTCTTCGAGGCAGTTTGACTTTGACTTTTACGGGAATGACCTTTTGAGTCACCATCCCCATTGGACTTGGTTTTTACTTCTGATCTGATCTCGGCGATATGTCCTTCCTTTCCACAGTTATAACATACCTTAAAGCTGTTGTGGGCGGTTTGGTGTGATATGTCCTTCTTTTCGCACTTATAGCATATAATGGGTGGTCGTTCTCCTCCTTGGAACCGATTCTTTGCTTTGGTCTTGGCGTCTTCACATTGTCATTGTTGAATCTCCTCTTTTAAAATCTCCCCCAACTCGCTTCTTCTATTTTTCATGGCCACGATTACCACCGGAGTGGTTCTGGCTTTTAATCTGAATGTTTTCCTCCCGGTTGGTTTTCATTGCTCAGATGATTTGCTTTTGCCGGTATGACCACAGTTGCGGTCCCTTGGTTGAAACGTACTCATTATCTCTCTCTAATAATTGAGCCACATTGACAACATCTGAATATAAAGAAAATTTATGAGAGATAAGATATTGCTTTGAATCTCGGGTTTTAAACCTCTCGAAACATCCTCGTCATTCGTTCCTCATTCTCTACCAAATGAGGTGCGAACACAGATATAACTCTGCGAACTTCACCTCGTGTTGGGACACCGTCGTTGTTGTTTTTTGTTCTAGTCTAATAAACTCTACCTCCTTCATATGGCGAATACTTTCGGGAAAGTATTTTTTTCGTTGAAAAGTTTAAAAAGCGTTTCCCAAGACATCTTTGAGTCTGCGGCGGTAGTGGTCGTTTCACAGACTCCCACCGATGATGTCTGCCTCACCACGGAACATAAAGGTGGCGAATGGAACCTTCATTCCTCCGTGCATCCCAAGACATCGAATATCTTGGTAATTTGCTTGACCCACGTTTCCGCCGTGATCGGATCCGGCTTTCCCTTAAATTACGGTGGTCCCACTCTTTGAAGCTGCTTGGTAGTGACAATGGCGTAGCGTTCTTATCATTTCCACCGTATTACGTACACGAGTCTCCTCATGCGGTTTTGCATGAGCTATAAAAAGCTCTAAACATCCGTCGTTCATCGTCGCTTTCGGTGGTGTTGTTTTTACGAGAGAATATTTCCTTCTGTTGCACGTTCCACAGGTGGTGATTAAAGGTGTTTCCACGGTCTCATTAACTCCACCGTTAATATTCTCATTGCCATTCTTAAATCTTGCCATAAAACAAGGGTTAATTAAACAAATTAACATATCACATATTAACCATATACTTGAATGACCAACAAATAAGCTTAGGTATGACACCTTAGCGAAGGATTACTCGTCTCTCCCTCTAGTACTATTCCCGATCTCACGGAGACCGTATCCTAAGCTACGATACCAGCTGTGGCGCCCCCCAAAATAGGTATCTGACACCCATTCACGAGTCGTCAAAATACATGGTACAAAACAACTACAACTTTATTAATCTGACATAAAAGCGTGAGTTTAAATACAAATATTGTCATCTAGACAATATCCACACTCAAATAAGTCCTCGATTACAATTATTGATACATTATTTTACAAAAATGTGAGGACTACTAAAACCGACTTTCTAAAACCTTCATTCCATACCCAGACTAGTACTCGCTACATTCTAAGCCTCTGAGAAGAAAAATGGAACAAAAAGAAAAGGGTGAGCTCAACTAGCCCGATAAAGAATATTATGACTAAGATAATATAGAACAAATTATCGTTAGTCTTGACGAGGAAAAATCTAATAGAATACAATAGGCAACAAGTTTTAAATCAATATTATGGCGAAAATAATAATTCATTAGAAGAGTTAAGTAGAGAATAAAATCTATTATCTTACATATATGAATTTAAAAGTTCATCGTCGATATTTTATCCTGTAACATCAATCAATATATATATCTGAATCAAATATTCATCTTTTACTACTGAGCGAAAGATATTCATCGATTAGTCATGTTCATCTAAACACACATTCATCTTTTTTACTCTGGGCGAAAGATATTCATCGAAAATCATTAATCTTTTGCTACTGAGGCCAAGATATTCAATTATATCATCATTTAGGATGAGGATGATGAAAAATATTTTAAAGAAAAGCGAATCCGATGAAACAAAAGAATAAATATTAAGGATTAAGTATTTAAATATATTCATGTCAAAAAATACCTCATAAATAATCATAGTGGAGTAAAATTCAAGAATGATCAAAACATGGATCTGATCAAAGCTAGTATCCATAATAGATATTTTGGACGAAAAAAGAAAATTTAATTTTTACGTGAATAGTGTTAAGTGATTAAATGAATAGTCAATATCGTGAATAGTGTCATATACGTGAATAGTAACTCAAACACTAAAAGATAGAAATTTCACAAAAAATCATCATCATCTTACGTGAATAGTACTGATGAATAGTAACTTCGTGAATAGTAACTCATGAATAGTAACTCAATGAATAGTAACTCGTGAATAGTAACTCATGAATAATAAAAAACTCGACAAAAAAAGTTCCAAATTTGATAAAAGTTTTAAACCAATATTTTGGCATAATGATATTGAAGAAATAATATCATTTTAAAAAAAATAATATCCACTTACCTCGAAAGGATAGTACTTACATTTGGATATAGTCTATAGTGAAAAAGAACTTGCAAGTATAGCAATACTCAAAGTACTAAAATACTCACAAAAATAAACTCGATATATATCGAGAGAAGAGAGAAATCTTTAGTTTAAAATTGTGATTTTCAATTCTAACCTAAGCACCTATTTATAGGAAAATGCTTAGAACACCAAAAGCGAAAAAATTTAATATAATAATAATATATATATTATAAAAATTCTTCAAGCCCATCGTAGAAAATCTGAAATCATCCTATTCAACACACATGTGGAACACATCAAATGTAAAAAAAAATGTTTTTATTAAAAAAATAATTAAAACTTCCAAAAATCAATTATTTGAACTTTGGAACTTAAATAATTCATAATAAATAGCCCTTTTATCAAAAAAATTTGAATCTTGCCTATATTTATAGGAAATTCAATTCTCTACAACTTTGCGAGAAAAAAAGTTTTTCCAAATTCCAAGCAAAATTGGCCAAAAATCCATAAGCAGAAGCGATTTTACAAATTTATAATCAAATTTCGATCGAGAAATGGGCCCACAGAGACATGTTTAACATGTTTTAAACAACTTTTGCAACAAAAATACTCTTCCTCCTCATATACTCATATATCCCACATTCATTGTAAAAATATCATTATTATTATATTATAATAATATAATAAAATATTATTTTATCGAGAAAAGATAAAATATCGATTTTTCAACAATTGTCACTTTAAAAATTTTCTCCATCTATATCCACATAAAATGAATATTTTCCTCATCATATAAATCAATAATTAATTATTCACAAATAATATTACGAGAATCACAATCTTGTGACGACGGGCGGTTCCCGGAAAGAGGGGCTTTCGATAAGAATTTCTCCTTCTTGGCGCCTGATTAGGTGACCAAACCTCTCCTTGAAGCGAACTTTCTAGACATTGCCAATAATGTTATCTAATAATATTATTAGGATAATATGAATTATTGCTTCGATAATGGAAAATCTTGTGTAGTGATAATTATTGAAACAACGATAATATAAAATATCAATATGCACATTATTGAATCGATAAAATAAAATATTGAGCGATAACTCTTTGTAATAATTATTAAGTAGTGCCTTCTTTTTACGTAAGAATCAATAATTGGTGCAATCTGGTGTCTTTCTTGTGCAACAACAGCGTATTCTCTTGTGTTTTTTACCATACGGGTATTCCAACGATGATACTTGCGGTAACAACTATCTGTTGCCGTTATTTATAAACAACTTATACTTGTCGTTTTCTTCATCCAATCGCTTTTTAGTTTATGGGGCCCACAAAAGGCTGCGCGTCGTCGTACGAATATTCTCCGACGACAATGAAGAATATTCCACGACCAAACGAATATTCCAAACAACAATGATGAATATTTTATAACCACACCTTATTTTAAAATATTTGCGCATTTTACATCATAACTAACCACATCAACCCTTACTATTTCAAAATGATAAATAGAGAAATTAAATTTTATTTATTAATAATTTGGGGTCTTACTTTGTAGGTTATGGGTGAAATGTGCAAATTTTGCAAAATAAGCAAATGGTTATAAAATAATCATTGTTGTTTGGCATATTCGTTTGGTCGTGGAATATTCTTGTTGTTTGGGAATATTATTTAATCTGACAACAAATCATTAAATGGGCCCCATAATGTAATAACTGTCGGATGAAGAAAATGACAAATTTGAGTTTTTATAAATAACGGCGTGAATATTCTAGATTAACAACACGTTAGAATACCCGTGGTTAAAATACGATGTCTGGCGATGATGAATCTGTGATATTTTAAATTATTGATTCTTACGTGAAGGCCTTTACTCAATAATTGTTACGGTAATTCTTTATTCAATATTTTATTTTATTGATTCAATAATTGCTTTGCGTTGATATTTTATATTATTGTTGTTTTTCAATAATTATCAATGCACAATATTTCCCATTATCATATCAATAATTCATATTATTTGAATAATATTATTAGATAGCATTATTGGCAATGTCTAGAAAGTTACATCGAGGAGAGGTTTGGTCACCTAATTGCGCATGATGAGGATAAATTCTTATTGGAAGCCCCTATTTCTGAAAAAACTTGGTTTGTCATAATTGTGATTACGTAATATTATTTATGAATAATTAATTATTAATTTATATGATTTGAAAATATTTATTTTATGTGGATATAAATGATGGATATATTTATTTTTATGTGGATAAAAATGAAGGAATTAATGCTGAGGTGTTTTATCAGTATTTTGTCTGTGTAGAGGTATTAAAAGTCATCCGTTTGTGAATTTGTATTTTATATTTGGAATTAGGAAAAACTCAAAGCTATAAAGTTGTAGAGAATTCGATTTTGAATGGACATAAAATTCGTATTTTTCTGATAACCGAGCTATTTTCTATGAATTGTTGAAGTTTCAAAAAATAAAATGATTTTTATTAAAATAGGTGGGCCCCACTAGTGTCCTTTGTTGAATACATGTGCTGAATTGATTTTTCAATTGTGGAGGCTAGTCTGGGATGGTACATGAGACTTGAAAGAAAGAAAATAAATAATATATTTTATTATTTTAGTCTCTATAAGCGTTAGCATTTTCCTATAAATAGGCGTTTAGGTTAGAATTAAAAATCACACCGAAACAAGTTTTCTTTCTCTCTAGATTATCGGCGTATTTTTGTTAGTATTTAGATACTTTGAGAGTTCTTTATTGATCTGAGTTTATATCGATCTTATATTCAAAATTTAGTTAGAAGTACATTTATTTTGAGGTAAGGGATGTTATTTCTTCTTAAATGATATTATTTTCTTCAATATCATTATGCCAAAATATTGGTTTAAACTTTTTATCAAATTTGGAACTTTTTGTGTGGGAGTTCTTATTCACGTATCTTGCACTATTATTCGCGATATCGACCTTTATTCACGAATACGGCACTATTCAATTTAAAATGAATTTTTTTTTTGTCCAAGATGTCTATTATGGTTACTATCTTTGATTGTATCCATGTTTTGATCTTTATTCTTTAATTTTACTTCAAAATCGGTTATTATGGAGTATTATTAATCTTGGATAAACTGTTATACGAATCCCTACTATTTGTCCTTACGTCTCCTTTGAATTCGTTTTCTTTAAAATATTTTCATCATCCTCGGTCCTAAATGATGATATTCTTGAATATCTTTGGCACATGTAGTACAAAGATGAATGATTAATGATGAATATCTTTGGCCCGTAGTGCAAAGATGAGCAGTGTGTGAGATGAACATGACCAACCTGGTGATACATAAATGAATATCTTTGGCACAGAGTGCAAGATGTATATTAATTGTTATTCTGAGGATAAAATATTGATGATAGACTTTTAAATCTTAGAAGATAGTAGAACTCATTTTCTACTTGACTCTTCAATGGATTGTTGTTTCCACTGCGATTGTTGATCTAAAACTTGTTGTCTATTATATTTTATCAAATTTTCCCTGTTGAAGACTAATGATAATTTGTTGTATATTATCTTAGTCATAATATTCTTTACTGGGCTAGTTGAGCTCACCCTTTTCCTTTTTGTTCCATTTTTCTTCTCAGGAGGTGAGAACATAGCGAGATCTAGTCGGGGTATGGAGTGATGGTTCTAGAAAGATGTTTTAGCAGTCCTCACTATTTTTGTAAAATAGGGTTTGAATAATTGTAATGAGGACTTATTTGAGTGTGGATATTGTCTAGAAGACAATATTTGTATTTAAACTCACAGTATGTGTTGTCGTATTTTGCACGACAATTGTATTATTGAAGTTGTAGTTTGCTTTTTGTACCATGTATTTGGTGACTTAGAATGGGTGTTGTATACCTATTTTGGGGGCGTCACATCTACTTTGAAACTTTTTCATTAGAAGTTCAACAAGAACACTAAGAGTTCTTAAGGTAATACTCTTCAATTCTAATTCCATCTCTTTTGGTTTTCTTTTATCATGGAGAATCATAAATGGGTGGGGTTTAGCTTGTAGGGTGGAATGAGAGTGACTTACCATAGATTCAATCTCTATAAGTTATGACCAAATAGAAATCGGAAGTGTTTACTGTGACAACCCCAAAATAGTTCCATTCCATCCAACCCATTCTGAGTCGCCAAATACATGGTACAGAAAATAACTACAACTTTATTACAACAATTGTCGTGAAAAATACAACAAATTATATACTGTGAGTTTTAATACCAACTATGACTCATGTCCCAACTATGGACAGCACCTCACAGTGATACCTTACATAAAGGTACAATCTAGAACTGTTTTAGAAATTAAAATCTTTGGAAAGTGCTCAAGGAAACCTTCGTACATAGGAGGCCATGAATGATAGATATCATATGCCCACAGACATATCCTTGGTTGACCCAATAAACTCCAAAGAAAAATGAGAAGATTACTATCATCTTATTTCCAATGGTGAGTCTTCTCTTGACATATAATTATCTCCACCGTCTGCAATTGAGAATTATACTTCAACCAAACTCCAAGATCATATAGGTAAAGCTCGTAGATATACTCAGCGAGTGGATGAGCACATCCCTGTCTTATGATGATTCGAGGTTGTATGTCATTAAACATCTTGTATGATAGTGACAAAACACCCTTCCAAAGTTGGGTTCGCCTCACCTATTTAGGGAGAACCTCAACAGCTATATACCACCAGATTCTATCCCCTATTATTCTCGCTCGACCCAATTTACACTCTTATTACCTAAAAAGAATTGTGAAGCAAAGGGTGAGCACCTGAACTAACTCGATAAAGAATATTATGACTAAAGATAAATAAATTATCAATAGCCTTCAACGGTAATAAATCGAGATTTAGAACATATGGTAGATGATAAAACTTTTCAACCATAGTTGCGGTAGAACGAAAGCGATCCATTAGAAGAGTCGAATAGACCATAAAATCTATTATCTTCTCCATGTTAAAAGTCGATCAACAATGTTTTATCCTGTAACATTAATCAATAATTCCTGTCCCACAATCACGTGTATAACTTTCATAATCGTAATTGTAGTTCTAAATTCCTTTCCTCATCCGGGACAAAGTTAATTTTCATCACCAAACATCAAAGATCATGGTTATACCAAATCACGGTTCCTGTTCATAATCATACTGATAAATTCATCTTTGCACTACGGGCCAAAGATATTCATCAACAATTCATCTTTGCACTACAGGCCAAAGATATTCATCAACAAGTCATCTTTGGACTACAGGCCAAAGATATTCATCAACAAGTCATCTTTGCACAACATGCCAAAGATATTCAACAACAGGTCATCTTTGCATTACGAGCCAAAGATATTCATCAGAAATCATTCATCTTTGCACTCTGGGCCAAAGATATTCGATTATATCATCATTTAGGACCGAGGATGATGCAAAATATTTTAAAGAAAAGCGAATCCAATGAAACAAAAGAACAAGTATTAAGGATTAAGTATTTTAAATAACCCAAGTTCAAAAATACTTCATAAATAACTAGAGTGAAGTAAAATTCAAGAATGAAGACCAAAACATAGATCCAATCAAAGATAGGAATCATAACGAGACAATCTTGGACACGAGAAGAAAACTTAATTTTTACATGAATAATGTAAATATTTTTGTATCGTGAATAGTCTTAGTATCACGTGAATAGTAACTCAAACACCAAAAGATAGAAATTTCACAAAAACATCATCATGTTTTTTGTAAGACCCACTTTTATAAATAAAAATGAATTTTTTATAAATATTATTTTGAATATTATGGAATAAATTTGATATAATGTTATAGTTGTGGGTAATATTTATAAATTTTGCAAAGTAAGCAAGTTGTTATAAAATATTAGTTTGGTGGGGAATATTCTTTTTGTCGGGGAATATTAAATGCGACGGCTCAATCATTAGTGGACCCCAGCGGAAGTATTGTAAGTAGTTAAGAAAAGCGACAAAATTATTTTCTATAAAAAATAACGGCGAGAGGTGTTACCAAATCAAAAGCCGTTGAACTATCCGGTAGTAAAAAGTACAAGATGTCTGGCGTAGTTGTATAGTAGCACACGATATTGATTATTGATGCTTACGTGAGAAGTCACTCGGTATGCTCGATTATTACTTCTGATAATTCTTTGCATCATATCTCTTATATTATTGATTCAATTATTGTCACAAAGATCATCATCATATAATATGTTATAGTATTAAATTATTAATTGAGACGACAAGTTATAAATGATTAATAATTGTTGAAAGATTAAATATGTGTTGATTAAAAATAAAATGATTTGTGGTAATATTTATTCAATCCTTGATGTATATAAAGAGTTTGTTATGAGGCGTTTGTGGTAAGTTTGATTATTTTATGGGGGCCCATATGTCATCATCTAAGAGTCCTTCGTCGATAGTAATTACCTTTGTGAATAGTAATTACCTTTGTGAATAAGTAATTACCTTAAATCGATAGTATTTACCTTCGTCGATAGTAATTACCTTTGTGAATAGTAATTACCTTTGTGAATAGTAATTACCTTCGTCGATAGTAATTACCCTTCGCAAATAGTAGTTGTCCCTTGATATTACCAAGAGTTAAGCGCCTCTTCGATTGTTCGAGGTTAATTACCCTTCGCAAATAGTAGTTGTCTCTTCATATTACGAAGAGTCATTTTGACCCTTCGTTAAGACCAAGAGTCACCCTCGGTTTTTCTATAAATAGAAAGCTCATTCCTTCATTATTTCTTACGAATTCACTTGAAACTCTGAGAGAGAACTATAGAGAGAAAGAAGAAAAGTATTTTGCTACTTCACTTTTCCAATATTCAACTCTTCTAAGGTAGGGAATATTATTTGTTGTACTTAAATAAGGGGTGTTATTCTTTCTTATTCATGAAGAGAACTGTTGTTATTCCATTGCTTATTATTACATTGGAATAACTTTGTAAAAAAGGCATACCCTATACATGACACATGTATATGTGAAATACCTATACTTGGTGAAATCCTTATATTATTCCATTCTTATTTATTACATTGGAATAACTTTGTATATCTGCGAATCCCCTATACTTGGTGACATTCTTCTATTATTTTATTATTCCGTTGGAACATCCTGTATGTGTTTTACGCTGGACCTGGTTCCATCATTTATTATTTCGCATTTATTATTCTATTGGAATATCACATCACATGTTTTTACCGGGACCGGTTCCGCTTTTTTATTACGTATTTATTATTACATTAGAATAACTTTTATACATCTTAGTACCGCATGCATGGTGATTTCTTTTGTTATTTCATTCGCTATTATACTCGGTTAAGTTAAAATTTTGACTTATACTCCATGAATTTGGTGGAATATCCTTGATATTTGCGCTTCATCCAATATTTTTAATGAAAATATTTTTACGAGCATTCTTGAATTTTTTCTACAAAGCATGTATCATGTTGACAATTTGGGCGTTATTAGTTCTGAATAAATTAATTTGTGAACTTGTTTTATTGAATTATTATGTCATTCTCATCATCCTCATGTTATATTATGTTATCTTTGGGCTTACGTGCATAGATGAACTTAGTATGATTATGACTAGGGATCATTCGGTATAATCATGGCTTGATATAAATGATGTGACAAAAAGTCCTCGATGGCTGTAATGCGATGATGGATAGTTTTGGTATGATTATGACCGGGGGTGATTCGGTATAGTCATGACCATTGATAATTTGATGAAAATCCTTGGCCGTAGTACGAGGGATGATTAGATATTGTGGTTTATTCATTATCTTTGAGTCTTAGTGATAAAAATTGATGAAAACCTTTTAAAACCTAAAAGATAGTAGACTTTATTTTCTACTTGACTCTTTTAATGGATTACGTATTCATTGCTGATTAAAGCCCGGTTGTCTATTGTATTTTATCGGTTTAACATTGTTGAAGACTATTGATAATTTATTACGCATTATCTTAGTTATAATATTTCTTCTTGGGCTAGTTGAGCTCACCCTTTCTTTCCTTTGTTCTCTCTTCGGAAATGAGAATATAAATTTGGGACGAGTCGGGGAAAAGAGTGATGGTCCCGAAGATAGCATTAGTAGTCCTCACTATTACATTAAATAGTGTGACAATAAATGTAATGAGGACTCCTTGAGTATGGATATTATCTAAATGACAATATTCCTATTAGAACTCTCAGTTTATGTATTGTCGTATGTTACACGACAGATGTATAATTAAGTTTGTATTTGAATTTATGTACCATGTAAGTGGCGACCCAAGATGGGTGACGTATACCTAATTTTGGGGGCGTCACATGTTTCATGAATAGTACTCATGAATAGTTACTCGTGAATAGTAACCCCGACATAAAAAAGTTCCAAATTTGATAAAAAGTTCAAACTAATATTTCGGCATAATGATATTAAAGAAATAATATCATTTATGAAGAAAATAATATCCCTTTCAATCCCTTAAAATCCCCTACCTCAAAAGAGAAATACTTCTGACTGGAATAACGTTGAACGAACTTGCACCGTATAGGAACACTCAAGATATCAAAATACTCACAAGAATACACTCGATAATATAGAGAGAGAAATAGAGAGAAAACTTCAGTTTCTGGTGTGATATTCAATTCTAACCTAAGCACCTTATTTATAGGAAATTGCTTAGAACACCAAAGTAAAAAATTTAATATAATATTAATATAATTATTATAATTTCTACGCTAACCTTCCTAGATCTGAATTCAGCAACATAACACATTTATCACATGTGGGACACTCAATAAAAACGTTTTTTCTTAAAAAAAATAATTAAAACTTCCAAAAAATCAATTATTTCAGAACTTTGGAACTTCAATAATTCATAATAAATAGCCCTTTTATCAGAAAATTCGAGTCTCGCGTTTTTTATAGGAAATTCAATTCTCTACAACTTTGCAGAAGAAAGTTTTTCTAAATTCCAAACAAAAATTGATCGAAATTCATATACGGACGATTTTACAGGCTATAATCATATTTTAGTCAAAAAAATGGGGTCCACCGACACAAAATATGTGTTAATCATTTAATGCAACAAAAATACTCTTTCTCCTCAAATACTCATATATCCCACATTCATTGTAAAAACCATTATTATATTATAATAATATAATAAAATATTATTTTATCAGAAAAGATAAAATATCAATTTTTAACAATTGTCACTTTAAAAAATTTCTCCATATATATCCACATAAAATGAATATTTTCTTATCATATAAATCAATAATTAATTATTCACAAATAATATTACGAATCACAATCTTGACAATGAGGCGGTTCCCTCGGAAAGAGGGTTTTTCCAATAAGAATTTCTCACTTCTTGGCGATGCGATTAGGTGACCAAACCTCTCCTTGATAGAACTTTTAAACATTGCCAATAATGCTATCTAATAATATTATCCAAATAATATGAATTATTGATCCGATAAAGAGAAATCTTGTCTTAGTGACAATTATTGAAACAACAATAATATAAAATATCAACGTAGCAATTATTGAATCAATAAAATAAAATATTGAACAGTAATTACTGTAACAATTATTGAGTAGTGCCTTCTTACGTAAGGATCAATAATTCTAAAATCATGCAATACCATGTCTTTCTTTGTGCACAACAGCGATATTGTGTTTTTTACCACCGGGTATTCCAACAGTATTAACGATAACAACTACGCCGTTATTTATAAACAACTTATACTTATCGTTTTCTTCATCCAATCGCTTTCCGTTATGGGGCCCACAAAAGGCTGCGCCTTCGTATGAATATTCCCCGACAGGAAGAATATTCCACGACCAAACAAATATTCCCCGACAACAATGAGTATTTTATAACCACTTGCTTATTTTAAAAAAAAAATCATATATCATCCTTAACTTTAAACTTTTATCAATTTAACCATTTACTGAATAGTAATTATAAGAAAAAATTAAATACTTTTATTTCATAAAATTCGGGATCTTACAATCTCCCTCCTTATGAAATTTCATCCTCGAAATTTACGTTTTGGTATTTCAAAGAGTTGAGAATACCTTGCTTTCATTTCAGATTCCATCTTTCCATCATCATGATTTCTCCATTGCTCATCTCCGTATTTGAGATATCATTCTAGAATACAGCTTCAAAACAAAGGTTAATTGAACAAATTAACATATCACATAATATCCCCATATTATGGTGACCAACAAATAAGCTTAAGTAGGACACACTAGCGAAGGATTTACTCATCTCTCCCTCTAGTTCTATTCCCGATCTCCGCTGGAGATCATATCCTAAGCTCGATACCAACTGTGACAACCCCAAAATAGGTCCATTCCATCCAACCCATTCTGAGTCACAAAATACATGGTACAGAAAACAACTACAACTTTATTACAACAATTGTCGTGCAAAATACAACAACTTATATACTGTGAGTTTTAATACCAACTATGACTCATGTCCCAACTATGGACAGCACCTCACAGTGATACCTTACATAAAGTTACAATCTAGAACTATTTTAGAAATTAAAATCTTTGGAAAGTGCTCAAGGAAACCTTCGTACATAGGAGACCATGAATAATAGATATCATATGCCCACAGACATATCCTTGGTTGACCCAATAGACCCCAAAGACAAACGAGAAGATTACTATCATCTTCTTTCCAATGGTGAGTCTTCTCTTGACATATAATTATCTCCAACGTCTGCAATTGAGAATTATACTTCAACCAAACTCCAAGATCATATAGGTAGTGCTCGTAGATATACTCAACAAGTGGATGAGCACATCCCTGTCTTATGATGACTCGAGGTTGTATGTCATTAGACATCTTGTATGATAGTGACAAAACACCCTTCCAAAGTTGGGTTACTTTCACCTATTTTGGGAGAACCTCAACACTATAGACCACCGATTCTATTCCCTGTTATTCCCGTTCGACCCAGCTACACTCTTATTACCTGAAAGGAATTGTGAAGTAAAAGGGTGAGCACAACTAGCTCAGTAAAGAATATTATGACTAAAGATAAATAAATTATCAATAGCCTTCAACAGTAATAAATCAGAGATTTAGAACATATGGTAGATGATAAAACTTTTTTAACCATAGTTGCGGTGAACGAAGCGATCCATTAGAAGAGTCGAATAGACCATAAAATCTATTATATTCTCTATGTTAAAAGTCCATCAACAATGTTTTATCCCTATAACATTAATCAACAATTCCTGTCCACAATCACGTGTATAACTAATAATCATAATTGTAGTTCTAAATTCCTTTCCTCATCCAGGACAAAGTTAATTTTCATCACCTAAAACATCAAAGATCATGGTTATACCAAATCACAGTTCCTGTTCATAATCATACTGATAAATTCATCTTTGTACTACGGGCCAAAGATATTCATCAATAATTCATCTTTGCACTACAGGCCAAAGATATTCATCAACAAGTCATCTTTGGACTACAGGCCAAAGATATTCATCAACAAGTCATCTTTGCACTACAGGCCAAATATATTCATCAACAAGTCATCTTTGCACTACATGCCAAAGATATTCAACAACAGCTCATCTTTGCATTACGAGCCAAAGATATTCATCAGAAATCATTCATCTTTGCACTACAGGCCAAAGGTATTCAGTTATATCATCATTTAGGATTGAGGATGATGCAAAATATTTTAAATAAAACGAATCCAGTGAAACAAAAGAACAAGTATTAAGGATTCGTATTTTAAATAACCCAAGTTCAAAAATACTTCATAAATAACCAGAGTGGAGTAAAATTCAAGAATGAAGACCAAAACATAGATCCAATCAAAGATAGGAATCATAACAGACAATCTTGGACACAAGAGAAGAAAACTTAATTTTTCTGTGAATAATGTCGTATTTGTGTATACGTGAATAGTGCCATATACGTGAATAGTAACTCTGACACCAAAAGATAGAAATTTCACAAAAAATATCATCATGTTTCATGAATAGTACTCGTGAATAGTAACTCGTGAATAGTAACCCCGACATGAAAAAGTTCCAAATTTGATAAAAAGTTCAAACTAATATTTTGGCATAATGATATTGAAGAAATAATATCATTTATGAAGAAAATAATATCCCTTCAATCCTTAAAATCCACTTATTATCCACTTACCTCAAAAGAAGCGATCTTGACCGGAATAACGTTGAATCGAACTTGCAATCAGTATAGCAACACTCAAGATATCAAAATACTCACAAGAATACACTCGATAATATAGAGAGAATATAGAAAACTTGAGTTTACGGTGTAATTTTTCAATTCTAACCTAAGCACCCTATTTATAGGAAATTGCTTAGAACACCAAAGCAGAAA
Organism: Panax quinquefolius; assembly: GCA_020205615.1. Classification (NCBI taxonomy): domain Eukaryota; kingdom Viridiplantae; phylum Streptophyta; class Magnoliopsida; order Apiales; family Araliaceae; genus Panax; species Panax quinquefolius. Next base: position 171,372 of record JAINUW010000722.1, on the reverse strand, counting down.
ATTTAATATAATATTAATATAATTATTATAATTTCTACGCCAACCTTCCTAGATCTGAATTCAGCAACATAACACATTTATCACATGTGGGACACTCACCAAAAACGTTTTTCTTAAAAAAATAATTAAAACTTCCAAAAATCAATTATTTCTAAACTTCAAAACTTCAATAATTCATAATAAATAGCTCTTTTATCAGAAAATTCGAATCTCGCATTTTTTATAGAAAATTAAATTCTCTACAACTTTGCGGAAGAAATTTTTCCAAATTCCAAATGCAGAATTGGCCAAAATCCATATACTGAGACGATTTTATAAAGTATAATCATCAAGTTTCAGTCAAGAAATGGGGTCCACCGACACACAAAACATGTGTTAATCATTTAATGCAACAAAAATACTCTTTCTCCTCATATACTCATGTATCTCACATTCATTGTAAAAATATCACCATTATTATATTATAATAATATAATAAAATATTATTTTATCAGAAAAGTTAAAATATCAATTTTCAACAATTGTCACTTTAAAAATTTCTCTATATATATCCACATAAAATGAATATTTTCCTTATCATATAAATCAATAATTAATTATTCATAAATAATATTACGAGAATCACAATCATGACAACCGAGGCGGTTCAGGAAGAGGGGCTTTCGATAAAGAATTTCTCCTTCTTGGCGCCAAGATTAGGTGACCAAACCTCTCCTTGACGAACTTTCTAGACATTGCCAATAATGCTATCTAATAATATTATCCAAATAATATAAATTATTAATCCGATAATGGGAAATCTCATGTAAGTGACAATTATTGAAACAACAATAATATAAAATATCAACGTAGCAATTATTGAATCAATAAAATAAAATATTGAACAGTAATTACTGTAACAATTATTGAGTAGTGCCTTCTTACGTAAGGGTTAATAATTAGAAAATCTTTATGCAATCTGAGTACAGGTACTCTTTGTGCAACAATGGCGTATTCGTGTGTTTTAACCACCGGTATTCAGCGGATAATTGATGAACAACTACGCCAGTTATTTGTAAACAACTTATACTTGTTGTTTTCATCATCCAATCGCTTTTAGTTATGGGGTCCACAAAAATTTGCGTAAATAAATGCGAATATTCCCGAAGCGGAAGAATATTCCACGACCAAATGAATATTCCCCGACAACAATGAGTATTTTATAACCACTTGCTTATTTAAAAAAAAATCATATATCACCCTTAACTTTAAACTTTTATCAATTTAACCATTTACTGAATAGTAATTATAAGAAAAAATTGAATACTTTTATTTCATAAAATTCGGGGTCTTATATTTATGTAAGTGCAAAACGTAGAAAGTCTTGAACGTAAACTTAGTTATAATTGAACGTTTTGGAAATCGTTGTAGCTAAGGTATGTGCATCTTGAGTTGGTTAGAATGTGGATATAAAGTCCATGGAGTATTCCATGTGATTTGGCTTAGAGAACATTAGTAATGAAGTTATGGCGTATTGTACGGAAATAGACGTTAAACGTCGAAAACGTATAAAGTCCAGATTAAAGGTCAAAAGTTGCCGTGTGACTTGAAAACGTTGGTTTCCAATGTCAACACGTGAGATAAGGTAATTAAGAGTCGTTGGCGAAAGAATCTTAGCATTTCGACTTATAACGAAGAAAAGCAGTATTGAGCAGACGAAAAGGTTAAACGAGCGCTCAAAATGAAATTAAAGGTGAATTTGAGTTAACGAATTCGAAATATAAAATTCTTATATGAACACGTAAAGGATGTAATTCGACTTATAGGAATTGAATGGGTCAATTCGGATGTAAAACAAACAAATTAGGAAGCCGGAGTTTACGTTAAGAAACCAAACTATTTTTTAGCCAATTGGTGCTTGATTTAAACACCGCCATAAACCTCTGTGTTATTATCATGTCATACGGCGGCCCGATTATGGCAGGAGAAAATAAAAAGATGCGGAGACTCATGACCTTGTGCGAGAGTTTATCTATATGGACTCATGCATACATGGCCAAGTCCCAGCAAAACCTCTCTGAGAGTGGCGGCATGGCTACTAGAATGCACAGGATGTCGCATGCATGACACCAAAGATGAAAAAGGTAAACCAAGTTAGTGTTTGTTCCATTTTGAATGAAGACTTAATGTAAGATATTGAAAGTAGTTAATGTACATTATAAGACTTACCTTAACTCACTTGTAAAGTGTTAATGTAAGAAGATCTAGTAAGGTTTAATAGTAATTAAACTAAGAACGCAAAGACGTAATGAGTGAACCGTGAATGACGTTCAACCTTGGTAAATAACCATTAATGATCGAATGTCGGCTAAGGACGTAAGAACGTTAATGAAACGTAATGAAGTATAGAAAGTCGAATCGACTTTAATAACGAAGTTAAAACAAGTACGATATAGAAGAGAAAGAAGTTGGTTAGAACCGTAAAGATAGTTTATGTGATAACTAATTACAGTGTGCTATGTGAATGTATCATGTAGATCCTGTAAAGACCGAGAATAGTTGAATTATAAGTTCGAAGACGCTTAAAGGCAAGTCTTTCTTAACTCTTGTCTGACCTTCATGTTAGCCAAGTTTGTTACGTGATGCATGTTATACAATGCATGAATGGTAAAAAGGAAAGAGTTGATGCCTGTTTTATTCTGGCTAGACAAGTATTGGAAAGTTGATTGATTTGTTTACAACTTTGTTGATATAGAACTGTTAACGCTATCCTATGCCAAGTATTTGGTATGGATGAGAAGGTAAGTTTGTCTATGAACAAACAAAAGTATTTTCTTCGATTATTCGATGGGCACGTGAGGTTGCCAAATGTTAAACGTAAATACGTTTAACGTAAAGAGTGTCGATCAACATAGAGTACAATAAGTGATCACCTAGAAGTGCTCGTAAGTAAAGGCGAATTGGATGGCCTTAGTCTTGGGATATCCTTTTCAAGTATAAAAATGAAAAGAGTATGTTCATGGTCTATTGACCGGTTCATCATTCCTAAGCTAGTATATATGCTCTGGAATCGTTGTAGTAGAAGTATTAGTCAAATGATTCAGAATGCTTCATAGATAATTATTCTGATATTGATATAAAACATGTACTTATTGATGTGATATTCATATGTTTCGTTGTTAAGACTTGCTGAGCTAGTTATGCTTATTCTTGCTTGAACCATATGTTTGCAACTAAAGCCGAACGAACTGAGAGTTCTATGAGAGATAAAGGCAAAGATAAGATGGACAATTAATCGTCCTGTAATAGACTAATATATTTGTATGTAATATACTTATGAAGAACAACGAATGTATTCAGTTATGAACCCGGGAAAGGATTTATTACTAATGTAATACAAAGATAGAAATTGCACTCATTTTATTGTTATCTCAATGGAATGATTGTATGGATTGTAGTATCGTGGAGCACCATTTGTCGGGTTGGAAGATACCCGAATTTGGGGGCGTCACATGACTAGCAGTTCGATGACACATGCTACTCGAACTGGGTTGTTGTTGAATCCGTATAGAGGGGGCTCCTGCCCAATCTCCATCTTCCTTCCCTCCAAATTCATCCTTTGGTACGCATGGGCATACAATTCATCGACCAATGAACCTTTATTAATCATGATCCTCTTCATGTCCACCGAACTAACTTGTGTTATAAAGATTATCAGTGCTCCATCATGCGGTTCAATAGGTTCCGACAGGTAATCTTCATCAGAAAAAAGAGATGACCGTGTCAAGGTACTGATGGTCCCTCCTAGCAGGTTGTTCGAACACTATAAGTATAAAATCCAACACCCCGTGCTTTTTCTTCCCGATCACCTTCCCAACCGAACCACCTGTTATCACTTCCACCACTCGTCGAACTGTTTGCACTTGTTTCGGTTGTGGCCGAGGGTTCTGCTCCTGACTGATACTATTTTGTCCCATTCCTAAACCCTCTCAATCCGCGATGTACTAAACTAATTCCCCATTCCGAACATTCTTCTCAATTAGGTCCTTCAGTCTTCTATAGAGTGTTCGGATGTCTGATGATAATTACAGTATCTGTTATGATTTTCTCTCTCCGAACAAGTGTTGTTAAGGCAAGACTCAAAATAGGGCTTATCCTTCATTTCCTCCAATATTGCAGCTCAGTCCGTGTTGAGAGGAGTATAGACTTTGTTAATGTGACGCCCCCAAAATAGGTCCATTCCATCCAACCCATTCTGAGTCGCCAAATACATGGTACAGAAATAACTACAACTTTATTATTACAACATATAAACTGTGAGTTTAAATACAGATATTGCCATCTAGACAATATCCACATGCAAATAAATCCCCACATTAATTATTGATACATTATTTTACAAAATGGTGAGGACTACTAAACAACTCTCTCTAGAACCTTCATTCCATACCCCGAGAGCTAGTACTCGCTACATTCTCGCCTCCACGAGAAGAAAAATGGAACAACAAGGAAAAGGGTGAGCTCAACTAGCCCATAAAAGAATATTATGACTAAGATAATATACAACAAATTATCGTTAGTCTTCAACGAGGGAAAAATCTAATAGAATCTGATAGACAACGGTTTTAAATCAACAACTGCAGTGAAACAACAATTCATTAGAAGAGTTAAGTAGAGAATGCAAACTACTATCTTCTATATAAAATTTAAAAGTTCATCGTCGATATTTTATCCTGTAACATCAATCAATATATATCTGAATCAAATATTCATCTTTGCACTACAGGCCAAAGATATTCATCGATCGGTCATGTTCATCTCAACACTGCTCATCTTTTTTTCTACGGGCCAAAGATATTCATCAAGAAATCATTCATCTTTGCACTACAGGCCAAAGATATTCGATAATATCATCATTTAGGATGAGAATGATGAAAATATTTCAAAGAAAAGCGAATCCAAAGGAAACAAAAGAACAAGTATTATGGATTCGTAATTTAAACAATCCGAGTTCAAAAATACTTCATAAATAATCATCATCAAAGTAAAATTCAAGAATGATCAAAACATGGATACAATCAAAGCTAGTATCCGAATAGATATTTTGAGACGAAAAGAAGAAATTTCATTTTTTAATTGAATAGTGCAAGTATTCGTGAATAATTGTAATTATCGTGAATAATCTTCAGTATCGTGAATAGTAACTCGACACCAAAAGATAGAAATTTTACAAAAAAACATCTTCACGCTTAAATGAATAGTACTAAATGAATAAGTAACTCGTGAATAGTAACTCATGAATAGTAACTCGTGAATAGTAACTCATGAATAGTAACCCCAAAGCATGAAAAAGTTCCAAATTTGATAAAAAGTTCCAACCAATATTTACGCGTAATGATATTGAAGAAATAATATCATTTGAGAAGAAAATAACATCCACTTACCTCGAAAGATGAGTCTTTTAGTTGAAACAGGATATAAATTATGACTTGAACTTGCACAGTATAGCAATACTCAAAGTATACTCAAAATACTCACAAGAATACACTCGATAATATAGAGAAAAACTTGAGTTTAGTGTGATTTTCAATTCTAACCTAAGCACCTATTTATAGAAATTGCTTAGAAACAACAAAGCGAAAATTGAATATAATAATATTATATATAAACAAAATTCATACGCCCACATCTTGAATCTGATTCAGCCACCATGCACATATTAAATATGCCTACAACATATAAAAAACGTTTTTCTTAAAAAACATAATTAAAACTTCAAAAATAAATTATTTGAGACTTGAACTTAAATAATTCATAATAAATAGCCCTTTTATCAAAAAATTCGAATCTACTTAACTTTTTATAGGAAATTCCATTATCTACAACTTTGCAGAAGGAAGTTTTTCCAAATTCCAAACAGAAATTAACCAAAATCCACAAACGGGCGATTTTACAGGCTATAATCAAATTTCAGTCAAAAAATGGGGTCCACGAACACACAAAACATGTGTTAATCATTTAATGTCACAAAAATACTCTTCCTCCTCATATACTCATATATCCCACATTCAATATAAAAATATCACCGTTAATATATTATTAAAATAATATATTTAAATGAATTATTTTATCAGAAAAAGATAAAATATTAATTTTCAACAATTGTCACATTAAAAATTTTCTCCATCTATATCCACATAAAATCAATATTTTCCTCATCATATAAATCAATAATTAATTATTCATAAATAATATTACAGAATCACAAGATCTTGTGACGGTAGTTCGAGTGAAAGAGGGGCTTTCGATAAAATTTCTCCTTCTTGGCGTGCGATTAGGTGACCAAACCTCTCCTTGCAGAGCGAACTTTCTAGACATTGCCAATAATGTTATCTAATAATATTATTCGGATAATATGAATTATTGCTTCGATAATGGAAAATCTTGTGTAATGACAATTTATTGAAACAACGGTAATATAAAATATCTATAACGACCCCAAAATAGGTTCATTCCATCCAACCCATTCTAAGTCGCCAAATATATGGTACGAAAAACAACTACAACTTTATTACAACAATTGTCGTGTAAAATACAACAACACATATCTTTGTGAGTTTGGATACAAATATATACCAAGCAGTAGTACGTCGCGATGACACCTTACATAAAGGTATAGTCAAAAAGCTGTTTTAGAAATTAGAATCTTTGGGAAGTGCTCAAGGAAACCTTCGTTACATGGGAGGCCATGCTTTTAGGTTATGGTAGATATCATATGGCCGCGAATTATCCTTGGTTGACCCAATAGACCCCAAAGAAAAAAACAAGAAGATTACTATCGTATTCTTCCCAATGGTGAGTCTTCTCTTGACATATCATTATCTCCACTGTCTCTAATTGGGTATTATACTCCAAACAAACACCAAGATTATATAAGTAGTGCTTGTAAATATACTCAGCAAGTGGATGAGCACAACCATGTCTTATGATAACACGAGTTTGTATGTCATTAGACATCTTGTATGATAGTGGCAAAACACCCTTCCAAAGTTAAATTCACCTCACCCTCAACATCTATAGACCACCACTCTATTCCCTCGCTATCCCCGCTCGACCCCGGCTACACTTTTATTACACGAAAGGAATTGTGAAACAAAAGGGTGAAACAACTAGCTCGATAAAAGAATATTATGACTAAAGATAAATAAATTATCAATAGTCTTCATCAAGAATAAATCGAGATTTAGAACATATATGGTAGATGATAAAACTTTTCAACCATAGTTGCGGTGAACGAAGCGATCCATTAAAAGAGTCAAATAGACTATAAAGTCTATTGTCTTCTCACGTTAAAAGTCCACCAACAATATTTTATCCTCAGTAACATCAATCAACAGCCCTTTCCACAATCATATGAATAACTCATAATCATAATTGTGATTCTAAATTCCTCTTCTCATCCGGGATGAAGATAAATTTTCATCACTTGTCTTTACAGAAAACATCAAATATCATGGTTATACCAAATCACGCCTCTGCTCATAATCATACTAATAATTTCATCTTTGCACCACGGCGAAGATATTCATCAACAGCTCATCTTTACACTACATGCTAAAGATATTCAACAACAATCGTCATCTTTGCATTACGAGCCAAAGATATTCATCAATAATTCATCTTTGCACTACTGAAAGCAAAGATATTCAACAACAGTCATCTTTGCATTACGAGCAAAAGATATTCATCAATAATTCATCTTTGCACTACAAAGCAAAGATATTCAACAACAGTCATCTTTGCATTCTGAGCAAAAGATATTCATCAATAATTCATCTTTTGCACTCACAAAGCTAAAGATATTCAACAACGGGTCATCTTTCCATTACAAGCCAAAGATATTCATCAATAATTCATCTTTTACACTTCTGGTAAAGATATTCAATAACAGTCATCTTTGCATTCTGAGCGAAGATATTCATCAATAATTCATCTTTTTGCACTACAAAGCAAAGATATTCAACAACAGTCGTCATCTTTACATTCTGAGCAAAAGATATTCATCAATAATTCATCTTTGCACTACAAAGCTAAGATATTCATCAACAAGTCATCTTTGCTACTATGAGCGAAAGATATTCATATATCAAAGAAATACATAATCATCTCGGAAGTTATATAACAATAATTATAACCATGTTGATCAATTCACCTTTGCACTTAAGTTAAAAATATTCAATTGTAAATTCAATGGTCATGATCATACCAGGTCAACAATTCAACTTTTGCCTTCTTGGCCAAAGAGAACCTATGATCACGATCATACCAATAATCTACCCATCTTTACACTCAAGTCGAAGAGAATATCATCATTAGGGTTATAAGAATATTATATAAAAACAATATAATCAAAACATGGTTTTAATTTCAAGAGTAAGATTCATAAATCAACGATAATTTGGTGGGAGAAGAAACCAATTTGTTGTGAATAGTACCCGTGTTAAATACGTAGTCCGTGTATACGTGCATAAGTAACCTCGACACGAAAAGATAAAGTTTAATAATAAAATTCATATCCATATTTATAACACCTTAATCCAAATGTTATAAATCACTTAGAAATCTCATAATCTAATATTATTAATATTATAATAATATTTTAATCATTTCTCAAACTTATAAACAATTTAATTAAATTGTTTACACTTTACTAATTAATGCATTTAATCATCATAAAAATGCCAAACTCATAAAATTTCATCACCAATAACTAAAACCCTCATCAAAAATCTGCATATACCTCATATATGATTCTCAAACCATAAAATCATATTTTCTAATTTTCTTACTTCACATAACATATTTAATTCATTTGCTCATAACTAGAACATTTTCATGAAAAATACCAAATCAATTCTAAAAATATTTCTTTTACGGGATTTAGCATAAAATAGTCCCATATTGAACATATATTTTCTCGAAATTTTAAAAATTCATTTACTATTTTTCATATATGGCCAAAACCAATAGAATATTTAAACATTTATCATAAATTATACTTTTATCCAAAATTCCAAAATTCACAGAGTACACTGATATTATATAAATGTACTCTCAATAAAAATTTCATCAATTTTGGAGTTAACCGCAAGGAGTTATAAATAGTTACTTTTAAAATAGTCTTTTCTCATAAAATCCATAACTCCTAATCTATACATCCAAAAATACCACAAAATAATCCTAGTGGTGTAAAATTCAAGAATGATCAAAACATGGATACAATCAAAGCTAGTATCCAGAATTGATATTTAAGACGAAAAGAAAAATTTTCATTTTTCGGTGAATTATCTTAGTGTTAAATGAATAGTCGATATCGTGAATAGTCTTGAGTATCGTGAATAAGTAACTCAGACACCAAAAGATAGAAATTCCACAAAAAACATCTTCACACTTCATGAATAGTACTTTCGTGAATAGTAACTCGTGAATAGTAACTTCATGAATAGTAACTTTCGTGAATAGTAACTCGTGAATAGTAACCCATGAATAAGTAACCCCAGCATGAAAAAGTTCCAAATTTGATAAAAGTTCCAACCAATATTTCAACATAATGATATTGAAGAAATAATATCATTACGAAAAAATAATATCCTTACTATCCCTTACTATCCCTTACTATCCCTTACCTCAAAAAGCAACGCTTCCGACGGGATATCGGATATGATGTGAAGGAAACTTGCAGCGATGATGAATATCAACTCACCAAGTATCTAAATACTCACAAATTACACTCAATAATCTAGAGAGAGAAGAGAAAAACTTTGTTTCTGTGTGATTTTCAATTCTAACTTAACCCTCTATTTATAGGAAAATGTTAGCACGCCGAAGCAGACTTAACCTGCAACCTGATGGCTTTACCTGCTACTATTCCCACCCACCACATTTGAAAATTCAATTGAGCACATTTCTCACCAACCAAAAGTGGGGCCACTGATTCTAGAATTTTCCACCAAAATCATTTATAACCTAATTTCTGAATCAGTCACCTCTTAAAATTCATAACAAATTATACGCTCATTTTTAACGGTTCAAAATTTGTGAACATATACTCAACTTATATATGTATAACATATCCAAAAATCCCAACGATCCAACGGTCAGATTAAAAATTATAACTCACATAATAAAGCTGTAAGAACACTGATTTGATCTTTTAATACCTCCAATCCGACAAAATACTGATAAAATACCTCAACATTAATTCCTTCATTTATAACCACATAAATAAATCCATCATTTATATCCACATCAAATAAATATTTCATTGTCATATAAATCAATAATTTATTATTCATAAATAATATTATAGAATCACAATAATGATGACCAGTGCGGTTCCCAGAAAGGGGCTTTCCAATAAAAATTTCTCCTTCTTGGCGCGCTTGATTAGGTGACCAAACCTCCTCGATGTAACTTTCTAGGCATTGCCCATAATGTTATCTAATAATATTATTCAAATAATATGAATTATTGATCCGATAATGGAGATCTTGTAAAGGATGACAATTATTGAACAACAATAATATAAAATATCAACGCATCAATTATTGAATCAATAAAATAAAATATTGAATAGTAATTCTTTAACAATTATTGAGTAGTGCCTTCTTATGTAAGAATCAATAATTCAAAATCTTGTGTAATACCGTGTGTCTTTCTTGTGCAACAACGCGTATTACTTTATTTTTTTCTGACCGGGTATTCAACAATGTTAGCAATAGAACGATTACGTCGTTATTTATAAAAACTTAATTTTGTCGTTTTCTTCATCCGACGCTTATTACATTATGGGGCCCACAAATAGGCTGCGGCCGTCGCATTTAATATTCCCAAACGGAAAGAATATTCCACGACCAAATGAATATTCCCAACAATAATGAATACTTTATACCCCACTGCGTATTTTGAAAAAAAATTCATATATCACCCTTAACTTTAACTTTTATCAATTTAATCATTTCTTGAATAGAAAAATTGAATACTTTTATTTCATAAAATTCGGGTCTTACAATATCAATACAAAATTATTGAATCAATAAAATAAAATCTTTGAGCGATAATTCTTTAATAATTATTGAGTAGTGCCTTCTTACGTAAGAATCAATAATTGGTGCAATACCGCAGCATCTTCTTGTTCAACAACGCGTATTAGTGTGTTTTAACCACCAATTATTCCAACGATAGATAATTAGAACAACTACGTCGTAATTTAAACAACTTATACTTGTCATTTTCTTCATCCAATCGCTTTCAGTTATGGGGCCCACAAAAGATCGCATACCATCGTCACGAATATTCCCAAACGCGATCTGAATATTCCACGACCAAACGAATATTCCCCGAAACAATAATGAATATTTTATAACCACTTGCTTATTCGAAATATTTGCGTATTTTACCCATAACTATCCACATTAATCAAATCAACCCTTACTATTTCAAAATAATAAATAGAGGAAAATAAATTTCATTTATTAATAATTTGAGTCTTACAACCTCCCTCCTTATGAAATTTCGTCCTCGAAATTGACGTACGTACACAGTGTTTGAAAAAGATGAGAATACCTCGCTTTCATTTCCGTTTCCAACTCCCGTGTCCTTTCCTCAATAGCATGGTTTCTCCACAAACTTTAACTTGTGGTATAACCTCTGTCAAAAGGACATGTTCTTTCTATCCAAGATCTTGGCAGTACCTCCTCGTCGTTAAGTCTTGGCTATCTCGTTCGATTCTAACTCAATGACGTGGTTCGGGTTAGTCCACATATTTACGTAACATCGATACATGAACACGCGTCATACTTGGCGGTAAAAGCGAGTCTATATAGGCCACGGTTCTATTCGATCGAGAATTTCAAATGGATTATTAAATCGAAGGTTTGAGCTTTCCTCACCTCACCGATTCTCGCTTTTGAAATAACAACTTCTTGCACCTCATTCTTCAAATTCATCACTCCGGTGTGTAGCTTGAATAAACTTTAACTTTATCGATTAAAATCGATTATACTCAGTATATCATCACGTGGGTACCTAGAGTTTTCATCTCCATCTCTATTATTTGTAAATTATCTGAAATTAGTCTTTGACAATATCGTACTCGTATTTATATATCTGATCTTCTACTCAACACGTCGTCTATCACGTTAAACTTTTCCAGATGGGCATGGTCGAAACATGTCTTTGAAATGAGTCTCTCTTGAGTTCTTGAAGCTCTTCCCACATTCCTTGCTCCATTCAAATTTTGTATCTCTCTGAGTCAATTGCGTTAATGGAATAGCGATTCGAGAATATCCTTCAACAAATCTCCGATATAATAACTAACTAAGCCTGAAAAGCTACGTATTTCGATTACTACTTAGGTTGTTCTCAATCGTGACTCATATCCCACCTTGGATAGCACGTTACAATGACACCTATCGTTTTACTATCGCATTTAATATGGTGTCCCCTACGAGATCCGGCTTCGCATTCCACAAAGGAAGTCACCGGATAAAGGCTCGGTACCAAATTGTATAGTTGAATTTTAACTCACGAAGTTCAATAGGAGCCATTCGATATGAGATTTTAGAAATGAGTTTTGTCTGGGGTTCAAAGTCGATACAAAATTTAATATCGATCTTTGGGAGTAAGCCAAGAAATTCTTCAGAAATACATCGGGAAAAATCAATAACAACAGAATATTATTCAAATCGGCGTGTCTTTATTCAAATCCATAACATGGACTAAGAAAACTTGACATCCATAATAAACGAATGACTTCATGGCTTGATATGAAAATGTTTGATTACCATGGTTTGATTGCTTGAATTGAATAACGGGTTGCTTAGGAATATGAAAACTAACAACCTTACGAAAGTAATCAATTTAAAGCGAGATGAGTAGTTAACCTTAAAATCACATCAAAAGCAAATATCTCTATAGAAATAAGGTTAACGGTAATGTGATAGTGCCAACCTGAATCAAGCAAGATTTCTAAACAACGGATGTAATGAAAGTTTCTTCTAGCAGTCTCCATAATAAAGGTCAAAGTCTAATTTCTCCGTAGTCAAGTTCAAGCGTTGAGCGCAAGCAAGAGAGATAAAAGAATGGGTAGAACCGGTATCTAGTAAGGTATAAACTTCGCAAGAATTTATAATTAACTAACCTGTGCTAACCGTTCGGGTTCCTCGCATTTTGAATGGCCACGACAAACGCTTCTTCCGTGAATCGTTGACTTTGACTTTTCATGATCACTTTCTGGTGCCAACGTCCCAACCGGACTTGATTTCGCTATAGGACAAAATTGAGCTATGTGACCATCTTTTCCACAACTAAAACATACCTTGGAAGGCTTTGAACAGTTTGACCTTATATGTCCTCCTCTCGCATCTCAGTAGCATCTAACCGGCGATCGTTCTCTTCCCCTAGAATTTATTCTTTGGTCTTGATCTTCTGCTGTAACGCCTTCCGTCATCGTTAAATCTTCTCTTTTTAGATTGGACATCTCTTTCCATAATATCAACGCGTCGTGCGGCTTTTACCCATGCATCACTCATTCTCACTCCACGGTTCGGGAAGGACGGTCGGCCTCCTTTAGAACCCTGTTGTTGAAGTTCTTCATCTGATTATCAGACCTCTTGTTATTATTGTCTCGATCCTTCGACTTCTCCACTGTATTCGGCTTCAGACTGCTCATTACTTCCTCAACTGTTATTTACTCTTTGGCTCTGTCAAAGGCTTCGGCCAAGTCCTTCGGATGATTGAACACTAAGGAGAGTATATTCCATTAAGACTTTTAAATACTTTAAAAGTTTGGTTGTATTCAATTAAGACATTTAAAGAGTTTATAAAAGTTTACTCATATTCAATTACAAATTTTATAATGTCTTTAAAAGTTAACCGGTATTGAATTGAGACTTTTACAAAGTTTATAAAAGTATTTTAGTATTCAAAAAGTCATAGATTTTTTAGGTTTCTATCAAATGGTAGAGTTTGACAGATTTTAGAAGAAGAGATACTTATATCAAAAGTCTGATCTCATCTCTAAAGACTTTCAAAGACTTCTAAATATTTGAGAAAGAGAGTAGGTGAACAAAGGAGAAAGAGAAAGAGAAAGAGATAGAGATAGAGGAGATCAAACAAAGAAGATAAAAGAAAACAATATATATATATATATATATATAAGACCCCAACTTATTATTAATGAAATTTAATTTTCTCTATTTATTATTTTGAAATAGTAAGGGTTGATTTGATTAATGTGGATAGTTATGGGTAAAATACTTAAATATTTCAAAATAAATAAGTGGTTATAAAATATTCATTGTTGTCGGGAATATTAGTTTTGGTCGTGGAATATTCTTCTTTGTCGGGGAATATTAAATGCGACCAAGTATGATCTTTTGTGGGCCCCATAACGAAAAGCGATTGGATGAAGAAAACGACAAATATAAGTTGTTTAAAAATAACGGCGTAGTTATTACCAAGTATCTTTAAAAATACTCGGCGGTTAAAACACGACGAAGAGACACCAGTATTGCACCAATTATTGATTCTTACGTGAAGGCACTACTCAATAATGGTTACAATAATTCTTGTTTAGTATTTTATTGATTTAATAATTCTTTGCGTTGATATTTTATATTCTTTGTTGTTTGAATAATTGTCATTACACGATTTTTTCATTATCGAAGCAATTCATAATATCGAATAATATTATTAGATTACATTATTAGCGATGTCTAAATGTAACGACCCCAAAATATGTTCATTCCATCCAACCCATTCTCGAGTCATGAAATATATGGTACGAAAAAAAACTACAACTTTATTACAACAATTGTCAGCAAAATACAACAACACATATCTTTGTGAGTTTGGATACAAATATATACCAAGCAGTAGACGTCACAATGACACCTTACATAAAGGTATAGTCAAAAAGCTGTTTTAGAAATTAGAATCTTTGGGAAGTGCTCAAGAAACCTTCGTACATGGGAGGCCATGCTTTTAGGTTATGGTAGATATCATATGGCCACGTAATTATCCTTGGTTGACCCAATAGACCCCAAAGAAAAAACAAGAAGATTACTATCGTATTCTTCCCAATGGTGTCTTCTCTTGACATATCATTATCTCCACTTTCTCTCTAATTGGGTATTATACTCCAAACAAACACCAAGATTATATAAGTAGTGCTTGTAAATATACTCAAGAAGTGGATGAGCACAACCATGTCTTATGATAACACGAGTTTGTATGTCATTAGACATCTTGTATGATAGTGGCAAAACACCCTTCCAAAGTTAAATTCACCTCACCCTCAACATCTATAGACCACCACTCTATTCCTCGCTATCCCCGCTTCGACCCAAATACACTTTTATTACACCGAAAGGAATTGTGAAACAAAAAGGGTGAGCCTGACTAGCTCGATAAAGAATATTATGACTAAAGATAAATAAATTATCAATAGTCTTCATCGAATAAATCGAGATTTAGAACATATGGTAGATGATAAAACTTTTCAACCATAGTTGCGGTGAACGAAGCAATCCATTAAAAGAGTCAAATAGACTATAAAGTCTATTGTCTTCTCCCACGTTAAAAGTCCACCAACAATATTTTATCCTCAGTAACATCAATCAGCAGTTCCTTTCCACAATCATATGAATAACTCATAATCATAATTGTGATTCTAAATTCCTCTTCTCATCCGGAATGAAGATAAATTTTCATCACACGTCTTTACCCCGAAACATCAAATATCATGGTTATACCAAATCACAGTTCTGCTCATAATCATACTAATAATTTCATCTTTGCACTACGGCCAAAGATATTCATCAACAGCTTCATCTTTACACTAAATGCTAAAGATATTCAACAACGTGTCATCTTTGCATTACGAGCCAAAGATATTCATCAATAATTCATCTTTTTGCACTACAAAAGCTAAAGATATTCAACAACAGTCATCTTTGCATTACGAAGCAAAAGATATTCATCAATAATTCATCTTTGCACTACAAAGCAAAGATATTCAATAACAGTCATCTTTGCATTCTGAGCAAAAAGATATTCATCAATAATTCATCTTTGCACTCTGAAAGCAAAGATATTCAACAACGGGTCATCTTTGCATTATGAGCCAAAGATATTCATCAATAATTCATCTTTGCACTACTGGGCTAAAGATATTCAACAACAGTCATCTTTGCATTACAAGCCAAAGATATTCATCAATAATTCATCTTTTGCACTACAATTTAAAGATATTCAACAACAGGTCATCTTTGCATTCTGAACAAAAAGATATTCATCAATAATTCATCTTTGCACTACTGAAATTAAGATATTCATCAACAAGTCATCTTTGCACTCTGAGCCAAAGATATTCATATATCAAAGAAATACATAATCATCTCGGAAGTTATATAACAATAATTATAACCATGTTGATCAATTCACCTTTGCACTTAAGTTAAAAATATTCAATTGTAAATTCAATGGTCATGATCATACCCGGTCAACAATTTAACTTTTGCATTCTTCGCGAAAGAGAACCTATGGTCACGATCATACCAATAATCTACCCATCTTTAAACTCAAGTCAAAGAGAAATATCATCATTAGGGTTATAAGAATGTTATATAAAACAATATAATCAAAACATGGTTTTAATTTCAAGAGTAAGATTCATAAATCAATGATAATTTGGTCGGAGAAGAAACCAATTTATCGTGAATAGTACCCGTATTAGATACATACATAGTGCAGTATATCGTGCATAAATAACCTCGACACGAAAAAGATAAAGTTTCATAATAAAATTCATATCCATATTTATAACACCTTAATCCAAATGTTATAAATCACTTAGAAATCTCATAATCTAATATTATTAATATTATAATAATATTTTAATCATTTTTAAACTTATAAACAATTTAATTAAATTGTTTACACTTTACTAATTAATGCATTTAATCATCATAAAATGCCAAACTCATAAGATTTCATCACCAATAACCAAAACCCTCATCAAAAATCAGCATATACCTCGTATATGATTCTCAAGCCATAAAATCATATTTTCCAATTTTCTTACTTCACATAACATATTTAATTCATTTACTCATAACTAGAACATTTTTATGAAAAATACCAAATCGATTCTAAAAATATTTCTTTTAAGGATTTAGCATAAAATAGTCCCATATTGAACATATATTTTTCTCAAAATTTTAAAAATTCATTTACTATTTTTCATATGGCCAAAACCACCGAATATTTAAACATTTATCATAAATTGTACTTTTATCCAAAAATTCCGAAATTCACAGTACAATTGATATTATATAGATGTACTCTCAATAAAAATTTCATCAATTTTGGAGTTAACTGCAAGGAGTTATAAATAGTTACTTTTAAAATAGTCTTTTCTCATAAAATCCATAACTCTAATCTATACATCCAAAAATACATCAAAATAATCATAGTGGTGTAAAATTCAAGAATGATCAAAACATGGATACAATCAAAGCTAGTATCCGAATAGATATTTTGACGAAAAGAAGAAATTTTATTTTTCTTGAATAGTCAGTCAGATATCGTGAATAGTGTCAGATATCGTGAATAGTCTTGCAGATATCGTGAATAAGTAACTCAAACACCAAAAGATAGAAATTCCACAAAAAACATCTTCACGCTTATTAATAGTACTCGTGAATAGTAACTCGTGAATAGTAACTCATGAATAGTAACTCGTGAATAATAACTCATGAATAGTAACCCCGACATGAAAAAAGTTCCAACCAATATTTCAAAGATAATGATATTGAAGAAATAATATCATTTGAGAAGAAAATAACATCCCTTACTATCCCTTACCTCAAAAGAGCGGAAGACTTCCGACGGATATCGGATATGACGCTGAAGGAAACTTGCACTGATGAATATAAACTCACCAAGTATCTAAATACTCACAAATTACACTCAATAATCTAGAGAGAGAAAGAGAGAAAACTTTGTTTCACGTGTGATTTTCAATTCTAACTTAACCTCTATTTATAGGAAAATGTTAAGCACGCAAAGCGGACTTAACTCAGTAACTTTGATGGCTTTACTCGCTACTATTCCCACCCACCACATTTGAAAATTCAATTGAGCACATTTCTCACCAACCAAAAGTGGGGCCCACCAATTCTAGAATTTTCCACCAAAATCATTTATAACCTAATTTCCGAATCAGTCACCTCTTAAAATTCATAACAAATTATACGCTCATTTTTAACGGTTCAAAATTTGTGAACATGTACTCAACTTATATATGTATAACATATCCAAAAATCCCAACGATCCAACGGTCGATTAAAAATTATAACTCACATAATAAAAGGCAGTAAGAACAACGATTTGATCTTTTAATACCTCGATCCGACAAAATCTTGATAAAATACCTCAACATTAATTCCTTCATTTATAACCACATAAATAAATCCATCATTTATATCCACATCAAATAAATATTTCATTGTCATATAAATCAATAATTAATTATTCATAAATAATATTATAGAATCACAATAATGATGACCAGGCGGTTCAGGGAAAGAGGGCTTTCAATAAGAATTTCTCCTTCTTGGCGCCATGAATTAGGTGACCAAACCTCTCCTTGACAGAGAACTTTCTAGGCATTTCCCATAATGTTATCTAATAATATTATTCAAATAATATGAATTATTGATCTGATAATGGAGATACTGTGCAGTGACAATTATTGAACAACAATAATATAAAATATCAACGCATCAATTATTGAATCAATAAAATAAAATATTGAGCGATAATTACTGTAACAATTATTGAGTAGTGCCTTCTTATGTAAGAATCAATAATTCAAAATCTTGTATGTAATGTAATGTCTCTTGTGCAACAACGCGTATTACTTTATTTTACCAACCGGGTATTCCAACATTGTTAGCAGTAACGTTTACGTCGTTATTTATAAAAACTTAATTTTATCGTTTTCTTCATCCGATGATTTATTACATTATAGGGGCCCACAAATAGGCTACCATAATAATACGAATATTCCCAAGCGGAAAGAATATTCCACGACCAAACTAATATTCCAAACAATAATGAATACTTTATACCCCCTTGCGTATTTTGAAAAAAAAATTCATATATCACCCTTAACTTTAACTTTTATCAATTTAACCATTTCTTGAATAGAAAAATTGAATACTTTTATTTCATAAAATTAGGGTCTTACACTAAAAGTTCTGTCTAAGGAGAGGTTTGGTCACCTAATTACTTGGCATGGCCATGAGGAAAAATTCTTATTGGAAAGCCCCCTCTTTCACAGGAGGCTATGCGTTGTCAATATTGTGATTACGTAATATTATTTGTGAATAATTAATTATTGATTCATATGATGAGAAAATATTGATTTTATGTGGATATAGATGGAGAAAATTTTTAATGTGACAATTGTTGAAAATTAAAATTTTATTTTTTTTGATAAAATAATTCATTTAAATATATTATTATATTTTAATAATATAATAATGATGATATTTTTACGATGAATGTGGGATATATGAGTATATGTGGAGGAGGAGTATTTTTGTTACCAAAAATATTTAAAGCATGTTTATGTGTTAAATTGGACCCCATTTTTTTGGTGAAATTTGATTATAAACAATAAAATCGCTTGGTTTATGGATTTCGGTCAATTTCTATTTGGAATTTGGAAAAACTTTCTTCTGCAAAGTTGTAGAGAATTGGATTTCCTATAAAAACTTGCGAGATTCGAATTGTTCTGATAAAAGGGCTATTTATTATGAATTATTGAAATTTCGAAGCTCCGAAATAATTAATTTTTGGAAGTTTTAAATAATTTAAATTAGAAAAACATTTTTGATATGTTTGGTGGGCTTGGTTGGTTGTTGAAATGAACTGATTTCAGTTTATAAGAGTGTGCATAGGAAAAATTTTATATATATTAATATTATATTAAATTTTCTACTTTAGTGTTTCTAAGCGTTTTTACATAAATAGGGTGCTTAGGTTAGAATTGAAAATCACACCGAAACTGAAGTTTTCTCTCTATATTATCGAGCGTATTCTTGTGAGTATTTTGAGTATTGCTATACGGTCTGAAGTTCAAGTCATAAATTTTATATCCTGTGTTTAAATTTAAGTAATCGATCTTTCGAGGTAAGAGATATTATTTTTTTAATGATATTATTTATTCTAATATCATTATCTTGAAAAGTATTGATCTCAAATTTTAATCAAATTTCGAACTTTTAGTGTCGGGGTTTCTTATTCACGATATCGACACTTATCCACGATATCTGGTATTATTCACGAATACATGCCTTATTCATCGAAAAATAAAAATTTTCCTTTTAAATGCTAAAAATATCTATTCGGATACTAGCTTTGATTGTATCCATGTTTTGATCATTCTTGAATTTTACACCACTATGATTATTTTTGAGGTATTGTTGGACATGGATAAAACAAAGTCTGAATCCTTAATCCTTAATCCTTGTCCTTTTGTTTCAATTGGATTCGTTTCTTTAAAAAATATTTTTCATCATCCTCGATCTTAAATGATGATATTATTGAATATCTTTGGCTTTGTAGTGCAAAGATGAATGATTTCGATGAATATCTTTGGCCCGTAGTCTGAAAGATGAACAGTGTTTAGATGAACATGAATCGATGAATATCTTTGGCACGTGAGTGCGAAGATGAATATTTGATTCCGATATATATTGATTGATGTTACGGGGATAAAAGATAGACGATAAACTTTTAAATTCATACATAGAAGATAGTAGTTTGCATTCTCTACTTAACTCTTCTTCTAATGAATTATTATTTTAAATTCATGAATATTGATTTAAAACTTGTTGTCTATTGTATTCTATTAGATTTTTTTCCTGTTGAAGACTAATGATAATTTGTTGTATATTATCTTAGTCATAATATTCTTTACTTGTGAGTTGAGCTCACCCTTTTCCTTTTTTGTTCCATTTTTCTTCTCGGAGGGGAGAATATATCGAGTACTGAGTCGGGGGTATGGAATGAAGGTTCTAGAGAGAGTTGTTTAGTAGTCCTCACCATTTTTATAAAATAATGTATCAATAAATGTGATGAGGATTTATTTGAGTATAGATATTATCAGAAGATAATATTTGTATTCAAACTCACAGCTTTCTTGTTGTAATAATAAAATTATAGTTGTTTACATTGTTTTGACAACTTGTGGGTGATGTATATCTATTTCGGGGAATGGGTCATGTATATATATATATATTTATATATATATATATATATATATATATATATATCTCACTTTCTCTCTCTTTACCTCAGTCCTCTCAAAATAAAAAACCCAAAAAAGATACTACCTCCGTCCCATAATAAGTGATTTTTTAGCTTAAATCACACATACCAATACACAAGCTAAAATGACAAAAATACCCTTAATATATTTTATTTGAAGTTGAAGAGTTAATGAGTGTCATTTAATTGTAGCGATGGTAAGATGCAATAAATACCATTGAATGCATAATGGCATATATGAGAAAATATTGTAAAAATTGTATTGAAATTCTAACACATCACTTATTTTGAGAAAAAATATTAAGCCTAAAAAAATACTTATTGTAGGACGGAGGTAGTAGAGTTATCATAGCAGGTGAAGAGAGAGAGAAAAGAGGAATGGTTAAAAAGAAGAGTAGCGTTAAGGGTTCCAAATAAAACCAATGGTAAAAGTAATAAATTAAGGAGGTATTTTTGTTTTATGTTTATTTTTAAAAGTAATAAATTTGTTAATCTTGTTATTTCTTGAAAATTATAAATTGTTAGTTTAGTAATAATGACTTGATAGGAAAACGACAATAAATAATTTTAAAATCGAAATTGTTATTTTATTTTATTGTTAGTAGAAAATTACTTTTTTTTATGAAATATGATATTTTCTTGTAATAGACCGAGTATGATATAATAATTCAATTTCAACAATGCCTTTTATTTTAAATTAGGTTGTGACATTATCAAAATATTTTAATATTATTTAATATCGTACTCATTTCATCTAGAATATAAGATCATTGTTGACTTTTTAACAATTAATATAAGGTGCAAAATATATTAAAAGTATACAAAATTCTATTAAACTCTTAGTAAAAAGTCTGCACTTATTTCAGTCTTTAAAAATAATTTTAAAAGTTTTAAAAAGTCATTAAAATCTACAAAAGTCTAAAATTTTAAAAAAAAATTAAAATTTTTTATTAAATACACCCTCCTACGTCATCAATACATATATCAATCGAGGACTATATGAACGCGTATTATCTATCTACTACGTTAGTTCCGTGTTTACTTTTTTTAGACTAGTGTAACTACAGCATATATTCCTTAATCCAGAATTTTCTTCTCACTTCCACTTTGCACTTTGATTGATTCCTTTAATAAAAATTATAGTCCATCCATCGGAGATTATCATTGAATTTTTAAATTTAAAATTAACATAACTTTTTTAATTTTAGTCGATATAATAATTTTATAACTAATCTAAAAAGTACTGATTTATTATTTCATAAATTTTAATTAATCATTTCAGTTTAAAGTTTGAAAATATTTTATTTTAATTTTTAAAAATTAATAATAATATTATAATTTGGTACGAATGGAGTATTTGAGCAGTGGGGTTATTCTCTTTCGTATCAAACCATCATGCTTTTCATTTCCCTTTATTCTATTCTCTTCCTCGAGAAAAGAATCAACAACATAAAAAAGCAATGTGAAAAATTAGGGATTTTAGACATTTTCAGATCAAAAGTTTCTTTTGGCAGGCCCTGTTTTGCTGTCAACTTCAATGCTGGTTTTAATCTATCCCCAAGAGTCGGTTGGTTCCGATACCTGTAACCACCTTTGTAATTCAAGAAATCTAAGCATATATAAATACCAAACAGATCTCCACTGCATTGCTATATTACATTCTTCGAGCCTACATTAATCTTCCTACTCCCCACACCATGCCAAATCCAGATAAACAAGAGAACCAACCTCCTCCAGGTTTCTCTCTCACTCACAAAGACACGCGCACACACACACAAGCAACATACATACATAAATATGTGTTTGCATACAGCAGTTATTCAAGAAATATATCAACTCACTTAATTTTTTATTGAAAGGGTACCCAAGTGAAAACCCACCAACTGGGAACAAGTGCTGCACCAAAACAAAGAAGAAAGGAGATAGGGGCTTCATTGAGGGATGGTATGTCTTCTTCTACCAACATTCATTATCAGAAAGTTTCCTTACCACGTAAAACATGTAATATATATTCGAATCCAGTTTTCTATAAGTTCGTCCCATTTTTAACCTCTACATAGCTCTTTCACTTTCTTTTTCTCGTGCAGCCTTTTTGCTCTGTGTTGCTGTTGGCTCTGTGAAGCTTGCTTCTGAGAGATGACTAGGAATGGCACCATCTGTGTATCTACGGACTAGTGCTAACTTTAAGTTTGTGTAATTATATATTATTATGACAATATACAGATTGTTGTGAGGTTCATATTATGTATCTACTAAATGATAATAAAGACTGCTTTTCTTTCCAAAAGGGTTATTGCTTTCCCCCAACCCTCTCTTCACTTCTAGATTTCAAGCAAGAGTATACCAACAAAACTTTGGCCAAATAGAAAACCGTGTTCACAGCCACAAGTGCTTCAGCTTTCAAGAGAAAATAGCAACAGTTTTCTTTTTCATTAATAGTAAATTTTCATCCACTAATTATAAAGCACTTGCATTAAAGTGCAAAATCGTACAGAAATCATTATTTTGTCAATATTTTATCGCAAACGTTGTGCACCCCAAAACTAAATAGTTGTAGTTACTAGTTCAGAGCATGAATTAATGCAGGCAATACATATGCAAAAACTAACCCAAGGTGATGTTGATCAAATTGAATTTCCCAAGGGGAACAGCTTCTCCAGCATGTTATTAGAAAGGACACGATTGGGATCAAATTCCCTTCGTGCTTTATTATAGGCATCCACTGGAAATCGCTTCCTCAGTCTTCCTTGCAGAGCTGCAAGCTCATCTTTATCCTTTGGAACCTGCAAATGGATTGGATAAGCAAGATGCATGAATTTAAGTGAACAAAAAATATGAACCATATATAGAAACTACAGCATCTCAGCTAGTCAGTTGCTATCTCAAATCAGCTTTAAAATCTACATTAACAACCTGAATTAAAATTTAGAGGAAGAGAGTTCATACACTAATCCGAGTCATTTTGCTACTGATCATTGTGATCGGAATGTAAATCATTCAGGTGGTTCTTAAAGAAGGGGATAGATACAGTGAACATCTTTCACTAAATAAGGAGAAATGTTTAAAGCTGAACCATACAATACATGAATATACACATATGCACACGCACGCGCACACACATATATACATATATATTACTGATGTAGTGACAGGGTTGAGTCAAAGTTAATCTTAGGGCCTTTTATGTTGTCTGTGAATATCTCACGCCTATTGATGAACTATCTGATACTGCACTTTTCAAGGAAAAAAGTTCTGAAAGATTTTGATACCTGATAAGAATGAAAAAGGAACATAGGTATACCATTCACATAAATTACGTTTTGTTTTTTTTTAATAAAAAAAATCAAAATATAAATGCATCCAGAGGGTGGTTATTGCAGAACTTCCAAACATGTTCTCTATATAATATGCTTTTCTCAACAATTCTCTACAGAAAAGCACCAATTTAAAGAAACAGGAATTCATGAAACAGCATATCTGGAATATATTAGTACCTCAATCTTTGCCCAATGTTCATACGCAGAATACTGATCCCATAACTGGGTTTGCGTCAAACGCCTGTAGTGAAAAAATTCCTC
This sequence comes from Panax quinquefolius, assembly GCA_020205615.1. Lineage (NCBI taxonomy): Eukaryota > Viridiplantae > Streptophyta > Magnoliopsida > Apiales > Araliaceae > Panax > Panax quinquefolius. The sequence goes on along the minus strand of JAINUW010000722.1, from coordinate 146,413 downwards.
TGTTATCTCTTTTCTCTGACGTGCATTCATTGTAGGAAGATACATAATTATGCCGACCTGTAAGAATTGAGAGCATGACAAAGTACAAACATATTAACAAAAATATTGTGTTTGTGACATGAAGCTAAAGTTATATACAAATTTCATAGACCTAGTAAGAAGCTATATATGTACACAAGAACTCTAATCCTAACCCCCTCCAAAAAAAAAAACTGAACAGATAAGATGCATATCACCTCTGAATTAAAGTTAATTTATTGTTAGAATTATACAAATATGTATGTCATATTGTCATCCCTGCTACTAAGAAGATATTAATTTTAGTTTTTGGCCCATCAGAATATGCAAGTATCATAGTTTTGACAGGCTTGTGCTCATATTGGAAGCTCACTGCCTCCTGAGCACTCAAGTAATTGTCTCAACTCCTGAGTTAAGTAAATTCCCCCTAACAAAGGCATAGCATATCTATAAATTAATTAAATAATATATCCCGACTTTGTCAACTACTTTATTAGAGACTGAAAGTTACCCATGAGAATATATCATCCTCTGCCAAGCTTGACGCAGGACTCATGGGGCTCTTACTAGAAGCCGTCCATCTCTGCTCTATTGGTGCAGGTGCAGGTATATGTTCCTTCTCTATGAGCTGCATCACTTTTTCTATATATTCAATATCTTTCATGTTAGGCTTTGCTAAGGTTCCAGCAGGAAAACAGATCTCTGAGACCCACTGCTGGCCACCACAATCAAAGCCCAGAATTTCATCACTCCAGCCTAATCGATATCCCTCTGACCGCCTCCAAAACTCGGCCTCAGCTTGATTAACCTTTATGACATGGTCTTTGTTGAGAGGATTAAGCGCAAGTAGCTTATCTCTCAACTCCGTAAATGAAAGCTCGTTTATGTCTGGTTCATCGTCATTTGACGATTTAGAAACCACTTCTTCACCTCTGTAAATAAATTATGATTCGTTAAAATACAATCATATTTCAAACCTATCATTTTACTCAAGAAATTAATGAAGTGGCATTTTACTAAAGGCAGAACAATAGAGAAGTATAGGTGGAAAAACATGGGAAAACCTAAAGCAAACGAAAACAGTTTAACATTGGCTACTTATAAAATATCTTTCACAGCAGCTTATATCTATAATTACAACTTTTTTCTCACCAAAAACCAGAATTAGGGGGAAAAGGAAAGAACCAGAAAAAATATTAACAAGTAATTTACCAGAGTAACCGACAAAAAATACCGTAAAAATAACACCAATACAGTATAGATCAATGATGATAAGTTCCCTTCCATATGCGTCATGTTCAATAAAGCACTACTAATGGCTAAAAATTAGATGATATGAATAATAACACTTACCTGTACTTCTTCAGTGATTCCTGGTAGAGATCTCGGATTTGTTGCATAGCTTCATCCTTGCTATATTTTGGTTTGAACTTTGGCATGCCTTTCCATTTTGACAAAGGATTACACCTCACTACCACAACAGTGTCAGTATATGGAATGTAGAGGTACTTCACATGCTTGTTGTCAGATAGAAGTTTCCTGTAGAAAGCAAAGAAAGAGTTTAATATTACAAGTTTAAAATAACAAAGATATAAGAAAATGCATCATAAAGTTCAAATGAATAATACACCTAGAAAGAGAGGGGGGAGAGAGACAGAGAAAGTGAGAAGGGAAATCGATTGCTTTTAATGAATACATGTCATAAAGAATTAGAGTTCCCAACAATTGAGCATCGCTCTGATAATAAGCAGAATGACTGAATTACGAAAATAACCAATTGATGGGAATCATGGGACCTACTTTGGAATTTTGTCAAGAGATGGAGCATGTTGTTACTAGATTCAAAATCACATCCAATGTAACTTTTAAAATTAGATGCTCCAAATAATCAGTCGTCCTATATTTTAGTATTGAGGTCTTTAGGATGAGATCCAGTGTATGCTGCTAAATGCAATTCACTACCAAGTTGTATGATGCATGTAAAACAAATAAATAGTGACATATATGTGCATTTGAGCTAGACAAACATATTATGAAGAAATAGAATTATGTAATTTTTCCAAATAAATAAAGAAAATACTTGTGGTTTTTCTTGATCTCTTTCATATTTGAGACAAATGTGTGCTCTACGAGCTCCTGCCTCTTGACACACTGAAGAGTGACTTCCGCAACCACTCCAAGGCCCCCAAGTCCACACCGAGCTAGAAAAAAGAGTTCTGGGTCTTTCTCTTTTGAAACCTCAATTGTTCCTTTGGCCGGAGTAACCAATTTCATGCTGATAACCTGCTCATCAATGGGAGGCAACCTTGCACCAGTACCATGTGCACCAACCTAAAGATTTGTAATATAATACACTTGAATGATTGAGAAATACATTAACTAATTATTACTTGTGGACTCTACATCTAATTAGAAAATATTTACAATTAGCATACCTAAAGGAAGTAAGAATGATGAACCATATTTATTTTGTGATAAACTGATAAAATTTACTTTCAAGCTAAACTCCAACATTTATTGAACGTCATTTTACTTAGTTCCATGTCCCATAATACAACATATAAAATGAAAGCACACGTCTAATATGTGAATGAATGCAAATCTACAACACAGAGTTAGCCCCCATCAAAAGACAATAGAATTACTTATTTCTATTCAAATGTCAATATTTACTTTTTGCTACATACTACAAGCCTAATAATAGCTAAATGTATTAAGGCATTATAAAGAAATGCAAAACAAGTGGTCCCGTGTTAACTACTGCTGGAGCAACAACTCATAACCTTCATAGAGACCCTTCTTCCCACATAATTACAGTTTTACCAATTAATAGTTATAATCATGCATCAGCCATCACCTACCATGAGTGATAGACTATATAAATTGGGGGGATTTGTATTGCTATGACAGAAAATTTATATGCCTCATCTGCCAAGGTTGCGTAAGTTGCATCATGTACCAAGATGTGCGCAAGAGATCTCTCACTTATTATTTGCTGATGACGGCTTCATTTTCTAGAATGGGAGGAAAAGATCAGTGCAACAATACAGGACCCTTCTCTGCGTTCATAAACAGGCTTCATCTCAATCCATCAATGTCTTTACTCTTTCAGAATTCTTTTTCTAACAAGTAAGAAATACACTGATGCAAAGAGGAACCTAATTTATTCTTGGTAAAAAGCTTTTATGTCCCCCCTTGCTTTGCATCCTGTTTCTTTTCAATACAATAAAACGCCTAGCTAAGCCATTTCTCTATATGCATATAACTTGATCTGCCTCCAACAAATTTATATCCCATGATACTCATAAATAATTGTCATAGTATTTAGTAAGAAAAAGATTCGGACTTTTTTTGCAAATTGACACCACTAGGTAGTAAATAACCTTCTTAAACTTCCATCATATAGTCGCTCATTTCAAAATTAATGATACATTTCGACTTTTTTTGTCAATTTGTTTAAATATTAACCTTCAAAATCAATACGAAAATTTTAGATTTGAAAACAAACAATCATAATAGATATAAACAAACTAAAAACTAATAATTGTCATTGTTTTCAAAACTTAAATGAATTCATAACAATTTTAAATTTTAGGATTTTACAAATTAACTTCAAAAAATCAAAATGTCTCTAATTGTAGAACTAGACATATACACCAAGAAAATTAGACTGATTGGACAAAAATAAAATTACTACTTCATATGCATATACATATTCGAAAGGTTAAATTTGATGATAGCCTATCCATAATACAAACCAGACTTCAATTACTCTGATTAATCTAGAACCTTGAAACTCTGGAACTGTAGAAATAAAGATTAGTTTCTAATTATTCAATGAGCAACTTGTATATTCCTAAAAATTGGGGGCAATATGATCCTTACTTAAAGGCAAAGCTACATACTCTATATATAAAGGTAATCATTTTGAATTCAGAATTACCTGAATAATGCCACCAATCTGCTGTTCTCTAATGGACGGGAAATTCTGTAAAGTGAGCCCATAGTCCTTGATCCCATCAACAAGCTGCTGAACCCGGATCCCTGCCTGAACCCGAACACTTTTTTTCTCCTTATCAACCTCCAAAATCTTATCCAAAAGTGCCAAATTGACCATTCCAGCTCGGGTCAATCCTATTCCATTGGGAGACAGGCCGGACCCAACGGGGCGAATCTTCTGCTTCTTCTCATTGGCGTTTTGGACAACGGTTTCGAGTTCTTGAAGGGTTTCAGGCTGGAGGAAAACCCGAGTCTGGACCTCATGCGTGCCACTCCAATTGGAGATGGTATGGAGGTCCTCCGGGAGAGGGGCATACCGGAAAATTTGGGCTTTTTTGTGTTTGGCGTTTTCGGGGAAAGGGAAGGAGTAGTAGGTAGCGGCGGCGCAGCCAAGGACGAGAGCGGTGTATGTGACGCCCCCAAAATTGTGTATCATCACCCATCTTGGGTCGCCACTTATACGTACGTATGTAAATTTAAATCTGTTTATTAACATAATCATGAAGGTGTAATACTGACATAAACTGTGAGTTTAAATACAAATATCGTCCTACTAGATATTATACAAACTCAAACAAAAAGTCCTCATTACAATTATTATCACACTATTTCACGTAAATAGTGAGGGACTACTAATCTTATCTTCGGGACCATCACTGTTTCCCCGACTCGTCCCAATTATATTCTCATTTCAAGAAGAAAACGATTGAAAAGAAAGGGTGAAATTTCAATCTAAATTTTAAGTAAGAAATATTATGACTAAGATAATGCAGAATAAATTATCATTAGCCTTCAACAATGTTAAACCGATAAAATACAATAGACAACCAGTTTAAGCTCATGCTGGAATAAGCAATCCATTAAAAAGTCAAGAGAAAATAAAATCTACTATCTTTTATGATTTTAAAAGGTTTTCATCATCGTTATATAATTTGAGACTCAAACTTTAATAAATAATCCACATCATCGAATCACCCCCGCTTACTACTACCAAGGATATTCTTAAGTATCACAATCACAATTATTCCCGCATCTACGGGCCAAGAATAGTTGTGTATTCATTAATGGTCATGATCATGCCAACAATCGGCCCATCAATGCACTACTACCACGGCGAGGATTTTAATCACATCATTTGTAACATTACTATTAAGCGATTACGCCAATAATCCTCGGTCATAATCATACCAAGTCCATCCATGCTTCTACAGAGCCACGTATGACTTTAAAAAAATATAAACATGGGGATGATGACAATGATATAAGAATTCAATAAAACAAGTTCAAGAATTATTTTATCCAGAATTATTAACGTCCAAATTGTCAACACGATAACTGCTTTGTAGAGTAAAATTCAAGAATGATCGTAAGAATATTTCCGTGAAAGATATTTGGATGAAACGCAAATATCGAGGATATTCTACTAATTTCATGGAGTATATAAGTCAAAGTTTTAACCAACCCAGGGTATAATAAAGAATGGAATAACAAAAGAAATCACCACGCATGCAGATTGGATGTATGAGGTTATTCCAATGTAATAATAATAACGGAACCAGTCGTGAAATTCACAATCGCGTGATGTTCCAATGAATAATAAAGATTTTAAACCAGATCCGTTAGTAAAAAACACATGATAGGATATTCCAATGAATGATAAAGATTTTAACCAGTCCTGTAAAAACACACGCACGTGATGTTCCAACCGAATAATAATAAAAGATTTTAACCAGTCCCGTAAAAACACACGCATGGATGTTCCAAATGTAATAATAGAAGAATGTCACCAAGTATAGGTAAATCAGCAGATATCAAAGTTATTCCAATGAGAATAAATAAGAATGGAATAACATAAGGATTTCACCAAGTATAGGATATCGCATATATCACAGGTTATGTATAGGGTATATCACTTTTACAAGTTATTCCAATGTAATAATAATGAATGGAATAATGTGTTCTCTTCAAGAAGAAAGAATAACACCCCTTACCGTAAAAAGAATGAATATAAAGTAATGAAGTAGCGAGAATACTCTTCTTCTTTCTATAACTTTCTCTCTATAAACACTCTAATAATTTCTCTATACAGAGTTTCAATGAATTCGTAAAGAAAATAATGAAGGAATGAAGCTTTCATTTATAGGAAAATGGAATGCATAAGTAATTAATCCAATAAGCTCTGCCTAGATTGATTTACTTTAATCGACGGTCATCATATTTAAAGAAAAATCTTTTAAATTAAATATAATATATTCTATTTATATAAAAACATTTTACTATCGCAAACACTATGCAATACTATGCAAAATAAAATATAATATATTCTATTTATAGAATAACTTTAATAAAAGTATTCTATTTTATATAAAAAGATGTTTGAATAAAACAAAACGTCATTATCGCTATAATAATTCATATTATTAATCGAATGATAATGGAATCTAACCGAGTGACTTCTCACATAAGCATCAATAATCAATACCGTAATACTACGCATGCACACGTACATCGTATTTTTACTACCGAGTAGTTCAACAAGAACTACCAGTAAAACTTCCGCCGTTATTTCAATAAAATATTTTGTCTTTTTCTCAATCCGATGATAATTACATTGTGGGGTCCACCAATGATTAAGCTTGGTTATGCGAATATTCCTTGCTAAACCGAATATTCTCCGACCAATCGAATATAATATAACCACTTGCATACTTTGCAAAATTTATAAATATTACCCACAACTATAACATTATATCAAATTATTCCATAATATTCAAAATAATATTTATAGAAAATTCATCTTTATTTATTAAAAGTCAGGGTCTTACAACCTCCCTTCTTATGAAATTTCAGCCCTCGAAATTAGGGTAATGCACACGGTATGTCGAAGAGGTAAGGATACCTTGATTTCATTTCGATTCTAACTCCCAAGTCATTTCCTCAACATCGTGGTTCCTCCACAAAACTTTGACTTGAGGTATAACCTCGAGCGTAGAATATGTTCCTTCTTATCCAAAATTTGAACAGAACCTCTTCATACGTCAAATCTTCCGCTATTTAAATCGGTTCTAACTCAATAATATGGTTCGGGTCTTTCACATATTTACGTAATATGGATATGTGAAAACGTTATGAACACGAGACATATTTGGCAGAAAAGCGAGTCTATAGGCCACAGCCCTACTCGATCGAGGATTAAAATGGACCGATGAATCGAGGATTAAGTTTCCCTCTCTTTCCAAATCTTGTAACTCCTTTCCATGGAAGCGACTTTTAACAACACACGATCTCCTATATCAAATTCCACGTCCTTTCGATGAAGATCGGCATAACTCTTTTATCGATTTTGTGAGGTTTTTATACGTTGTTTGGATCGTTTGAATCTTTTCCGTAGTCATACGTACCAACTCCGGCCCCAACAACGTTGCTTCACCCACCTCATCCCAAAGATATCTTGGAGAACGACACTTTCTTCCGCATAACGCTCGAATGGAGCCATGCGAATACTTGCTTGATAACCATTGTTGTAGGAAAACTCCACCAATGGTAAGAACTTGTCCCAACTCCTTGAAATCAAGAACCACGTAGTCTTAATAGATCTTGAGAGTTTGAATAGTCCTCTCCATTGTCCGTCCGTCCCGAGGATGATACGCCGAAACTAAATCGTAAGTCTGTGCCCATAGCTTTTTGCAAACTAACCCAAAATCGTGAAGTGAATCTTGGGTCTCGATCGAAACTATGGATACCGCATACCATGTAGTCTTACAATCTCGTTTATGTACATACTGAATGAAAGACGTTCAAGTGTATAAGTTTCTAGATATCGGTAAGAAATGAGCGCCTTGGTCAATCTATCAACAATGACCCAAATCGCATCAATGCCTTGAGAAACCTTAGGAAGGCCGTGAACGAAATCCATGGTAATGTGCTCCCACTTCCATTCTCGAATTTCAAGTGGTTGCAATGGACCTTTTGGTACTTGATGCTCCGCTTTAACTCGTTGACAAGTTAGACACCTTGAGATAAACAAATATCTCTCTCTTCATATTGCTCCACCAAAATGTATGATGAATATCATGATACATTTGGTACTCCCGAGATGGATTGCAAATGGTGTGTTATGCGCCTCCATCATGATATTATACTTTAAATCGTAGTCGTTAGGAACACAAAGTCCGGAGTTGACTCAAGTATTCCTTCTTCATCGATTCTTGCTTCCGCGATAGCACCCTCTTGCACTTTCTTTTTCATACGCGCATCGACTCCGTGTCCGTAGCTTGGCGGCTTTAACTTTATCGATTAAAGTCGGTTCTACTCAGTATATTTGCTATCATCACATGCGTCCCCTGAGTCTTTAACTCTATCTCCATCCTTTGCAAGTCACACAAAATGGGCCTTTGTGTTGACAATAACGCACTCAGATTTCTTGCATACGATCTTCTACTCAATGCATCGGCTACCACGTTCGCTTTTCGAGGATGGTATTGGATGGTATGATCATAATCTTTCAATGATTCAAGCCAACGTCGTTGTCGCATGTTGAGTTCCTTTTGAGTGAAGAAATATTTGAGGCTTTTATGATCCGTAAAGATCTCCACTTTCTCCCATACAAGTAATGCCTCCAAATTTTAAGTGCAAAGATAACAAACCGCTAACTCCGGATCACGAGTAGGATAATTCCTCTCATATTCTTTGAGTTATCGCGAGGCATAAACTATAACTTTTCCATGTTGCATAAGAACACATCCCAACCCTTTGCTCGAAGCATCACCAGATGACAAATCCTCCGAGCGAAATGGTATTGTCGAACAGTCTTTGAAATAAGTCTCTTCTTGAGTTCTTGAAAACTCTTCTCATTCTTCGCTCCAACCGAACTTTGTATCTTTTCGAGTCAAATTTGAGTCGATGGAGTAGCGATTCGAGAAAATCCTTCCACGAATCTCCGATAATAACCAATTAAACCGAGAAAGCTACGTACTTGATCATCGATTTAGGTTGTTCCCGCTTTGAATAGCTTCAATCTTTCTTGGGTCAATGATATTCCATGACTTGATACCACGTGCCCAAGGAATGCTACTTCTTCAAGCCGAACTCGCATTTCTTCAACTTGGCATAAAGCTTATATTCACGAAGCTTTTGGAGTGTCGACCTCAAGTGTTGCTTTCATGATCTTCACGGCTTTTGGAATAAATAAGGATGTCATCAATAAAGACTGACCACAAAGTGATCTAAATATTCCTTGAATACTCGGTTCATCATATCCATGAAGGCGGCGGAGCATTAGTCAATCCAAAGGACATGACTAGGAATTCATAATGCCCGCATCTGAGTTCTGAAGCCGTCTTTGGAATGTCACGTGATTCTAATCTTCAATTGGTGATATCCTAAGCGAAGATCAATCTTTGAAAAGAATTTGGCTCATTCTGTTGGTCAAACAGTCATCAATACGTGGCAATGGATACCTATTTTGATGGTGACATGATTCAACTCCAGATAATCAATACAAAGTCGCATACTTCCATCTTTCTTCTTCACGAATAGAACAGAGGCACCCCAAGGAGAAGTACTAGAGACGAATAAAGCCAATGTCTAACAATTCCTGCATTTGGGTCTTTAACTCCACGAAGTTCAATAGAGCCATTCGATATGGGGCTTTGAAATAGGTTTTGTCTTCGGGTTCAAGGTCGATACAAAATTCAATTTCACGCCTCTGGGTAGGCGTGAAGTTCTTCGGGGAATACGTCAGAAATTTATTAACAATAGAAATATCGCTCAAAAGCGGCGTATTTTTGTTTAAATTTGTGACATGAGCTAAGAAAGCTTGACATCCATTTTTCAATAAACGAATAGCTTTATGGCTTGAGATGACCGTGATTGATTTTAATGGTTTGGTCGTTTGAATTAAGCGATAATAGGTTGATTAGGAATATGAAAGCTAACAACCTTACGAAAAACAATCAATTTTTGCATGATAAGTAGTTAACCAATCAATCCCTAGAATCACGTCAAATGCAAGTATTTTAATGAAATAAGATCGACAATGTAATGTGAGGGTACCGATTTGAACCAAACAAGACTTATAAACAGTGGATGTAATGAAGGTTTCTCCCAACGGAGTTTCAACAGATAAGTCAAAGTCTAATTTCTCCGGAGTCAAATTTAATCGATGAACGCAAGTAGAGAAATAAAGAATGGGTAGAACCGGTATCAAATAAAGTGTAGACTTCATTAGAGTTTATGATAAGCTTACCCGTGATGACCTCATTCGGGTTCCTTGCTCTCTGGGAGGTCACAACAAACGCTTCTCCCAGACTACTGGCTTTTGACTTTTCGGGACTACCTTTGGTGCCTCCATCCTAGTTGAATTTGTCTTGATGGCACAAATCGAGCTAAGTGACCTTCTTTCCACAATTATAACATGCTTTGACTGGCGTGGCATGATTCGACTGATGTGTCCCTCTTCTCCGCATTTGAAGCATATGATAGGTGGTCTTTCTCCTTCCTTAACAACGGGTCTTTGGTCTTGACGTCTTTCCATCATTGTTGAATCTCGTTTCTTGAAATGTCCATTTTATTGTTTTGTACGATTACCACCGGTGGTTACCATATCTCGCTTTATTGATTCCCTCCACGCTTGTTGTCACCGCTTGATGACTACTCTCACCGGTATTATTATAACTTTGCGGTGCTCTCTTTTAGTTACTGACTCGTTATCGCTACCCACTAATCGAGCCCTATTTACAACATCTCAATACAAACACGCTTTATGAGAAATAAGATGTTGACGTATCTCCGACTTCAAACCTCTTAAAAACATTCGCCATTCTCTCTCTCATTATCCACAGTGTGGGACGAACCGTGATAACTCCGCAAATTTTGCCTCGTATTGCGACACGGTCATATTGTTTTGTTCCAACTTGATAAACTCCACCTCCTTCATGTATGGCGAATACTTTCGGGAAAGTATTTGTCGTTGAATGCAACTCTGGAACTTCTCCCAAGATATCTTCAAGATCAAAGAGGTTGAGTACGCTTTCTGGAATTCCCACCAAGAATCTGCCTCTCCGCAACATAAAAGCGCGAAGGGAACCTTTTGCTCCTCGGAGCATCCCAAGACATCAAATATCTTGGTAATCTGCTTTATCCATGCTTCCGCCAAGTGGTTTTGGCTCTCCCTTAAACTCGGTGGTCCCTCCTTGAATTGTTTAATGCGGTGACCGCCTCGAGAGTTTTCCGTATTTCCACCTACGTTTTGGGCAGAGTCGCTCTCGCTTTCTTTGTTGCATAAATCGTGATAAAGCCTCGAACATTTGATCATTCATCATTTGGTCGGTGTTGTTGTTTACGCATGAGGATTGTCGCCTTCCGATGCACATTATCCCGATTATTGATATGTGGTGAATCAACGATCGCTTTGTGCTCCATTCTTATTCTCAACATTCTCGGATGTCATTTTCGAATCTTTACCACAAAACAAAAAATAATTGACATGAAACAATTATCTTTATATTACGGATAAACCAATAAAATAAAGACATAAATTTAGGTAGGTCATACTAGCGAAGGTATTCCCGTCTGCTCTCCTCCTAGTACTTTTCTCACATCTTAGCCAGTGGATCATATCCTTACAGCTCGATATCAACCGCGACGCCCCAAAATTAGGTATACATCACCCATCTTGGGTCGCCACTTACGTGGTATGTAAATTTAAATACAACTTATTAACATAATCAGTAGTGTACAATACTGACGTAAATCGTGAGTTTAAATACAAATATCGCTCTACTAGATATTATACAAACTCAAACAAAAAGTCCTCATTACAATTATTATCACACTATATTTCACGAATAATGAGGACTACTAATGCTATCTTCGGGACCATCACTCGTTTCCCAGACTAAATCCCAAATATATTCTCATTTCAAGAAGAAACGGTGAAAGAAAGGGTGAGCTCAACTAAATTTCAAGAAGAAATATTATGACTAAGATAATGCGAATAAATTATCATTAGCCTTCAACAAAGTTAAACCGATAAAATACAATAGACAACCCGGTTTAATCTGCGTGGAATAAGCAATCCATTAAAAAAGTCAAGTAGAAAATAAAATCTACTATCTTTTATGATTTTAAAAGGTTTTCATCATCATGTATAAATGAGACTCGCTTTTAATAAATAATCCACATCATCGAATCACCCCCTTACTACGGCGAGGATATTCTTAAGTATCACAATCACAATTATTCCCACACTACGCCAAGAAATAGTTGTGTATTCATTAATGGTCATGATCACGCCAACAATCGTCCCATCAATGCACTACGGCCAATCGAGGATTTTTAATCACATCATTTGTAACATTACGGTCGTGATTACGCTAAGATAATCCCTCAGTCATAATCATACCAAGTCCATCCATACTCTACAGCCACGAGATGACTTTAAAAAAAATATAAACATGAGGATGATGACAATGATATAAAATTCAATAAAACAAGTTCAAGAATTATTTTATCCAGGAATTATTAACGTCCAAATTGTCAACACGATCATCGCTTTGTAGAGTAAAATTCAAGAATGATCGGAAGAATATTTCCGTGAAAGATCTTTGGATGAAACGCAAATATCGAGGATATTCTACTAATTTCATGGAGTATAAAGTCAAAGTTTTAACTAACCCAGGGTATAATAAAGAATGGAATAACAAAAGAAATCACCACGCACGCGGTATTTGCATGACAAATGTTATTCCAATGAATAATAATAATAATCTTAACGGTCGGTGAAATTCACAATCGGCTGTGATGTTCCAATGAGAATAATAAAGATTTTAACCGGATCCGGTGTAAAACACACGATAGGATATTCCAATGAAATGATAAAGATTTTAACCAGAATCCGGTGTAAAACACATGCATGAGCATGTGTTCAATGAATAATAATAAAGATTTAAACCAGTCCTGTAAAACACACGAGACGAGGATGTTCCAATGTATAATAGAAGAATGTCACCAAGTATAGGAGTAAATCATGATATCAAAGTTATTCCAATGAATAAATAAGAATGGAATAACATAAGGATTTCACCAAGTATAGGATATCTGCCGATATACTGAGGTTATGTATAGGGTATATCACTTTTACAGAGTTATTCCAATGTAATAATAGTGAATGGAATAATGAAGTTCTCTTCAAGAAAGAATAATAACACTTCTCACCGTAAAAAGAACCTAATATAGAAGTAATGAAGTAGCGAATACTCTTCTTCTTTCTATAACTTTCTCTATATAAACCTCTCTATAATTTCTCTATACTAGAGTTTGAAATGAATTAAAAGAAAATAATGAAGGAATGAAACTTTCTATTTATAGGAAAATGGAATGCGTAGTAATTAATCCAATGACTCAGTCTGGGATTGATTTACTTTAATGACGATTCCATATTTAAAGAAAAAATCTTTTAAATTAAATATAATATATTATATTTATATAAAAACATTTTTGTCTGAAAACACTATGCGCTTACTACGAAAATAAAATATAATATATTCTATTTATGAATAACTTTAATAAAAGATTCTATTTTATATAAAAAGATGTTTGAATAAAATAAAACGTCATTATCGCTATAATAATTCATATTATTAATCGATGATAATGGAATCTGGCTGGTGAAACTTCTCCATGGCGATCGATAATCAATACTGGTGTCTTCTTGTCGCAACCACACGTATTCATCGTATTTTTACTTCTTAGGAAGTAGTTCAACATGTACGGTAAAACTTCCGCCGTTATTTCAATAAAATATTTTTGTCTTTTTCTCAATCCGACAATAATTACATTGTGTGGGTCACCAATGATTAAAGTTGGTTATGCGAATATTCGCTATAAAACCTAATATTCTAAACCAATCGAATATAATATAATAAACTTGCATCTTTGCAAAATTTATAAATATTACCCATAACTATAACATTATATCAAATTATTCCATAATATTCAAAATAATATTTATAGAAAATTCATCTTTATTTATTAAAAATTTGAGGTGCTTACAATGAACTTGCGGTGCTTAGGAGCTCCATGGCGGAGGAGGAGGATGAAGGGGGAGGAGAGAGGAGGCGGTGAGGGAGATGAAGAGAATGGGCGGATGAGAGGTGTAGGGTTTAATAGAGGGTTTTGGAAGGTGGTGGAATGGGGATTTGTGAGGGGATGAGAATGTGGGTGGTTGTTTTGGAGCAGGGTTTTGAGGGATCGCTTGAGAGTGAGAGCTCGGGACATTTGTTCGGTCTAGGCAGTGTGATTGTTGGAGAGTGATTTTGATTTTCAGCTCATGGTCATTAGAGATTTTATGAATTGATAGAAATTGGAATTAAAAGTAAGAAATGATACAGGTTTCACAGAACTGAAAAGGAAAATATTAAACCAGATATCATGAAAAAAATGAAAGAAATAAAAAACATGACAGAAATAAAAAAAGGATTTAATATTGATTGATTGGATGGAACAAATAGGGGAAAGGGATGACTTGATTTTTATTTTATTTTTCCTTATCTTTTTGGATTTGAATTATTATTATTATTATTTCGGTGGTCACCAAAATTAGGAATCTAGATTAACAAGATGTGGTGTTGCAACACCTCTCAGGGGAGGGGAGGGAATTAAACTAATGGAGTATTATTTATTAGGAAATTGTTAAATTCATAATATTTTTTGTTATTTTTCTGATAAAAAGTGTCATTTGTAGATATATAATGACACTTTTATTAATGAAAATAACATTCTGATAATGATTTAACGATTCACTTATTTATTATACTAAGTATGTCATGTGACATTATATGGACGGTGTAATTTATCCAAAATTTTGAACAGTCCAAATAATTTATTAAGATAAACGAAAAATTCAAAATCAATTGGTTTATAAAACTTCAGTCGGAGTGAAAGTGTTCAAAGCGGTGGAGAACAGAGACCACTTCGTGTAGTTGGTCATATAAACCAACCTCTACCCCAGATCTTCTTTTTTAGGATATTGATTTCTAACTTCGGCCTTTAAGTTTAAAGATTTGAATATTAACAAATATACGTATTTATTAATCATATTTAAATCTTTATCTTTATCAAGTGGTAAAGAGGGATGATCCTTTATAAAAGTGATCCTCGTACAACCATATTTTTGTTTAGAACAACAATAATGGCATGATGGATTAAGGAAACAGAAGACACAAGTTGCGGCAACTTTATCATTTGGGTATGCCTGTGGCACGATGGCTGTCTATCTCCACTCCAAGACTCGTAAACGCTTTGCTAGAGCAAATATCAGAATTTATTTGTTCAGCAAATAATTGAATGTGCAGAGCCTTGGCAAAGCATAACCGTCATAATTCTCTAGTTTAATTAATATTAGAATGTATCTAGAATATAGACTTTTACCTTGATCATACAACTGAGAGGTTTAAAGTACAAGCAATACTAACTAACCATTATTCTGTACAAAGTTCGCACCACTATCGCTACAACAAAAAGGGTTATTTCCGACGGAATATTCGGTCGGTCTTAAGTATATTTCGTCGGGGTTAACCTTATTTTCGACCGAATATTCGATCGGAAATTCGGTCGTATATAAGCAGGTCGAAATTAAGTCAGTCGATCTTTCGGTCGGGAATACTTAGACTCGACGGATTTATTGTCGACCGAACATTCGGTCGGATTTAATATATCCCCGACGGAAACGTGTCTGTCGAGGATATTCGATCGGGATAAGCATGTCACGTGGCTGCCTGACAAAATGGGAAAAAACCTTAAGCGCGACGGAATTCCGTCGACCCTATATTCGGTCGAGGATAAAGATACCACGTGGCAGTATGCTGAAAATGGGACACACCTTAACCTCGATGGAAGTCCGTCGAAAATAACCTTATTCCGTCGAGGTTAATGTTTTTTTTTAAAAAAATATTTTATTTATTTTTGCAATATCCAGGGATTTAACCCACATCTTGTACTTGTACCTGTTTTCCCAACATCACATACACAAGCTAAATTAAGCTAAATATCAAAAACATCTCATTATTACTAGCATAACCGCAACAAACCAAAGTAATGAGTTAAAGAACCGCATTAATCAAAATAAATTAAAATAAGGTAAATTACAAAAGATCCCATTAATCTAAACTAAGTATAACAAACATCTCATTAAGCTAAGTGTCAAACCGTAACAAAACCAAAGTAACTAATGATAAAGTTTAAACTACAATATGTATGTCAAAAGTTATGTAAAATTAATACAAAAGAATGTAAACTAAGTCAAGCTAGTAGAGCCCCCGGTGTGAGGAGGATCATCGGGCGGGCGTCGACGCTGCTCTGGAGTATGAACATCGTCATCCCGCTCATCAGTCCGCTCGTCACCCTGTTGATACACAACTCATTAGTCCATATATACGATTCAGTTAAAGATAACTAAATGAAAATTAAATTACATACAGAATATATATTTGAATTTAAAACGAATAGTATACCTGAGCAGTCGAGGTTGACTCAACATCGGCCCAAACGCGTCCTCGACTAAGGTAACCACCATCCGAACAATCTCGTCGCGTATCGCGGCCCACTGCTCCGGAGGGATACCCGTACTCTCGGTGGTGGCACCAGCTGCAACGTCTTGCGCAAGCTGATGGAGGCGAGAACGGCTGGGAAGGTCCTGACGATGGAACAGCGGATCGGTCTCAAACCTCTCCGACACCGCAACCATAACACGCTGGAATAAAGCATCGTCTAAGTCAGCGCCCGTATGTGATGGTCCCACAGGGGCTCTCGGACGCAGACGTTGGCTAGAGCCTACAAAAATAAATATAACATGAATAATATGGCGAATTTTCTTTATTCATAAACAAAAAATAAACTGAAAATATTATACCTCCACAGCGGTGTATAATTTGGTATCCTCAGTAACCCCAACACTCGTCTGGCATTAGTACTAATGGGAGTATCCTGAGACGCGACCCAAAGAGTCGTCTCCTCGTCCTGAGATAAACTAATCTCGGGCGGAGGGACGGTGGAATCTAACGTCTCAACATCGCCCCTAGAAGCCTGCAACTCCGCTATACGCTGGCTGCGGATTTTCTCAAACCGCTCCTGTAATTTGATATATGTACATGTGAGTTATCTTGGTATCATCATATAAATTACGTAATATTATCCTAAATAATATTTATTATAGTAAATGTATTACCCGTATAGCTAGTGCAGTTGGAGATGTGGGCAATGATAACGGCGTCACCATCCGCCTCAGTGATGCCGATCTCGTGTCTATAGTATCTCTATCAAACAGACATAACATACATATAATTAATTATTTAAACAATATGTAAATAACATGAACCTTGATTTAATATATGTAATTCGACTTACGTGAAACTCTCGCAACACTGTCACCACGGCCCAGTATTGTCGTGGCGCGATCTTGGCTAAATCGCATCGCACGACCCGATAGGGAGATCGCCGGGGTAGATTAAGTGTATGGTCGCCTTAACGACAGGATCCATAATACTAGAATACAAAATTTATTAAGAACATTTTAATTGATATCATCGCGATTGAACATATATAAGTGATAGTTGAAACCTACATAGACGAGCCGACATCAACTGGAGCGACGTCAGCCTTCTTAAATGACGACCTAATCGTATCGAGGTTAGGCCCTCACGACGTCGACGTCTAGCATTTGTATGTTTATTATAGTTATGACATTGTCAATGAATGTATAATATAGTTATGAAAAACACGTTACTAATCCCCTAATTAGAAATCAACTCACTAGCATCTGAAGACGACCCGCCCTGGGAGCCGTCGCCCGATCCGGAGCGGGCGCCACCACGACCACCTCCACCGCTATGTCGAGTCATAGCTGTACTACTGAAATAATAGACATAGATACGATGACATTAATTAAATTTTATTGCAATTATTATATATAATTTCGTTGTATAATATTTACAAAACACCAATTAGTGAAGTAGTACGTCGTCAAACCCGTCAGAATCAAAATCATTTTCATTTCCATCTTCTGATTCTGACTTAGACGATTGTGCTTCGTTGAGACTACATCGTCAAAGTATAGCGAGCAGAAGTTGATAAACTCTTCCTCCGTATAACGTTCAGCTATAGAACCCTCTACACGAGCTTTGTTTTTAACTTTCTGTTTTAATCGACGCATATACCTGAAATAAGACAATATATCTACTAAAAACAATATTCGGTGATGATTATAACACAATGTAGGTGATATTACCTCTCAAAAGGATACATCCATCGATATTGCACAGGTCCTCCAAGCTTAAGTTCATATGGCAGATGAATAGGCAAATGCTCCATCGAGTCAAAGAACCCTAGAAGTAAGATCATTTCGAGCTTACACATTGTCAACACTATATTTTTCTCCATCTGCTCCACATCACTATACCTTATAACAGTAGAGCAAATATCCCGAAAAAAAATTGAAAGTGCGGTAAATGCATCATTAATATTCCTCGGTAATACTTCACGAAAGGCAATTGGAATCAACTTCGCATGAATACATGAGCGATCGTGACTCTTGAATCCAATTTTTTAACCGCTTTCAACCTTAGTATATCGAGAGATGTTAGAAGCATAACCATCTGGTAGCTTCAATGCACTAAGCCACTTGCAAATGTTTTCAACCTGTTGCTTGGTAAGACAAAATGGAGCTTTTGGTTTTGAGTTGTTAGGACGGAGCCAAAATTCCCGCCTGATGTTCATTTTCTCCAAGTCTTTACGTGATTTATCATTGTCTTTTGTTTTACCACTCGTGATCTAAAGCGATTGTAAAACAAGTTCTCGAACACATTTTTCTCCGTATGCATGACATCTATGCAATGACGAAGTGCTAGTGTGCCCCAGTATGACAACTAAAACCAAATGGGCGAGTGTGTCCAATTATGAGCTTTACCGTACCCTATTTTATTGTATTTTATTTAATTTTTATTTTATTTAACTAAGTAAGTCTACTCAGTTTAATTATATTTATTTTGTATTATATTATATTAAATTAAATTAAGTAAATTTTTTTTTGAATTAATAATTTGTATTTGTAATTCAGTAAATACGCACACCTAGAGGGGGGTGAATAGGTGTTTATACTTAAAGTGATAGACAGTGATAACTTTTTGTTAAATTACTCTCTGAGATCAATTCGATAACTTGTACACATGCATTTTTGGTGTCTGGATTAGTGAATTTATAAACTGGTATAAAATAGAACACAGAACTTTAAGCCAACAGAAAGTAAAAGTGCAGAAACGTAAAATACCAGGATTTTTACGTGGTTCAGCCCCTATCCTCTACTAGTAGCCTAATCCACGTCCAATCCCAACTAGGATTGGAGACTCTTTTATTACTATTTAAAACTCAATACACAAATAACTCCTGTTACAAAGAAGCCTCAAAACCGATGTTGGACACCTATGCCTTTGGTTTGCACTCTGCGACATATACACACCATTGCACCTCTTCTCACCTCTGAGACCCTTGAAGCCTTTTATGAGCAATTTACTTAAAAATGAAAATCTCAAGCAAAAACTATGCTTACTTTCGGTTTACAAGGAAAAGAAATTTCCAGCACAAAAGAATATGCTATATAAGAATATAAGGCTGGACTAAAATAATTTGTAAGCTCTGATGTATTCTCTCAATTTGATTGCTGGTTGTTCATGTGTCCTTAACAGCCGAAGAGAGGAGATATATATCATGCAAGAGAGTAACGGCTATAACATAAGATGGCTAAGATTTCTCAGTCCTGTTTGTAGCCTCTCTATAATTTCGACAACTTTGAATCAACAGAAAGATAATAAGCAGATATGCACCAGTTCTTTGATTTTGAATAGCTGAAATAAAGGAGTGAAATTCTACACCCAATCAACTGAGTTAGACAAATAGCAAAGGAGATAAATAAGGATGATAACTTCAGTAGGACTCCTTTTCAAAATAAGATACCAAAATATCAATAACTAATGTGGGCTCCACTAAACAAGACACACTCCTTAATTAACTTATTACCCACGAGCTATACTGATGAAACAGATGAGCCAATTTGGCCTAGCATACCTTAAGGACCATAATATCTGTTATACCAACATACCTTAATAAGCTCCAATCCAAATCTTCCTTAATTACCACCAAATCAATACTTCAATTCAAATGTGAACTGACTTTAAATCATTCCAACATATCAACGTAATGAAGTCAGTAGCATATGTCCATGAATTAACCATAACTCATGCAAATCTTTATCATATTATAACTGTAAGACCCCAACTTATTATTAATGAAATTTAATTTTCTCTATTGATTATTTTGAAATAGTAAGGGTTGATTTGATTAATGTGGATAGTTAGGGGTAAAATACATAAATATTTCAAAATAAGCATGGTTATAAAATATTCATTGTTGTCGGGAATATTCGTTTGGTCGTGGAATATTAAATGCACGACTACGCGATCTTTATGGGGCCCCATAACTAAAGCGATTGGATGAAGAAAGCGACAAATATAAGTTGTTTAAAAATAACTACAGCGTAGTTATTCTGAATTAATTACATTAAAATACTCGGTGGTTAAAACACAAGAAGATGCGGTATTGCACCAATTATTGATTCTTACGTAAGAAGGCACTACTCAATAATGGTTACGATATTACTTATTCGATATTTTATTGAGTTAATAATTCTTTGCGTTGATATTTTATATTCTTTGTTGTTTCAATAATTGTCATTACACGAAGATCTTTCATTATCGAAGCAATAATTCATATTATCTGAATAATATTATTAGATAACATTATTGGCAATGTCTAGAAAGTTACTTCTAGGAGAGGTTTGGTCACCTAATTACGCCGCCAATGAAGAAATTCTTATTGGAAAGCCCCTCTTCCTCGAGGACCTGCACAGTTGTCAATATTGTGATTACAGTAATATTATTTGTGAATAATTAATTATTGATTCATATGATGAGAAAAATATTGATTTTATGTGGATATAGATGGAGAAAATTTTATTATGACAATTGTTGAAAATTAATATTTTATCTTTTTCGATAAAATAATTCATTTAAATATATTATTTTAATAATATATTAACGGTAATATTTTTACAACGAATGTGGGATATATGAGTATCTGAAGAGGAAGAGTATTTTTGTTGCAATAAATGTTTAAAACATGTTAAACATGTCGGTGGACCCCATTTATTGGTGAAATTTGATTATAAAGCACAAAAAAATCGCTTGGTTGTGAATTTCGGTCAATTTCTATTTGGAATTTGGAAAAACTTTCTTCTGCAAAGTTGTAGAGAATTGAATTTCCTATAAAAACTCATGAGATTCAATTTTCTGATGAAAGGGCTATTTATTATGAATTATTGAAGTTCCGGATTAATTGATTATCATTTTTTGGAGTTTTAAGTAACTTTTGCATGAAAAACGTTTTTGTCACTTATAGGACATGTGTTAGTGGTTGATTTCAGCTGATGGTGTGCGTGGGAAGATGTGGAAAAATAATATTATTAATATATTAAATTTTACTTTTTGGTGTTCTAAAGCGATTTCACTATAAATAGGGTCTTGGGTTAGAATTGAAAATCACACCGTAAAGCTCAAGTTTTCTCTCTATATTATCGAGCGTATTCTTGTGAGTATTTTGAGTATACTTTGAGTATTGCTAGGCGGTTGCAAGTTCCTTGACTATACCCATTATTCTAGCTAAGAAATCTTGATCTTTCGAGGTGGGGATATTATTTTTTTCGTAATGATATTATTTCTTCAATATCATTATACTAAAAATGTTGATCCGAAGTTTTATCAAATTTGGAACTTTTTCATGTCTCAGTTACTATTCATGAGTTACTATTCACGAGTTACTATTCATGAGTTCTTATTCACGATTCTTATTCACGAGTTACTTTCATTAAAGTACTATTCATGAAGCGTGAAGATGTTTTTGTGGAATTTCTATCTTTTGGTGTCGAGATTACTATTCACGTATATTCACGTATCTCTGCACTATTCACGATACTGGTCTTATTCAATAGAAAAATAAAATTTCTTCTTTTCGTCTAAAACATCTATTCGGATACTAACTCGATTGTATCCATGTTTTGATCATTCTTGAATTTTACACCACTATGATTATTTTTGAGGTATTTTTGGGCGTGGATAAAACCAAGTACGAAATCCTTAATCCTTAATCCTTGTCATTTTGTTTCACTTTGGATTCGTTTCTTTAAAAAAAAATATTTTTCATCATCCTCGGTCTTAAATGATGATATTATGGAATATCTTTGGCACAGTAGTGCAAAGATGAATGATTTCTTAAGAATATCTTTGGCTGTGTAGTGCAAAGATGAATGATTTCAAGAATATCTTTGGCCCGTAGTCTGAAAGATGAGCAGTGTTTAAATGAACATGACTAATCATTGAATATCTTTGGCTTTGTAGTCAAAGATGAATATTTGATTCCGATGCATATTGATTGATGTTACTGAGGATAAAATATTGATGATGGACTCGTTAAATTCATAGATTATAGTAGATTTCATTCTCTACGTAACTCTTCTATGAATTATTATTTCATTATAATATTGATCCGAAACTTGTTGTCTATTGTATTCTATCGATTTTTCCTCATTGAAGACTAACGATAATTTGGTGTATATTATCTTAGTCATAATATTATTCTTCGGGCTAGTTGAGCTCACCCTTTTCCTTGTTGTTCCATTTTTCTTCTCTCAGGGAGGCGAGAATGTAGCGAGTACTAGTCGGGGTATGGAATGAAGGTTCTAGAGAGAGTTGTTTAGTAGTCCTCACCATTTTTGTAAAATAATGAATCAATAATTATGATGGGGATTTATTTATGTGTGGATATTGTCTAGAAGACAATATTATATTTAAACTCACAGTATATATTGTCGTATTTCACACGACATTTGTATTATTGAAGTTGTAGTTTGCTTCTTGTACCATGTATTTGGCGACTCAGAATGGGTGTTGTGTATACCTATTTTGGGGGCGTCACAATAACCCATACTCCATGCATATTTAATAACATAACACATCATGAACCATGCACACTTAAATTAGTCATCAATCAAAACATCGTATAATCAAAAACTAACATTCTCCCCCTTTTTGATGATGACAATTTACGCACTACTTTTACCAATCATATGCTCCCCCTAAATTTAAGCTCCCCCTAAATTTATGCATTTGAGATTTCCATAACATATAGGGAAACATAAAACAAATAAGGGAGACATATATAATATATAAATAGATAAGCCCATGCATCACATAGATATCATATCCCAAATAAAAATAGTTAGAAACCAATAACATCATTAGTAGCATAGTTTAATATAAAACCAAATATAAAACATCCAAAAAAACCACTATCCAAAAACCACTAGTCTTTTATCCTCTTCTTGTCCCCTTATACTTCTCCCCCATTGACATTATCAAAGAGATGGGAGTCAGGGAGCAGCATCAGGTGCAGGTGCAGGTTCATAGAGAACATCATCCAGTCTCTTGTCGAATTCTTGGATTTTAACCACATAGTCGTTGTGATGAGAAACCAGGACTTCCATCCGTCCGAAGACATAATCAACCTTGTTGTTCAACTCTTGAATATGTGTGGAGACTGTTTGAAGGGCGGAGTCAAACCGAGTGTCCATATCTTGGACAAGTTGAAAAAGAGTAGAGAGTTGAACATTGGAAGGAGGAAGATCAGTAGAATCTGGTATGGTAGAATTAGGAATAGGAGAAGAGTGTGGAGATGGTGGAGTTGAAGGAGGAACCTTCTCAACTTCCCAACATAATGTTCCAGGAGAATTCACAGTCAACTTGGATTGAGACAGGATATATTTATCAATCACATCAGAAACTTTGACGACATCTTCATTGACAAACGAAATACCAAAGTGGGCAAGAATTTTGGTAAGAAAACCCCCATAAGGAAAACACTTCGATTTATTTGTCAAACAACTCTCCATGTGCTTAATCATAAGCAACGCAAAATTAAACTTTGTTCTAGAGAGTATTAAGGCAGAAAGAATTAAATCTTGATATGTCATATTGGAACGACCCCCATTCCTAGGAACCAAATTTGCACGAATGAGTTTATGAATGACATTATTCAAGGGTAGTTTCCACGACAGTGGGTAAGCCAATAAATTCAGCCGAGGAACACTCTTTCACAATTCGTAACTGTTCAAGGACGGTTAAATTTTCAAATTCTATGGGTCCCTTAAGGGTGAAAGGACAAAATCCCGAACATGGAATATTAACAATAGAGCCTAGAACAGTAGAATCAAAGACCAGTGTTTTGTTTTTCACAAAAGTTTTTATAACATCATTGTTAACAGACATATTCCCAAAAAAAATTGTTTAATGAAAGTGGGATAAAGTGATTTGGGTGGACTCAACATAAGCAAAGAGGTTCACTTTTTCAAATAAAGCTGTGACCCCAATTTGTTGGAATAGGGCATGATCAACTGATTTCCCAAACACAATCATTTTATTGAGTATAATATCTTGAAATCGCATAACATAATGAGAGGAAGTAAAAATTAGAGGAGTACCATGTGTTTGAGAAGGCGAGGAAATCACATGGTCCGAGGAGGAGGAATCGGGGATGAGGATGGGGTCGGTTGATTTTCCTTTTGAATGATGCTTCAAAGATTATGTTGACAGAACTCACAAATCAGTCGATCGGCGTGTGAGAATCCGATTAGAGCGCCGGCGTGAAGAGTGAGGTGGGATAGGCGGCTTGCTCGGAATCGTTTCCCTACCGGTGTGGACCACATGACCGCCACGGGTTTTAGCCATGGACAACTCTTTGAAAAGCCTAGAGTGTAAGAGGAGAGATGGAGTACGAAGAGAGAGAAGCTGATAAACACGGTGAGAGAGAAATTTGCACACTGGGAGAGAAAAACTCAGAAGAGTCCTTTAATATACCCAATTCGCGCTCATAATATTTAGGCTAGTTTCCAATATAGCCCCTCCTTACCATATATATATATTTTGAAGAGATAATATGTCACATAAAGTTGCACATATGCCAGTTAAACATATAATGAAATTTGGCATTTAATAAAGGATTGCACATATGTTAAAATAAATGTCTAGAATATATATATATATATATAGAGAGAGAGAGAGAGAGAGAGAATTTGTATTTTTAATTAAGAAGGATATATATATATATATATATATATATAATTATTATTATTTTATTTTTATTTTTATTTTTTTATTATTATTATTAATTTTTATTTTTATTTTTTTTTAATTTTTTATATATATATAAAGGCATAAAAATATGATAATTAAACACAGACAGAGATTCCAAGTTCTCTTCTCAAAGTACAAAAACGTTCCTCACTTAAAGATTTTGTAAAAATGTCAGCCAATTGATGTTCAGTAGGGACAAATACTAACTTTATTAATCCTTTAGCAACATTATCTCTTAAAAAATGATGTCTCACTTCAAAATGCTTAGTACAAGAATGAAGCACAGGATTTTTAGAGATATCAATAGCACTAGTATTGTCACACATAATAGGAACATTTTCACAAATAACATTTAAATCATGTAGTGTTTGTATCATCCACAGAATTTGTGAGCAACAACTACCTGCCGCCAAATATTCACCTTCCATAGTAGACAAGGCAACAGATGTTTGTTTCTTGCGTGCTGCTACTGAGGCTTTGACCTAAAAAATTCACAAGCACCACTTTGTGCTTTTTCTATCAACTTGGCACCTGCATAATCTGCATCTCGAGTATCCAATTAGTTCAAAACTTTGAGATATAGGATAGTATAAGCTAAATTCATTGTATCGACCAAGTATTTAAATATTCCTTTTCTGCATTGTAAGATGAGATTCTTTCGGTTGAGCTTGAAATCTAGCACAAAGGCATACACTATATCATAATATCCGGTCTTGATGCGATTAAGTATACTAAACAACCAATTATACCTCGATACATTGTCACGTCCAACATCATTACACCTTAGATATCTGCAGTAAGCTTGATAGTAGTACTCATTGGTGTTGACTTTGGTTTGGTATTTTCGAATCCAAATCTCTTGATAGTTCCTTCACATACTTGGATTGGTGAATGTGAATCCCTTCATTTGATTGTTTGATTTGAAGCCCCAAGAAATAATTTAATTCACTCATAAGGCTCATATCAAACTCATTATGCATACATTGGGAAAACCACTTTCGCCTGAAAGAGTTAGTAGTAGCTCCAAATATGATATCATCCACATAAATTTGAACAATTAATAAGTCCTTATTTTTGGTTTTAGTAAAAAGAGTGGAATCAAGTTTACCACAATTAAAACCATTGTATAATAAAAACTTACTTAATCTTTCATACCAAGCTCTTGGAGCTTGTTTTAATCCATCTGAAAGCCTTTTTCAATTTAAACACATGGTGTGGATATTTTTTTTCATGTTCAAATCCTCGGAGGTTGCTTGACATACACTTCCTCATTTAAATAACCATTTAAAAATGCACTTTTCACATCCATTTGATATAATTTAAATTGTCTAAAGCATGCATAGGCTAACAAAATTCGTATGGCTTCCAACCTTGCAACAGGGGCAAAATTTTCTTCATAATCTATACCTTCTTGTTGATTATAGGCTACCAATCTAGCCTTATTCCTAGTAATTATGCCATTTTCATCAAGTTTATTTTTGAAAATCCATTTGTACCAATTATAGAAGCATTTTTAGGAGGTTTGATAAGATCCCATACCTGACACCTTTCGAATTGGTTTAATTCTTCCTGCATGGCAATAGACCAATTTTCATCTTGGATTGCTTCCTTGGCACTCTTTGGTTCTATTTGAGAAAGGAATGCGGAGAATGCACAATATGTAAGACCCCAGCTATTATAAATAAAGATGAATTTTTTATAAATATTATTTTTGAATATTATGGAATAAATTTGATATAATGTTATAGTTGTGTGTAATATTTATAAATTTTGCAAAGTATGCAAGTTGTTATAAAATATTCGTTTGGTCGGGGAATATTCTTTTTGTTAGGAATATTAAATACAATGACTCAATCATTGGTGGTGGACCCCACAATGAAATTATTATCGGATTGAAAAACGACAAAAATATTTTATAAAAATAACTTGGCGGAGGTGTTACTGCTTAAAACTGTTGAACTACCCGGTGGTAAAAAATACGATGTCTGGCGTGGTTGCGTAGTAGCACACGGTATTGATTATTGATGCTTACGTGAGAAGTCACTCATTTATGCTCGATTATTACTCTGATGATTCTTTGCATCATATCTCTTATATTATTGATTCAATTATTGTCACAAAGATTATCATCATATAATATGTTATATTATTAATTGAGACGACAAGTTATAAATGATTAATAATTGTTGAAAGATTAAAAATGTGTTGATTAAAAATAAAATGATTTGTGGTAATATTTATTCAATCCTTAATGTATATAAAGAGTCATTATGAGGGCGTTTGTGGTAAGTTTGATTATTTTATGGGGGCCCATATGTCATCATCTAAGAGTCTCTTCGTCGATAGTAGTAATTACCTTTGTGAATAGTAATTACCTTCGTCGAATAGTATTTACCTTCGTCGATAAGTAATTACCTTCGTCGATAGTAATTACCCTTGTGAATAAGTAATTACCTTCGTCGATAGTAATTACCTTTACCGACGTCGAAACCACTTGCCGTTTCACATTCTGAAAGTCCAAACCACTTGTCGTTTCACATTCTGGTGCGCCGAACCACTTGTCGTTTCACATTCTGGCGTCGAACCACTTTTCTTTTCACATCACCAAATCGTCGAGCCACTTTGCCTTTTCACATGGTAGGTCTTAAGCTAGAAATCTTCTATAAATAGAGGCCTAGTGCTTCATTATTTTTCACGAATTCATTCAAGCTTTAGAGAGAAAGTATAGAGAGAATAAGAGATAAAGAAGAAGAGTATTTTGTTACTACACTTCTTAGTATTCAATCTCCTACCAAAAGTAAGGGTGTTATTCTTTCTTATTCATGAAGAGAACTGTTGTTATTCCATTGCTTATTATTACATTGGAATAACTTTGTATCTGCGGTTTACCCTATACTTGGTGACATTCTTCTATTATTACATTGGAACATCCTCGCTCGTGTGTTCTACACGGACTGGTTTAAATCTTTATTATTATTCGTTTGGAACATCCATGCATGCATGTTTTTACAGGACTGGTTCCGCTCTTTTTATTATTCTGTTGGAACATCACATGCATGTGTTTTTACACGGGACTGGTTCCGCTCTTTATCATTCTGTTGGAATATCCTATCTGTGTGTTTTACAGGATCCAGTTCCATCTTTATTATTACATTGGAACATCCTGCTTGCGTGTGAATTTCACGACACGGTTCCGTTATTATTATTACATTGGAATAACTTTACCTCTGCAAGTACCGCATGCATGGTGATTTCTTTTGTTATTCCATTCTTTATTATACCCGGTTGGTTAAAACTTTGACTTCTATACTCCATGAAATTAGTAGAATATCCTTGATATTTGCGTTTCATCCAATATCTTTCATGGAAATATTCTTCCGATCATTCTTGAATTTTACTCTACAAACAATGTCATGTTGACAATTTGGGCGTTAATAATTCTGGGATTAAATAATTCTTGAACTTGTTTTATTGAATTATTATGTCATTGTCATCATCCTCATGTTATATTATGTTATCTTTGGCTTACGTGCATAGATGAACTTAGTATGATTATGACCGAGGATCATTCGGTATAATCACGGCTTGATATAAATGATGTGACAAAAGTCCTCGATGGCTTTGTAATGCGATTGATGGATAATTTTGGTATGATTATGACCGGGGTGATTCGGTATAGTCATGACCATTGATAATTTGATGAAAATCCTTGACCGTGGTACAAGGATGATTAGATATTAATGGTTTATTCATTAAACTGAGTCTTAGTGATAAAAATTGATGAAAACCTTTTAAAACCTAAAAGATAGTAGATGTGACGCCCCCAAAATAGGTATACACCACACCCATTCTGAGTCGCCAAATATATGGTACAGAAACAACTACAACTTTATTATTACAACAAAGCAAAGCGTGAGTTTAAATACAAATATTATCTTTTAGACAATATCTATACTCAAATAAATCCCCATCACATTTATTGATATATTATTTTACAAAAATGGTGAGGACTACTAAACAACTCTCTCTAGAACCTTCATTCCATACCCCGACTAAGTACTTTCATTACATTCTCGCCTCCCGAGAAGAAAAATGGAACAACAAGGAAAAGGGTGAGCTCAACTAGCCCGATAAAGAATACTATGACTAAGATAATATACAACAAATTATCGTTAGTCTCCAACAGAGGAAAAAATCGATAGAATACAATAGACAACAAGTTTCGGATCAATATTCGCGGTGAAAATAATAATTCATAGAATAGTTACGTAGAGAATGAAATCTACTATAATCTATGAATTTAACGATCCATCATCAATATTTTATCCTGTAACATCAATCAATATTCATCTCAAATCAAATATTCATCTTTGCACTACTGAGCCAAAGATATTCATCAATCGGTCATGTTCATCTCAACACTATTCATCTTTGCACTAAAGGCCAAAGATATTCATCGATCGGTCGTGTTCATTTAAACACCGCTTCATCTTTGCACTACTGAGCCAAAGATATTCTTGAAATCATTCATCTTTTTACTACGGGCCAAAGATATTCAATAATATCATCATTTAAGGCGAGGATGATGAAAATATTTTTAAAGAACGAATCCAAAGAAACAAAATGACAAGGATTAAAGATTAAGGATTAAATACTTTGTTTTATCCATGTCCAATGATACCTCAAAAATAATCATAGTGGTGTAAAATTCAAGAATGATCAAAACATGGATCTGATCAAAGCTAGTATCCGGAATAGATATTTTGAACGAAAAGAAGAAATTTTATTTTTCGATGAATAGTCAGATATCGTGAATAATCATGAATAATAGTCTTAGATATCGTGAATAGTAACTCCAGACACCAAAAAGATAGAAATTCCACAAAAAACATTTTCACGCTTTATGAATAGTACTCGTGAATAGTAACTCGTGAATAATGGCCTTGTAACTCATGAATAGTAACTCGTGAATAGTAACTCATGAATAAGTAACCCCGACATGAAAAAAAGTTCCAAATTTGATAAAAACTTGGATCAACATTTCAAAGATAATGATATTGAAGAAATAATATCATTACGAAAAAATAATATCCCTTACCTCGAAGAATTTCTAAGTCTTAGCGTAAGGCCATGAGGGATGATGCCGAATGAAACTTGTAATCGAATAAAGAATCGCGACGCCCCCCAAAATTGTGTATATTAAAGAATCGCCACCCATCTTGAGTAACTAATACATGGTACATAAATTCAAATACAACTTATTAATATAACTGCTGTAAAACCTACAGACGAGGATACAATACGACATAAACCATGAGTTAACGAATACAAATATCGTTTCAAATATTATACAAACTCAAAAGGAGTCCTCATTATTAACTATAAATTATGCTCTTCATTTCGAGGATATTAGCTAAGAGAAGGAAAGAACGTGCTCAAAGAAGAAATATTATTACTTTGTCAAGATAATGCAATAATAAATTATCATTAGCCTTCTTATCAGTTAAACCGATAAAATACAATAAGAAACCATTTAATATTTCAATCAATAATTAAACTATATATCGAATCATACTACTGAAGTTTACGAATAAGACAATCCATTAAAAGAGCTTATTTATTGAAAATCAAGAGAGAGATGAGCGGTCATAGAGTCTACTATCTTTTAAATAAATATAATTTTAAAACATTTCTGCTTATCAATTTTACACTCTGACGAAAAGATAATTGAAAATCTTGCTACCTTTATCGATAATAAATATAATATAATACATTTAATAAATAAACCACATTTTATAAAAAGATCTAATGAATAAAACAAGCGTCGTTAAAGTTATATAATTCGTATTATAAGAGTGGTAATGGAATGTTGAGTGAAACATTTAATAATCCTAATAACATCCTGATTATAATAATATGTAATTGATTACGAGATTCTTGTAAACATTTACTCTTAGGAAGTAAGGCCAGCCGTTATCAACGGTAAAACTTTGCGTTATTTTAATAAAAGATTTCATCAAATTATCACATTGTGGGTCCATGATGATTGTCTTAATATACGTCCCATAATGATCATACCAAAATTATCTCACTCCCTCCTTATGGAATTTAACATGTTACAGCTTAAGTTTAAATACACAGTATGATAAAGAGATGAGGATTTATAGATACCTTTATCGACTTATTAAATTCATCTTTTGAATCTTGCTCAAGCTATCGAGAATATGATTACATCATTTATATCAAGGCGAATCCAATAATGCTAAGTGACAATAGTATCCGACTCACGAATTATCATATAATCAATATACAAGCATATCCCACTCGATCTAACTGAGCGCGTATAATTTCATTCTTAAGACTTCGACTCAATAATTAATCCATCATCGAATCATACTATTTTCACTTTCTTTTATCACGACCACCAATTATCTATCGAAATAATTGTGTTTCGTACTATTATGATTATCTCATAACAATTACTAATACTTCATAATCACTGCCAAGTTATCCTTTGATCAATTTCTGATTAATGATTATATCAATAAAAAACAACCATTCAAACTAGAATTGATTCCATAATTAATATTTTATTCTTTGAAATTATTAACATGGCGAATCATCCACCTTACTACGGGCCCGAGGATATTCATTAGTTATCACGACCAATTTATCATACGTTGAAGATAATTGTGTATTCATTTATGATTATGATTATAAAGAATAACAACCTTCGAAATAATGATTACCAAAATCAATTGCTAAAAATCACATCAAAGGCAGAGACTTTCCAAAAGTAATTCAAC
The DNA here is from genome assembly GCA_020205615.1 of Panax quinquefolius. NCBI lineage: Eukaryota > Viridiplantae > Streptophyta > Magnoliopsida > Apiales > Araliaceae > Panax > Panax quinquefolius. Next base: position 114,300 of record JAINUW010000722.1, on the reverse strand, counting down.
ATTTATAATATAATTTTCCATTCAAATATTCCATGTGATATCATTAATATTATAATAATGTTTAACGAATATTCTACTAATATCATCACGTGAGTTCTCATCAAAAATATGATGCCTCATTAGGTTCTCAAGCCATAAATCTATATTTTGTCGAACACTTTATACTAATTCCGCTATGTATAATAAAAAATCCAATGGAATAATAATATAGTCCCGTAATCACTATTTTATTCAGATTTTAAAATTTATTTTACTATTTTTAAAATCAATTTCCGTAATTCATTAGAAATTACTACTCAAGTTTAACTTTAAAAAATTCCCAAATCTTGTTATTCAGTTTAAATTTCATGGTCGTTGCAGGTTATAGACACCGGTTATAAGCGTTTTGATTTGAAAATAATATTGAAAATAGTCATAACTTGCTAACCAGGGTTACTTTATACCATATACTTTCATGACCCCTAGGCGCAGAATTAGTTCTACAATAATGATGTTTCGCTTTATTACGCTAATAATACTAATAAACAAAACGCCATTATCGCTATAATAATTCATATTATTAATCGATAATAACGGAATCAAACTCGGTTTTGACTTCTATTGACAAAGGCATCAATAATCAATACCGTGCGCTACTACGCAACCACACGACATCGCATTTCTTACTACCGAGTAGTTCAACAAGATTCCGTGAAACTTCCGCCAAGTATTTTAATAAAAATATTTTTACGCTTTCAATCCCATAATAATTCTCGCTAGGTCCACCAACGATTGAGCTGCATTGATTCGAATATAATATAACCACTCAGATACTTTGCAAAATTCATATAACATACTACCCACAACTATAATATTATCTCAAATTCACCATAATATTAAAAAATTATTTCAACCAAATTTAAATCTTTATTAATAAAACTGGCCTCACAACTCCCTCCCATGGAATTCCCTCATAAAATTAGACGGTACCCGTATGCGATAAAGAGATGAGGATACCTCAATACCTTTATCGCTTAAAATATTAAATTCATTCTTGAAACCATTTCAATTAATTCTTCATGCACCACCGCCAAGGATATTCGGAATTCAATTTCGTTATGATTATACCGGGTCAAATCTCGGTCATAATCATACCAAGTCCATCTATGCACGAAAATTCATTAAGATCAATGCACCACAAATTATCCATGACCAATACTTAAGATAACGCAGCCATCATTTACATTATACCGAATAACTCTCGTCATATGAAGCCACAGTATCTACTTGAACACATCCATGAATTAATATTTCATTGAGACTCACCAATAATTAATCCACATCATCGTAATCCATCCTCGCATTCGCTGCAGCCGTTGATATCTATTAAGATTACGCACCACAAAATTCATCCACACTCGCTACCAAAGATAATTTGCGGTATTCATTCACGCTATGATTATACCGTAATAATCCGTGGTCATAATCATACCAAGTCCATCTATAAGCAACGTAAGCCACGTATTTACTTTTGAACACATCCATGAATTAATATTTCATTACCGGTGACTCAAATTTCAATAATTAATCCATTATCATCGAATCATCCCTCATCAGACCAAGTGCCGCGATATCATTAAGATTGACCACAAATTATCCATGCACTACTACTAAAAGATAATTGTGGTTTTCATTACGTTATGATTATACCCAATAATCCGTGGTCATAATCATACTAAGTCCATCTATGCAACGTAGTTTTCGTATTTACTTTCAACATAATATAAACGAGGATAATGATATAAAGAATCAATCAAATGAGATAAAGGATAAATATTAAACATTTATAATATAATTTATCCAGGATTCAAGAATATTCCCATGTTATCAATTTGTCATTTAATAACTCATAATCTAATAACATTAATATTATAATAATATTTTAATCACTTCTTAAATTTATAAACAATTTATCTTAATTGTTTACACTTTTATTAAATATAACGATTTAATCATTCAAAAATGTCATACTCGTAAGATATCATCACCAATTATCAAATCCTCATCAAAAATACGTGCATATACTCTATATAGGATTCTCTCAAATGGCCATAAATCCTATTTTCAACTTTCTTACATTTCACATAACATATTTTAATCTATATATGTTCAGAATTAAACTATTTTCATGAAAAATACCAAATCAGCCCCAAAATATTTCTTTTCTGGGATTTAGCATAATATAGTCCCATAATGAAAATATATTTTCTCACTATTTTTAAAAATCAATTTCCCACTAATTCTTGAAATTAGCTACCTCAAGTTTAACTTCAAAAAATTCCCAAATCTTGCAGGACCTTACATGTTAACGTGAGCTTCGGGCTTAAATTTTCATGATATCGAAGTTATAGAACTCTAAGTTATAAGCGTTTTTTTGTCGGAAAAACCTAAATATTGAAAAGTAGTCATAACTTGCTCATTTTAAGTCGAATGAGCTCATTTTTGGACAGGGGGTACTTATACTTATATACTTTCATGTCCCAAAAGGCCAGAATTTTTCCTCATAATTTAAGTGGCCAGAAATAAAATCATATGGCAGAAGCTTTTTCATTTTTGCAGCTTTTGCACCTTTGCTAAATCAGTCCACACAAAAACTACAACACCTTTTCCAGTAATTCCACACTGATTAGTTAGGTAACTCATAGATCTAACTCTAGGACTTGACCACATTCAAAAATTCAAAATATAATAGGAGATATGGTCAATTTAATTTCATGTTACGTTTTTTTCTACTAAAACTGATTTTCAACTCTTTGTGATTTCTAAAGAAACTTTCATGTTTTCACGTATTAACCAACATAACTCATCATAAAAACTTACTAATACTTCCATATACCCATGATTTTCATTATTCCAATGCTTTTATTATGACTTTTCATCATAAACCACGTGAAACTTATTATTTGAAGAAATATTTGAGGTTTAAGAAATGGGTTTTTGTCTTGGGTCAATACAAATTCGATTTCACGCTCTAGGTAGGCTAGAAATCTTCAAGAATACGTCAAGAAATTTATTAATGATAGAAATATCATTCAAAAGCTGTTACTCTTATCCAAGACTTGGATGATACGTCACATTGATACCAATCGTGACTTCTATCCTTAACCTAGATAGCACCTCACAATGATACCTATAAACTTGCCATCTTCATTCACGATGTCGCTTACTCGAGAAGTCCTGGCTTCAAACGCATTCCACGAAAAGTCAACAACGAAAGGTTCGACTCTTTTTCTTATGGCTTGATATAACGATGATGATTAACTTTAGGGTTTGGTTACTTTGAATTACAGATAACGAAGTTGGTTATGAATATAAAAGCTAACAACTCACGAAAAAGCATGATGATTAGCTAACTAATTGATTCCTAAAATCACATCAAAGGCAAAGTTTTCAAAAGATAAGATCGGAAATTAGCGTGAAAATGCTTATTTGAATCAACAAGATTTAAAAATAAAGCGGTGCGAAAAGGCCTTACTAACGAAGTTTCAACCAATAAGTCAAAGTTTAACTTCTTCCCGAGTCAAATTTAAAACGTTGAACACAACTAGGTGAAATAAAAGAGTGGGTAGAACTTGTATTGAATAAAGTAGACTTCGCGTTAATTTATAATTAACTTACCCGTAATAACCCGTGCTCGGCTTTCTCGCTAACGCTCGCTTAAATTACCGAAGTTGACTTTTACTATAGGTGACATTCCACATAGTTAAGTGCTTCTTCACATTCACGATCCATTATTTGAATCATTATTCTCGATCCATATCAATTCGGGTTGACCGCTATGCATGGGTAATTCCGAATTCGATGTTAGAATTCTCCCAATTCTTGCTCCAAAAGCAAAGTCCATTTCATCTATTTTGGCTTTATTGATCTGGACGTCTTTTTCTACACTATCAACGCGCGTTGCTTTTTACCCATCATCGCCTATTCTTCGTCGATTGTTTCTTTTTTAGTTGATCTTTGATTTTTAAATTCTAAATTCAACTTTAATATCTTTACGCCAAAGCGTGATTTTGTTCGAAAGCATCACATATCGGTAACCCAATTTTGATTGTTGTATCCCTTTGTTCCACGAATAGTTTGTTGTTTCTTCATCACGAACACGATTTTTGTAATTCTAAGTTTTGATCATAAATTTCTTAACCAATTCTCCTCGGGTTCCTCTTCTTCTCTTTCTCTTCCTCTTCTTCCTCTTTCTTTAATGATGCTACCTCTGCTGACTAGCTCAATAATTAATTCAATTGGTTCATTCATTCGCTACGTGGATATCTCTAATTTGTTCACGTAAATTGCGTTATTAACTCGATTAGTGATTAAAGGTGTCATGATGGTCATTCACTCCATTGTGAATATTTTTAATTTGCCGTTTCAACACCGCACAACCAAGAGGTTAATTAATATATCAAATATTATCCCTATACTACGTCCAGCCAATTAAATACCAAATAAACTTAGGTAGGTCATATTGATACTAGCGAAAAATTTCCTGTCTCTCCCTCCTAGTTCTTATCTCACATCTTAGCCGTGGATCAAGAAATAATATTATGACTAATTTAAAAGTTTTTATCAATTTTTATCATTGAGACTTCGACACTTAATTACAGTAAATTCAAGTTATCGTTATTTCCAGAATGATCCTGATGGTCATAATCATGCTAATTTCATCTATCTGTGCGTAACTACACCGCGAAGATAAAAAAATATCCTAATGCAATTAATAACGTCAATTATCGACATGATCTTTATTTCGTGCATTAATAAAGATTCAAGAATGATCGGAAGAATATTTCCAATGTATTAATAAATAATCTTGTAAATCACATGAAATCTTAGATATCGAGGGATAATAGAAGAATTTCCATGGATTGCAAAACTGCTATAAAGTCAAAGTTTTAACCAAGCTGGTATAATAAAAATGGAATAACATTTTCACCATATACGTAAGACATTTCTTCTATGCTACTTTCCTACGGAGTTATTCGTAATAATAATAATGGAACGGTGGTGAATTGAAATTCACCTAAAGAACCTTACCTCAAAGAAATCCATGAAGAAAATGTTCCGAATAAAATATACATAAAGCTATATTTTGAAAATACGAGGATGTTAAGGAAAGGCTAAGTGATGCACATATCGCGAATGAAACTTCAGTAATGGTGGTATAATAACCAGATTTTTATGCGTTTTATAAAAGAACTCTCAATAGTAATGCTCTAAATACTCAAAAAATTTATAACGAGGTTATTATCACGCATATATTATCAATAATATAGAGAGATAATAATATAGAAGAAGAGAGAAAACTTTGTTTCTTACGGTGTGATTTTCAATTCTAATTTAGCCCTCTATTTATAGAAAAATGTTAGCCCGGCATTTCGACTTGACTGCTTTCTCCGATGGCTTTACCGCTACTATTGCCACCCACCACATTTGAAATAAAATTCAGCACATTTTTTCACCAACCACAAGTGGGGCCCACTCAATTCTAGAATTTTCCACCAAAATCAATTATAACCCTACTTTCCACGAATCGACACCTCTTAAAATTTATAACAAATCATTCGCTTCATTTTAACGGTTCAAAATTTGTAGACATATACTCAACTTATATATGTATAACATATCCAAAAATTACAACGATCCAACGGTTTGGATTAAATATTATAACTCACACAAAAAGTCAGTAATAACACCGATAAGATCTTTTAATACCTCCAATCCGGCTAAAATAAAACATCTCAATAGATTAATTCCTTCATTAATAACCACATAAATAAATCCATCATTTATATTCATATAAAATAAATATTTCCTTATCATATGAATCAATAATTAATTATTCACAAATAATATTACGTAATCACATTTATGATAAACCAGTCGCTCCTCAGAAAGAGGGGCTTTCGAATAAGGATCTCTCCTTCTTGGCGCCAGCAATTAGGTGACCAAACCTCTCCTTAAATGTAACTTTCTAGACATTGCCAATAATGTTATCTAATAATATTATTCAAATAATATGAATTATTGATCCGATAATGGAAATATCATGCAATGACAATTATTGAACAACAATAATATAAAATATCAACGCAAAGAATTATTGAATCAATAAAATAAAATATTGAATAAAGAATTACATGAAAATTATTGAGTAAAGTGCCATCTTACGTAAGAATCAATAATTCAACAATTACATGTAATACCGTAGTCTATCGTGCAACCACGCCAGATTCAGTATTTTAACCAATCGGGTATTCCAATGGTCTTAATTGTAATAACTACGCCAAGTATTTATAACCACCCAAACTTTGTCGTTTCCTCATCCAATCGCTTTCAGTTATGGGGCCCACACATGGTCATTTTTTGCATTTATGCGAATATTCCCAACAAGATTTAATATTCCACGACCAAACGAATATTCCCCGACAGTACGAATATTCCACGACCACTTGCTTATTTTGAAATATTTGCGTATTTAACCCTTAACTATCCACATTAATCAAATCAACCCTTACTATTTCAAAATAATAAATAAAGGAAATTCCTTTTTATTTAAAAAATTTCGGGTCTTCATAACCTCCCTCCTTATGAAATTTCGTCCTCGAAATTGACGTGACGATACTGGTGTTTCAAAAGGTGAGGATACCTCGCTTTCATTTCCGCTTCCAATTCCCAGTGTCATTTCCTCTATAAAGCATGATTACTCCACAAAACTTTAACTTGTGGTATGACCTTTCTTCACGTAGGACATGCTCCTTCCTATCCAAGATCTTGGACAGTACCTCCTCATACGTTAAGTCTTCGGCTATCTCGTCCGGCTTCTAACTCAATAACTTGGTTCGGGTCTTTCACATATTTACGAAATACGATATGTGAAACACATTATGAACACGAGACATACTTGGAGGTAACGCAAATCTATAGGCTACATTTCCTACTCTACCAAGAATTTGAAATGGACCAATAAATCGTGGATTTGAGCTTTCCTCTCTTCCCAAATCTTGTAACTCCCTTCATGGGAGCAACTCAGCAACAATATATGATCCCCACATTAAATTCCACATCCTTTCGATGAAGATCCGCATAACTCTTTTTTGTCGATCTTGTGCCGTTTGTATATACGTTGTCGAATCATTAGTCATATCGTACTAACTCGGGTCCCAACAATGTTGCTTCACCCACCTCATCCCAACATATTGGAGAACGACATTTTTGTCCATATAATGCTTCTCGAATGGAACCATGCCTATATTTGTTTAATAACTATTGTTGTATGAGAATTCCACCAATGGCAAGTACTTATCCCAACTTCCTTTGAAATCTAGGACACGAGTTTTAATATATCTTCAAGAGTTTGAGTAGTCCTTTTCGATTGCCCATCCGTTTGAGGATGGTATGCCAAATCTAATCGTAGAATTGCGTGCTATAGCTTTCTAACCCAAAATCATGAAGTGAATCTTGGGTCACTATCCAAACTATGGATACAGAGCATGCCATGAAACCTCACAATCTCATTCACGTACATACTAAAGCAAGACGTCAAGGGAATAAGTCTCCGTGTCGGCAAGAAAAATGAGCGGACTTGGTTAATCTATCAACAATAACCCAAATAGCATTGATGCCTTGAGAAACCGTAGGAAGACCCGTAATGAAATCTATGGTAATGTGTTCCCACTTCCATTCCGGAATCTCAAGTGGTTGCAATGGACCCTTAGGTACTAGATGCTCCGCCTTTACATCGTTAGGGAAGTTAAACACATCGAGATAAACTTTGCAATCTCTCTCTTCATATTGTTCCACCAAAATGTATGTCGAAGATCACGATACATTTTAGTACTTCCGTGATGGATTGCAAATGGTGTATTGTGTGCCTCCATCATAATCTTGTACCTCAAATCAGTCGTTAGGAACACAAAGTCTAGAGTGGACTCAAGTATTCCTTCTTCATCAATTCTCGCCCTAATAGCTCCTTCTTGTACTTTCTTCTTCATACGATCGCCCGGCCCATTGGCTTGAGCGACTTTTAACTAAAGTCGATTATACTCGTATATCATCACGTGGGTACCTAGAGTTTTCATCTCCATCTCTATTATTTGTAAATTATACTGAAATTAGTCTTTGACAATATCGTTACTCAGATTTGATATATGATCTTCTACTCAACACGCCGCCTACCACGTTCGCTTTTCAGGATGGCATGGTCGAACATGTCTTTAAATGAGTCTCCTCTTGAGTTCTTCAAGCTCTTCCCACATTCCTTGCTCCATTTGAATTTTGTATCTCTACGAGTCACCATGCGATAATTGGAATAGCGATTCGAGAATATCCTTCAACGAATCTCCGATAATAACCAACTAAGCTTCAGAAGCTACGTATTTCGATTCTCGACTTAGGTTGCTCTCAATCGTGACTCATATCCCAATCTTGGATAAAGACGTCACAATGACACCTATCGCTTTTACTATCGCATCTAATATGACGTCCCTATAGAGAGTCTCGCTTAGGTGAATTCCACAAAGGAAGTCACAAGATAAAGGCTCAGTACCAAATTTATAGTTGAATTTTTAACTCCTAAGTTCAATAGAGCCATTCTATATGAGATTTTAGAAATGAGTTTTGTCTGGGGTTCAAAGTCGATACAAAATTTAATATCGAAGCTTTGGGAGTAAGCCAAGAAATTCTTCAGAAATACATCGTGAAAAATCAATAACAACAGAATATTATTCAAATCGACGTGTCTTTATTCAAATCCATAACATGGACTAAGAAAACTTGACATCCGTAATAAACGAATGACTTCATGGCTTGATATGAAAATGTTTGATTACAATGGTTTGATTGCTTGAATTGAATAACAAAGTTGCTTAGGAATATGAAAACTAACAACCTTACAAAAGCAATCAATTTGGCATGATGAGTAGTTAACCTTAAAATCACATCAAAAGCAAATATCTCTATAGAAATAAGGTTAACGTGTAATGTGATAGTGCCAACCCTAATCAAACAAGATTTCTAAACAACAGATGTAATGAAAGTTTCTCCTAACGGATTCTCCATAAATAGGTCAAAGTCTAATTTCTCCGTAGTCAAGTTCAAACGCTGAGCGCAAGCAAGAGAGATAAAAGAATGGGTAGAACCCAGATCTAGTAAGGTATAAACTTCGCAAGAATTTATAATTAACTAACCCGCGTGCTAACTTCGTCGGGTTCTCGCATTTTGACCGGCCACGCGACAAACGCTTCTTCCAAGAACCGCTGACTTTGACTTTTCTCGGGACATCCTTTTGAGTCACCATTCACGCTGGATTGGGTTTCGATATCGCATAATCTCGAGCGATATGTCCTTCTTTTCCACAATTATAGCATACCTTGGAAGGCTTTGAACAGGTTTGACCTTATATGTCCTCTCCTCCACATCTCAGTAGATCTAACCAACGATCGTTTCTTCCCTAGAATTTGTTGATGGTGCCGATGTTCTTTGCCGACGCCTTCCGGCCATCGTTAAATCTTCTTTTTTTATTGGACATCTCTTTCCATAATATCAACGCGTCGATGCGCTTTTTTACCCATGCATCACTCATTCTCACTCGCTCGCTTATTTCTTCTTTCAAATTTCGATTCCACTTTATCATCTCTTATACTCGCCAAAGAGTGCTTCGCTCAAGCATCACGTATCGGGTAACACAAGCTTGAATCGTTGCATCCTTTTGCTCCACACATTACTCGCAATTCTTTAGCCTCGCTTCTAACTCATGAATACGATTTTGCAATTCTATATTTCGATCATAAAATACCTCTAATAAACTCTCTTGGTGTACCTCTTCTTCCTCTTCTTCCTCACTCTCACCATACCTCTGCGATTATCTCGGTGCAACTATCAATTCTTCACTCACCACATGGATATCTCTAATTCCTTCTTCGTCTGACATCACATTATCCTGGTTGGCGATTAGAGGTGTCTCCACGATCTCATTCACTCCATTGTTAACGTTCTCAGCAGCCATTCTAAAAAAAACTATCATAAAACAAGGGTTAATTAAATAAATTAACAAATCACATAATACCCCTATAATACGACCAACCAACAAATAAGCTTAGTAGGACACACTAAGCGAAGGATTTACTCTGCCTCCCTCCTAGTTTTATTCCCGATCTCCACCGAGATCATATCCTAAGCTCGATACCAAACCGCGACGCCCCAAAATAGGTATACACCACACCCATTCTCGAGTCGCCAAATATATGGTACAGAAAAAAACTACAACTTTATTATTACAACAAGAAAATCGTGAGTTTAAATACAAATATTATCTTTTAGACAATATCTATACTTAAATAAATCCCCATCACATTTATTGATACATTATTTTACAAAAATGGTGAGGACTACTAAACAACTCTCTCTAGAACTTTCATTCCATACCCCACTAAGACTTTCGCTACATTCTCGCCTCCCGAGAAGAAAAATGGAACAACAAGGAAAAGGGTGAGCTCAACTAGCCCAAGAAAAGAATACTATGACTAAGATAATATACAACAAATTATCGTTAGTCTCCAACAGGAAAAATCGATAGAATACAATGACAACAAGTTTCGATCAATATTCGCAGCTGAAATAATAATTCATAGAAGAGTTACGTAGAGAATGAAATCTAATATAATCTATGAATTTAATAAATTCATCATCAATATTTTATCCTCAGAACATCAATCAATATTCATCTCAAATCAAATATTCATCTTTTGCACTACAGCCCAAAGATATTCATCAATCGGTCCATGTTCATCTCAACACTGCTCATCTTTGCACTAAAGGCCAAAGATATTCATCGATCGGTCATGTTCATTTAAACACTGCCATCTTTGCACTACATGTGCCAAAGATATTCTTCAAATCATTCATCTTTTGCACTTCACAAAAGCCAAAGATATTCAATAATATCATCATTTAAGACCGAGGATGATGAAAATATTTTTAAAGAACGAATCCAAAGAAACAAAATGACAAGGATTAAAGATTAAGGATTCGTACTTTGTTTTATCCATGTCCAACAATACCTCAAAATAATCATAGTGGTGTAAAATTCAAGAATGATCAAAACATGGATACAATCAAAGCTAGTATCCGTAATAGATATTTTGACGAAAAAGAAGAAATTTTATTTTCGATGAATAGTGCCAGATATCGTGAATAGTGGTCAGATATCGTGAATAGTGGTATTATCGTGAATAAGTAACTCCGACACCAAAAGATAGAAATTCCACAAAAAAATTTTCACGCTTTATGAATAGTAACTTCGTGAATAAGAACTCGTGAATAGTAACTCATGAATAGTAACTCGTGAATAAGTAACTCATGAATAGTAACCCCAGACTTGAAAAAAGTTCCAAATTTGATAAAACTTCAGATCAACATTTCAAAGATAATGATATTGAAGAAATAATATCATTACTGAAAAAAAATAATATCCCTTACCTCAAAGAATCAAGATTTCTAAGGAAAGGTCTCAAGTGATGTTTGAATGAAACTTGTAGATCTTGAACAAAGAACTCTCAAAGTATCTAAATACTCACAAAATACGCTCAATAATATAGAGAGAAAGAGAAAACTTTGTTTCGTGTGATTTTCAATTCTAACTTAGCCCTCTATTTATAGAAAATGTTAGCCCGTAAAGGCACTTGACTTGCCACCGATGGCTTTACTACTGCTACTTATTGCCACCCACCACATTTGAAATAAAATTCAGCACATTTTTTTCACCAACCACAAGTGGGGCCCACTCAATTCTAGAATTTTCCACCAAAATCAATTATAACCCTACTTTCCGAATCGATACACCTCTTAAAATTTATAACAAATCATTCGCTCATTTTAACGGTTCAAAATTTGTAGACATATACTCAACTTATATATGTATAACATATCCAAAAATTATAACGATCCAACGGTTTGGATTAAATATTATAACTCACACAATAAAATTCAGAATAACACCGATTTGATCTTTTAATACCTCCAATCCGGCAAAATAAAACATCTCAAAGATTAATTCCTTCATTAATAACCACATAAATAAATCCATCATTTATATTCATATAAAATAAATATTTCCTTATCATATGAATCAATAATTAATTATTCACAAATAATATTACGTAATCACATTTATGACAACCAGTCGTTCCTCAGAAAGAGGGGCTTTCCAATAAGGATCTCTCCTTATCGGGCGCCAAGCAATTAGGTGACCAAACCTCTTAAATGTAACTTTCTAGACATTACCAATAATGTTATCTAATAATATTATTCAAATAATATGAATTATTGATCCGATAATGGGAAATATCAGTGCGGACAATTATCGAACAACAATAATATAAAATATCAACGCAAAGAATTATCGAATCAATAAAATAAAATATCGAATAAGAATTCACCGTGAAAATTATTGAGTAGTGCCATCTTACGTAAGAATCAATAATTCAACAATTACATGCAATAATACCGTAAGTGCCATCGCAAGCAACCACGCCAGACATCAGATTTTAACCACCGGGTATTCCAATGGTCCTTTAATTGGTAATAACTACGCCAAGATTATTTATAACCACCCAAACTTTGTCGCTTTTCCTCATCCAATCGCTTTCCGTTATGGGGCTCCACATGCATCATGCTTGGTTATAAATATTCCTCGACAAGATTTAATATTCCACGACCAAACGAATATTCCCCGACAAGATTTAATATTCCACGACCACTTCTTATTTTTTTGAAATATTTGCGTATTTAACCCTTAACTATCCACATTAATCAAATCAACCTTACTATTTCAAAATAATAAATAAAGGAAATTCCTTTTATTTAAAAAAAATTTCGTGGTCTTACAAAGAGACTTTATTTTCTACTTGACTCTTTTAATGGATTGCATATTCCACTCGCAGCTTAAACCGGTTGTCTTATAATTCTTAAACTTGTTTTATTGAATTCTTATATCATTGTCATCATCCTCATGTTTATATTTTTTAAAAATTCATCTGTGGCCTCGTAATGCATAGATGGACTTGGTATGATTATGACTGAGACTATTCGTGTAATCATGGCCGTAATGTTACAAATGATGTGATAAAAATCCTCGATTAATAGTAGTGTATTGATGGACGATTGTTGGCATGATCATGACCATTAATGAATACACAACTATTCTCGCCCGTAGTGCATGAATAATTATGGTCGTAATACTAAAGAATATCTTTGGTAGTAGTGCGAGGGTGATTCGATGATGTGGAATATTTATTAAAGTGAGTCTCAAATATAACAAAGATGAAAACCTTTTAAAACCTAAAAGATAGTAGACTTTATTTTCTATTGACTCTTTTAATGGATTGCGATATTCCGCCGCAGCTTAAACCGGTTGTCTATTGTATTTTATCGCTTAACATTATTGAAGACTATTGATAATTTATTCGCATTATCTTAGTCATAATATTTCTTCTTTGGGCTAGTTGAGCTCACCATTTCTTTCACTTTTTCTTCTTGAAAATGAGAATGTAATTTGGGACGAAAGCCTGAAACAGTGATGGTCCCGAAGATAAGATTAGTAGTCCTCACTATTCTCGTGAAATAGTGTGATAATAATTGTAATGAGGACTTTTTTGAGTTTGTATAATATCTAGTAGACGATATTTGTATTCAAACTCACGCTTTATGTCGTATTGCATACCTACGCTTATGTTAGTAAGTTATATTTAAATTACATACATCATGTAAGTGGCGACCCAAGATGGGTGATGTATACCTAATTTTGGGGGCGTCACACAATAATTCCTTGTTTTCCTTCTTGTGTTCATCCAAGTGTCAGGATCACCTATGATCAAATTTGGTGGATGATTTCTCACTGTTCTAGATGGCATAGGAAGCCTTGCTGCAATCATTTGCTCTTCAAGTTCAGGTTCTACAATGTCAAGCTCTGCTTCAAACTGATCGTCTAATTCTTCTTCTAATGCAGACGGGTTAAGCTGTCTGACTAGAGGCGTCTGCATGTCTGAGTTTTCAACCGGGGCAGATGACTCAGTTTGTCTAGTTTCATTTGTTTGCTTTCCACGTTCGTCTGACTTTCCTTCTGATGCAGACGGCTGAGGCTGTTCAGACTGAGCTGTCTGTTTACTAATCAGAATGTCTTTTCCTGCAGAACTTTCATTTTCTTCTTTTGATAGGACACGGTTAGATTCATCAAAAATAACATGCACAGATTCTTCAACTTTAAATTTATCAAGATTATACACCCTGTAAGCTTTACTAGGCATCGAATAACCAAGAAAAATAACTTCGATTGATTTTGCATCAAATTTTCCAAGGTTACTATTAGTGTTTAGAATGAAACATTTAGCACCGAACACTTTAAAATAATTAATATTTGGAATCACATTGTTAAGAACTCATATGGTGTTTTCATTAGGATGGGTCTAATTAATACTCTATTTAAAATGTAACATGCAAGATTTTATTACTTCTCTCCGCCCAAAAACTTTTAGGCGCTTTACTTTCATGTAGTAAAGTTCTTGCTGTTTCTTGAAGTACGATTTTTCGCTCCACCACAACATTTTGTTGAGGCGTTCTTGGTGCGTAAAACTCATGTAAACACCTTTCTCAACGCAATATGGTATGAAGTCTTTTCCAAATTCTCCACCGTGGTCACTCCGTATACCCAATAAGCTTGAGGTTATGTTTTGTTTCAACATTCTTTATAAGCTTTTCAAATTCGCAAAAGCTTGATCTTTAGTTTTCAAAAATAAAACCCATGTAAATCTTGAAAAATCATCAACAATAACAAAGGCATAATGATTATTTCCTAGGCTAGCATATCTCTCGGGTCCAAATAAATCAAGATGCAGTAATTGAAGAGGTAAAGAAGTTGATACCTGATTTTTGCTGGTAAAGGAATTTCTTGCTTGTTTACCTAATTGACATGCATCACAAATACATATCTTTTCATATTTTAGCTTTGGTAAACCTTTAACAAGGTTCTTTGTAACTAACTTGTTAATCAATTCCATATGCACATGCCTCAACCTTCGATGCCATAGAATAGTTTGATCTTGAACAATGCCTAAATGATATCCTCATTTTGATTTTCAAAATTTATAGTATATATATTACCTTCTCTGTTAGCTACTAAAGGAACATTATGGGAGGCATGTATAATAGCACATTTATCTTTTTCAAAAATAACTTTATGAACACTATCCATTAGTTGACTTACACTAATTAAATTATATTTTAACCCTTCAACATGATGGACATTGTCAATGTAAACCTTACCATTACCAATTTTACCTTTACCGATGATTTGGCATGTGGTGTCATCTCCAAAAGTAACCGTGCCTCCTTTTTTTGCAATAAGTGAAGTAAATTTAGTTCTATCACCCGTCATGTGTCTAGAACATCCACTGTCAAGTACCCATTTATGTGATTGTAATTTAGCTTTTAAGCTTACCTACAAGGCAAAGAAGTAACTCATCGTTTTGGTACCCAAATCTGTTTGGGTCCAGTTTTGTTAGTAGCAATCAACTCTCCTTTCTTTACCCAAACTTGTTTTATTTTAATTTTACTACAGTTTGTATCGAAATGTCCTTTTAAACCACATTTTCTGCAAGTAACATAAGGTGAACAATAAAGAGGCTTGTTCCTTGGTTTGTTATTTATTACTCTAATTTTATTAGTCATGCTTTTTATGTTTTTAACAAGATTATATCCAATTCCTTGTTTATCTAAGCTTGACCTTTGAGCACCCAACATTATATTTAAATTTTCTTCTCCTTGAACAAATTTTGCAAGATCCTTTTTTCAAAGATATTATTTCTTCCTCATTGTTACTTTGCATGTTTATTATTTTTCCATCATTAAAGGCATCTATACAAGTATCTCTCATTTTCAAGCTTTCTTTTAAATCATCATTTTCCTTTTTAAGGCTATTATTTTCTTCATTTAATTTGTTTGCATAATTATATAAAATTTTATTATAATTATCTAAATATCCAATTTTAGCATTCAACCGAGATACTTCACATGATGAGCAATCTTTAACTATTTCTTGTTTTTTCAATTAAAGTTTCTACTTCCTTCATTAAGTCATTTATCCAACTTTTCAAGTGAGCATTTTTCTTTTCATACGAAGGTTTTCATTTTTAAAACCGGATAGTCGTAAATAGTAATTTCTCCAAGTTCGGACTTACCTCGATGTTTCCTCATCAGTGTATTCCAAAGTGAAGCACAGTTGAGCGCGCTCTTCTTCTTGATTTTCATGATCGATTCATCATCACTCCATGTCATTAGAGCCTTCCCTTTTGAACCATTTGCTTTGTTCTTTCTTTTTTTAGTTGAAGCAATCTCTTTGAAGTGTCCAGCCTTCCACATTCAAACAGTTTCCTCTTGAGGCTTTTGCTTGAAATTTTTCTTGTTGTTGAAGGCTTTTGTTGGTAATTTTGGTTTATTCTTCTTTCGGATCAGCTCCCTCAATTTTCTGGTCATTAATGCTATTTCTTCATCCGAATCTTCATCATAGCCTTCTATGTAGCTTTCAGCTTGTAGAGCCAAGGTCTTCTTCTTAGGTGCCTCATCTTCATCATAAAAAAATTAATTGGTTTTCAAACTCTTCAAGTTCTCCAAATAAGGTAAGAGTTTCCATTGTGCTGATTGTGGCCGAGTCTTGAAGTGTTGTAACTTTTGGTGCGAATCGCTTTGGCATGACTCTAAGAAGCTTTCGGTTGATTTCCTTTTGATCAATCTTTCGTCCGAGCATGTTTAGAGAATTCATTAGAGTAAGGAATCTTGTTTGGGCATCTCTAATTGATTCATTTTTCTCCAATTTGAATAGCTCGTAGTCATGCATTAGCATGCTCAGCTTGACCTCCTTCACTTTAGTAGTACCCTCGTGGCTCATGATGATTGTGTCCCAAATTTCCTTAAGTAGTAGTACAGAGACGAGACCTTATCTATCTCCGATCGAACCATGCCACTTAAGAGTGTATTCATGGCCTTGGAATTATAAGACATCATATACGATTCATTTGAGTCCATTTCTATGAGATTCTTTGGTCGCCATCATCATATCGCGGAACGACCGGTCCATGTTCGACTACCCACCATTCCTACGGGTCACTTGGTCGAGATAGTTCTTCATTCCGAACTTCCAAAAGTTGAAGTTTTCACTTAGAAACAACAAATGGTGGCCTACTTGTTGATCGACCTTCTTGAAAGTTTAGGTGTGCCATAGATCTTCCCTACGACCTGCAACGATCAATATTAGTAGAGCCTTTGCTCGATACCAAATGTAATTCAAGAAATACGCACACCTGTAGAGGGGGTGAATAGGTGTTTATACTTAAAGTGATGACGGTGACAACTTTTGTCAAATTCTCTTTCTAGATCAATTCGCATACCAGACTTGCACTGCTTTTTGGTGTCTGGATTAGTGAATTTATAAACCGGTATAAAATGTAAACACATAACTTTAAACCAACAGAAAGTAAAAGTGCGTAAACGTAAAATACGGGATTTTTACGTGGTTCAAATTTCTATCCTCTATCTAGTAGCCTAATCCACGTCCAATCCCAGCTAGGATTGGAGACTCATTTATTACTATTTAAAACTCAATACACAAATAACTCCTCATTATAAAGAAGCCTCAAACTGATGTTGACACCTATGCCTGCCTGGTTTGCACTCTCTCGCAATATGTACACCATCGCACCTCTTCTCACCTCTGAGACCCTTGAAGCCTTCTATAAACAGACTACTTAAAACAAAAAATCTCAAGATAAAACTATGTTTACTTTCGGTTTACAAGAAAAAGAAATTTCCAGCACAAAAGAATATGATATATAAGAATATAAGGCTGGACTAAAACAATTTGTAAGCTCTGATGTATTCTCTCAATTTGATTGCTGGTTGTTCGTGTGTCCTTAATAGCCGAAGAGAGGAGATATATATTATATCTGAGAGAGCAACTATATAACATAAGATGGCAAAGATTTCTCGATCCGTTTGTAGCCTCTCCATAATTTCAAAGAACTTTGAATCAACAGAAGATAATAAGCGAGATATGCACCAGCTTCTTTGATTTTGAATAAATTTGAAATCAAGGAGTGAAATTCTACACCCAATCAACTCGAAAGTTAGACAAATAAAGAAAGGAGATAAATAAGGATGATAGCTTCAAGACTCCTTTTCAAAATAAGATACCAAAATATCAATAACTAATGTGGGCTCCACTAAGCAAGACACACTCCTTAATTAACTTATTACCCACGAGCTATACTGATGAAACAGAGGAGCCAATTTGGCCTAGCATACCTTAAGGACCATAATATCTATTATACCAACATACCTTAATAAGCTCCAATCCAAATCTTCCTTAATTACCACCAAATCAATACTTCAATTTAAATGTGAACTGACTTTAAATCATTCCAACATATCAACGTAATGAAGTCAAGAAGATATGTCCATTTAATTAACCATAACTCATGCAAATCATTTATCATATTATAACCCATACTCCATGCATATTTAATAACATAATACATCATGAACCATGCACACTTAAATTAGTCATCAATCAAAACATCGTATAATCAAAAACTAACAAATTATCTTAAATTAAATCATATTTTTATTTTATTTTATTGTATTTTATTTAATTTTGATTTTATTTAACTAAGTAAAGTGCTACTCAGCTTTAATTATATTTATTTTGTATTATATTATTTTAAATTAAATTAAGTCAATTTTTTAATTTAATTTTAAATTAAATTATTTAATTTAATTTAATTTAATTTAGTTTAGTTTAGTGTAATTTAATTTAATTTAATTGTATTTATATTATATTATATTATAATATTTAATTTATTTAAATTTTATTATCTTAATTAATTATAATAAATTAATTTATTTTATTTAATTTTGATTTTATTTAACTAAGTAAATGCTACTCAGGTTTAATTATATTTATTTTGTATTATATTATTTTAAATTAAATTAAGTCATATTTTTATTTTATTTTATTTTATTTTAAATTAAATTATTTATTTTAATTTAATTTATTTTATTTTAATTTAATTTAATTTAGTTTAGTATAATTTAATTTAATTTAATTGTATTTATATTATATTATATTATAATATTTAATTTATTTAAATTTTATTATCTTAATTATAATAAATTAATTTATTTTATTTTATCTTAATTATTTTATTTTATTTTATTATTTTATATTATCTTATCATACAAAATATAATTTAAATTTAGTTTATGTTATAATATTATTATTTTTTTAGTAATTTGAAACTAAGTAAATGCTACTTAGTTCATTTTCGGTTAATTTTATTAGTAGGAAATTAAGTACATTCAACTTAATATATTTCAATATTGGAAACTAATAAAATACATAAATAAAATAAAGTAGGGCTCACAAATTTTGCAATTGTAGAATTCTGACAGAAATTCTGTCAGAAATTCCGTCGAAAATAACAAGTATACCAAGATTTCACAATACCTTTACAAATACTAACCAACATATTTATATAATTCAACAATACAACTCAATACATGACTAACATCAGCCTTAATCAAATTATGATGCAAATTGCACAAATTAAACCCTAAAATTAGTAACATACCAATGCCATTGCAGAAGTATATATAACATAAAATTCAGACTAACATAAGTTGCTAATCAAACCTAAATATCCAAGCTGCTAATTAAAAACATAATACATAAGTACTCCTCATCAATTAACAAAATAGATCATATATATGGGGAGAAATTACAAAATCAGAACCTTAATTATACTAACCTTAATTATGCTTAAGTTAAGCTTAAGCTGCAGAATAATGGAGGAGGAGGAGGAGGAGCAAAGAGGGACGAGAGAGAGAAAGATAGCAGCAGCAGCCGGAGGGGAGGGCGCCGGAGGTTCGGCCGGAGACGAGCCTGTAGTGCGGCGGCCGACGAGGAGAGGGACAAGATATAGAGTGAGAGGGGGATGAAACAGAGAGAAAGAAAGAAATGAGAGCAGCAACACAAGTGAGGCGCACTGCTGATAGCAATTAGGTTTTAAAAACTAATTCCGACGGAATTCCGTCGAGGTTCGTTCTGTCGAGACTAGAGTATCCTCGACGTACACTCCGTCGACCTTAATATCATTCCGTCGAGGTTGTTATTCGCGCTGGAGAGAAATTTTCGCGCCCCTAACATGGTCTAAGATCGACCGAATTCGGTCGACTTTGTCCTAGTTTCGACTGATTTATGTCCGACTGAGTATTCCGTCGGTAATACACTAATTCCGAGCGAATTAATTCGATCGACCTTAATTCCGTCGGAAATAGACCTATTTCTTGTAGTGTATGACAAACAGCTAGGACATGCACTCTCTGGAAGACCATCTCTCTTCAAACTTCCCAAAAGGGTAGCCCGTGGAAGGAATTGCTGGCAAGTTGAGAGGATCTGGTTCAATCCCATAATCAGTCGGCGGCCTGTGCTCTAAAACTTCATCATGATCCTGAACAAATTCCGGGATCTCAACATCTCCATCCTTTATATCCTCCCATAGGTATTGCAGGCGGCTAACATACTTAAGTTTCCAATTTAAGCTTTATTGCCCAAAAAAATAAAGGAATGTTTGTTAAAGTAATCCTGAATGGCATTATGAACTTGTTAATACACAATGACGCACAGAATGGTGTTTTCACCAGAAAAAGTTTAAAATAAACAATTGAATGGAAAAAAATTAAGTGCAATAAGGTCAGCGCTTACACGATAGTTCCTTTATATTAAAGGATGCGGTAACATTCAAAATATTGAGTTTTTTTTTTGTTATATGAGTATCTTTGTGATATTTGTGCATGTTTGGAGTTAACTGAACCAAATGCTATACATGACCTTGCTGGAACATATATTGCAGTTAAAAAAAGAACCTGAAGTCACAATATAACAAGAAGATGCTTATCCTCCACTTAAAAGAAATCAGCCAAGAGTGGCTAAGACAAGTCTCGAGCGAATCCCAGGATTAATGAAGTACACAACCTGAAGTCTATCCTTATAGTCAGAAGGAAGTTCTCCATACATCCACCTCAAGATGCTCATGCCAGGGGAATTGTCTTCTTTTTGTACAGTGCTATGCATGTAAACGATGCAGAATGGGCCTTCTGGCATCTCAGTGAAGATTTTATGCAATACGTAGTTTTTCAGTCGTTTGGCACTTACAACTGGAGCTGAATATTAATGGTTAAAAAAGTGTATCATACTATCATTATAACAAGTCAAGAAATAAATATTGGTCTAAACTTTAAACAAACTATTGGCTCATTAGTGCAACGAAGGAAAGGTCCATCAAACCTGCATACAGCAAATATGTTCCATAATGTTTTTAACAAAAAAGGAAAAAAATAGGGGAGAAGAAGAAAAGTAGGGGAGAGATAAAGAGAAGGCAATAAGTCTTTCTGAATCCCAAGTACTCGTCCTTTTATTCCATAAGAAAGAAAGGCTTCCAGGAAATGCAATTCACTCTTTCCACGGCAATATCATATCTCCTCAGTTCCAGAGTGATGCAGAATCTTGCAGTTTTTATCACTATGCCACTTGAAAGGCTTGGGAGACTAGAATCCAGTAATTCCAGTATATTTCAGAATAATCTATTTGATATCACCTAATACACAAACTTGCTCCTCTAACAACAGAAGGCCATAACATTAATGTTACGAGCTAGGACCCTAATTACGATTGGATAACTTGGGTGAGTACAACCTTAGGTCCAAAGGAGTATTCTAAGTAGATACAATGTGTCTGTGCAGAACATTGACATGTCCCCAAGTAACATGTGTAATACCATAAATGCACATCAAAGCCTTACATTAGAATATGATTGTTGTTACCACGTGAGATACTCAGCAAAACACTTACTTTCTTGACGTAACATATCATCAAAAAATTCCAAGACTTCATAAATTATAGGCGTGTCCAATGCAAAACAATAGTTTTCATCATTTTCAGATGGAGGAATATAATATACGTTATACGTAAAAGGACAACAATCGAGCTCAGAAATAAAGTGATCATTAATAGTGTATTATTTACTCGAAGGTTAATAAAACCAAAGAAAATGCACTGATAGGAACCAATTCGGTTGTCTTGCGGCCCGGGAAACGGATGGAGGACTAAAATGCAAAACTATACCCTCAATTTTATACTTTTTGCATACCCGTTATCTAAAAAAAAATTTGGTAAAACTAACTCTCAATTGTACACTATTTTTTTTATTTTTGGACGAGAATAAAGAATGAAAAACTTAAATTAGGTTAGGAAAGGAAAATAATACAAAACTTATTACATGTTAATGTGTTTATAAAAATAGAGGAAAATATTTATATTTATATTTATATTTATATTTAATTTATGTTTTTGAGTTTTAAAATGAACGAAAAGTTTAAATTTTCTAGTTAGTTGTCTTGTTAGTGAATATTTAAATGGACAAAAAGTTTATTTGCCAAAATTTTAAAATGTAATCTAAATTACGTAAACAAATCTATTATAATTTCTTCTATGACCTCTACATATTAAATACTTCTTTTGTTTAATATTATTTTATTATTGTTGATTTTTAAAGTTAATTTAAAAAATTAAACTCAAAATTGATATTCTTTTAATCTTAATCAAATACAATAATAAATATTATAAACTATTTAAAAAATTACTCATTGTAAGTTTTAGTGTTTCATAATTTTAATAAGTTATCTTAATTTTGAGTTTTAAAATATTTTAAATTGACTTTAAAAAGTTAATAATAATAAAATAATTTAGAACATATAATATAAGGATAAAATAGCAATTTTTGAATATTTTAATACTTTAAACAGCTAGCATTAATAATTTTTTATACATGTTCAAGAACCAAGAGTCGTCCATGATTTGGATGACCGGTGTGGGCTTACTTATAGAAAGAAGATAAGTCACTCAAAACAAAATAAAACAACGTGTAAATACGTGATTATTTTAAATTATTTTATGAATAATTTTATAAAAAATAAATACGTAATTATTTAATTTTAAAATTAATAGTCTTAAGATTATATTCTTATAAACAAATATAGCCTATATATGTGTGTTTTGTTAGATTGTGTAAATATGTTTTTATGTTCTTTGTATATGATATACTTTGATAATAATTAATGGGGGTTTAGAATTGTTTTTTATTTATTCATAAATTTTAATTGATTTTGGAATTGGGGTTGGATGTTAATTTTAATGGATTTTAGAATTGGGGCTTGGTGATAATTTTATTTATTTAATTTGTTTTATTTTAGTTTTTTCTTTAAAGAGGACCTTATAATTTTTATATTATTTTTGTTTACAATTTTGTTATTTATAAATTTTTTAAAAGTATTTTATTTATAGAGGGAGGTAATGTGTCACAAATTCTATTTATATTTAATCATTAATTTTATAAATAATGTTAAGATTTAAATTTTTAATTTTAAATGTTCGGAGAACGGAATAAAGTAAAGAATAATATTATTTGAGAAAATGCTTATTAAATACAAGTCAAATATATTGAAAAGGTCAAAGTACTAAAAAAGGTAATAAACCAGTATCCCGATGAAAAATCTGTTGGATCGGTACAC
This sequence comes from Panax quinquefolius, assembly GCA_020205615.1. Classification (NCBI taxonomy): domain Eukaryota; kingdom Viridiplantae; phylum Streptophyta; class Magnoliopsida; order Apiales; family Araliaceae; genus Panax; species Panax quinquefolius. The sequence continues at coordinate 90,594 of JAINUW010000722.1, read as the reverse complement.
AATTGGTGTTTTAAAATACTTAGAAGTATTGATTGACGATTTCCAAATTTTGAGTATCAAATTAATTTTTATTTTGGATTTGAGTGTTGATAACAGTAATTAAGGATACAAAATAAATTTTGTAATATTGAAGAAGTTATTAATTTTGTCAAAAAAAATAGTCAATTTCATTTAGATGGTCATCTGAATAATTTATATTTAATTTTGTATCTTAACGATTTAGAGGTATTCAAAGAAAAAATAATATTAAACAACTTTATATCTCTTAGCTAATAAGAGATGAATGTTAAAATATATTAAGATACAATTAAATACCACTTATGTAGTGATATTATATCCCAAGGGTCTGATTTGTAAATATTTATTATTTATAATCAAATTATATCTTCGACATAAAATAATTTTGAAGTGTTATAAAATTATACATAGTGTAAGACCCCACCTTATTATAAATAAAATCAATTTCTTTTAATTATTATTGTGAATAATAAGGTATTAATTTGATATAATATTTTGGTATTGGGTGAAATGTGCAAATTTTGCAAAATAAACAAGTGGTTATTAAATAATCATTGTTGTCGGGGAATATTCGTTTGGTCGTGGAATATTCTTGTTGTTGGGAGAATATTCGCATTTACGCACCTAGCTCATTTGTGGGCCCCATAACGTAATAACTGTTTGATGAAGAAAACGATAAGTTTGAGTTTTTATAAATAATTGGCAGTAGTTATTACTCAAGTAACACTTGTTGGAATACCACGTGGTTAAAATACGATGAATACGCGTGGATGCACAAAGTATTTTTGATTATTGATTCTTACGTAAGAAGACACTACTACTCAAATTTTTACAAGAATTACTGCTCAATATTTTATTTTATTGATTCAATAATTACTGCATTGATATTTTATATTATTGTTGTTTCAATAATTGTCACTGCACAGTATTTCCCATTATCAGATCAATAATTCATATTATTTGAATAATATTATTAGATAGCATTATTGACATTGTCTAGAAAGTTCAGTCAATGAGAGGTTTGGTCACCTAATTGCGCGCCGCCAAGAAGGAGAAATTCTTATTGTAAAGCCCCTTTCCGGGAACTATTCGTCCCGTCATAATAAATGTGATTCGTAAATATTATTTATGAATAATTAATTATTGATTCATATGATAAGGAAATATTTATTTTATGTTGATATAAATATTGGATATATTTATTGTGGTTAAAAATAAAGGAGTTAATGTTGAGGTGTTTTATCAAGATTTTTGTTTTAATGGAGGTATTAAAAATTAAACCAAAGATTTTTTGAGATATATTATGTGAGTTATAATTTTTAATCCGACCGTTAGATCATTGTGATTTTTGGATATGTTATACATATATAAGTTGAGTATATGTCCACAAATTTTGAACCGTTAAAAATGAATGTATGATTTGTTATGAATTTTAAGAGGTGACTGATTTGGAAATTAGGTTTATAAATGATTTTGGTGGAAAATTTTAGAATTGAGTGGGCCCCACTTGTGGTTGGTGAGAAATGTGCTGGAATTTTTATTCAAATGTGGTGGGTGGGAATAGTAGCAGGTAAAGCCACCAAAGTTGCATAGTGTCAAGTCCGCTTTGCAAGCTTAACATTTTCCTATCAATAGAGGGCTAAGTTAGAATTAAAAATCACACCAGAAACATAAGCTTTCTCTCTCTATATTATTGAGCGTATTTTGTGAGTATTTAGATACTTTGTGAGTTTCTATTTTTCAGTACAAGTTTCTGTCAGCACTATATCAGAAATTCAGTCAGAAGTACGATTATTTTGAGGTAAGGGATGTTATTTTCTTCATATATGATATTATTTCTTCAATATCATTACGCCAAGTATCGATCTCAACTTTTATCAAATTTGGAACTTTTGTGTCTGGGGTTACTATCACGTATACTGACTTTATTCACTTAATCTGCACTATTCAATTTAAAATAAAATTTTCTTCTTTTTGTCCAAGATATCTATTATGATTACTATCTTTGATTGTATCCATGTTTTGATCTTTATTCTTGAATTTTTCTTCAAAATTGGTTATTATGGAGTATTATTGATCTTGGATAAACTGCTATACTAATCCCTACTATTTGTCCTTCATCTCCACCGGATTCGCTTTTCTTTAAAATATTTTTCATCATCCTCGGTCCTAAATGATGTTATTACTAAATATCTTTGGCCCAGTAGTGCAAAAAGATAAATGATTAATCGATGAATATCTTTGGCCAGTAGTGCAAAGATGAACAGGTGTTGAGATGAACATGACCAACTGGTGATACAAATGAATACCTTTAGCTTGTAGTGCAAAGATGAATATTTGATTCAAGATGTATATTGATTGATGTTACAGGGATAAAATATTGATGATGGACTTTTAAATCTTAGAAGATAGTGAAATTCTTTCTCTACTTGACTTTCTAATGGATTGTTGTTTCCGTCACGCAGCTTGTTGATCTAAAACTTGTTGTCTATTATATTTTATCGATTTTTCCTCATTGAAGACTAATGATAATTTGTTGTATATTATCTTAGTCATAATATTCTTTATCAAGTTAGTTGAGCTCACCCTTTCCTTTTTGTTCCATTTTTCTTCTCAGGAGGTGAGAACATAGCAGGATCTAGTCGGGGTATGGAGTGATGGTTCTAGAAATATGTTTTAGCAGTCCTCACTATTTCTGTAAAATAGTGTTTGAATAATTGTAATGAGGACTTATTTGAGTGTGGATATTGTCTAGAAGACAATATTTGTATTTAAACTCACAGTATGTGTTGTCGTATTTTGCACGACAATCAGTATTATTGAAGTTATAGTTTGCTTTCTGTATACCATGTATTTGGCGACTCGTAATAGGTGTTGTATACCTATTTTGGGGGCGCCACAATTGTATCAAAGCTTAGAGATATGGTCTCCATGAGATCGGAGAATAGAAGTAGGAGGAGAGATGAGTAAATATTTCGCTAGTGTGTCCTATCTAAGCTTATTTGTTGGTCACCATAATATAGGATATTATGTGATATGTTAATTTGTTTAATTAACCCTTGTTTTATGGCGATGATTTAAGAATGGTCACGAGAACGTTAACAATGGAGTGTATGAGACTGTGGAACAACCTTTAGTCACAAATCAGGATAACGTACAAGAGGAAGGCAATATTCCTCCTATAAACAACACTACCGAGCAAACGATGAATGATGGAATGTTTAGGAGCTTTTTGTAGTTCATGCAAAATCAGACGAAGGAGACTCGTGTACAAAATACGGGTGGAAGTGATACCAACGTGCGGTTTGTCACAACCAAGCAGTTCAAGGAGTTGGGACCACCAAAATTTATTGGAAAGCCGAATCCGATCAAGGCGGAGACATGGGTCAAGCAAATTACCAAGATATTCGATGTCTTGGGATGCACGGAGGAACAGAAGGTTCCATTTGCCACCTTCATGTTCATGCGGTGAGGCGGACTCATCGTGGGAGTCTCATGAAGCGCACCACTTGGTTGCACTCAACATGTCTTGGGAAACATTTCAGAAACTATTCAATGACAAGTACTTTCTTGAAAGTATTCGTCATATGAAGGAGGAAGAGTTTATCAGACTGGAACAAAACAACATGACGGTGTCCCAGTACGAGGCGAAGTTTGCTGAGTTATCCAGGTTTGCACCTCATTTGGTAAAGAATGAGGAACGAATGACAAGGATGTTTCTGAGAGGTCTAAAACTCAAGATTCGTCAATACCTTATCTGTGACGCCCCCAAAATTAGGTATACATCACCCATCTTGGGTTGCCAGATACATGGTACAGAATTCAAATACAACTTACTAATATAACTGTCGTGTACAATACGACAAAACATAAACTGTGAGTTTGAATACAATTATTGTCTACTAGAGATTATACAAACTCAAAAGGAGTCCTCATTACAATTATTATCACATTATTTCACAAAATAGTGAGGACTACTAATGTTATCCTCTGACCATCACTCCGCTCTCTCACTCGTCTCAAATATATTCTCATTTCCTGAAGAGAACAGTGAAAGAACCGCTCAACTAGCCCAATAAGAAATATTATGACAAAGATAATGCAGAATAAATTATCATTAGTCCCCAACAATATTAAACTAATAAAATATAATAGACATCAAGTTTAACTGCAGCGGAACAAGCAATCCATTAAAAGAGTCAAGTAGAAAATAAAATCTACTATCTTTTATGATTTAAAAGGTTTTCATCATTTATTATCATTTGAGACTCAAATTTTAATAAATAATCCACATCATGAAATCATCCCCACTACTGTGCCAAGGATATTCTTTAAGATCATGACCACGAATTATCCATGCTCTACGGCCAAAGATAATCGTGTTTTCATCAACTATCCCGATCATGCCATAAAATAATTCATCTTTGCACCCTTAGTCAAGAGAAATCCATAGCCATAATCATACCAAAAACTCATCCATCAATGCACTACGCCAATGAGGAATTTTTCCACATCATTTGTAACATTACTACCATGATTATACCGAATAATCCTCGGTCATAAATCATACCAAGTCCATCTATGCACTACAGCCACGATGACTTTCAACATAATATAAACATGAGGATGATGACAATGATATAAGAATTCAATAAAACAAGTTCAAGAATTAATTTGTCCAGGAACCAATAACGTCCAAATTGTCAACATGATACTGCTTTGTAGAGTAAAATTCAAGAATGCTCAGAAGAATATTTTCACGAAAAGATACTGGATGAAGCGCAAATATCAAGGATATTCCACTAATTTCATGGAGTATAGAAGTCAAAATTTTAATCATCTGAGTATAATACCGGATGGAATAACAAAAGATATCACCATGCATGCGGTACTTCGCATAGACGATTATTTTAACAGAATAATAATAACGGAACCAGGTCAGGTAAAATTCACACCGACAGGATGTTCCAACAGAATAATAAATGCGAAATAATAAATGATGGAACCAGTCCTGTATATAAGATGCATGTGATATTCGACGTAATAATAAAATGGAACCAGTCCCACAGATAAGACAAACAGGATATTCCGGCGAGAATAATGAAGAATGTCTCCAAGTATAGGGTAGCTTGGCATGATACAAAAGTTATTCCAACAGAACAATAAATAAATGGAATAACAAAAGTTCTCTTCTTGAATACAAAAGAATAATATCCCTTACCATAAAATAATACTTGATATAAGAGTAGTGAAGTAGCTGAAAACTTTTCTTCTATCTCTCTATAGTCTCTCTCTATAGTTTCTCTCTCTAGAGTTCAAAGGAATTCGTAAGAAAATAATGAAGGAATGAGCTTCTATTTATAGGAAAATGGAATGTATAAGAAACTAATCCATGAACTATCCAGATTGATTTACTTTAATCGACGGTCCCATATTTAAAGAAAAATCTTTTAAATAAAATATAATATATTCTATTTATATAAAAGATTTTTACTACGCAAACACTATCTTGGGCACTATGCAAATACTATGCATAATAAAATATAATATATTCTATTTATAGAATAACTTTAATAAAGTATTCTCGCTTTTATATAAAAAAGATTTACTATGCAAAATACTATGCATAATAGAATATAATATATTCTATTTATAGAATAACTTTAATAAAGTATTATGTTTTATATAAAAGATGTTTCTATTTTATTACGTGAATAAAACAAAACTTCTAAATCAACAATAATTGAATCAAATAATATGAGATACTTTACGCAAAGAACTATTGTAGCAATAATTGAACAAAATTGAGTGACTTCTCACATAAATATCAATAATCAATACCGTGTACTTACTACGCAACAACGCCAGATTCTCGCATTTTTTACTACCGAGTAGTTCAACAAAGATCAATGGTAAAACTTCCGCCGTTATTTTCAATAAAATATTTTTGTCGCTTTCTCGATCCGACAATAATTCCGCTAGGTCCACTAATGATTGTCTTTATCATTTAATATTTCCTGCTTAAAACGAATATTCCCGACCAATCGAATATAATATGACAACTTACATACTTTGCAAAATTTATAAATATTACCCACAACTATAACATTATCTCAAATTCACACCATAATATAAAAAAAATTATTTCGAGAAAATTAATTCTTTATTCATAAAATCTGGGGTTTCACAATCTCCCCTCCTTATGGAATTTCGCCCTCGAAATTTACGTGACGCACTGGTATATTAGCCTAATGAGGAGGACCTTGACTTCATTTCGATTCTAACTCTTGAGGTATAACCCTTGAGTGTTGAATACGATTCTTCTTATCCAAGATTTTAACACGAGATCTCATACGTTAAATCATCCGCTATCTCGTCCGATTCTAAATTAATAATGTGGTTCGGGTCATCTACATATTTACGTAACATTGATACGTTAAAAACGTTATGAGCACGCCGACATACTTGGCGATAAAAAACGAGTCTATAAGCCACGCTTCCTACTCAATCGAGGATTTCAAATGGGCCAATTAAATCGAGGGTTGAGATTTCCTCTCTTCAAAGAACTCTTGCTTCTAGAATAACGCCTCTCTTGAACCTTCTTCTTCACATTCATCGATTCGGGTATGTAGCTTGAAATAGTTTTTAACTTTATCGATTAAAGTCGATTTTACTCGTATATTCATTATTTTCACGTGGGTTCCTAGAGTCTTTAACTCTATCTTCATCATTTGCAAGTTATACTGAAAAGAGTCTTTGTGTTAACAACATCGCACTTGTAAACGCATACGATCTTCTACTCAACACGCCGCCTACCACGCTCGCTTCTTCCACGATGATATTGAATAAGACGATCGTAATCTTCAACAAATTTCGAGTCAACGCTTTTTCGCGCATGTTACGTTTGTTTTAGTTAAAGAAATATTTTGAGGGTTTAAGAAATGGGTTTTGTATCGTGTCAATACAAAATTCGATTTCACGCCTCGGGGTAAAGCTAAGAAGTCTTCGTGAATACGTCAAAAGATTTATTAATGATAGAAATATCATTCAAAATCACTTCTCATCCAAGACTTGGATAAGACGTCACATTGATACCAACTGTGACTTCTATCCTTAACCTAGATAGCACCTCACAATGATACCTATCAACTTGTCATCGCTCATTCACGACGTCCGCCTCTGTAAAGTCCGGCTTCGGTGCATTCCACACAAGGAAGTCATCAACAAAAGGATCGGGGCTCTTTACTTATGGCTTGATATGACAATGATTGAATTTAGTGGTTTGGTTGCTTGAATTACATAGATAATAGGTTGGTTAGGAATATAAAAGCTAACAACCTTACGAAAAACATGATGAGTAGTTAACCAATCGTTTAAAAAAACCACATCAAAGGCAAGTATTTTCAAAGAGATAAGATCGACAGGTAACGTGAAAGTGTCGATTTGAATCAAACAAGATTTATAAACAGTGGAGGTAACGAAGGTTTCTCCCAATGGAGTTTCAATAGATAAATCAAAGTTTAACTTCTCCGGAGTTAAGTACAAACATTGAACACAACTAGGTGAAATAAAAGAGTGAGTAGAACCGGTATCTAACACGGTATAGACTTCGTAAGAGCTTATGATTAACTTACCCGTGATAATTTTATTCAGGTTCCTCGTCACGAGAAAAAAATGCTCTCTCTTAAACTACCGGCTTTGGCTTGTCTGGGACATCCTTTGGCATCACTATCCCAGTTGGACTTGACTTCACCATACGACAAAATCGAGCTAGGTGACCTTCTCTTCCGCAATTAAAACACGCTTTGGATTGTTGCGTACAGTTTGGACGGATGTGTCCCTCTTGTCCGCATTTGAAACATACGACCGATGGGCGTTCTTCTTCCTTTGAAACTGGTGCTGGTGCCGATGTCTTCACGTCATTGTTGAACCTTCTCTTCTTAAAATGTCAATTCTTATTATCTTGGCCATGATTACCACAATATGGTTACCATTCTTAGCATGATAATATTTCCCACGATGGTTATCGTTGTTCCGATGACCGTTGCCACCGGTATAATTATTATCGTGTTATTGGTCATTGCCTTTTGGTTGTGCTAACTCTTTATCGCGCTCCAATAACTGAGCCCTATTCACAACATCTGAATATAAACAAAGTTTGTGAGAAATGAGGTATTGACGTATATCGGGTTTCAAACCTCGCAAAAACATTCACGTCATTCGCCTCCTCATTATCGACCAAATGGGATGCAAACCGGATAACTCATGAACTTAGCCTCAGATCGCCGAGGGACCACAACTGTATCATATCGGTGGATGTGCAATATCATCGAGCGATGATAACCAACGAGGAGGAAAAATACGAACAAAGCGGTAACCACTCGGGTGGTCATCGTGGCCATGATAATAGGAGAGGTGAGTCAAGTGGAAATTTCAGAAGAGGAGATTCAACAATGACGGAAGACATCGGCAAGCAAGACCAACAACAAATTCTAGGGGAGGAGAACGACCGCCGATTAGATGTTACAAATGCGGAAAGAGGGACATATCATCATTGGTCCCACAACAATCCAAGGTATGTTACAACTGTGGGAAAGAAAGGCCACATAGCTTCGGGATTGTTCTCAGAGCAAAAACCAAGTTCAACGGGGATGGTGACTCAAGGGTCATCCCGGATAAGTCGAAATCGGCGGGTTCTGGAAGAGCGTTTGTCGTGATCGGTCAAAACGCGAGAACCCGAACGAGGTGATTACGGGTAAGCTAATCTTGAACTCTTCGCGAAGTTTATACCTTACTAAATACCGGTTCTACCCATTCTTTTATCTCTCCCCTTGTGCTCAACGCTTTAAACTTGACTGGAGAAATTAGACTTTGATTTATCAAAGGAGACTCCATTAGAGAAACTTTCGTTACGCTCACTCATTTTATAAATCTTGCTTAATCCAAGTTGGCACCATCACATTACCTGTGGATCTTATCTCTTTAAAGATACTTGTTTTTGATGTGATTTTAGAAATTGATTGGTTAACTACTCATCATGACAAAATTGATTGTTTTCGTAAGGTTGTTAGTTTTCATATTCCTAACCAACTGTCATCTGGAATTTGAACAACTAAACCACTAAAATCACCATCACATATCAAGCCATAAAGCTATTCGTTTATTGAAAAACGGATGTCAAGCTTTTTTAGCCCATGTTATGGATTTGAACAAAGACAAGTCAGATTTGAATAATATTTCATTATTAGAGAATTTCCTAATGTATTTCTGAAGAACTTCCTGCCTACCCCGAACGTGATGTTGAATTCTTTATTGACCTTGAACCGCACAAAACCCATTTCTAAAACTCCATATCGAATGGCTCTATTGAACTTCGAGGAGTTAAAAGTCCAACTACAGAATTGTTAGACATAGGTTTCATTCGTCTAAGTACATCTCCTCGGGGTGCTCCTATTTTATTCAGTAAAGAAGAAAGACGGGAGTATGCGACTTTGAATTGACTACCGAGAATTAAATCATGTCACCATCAAGAATAGGTATCCGCTAACTCGCATTGATAACATGTTCGACCAGTTGCAAGGAGCGCAATTCTTTTCAAAGATCGACCTTCGTTCTAGATATCATCAGCTGAAGATTAAAATCGAGGATATTCCAAAGACCGCCTTCGTAACCCGATGCGGGCATTATGAATTCTTAGTCATGTCTTTTGGATTGACTAATGCTCCTCGCCGCTTTCATGGATATGATGAACCGAGTATTCAAGGAATATTTGGATCGCCTTCGTTGTTGTCTTTATTGATGACATCCTCATCTATTTCAAAAGTCGTGAAGATCATGAGTACCATTTAGAAGTCGATACTTGAAAGGCTTCGTGAAAACAAACTTTATGCCAAGTCAAGAAATGCGAGTTCGCTTGAGGAAGTAGCATTCCTTGGGCACGTGGTGTCCAAACGTGGAGTATCTGCTGACCCGACGAAGATTGAAGCGAAGACAAAGTCGGGAGCAACCGAAGTCGGTGATCAAGCACGCAGTTTTCTGGCTTAATGGTTATTATCGGAGATTCGTAGAAGGATTTTCTTGAATCGCTACTCCGTTAACTCAGCTGACTCGGAAAGATACAAAATTCGTATGGAGCGAGGAATGCGAGAAGAGTTTCCAAGAGCTCAGGAGGAGACTCATTTCGGCACCTATTCTGGCAATACCATATGGTTCGGATGGATTTGTTATATACAACGATGCTTCAGGCAAAGGGTTAGGATGTGTTCTCATGCAACATGGGAAAGTCATAGCCTATGCCTCACGACAACTCAAAGAATATGAGAGGAATTATCCTACTCATGATCTAGAGTTGGCAGCAGTCGTTTTCGCGTTGAAAATCTGGAGACACTACCTGTATGGGGAGAAAGTGGAGATCTATATAGACCATAAAAACCTCAAATATTTCTTCACCCAAAAAGAACTCAACATGCGGCAACGACGTTGGCTTGAACTATTGAAAGATTACGATCTCACTATTCAATATCATCTTGGAAAAGCGAACGTAGTAGCTGACACATTAAGTAGAAGATCATATGCGAGTACGAGTGCGATATTGTCAATGCAAAGGCCCATTCTGTATGACTTGTAAAGGATGGAGGTAGAATTAAAGACTCCAGGGACCCACATGATGATTGCGAATATACGAGTAGAATCGACTTTAATCGATAAAGTTAAAGCTGATCAAGCTACAGACCTGGGGCTGATACGTATGAAGAAGAAAGTGCAAGAAGGAGCTATTCCAGAAGCGAGAATCGATGAAGAAGGAATACTTAGATTCAACTCCAGACTTTGTGTTTCTAACGACTTTGATTGGAAGCATAGAATCATGATGGAGGCACACAACACACCGTTTGTAATCCATCCTGGGAGTACCAAAATGTATCATGATATTCGACACACATTTTGGTGGAACAATATGAAGAGAGAGATCGCAGAGTTTATCTCGAGGTGTTTAACTTGTAAATGTGTAAAGGCGGAGCATCAAGTGCCAAAGGGTCCATTGCAACCACTTGAGATTCCGCAATGGAAGTGGGAACACATTACCATGGATTTCGTTACGGGTCTTCCCAAGGTTTCTCAAGGCATAGATGCGATTTGGGTTATTGTTGATAGATTAACCAAGTCTGCCCATTTCTTGTCTATACGAGAGACTTATTCCCTTGAACATCTTGCTAGTATATACGTGAATGAGATTGTGAGATTGCATGGCATGCCAGTATCCATAGTTTCGGATCGTGACCCAAGATTCACTTCACGATTTTGGGTTAGCTTGCAGAAAGCTATGGGCACGGATTTACGATTCAGTTCGGCATACCATCCTCAAACGAACGAACAATCAGAGAGGACTATTCAAACCCTTGAAGATCTATTAAGACTTTGTGTCCTAGATTTTAAAGGAAGTTGGGATAAGTACTTACCACTGGAGGAATTCTCCTACAACAACAGTTATCAGGCAAGTATAGGTGTGGCTCCATTTGAAGCATTGTATGGACGAAAGTGTTGCTCTCCAGTATGCTGGGATGAGGTGGGAGAAGCAACGTTGTTGCGACCAGAATTAGTACGCATTACTACCGAAAAGATCCAAATGATTCAACAACGTATACAAACGGCACAAGATCGACAAAAGAGTTATGCGAATCTTCATCGAAAAGACGTGGAATTTAATATTGGGGATCATGTATTGTTACGTGTTGCACCATGGAAGGGAGTTACAAGATTTGGGAAGAGAGAAAAACTCAATCCACGATTTGTTGGTCCATTTGAGATTCTTGACCGAATAGGAAATGTGGCCTATAGACTCGCATTACCTCCAAGTATGTCTCGTGTTCATAATATTTTTCACATATCTATGCTTCGTAAATATGTGAAAGACCCGAACCATATTATTGCTTTAGAACCAGACGAGATAGTAGAAAGATTTAACGTCTGAAAGAAGTACATTAAGATCTTGGATAGGAAAGAGCATGTCCTACGCACGAAGGTTATACCACAAGTTAAGGTTTTGTGGAGAAACCATGCTATTGAAGAAATGACCTGAGAGTTGGAATCAGAAATGAAAGCGAGGTATCCTCACCTTTTCGAAACACCAAGTACGTACGTCAATTTCGAGGACGAAATTTCATAAGGAGGGGAGGTTGTAAGACCCTACCTTATTATAAATAAAATCGAATTTCCTATAATTATTATTGTGAATAATAAGGTATTAATTTGATATAATATTTTGGTTATGGGTGAAATGTGCAAATTTTGCAAAGTAAGCAAGTGATTATTAAATAATCATTGTTGTCGGGGAATATTCGTTTGGTCGTGGAATATTCTTGTTGTCGGGGAATATTCGTAAGACGGCTCAGTTATTTGTGGGCCCCATAACAGAATAACTGTCGGATGAAGAAAACGACAAGTTTGAGTTTTTATAAATAACTACAGAAGTTGTTATTCTGATTAACACTATTGGATTACCCGTGGTTAAAATACGAATGTCTGGCGTGGATGCACAAAGATTTTTGAATTATTGATTCTTACGTAAGAAGGCACTTCACTCAATAATTTTTACAAAGAATTATCGCTCAATATTTTATTTTATTGATTCAATAATTGTTGCGTTGATATTTTATATTATTGTTATTTCAATAATTGTCATTGCTTTTACGATATTTCCCATTATCGATCAATAATTCATATTATTTGAATAATATTATTAGATAGCATTATTGGCAATGTCTAGAAAGTTCTCATCGAGGAGAGGTTTGGTCACCTAATTGCTGCGCCATGAAGGAGAAATTCTTATTGAAAGCCTCCTCTTCCGAGGAACGGCACATTATCATAAATGTGATTCGTAATATTATTTGTGAATAATTAATTATTGATTCATATGATAAGGAAATATTTATTTTATGTGGATGTAAATATTGGATATATTTATTGTTGATAAAAATGAAGGAGTTAATGTTGAGGTGTTTTATCAAGATTTTTTGTTTGAATGGAGGTATTAAAATTAAACCAAAGATTTTACGAGATATATTATGTGAGTTATAATTTTTAATCAAATAATTGATCGTTAGGATTTTTGGATATGTTATACATATATAAGTTGAGTATATGTCCATAAATTTTGAACCGTTAAAAATGAATGTATGATTTGCTATGAATTTTAAGAGGTGTCTGATTCGGAAATTAGGTTTATAAATGATTTTGGTAGAAAATTCTAGAATTGAGTGGGCCCCACTTGTGGTTGGTGAGAAATGTGCTGGAATTTTTATTCAAATGTGGTGGGTGGAAATAGTAGTAGGTAAAGCCATCAGGTTGCAGGTCAAGTCTGCTTCGACGTGCTAATATTTTTCTATAAATAGAGAGCTAAGTTAGAATTGAAAATCACACCAGAAACATAAGCTTTCTCTCTTTCTCTCTCTATATTATCGAGCGTATTTTGTGAGTATTTAGATACTTTGTGAGTTTCTATTTTTCAGTACAAGTTTCTGTTAGCACTATATCCGAAATTCAGTCAGAAGTACGATTATTTTGAGGTAAGGGATGTTATTTTCTTCATATATGATATTATTTCTTCAATATCATTATGTCGAAGTATTAATCTGAACTTTTATCAAATTTGGAACTTTTTGTGTCTCTGGTTACTTACCACGTATACAGACTATTCACGAATACTTTACCTATTCACCTAAAAAATAAAATTTTTTCTTTTTGTCCAAGATGTCTATTATTGTAACTATCTTTGATTGTATCCATGTTTTGATCTTTATTCTTGAATTTTGCTTCAAAATTGGTTATTATGGAGTATTATTGATCTTGGATAAACTGTTATACGAATCCCTACTATTTGTCCTTCTGTCTCACTGGATTCGTTTTCTTTAAAATATTTTTCATCATCCTCAGTCCTAAATGATGATATTACTAAATATCTTTGGCCTGTAGTGCAAAGATTGTAAGACCCCGAAATTTTTAAATAAAAAAAAGAATTTCCTTTATTTATTATTTTGAAATAGTAAGGGTTGATTTGATTAATGTGGATAGTTAAGGGTTAAATATGCAAATATTTTAAAATAAGCAAGTGGTTATAAAATATTCATTATCGTTGGGAATATTCGTTTGGTCGTGGAATATTCGTATGCGATTAGAATATTCGTCTGACAAGCAATGTGCGACCATGTGTATGGCCCCATAACGGAAAGTGATTGGAAGAAAAAAATATAAGACAAATATAAGTTGTTTTTAAATAACTGTTGAAGACTTGGTATTACACACAATTATCGATTCTTACGTTGATTCTTACGAAGAAGGCACTTTACTCAATAATAGTTACGATGAATTACTTGCTCAAAGATTTTATTGAGTTAATAATTCTTTAACGTTGATATTTTATATTCATTGTTGTTTCAATAATTGTCATTACACAATATCTTTCATTATCGAAGCAATAATTCATATTATCTCGAATAATATTATTAGATAACATTATTGGCAATGTCTAGAAAGTTCTCGTCAAGGAGAGGTTTGGTCACCTAATTGCAAGGCGCCAAGAAGAAGAAATTCTTATTGGAAAGCCCCTCTTCCTGAACCCACCTGGTTGTCAATATTGTGATTACGTAATATTATTTGTGAATAATTAATTATTGATTTATATGATGAGGAAAATATTAATTTTATGTGGATATAGATGGAGAAAATTTTTAAAATGACAATTGTTGAAAATTAATATTTTATCTTTTTCGATAAAATAATTCATTTAAATATATTATTTTAATAATATATTAATTGGTGATATTTTACAACGAATGTGGGATATATGAGTATACGAGGAGGAAGAGTATTTTTGTTGCAATAAATGTTTAAAACATGTTAAACATGTTGGTGGACCCCATTTATTGATCGAATTTGATTATAACTTTGTAAAATCGCCTGCTTGTGGATTTCGGTCAATTTCTATTTGGAATTTGGAAAACTTTCTTCTGCAAAGTTGTAGAGAATTGAATTTCCTATAAAAACTCAAGAGATTCGAATTTTCTGATGAAAGGGCTATTTATTATGAATTATTGAAGTTCAAGTTCAAATAATTAATTTTTGTAAGTTTTAATTATTTATTTTATGAAAACGTTTTTATCATTTCTTTCTAGAAGGTGGCATGTGGGAAATGCTAGGATCTGAATTCTAAGGTTGGCGTATGAATTTGATATATATATATATATATATTTAATTTATTAAATTTTTCTAACTTTTAAGTGTTCTAAGCGATTTCCTATAAATAGGGTGCTTAGGTTAGAATTGAAAATCACACCGAAATCAAGTTTTCTCTCTATATTATCGAGCGTATTCTTGTGAGTATTTTGAGTATACTTTGAGTATTGCTATACGGTGCAAGTCCAAGTCATAGCCTATATCCTGTTTTTTAATTTGTAAAGACTTGATCTTTCGAGGTAAGGGATATTATTTTTTTCGTAATGATATTATTTCTTCAATATCATTATAATTTGAAATGTTGATCCGAAGTTTTTATCAAATTTGGAACTTTTTCATGTCGGGGTTACTATTCATGGGTTCTTATTCATGAGTTACTTATTCACGAGTTACTATTATTGAGTTCTTATTCACGAGTTACTATTCACGAGTACTATTCATGAAGCGTGAAGATGTTTTTGTGGAATTTCTATCTTTTGGTGTCTGAGTTACTATTCACGATATCGGCACTATTCACGATATCTGACTATTCACGATATACGATGATTATTCAATCAAAAATAAAATTTCTTCTTTTCGTCTCGAAACATCTATTCGGATACTAACTCGATTGTATCCATGTTTTGATCATTCTTGAATTTTACACCACTATGATTATTTTTGAGGTATTTTTGACGTGGATAAAACCAAGTACGAATCCTTAATCCTTAATCCTTGTCATTTTGTTTCACCGGATTCGCTTTTTAAAAAAAATTTTTTCATTATCCTCGCCTTAAATGATGATATTATGGAATATCTTTGGCTGTAGTGCAAAGATGAATGATTTCTTAAGAATATCTTTGGCCTCAGAAAGCAAAGATGAATGATTTCTGAAGAATATCTTTGGCCAGTAGTGCAAAGATGAACAGTGTTTAAATGAACATGACCCATCGATGAATATCTTTGGCACGTAGTGCAGATGAATATTTGATTCCGTATGCATATTGATTGATGTTACAGGATAAAATATTGATGATGGAATGTTAAATTCATAGATTATAGTAGATTTCATTCTCTACGTAACTCTTCTACATGAATTATTATTTCACTGTGAATATTGATCCAAACTTGTTGTCATTGTATTCTATCGATTTTTCCTCGTTGAAGACTAACGATAATTTGTTATATATTATCTTAGTCATAATATTCTTTATCGGGCTAGTTGAGCTCACCATTTTCCTTGTTGTTCCATTTTTCTTCTCGGAGGCGAGAATGTAGCGAAGTACTAGTGGGGTATGGAATGAAGGTTCTAGAGAGAGTTGTTTAGTAGTCCTCACCATTTTGTAAAATAATGAATCAATAATTATGATGGAGATTTATTTGCATGTGGATATTGTCTAGAAGATAATATTATATTTAAACTCATGAAGATATATTGTCGTATTTCACACGACATTTGTATTATTGAAGTTGTAGTTTGCTTCTTGTACCATATATTTGGCGACTCAGAATGGGTGTTGTGTATACCTATTTTGGGGGCGTCACAAAGATAAATGATTAACTGATGAATATCTTTGGCCCGTAGTGCAAAGATGAACAGGTGTTGAGATGAACATGACCAACTAGTGATACAAATGAATATCTTTGGCCTCAGAAGTAAAAAGATGAATATTTGATTCAAGATGTATATTGATTGATGTTACAGGGATAAAATATTGATGATGGACTTTTAAATCTTAGAAGATAGTGGAATTCTTTCTCTACTTGACTCTTTTAATGGATTGTTGTTTCAGCTGTAGTTGTTGATCTAAAACTTGTTGTCTATTATATTTTATCAGATTTTTTCCTGTTGAAGACTAATGATAATTTGTTGTATATTATCTTAGTCATAATATTCTTTACTGGACTAGTTGAGCTCACCTTTTTCCTTTTTGTTCTATTTTTCTTCGTAGGAGGTGAGAACATAGCAGGATCTAGTCGGGGTATGGAGTGATGGTTCTAGAAAGATATTTCAACAGTCCTCACTATTTCTGTAAAATAGTGTTTGAATAATTGTAATGAGGACTTATTTGAGTGTGGATATTGTCTAGAAGACAATATTTGTATTTAAACTCACAGTATGTGTTGTCGAATTTTGCACGACAATTGTATTATTGAAGTTGTAGTTTGCTTTCATACCATGTATTTGGCGACTCAGAATGGGTGTTGTATACCTATTTTGGGGGCGTCACACATAGTGTGTGGATGTCTAGATACATTCTTACCCATGTCTAGATACATTCCTACCCCTCTTTATTGTAATGAACTTTAAACTTTATAACTCTCATATCCTTTAAGGTTTGAAACTCATGACCTTTGAGTTTTGTAACCTCTTAGTATTGATATCCTTGTACCATAAATAGTAGCATTGTTAAGAGGATGAGTTAGAGACATATACAATTACAATATATGAAATGAGAATGCTCTTCTCCCTTAATCATCATCTTTGTTTTTTGATTTTAGTAATATTTTATAACACGTTATCAGCACGAGTTGCTCATCACCTTCATCTTGAAGATAATTATTTTTGGTGTGAAATAGAAGAAGGTATAACTCTCTCTCTATATATGTGTGTTTGAGTATTGCATGGTCATCATGCATGCATGTACTATTTTTTTTCTTTTATGATAATTATTCTATGCATGTTGTAAGACCCCAACTTATTATTAATAAAATTTAATTTTCTCTATTTATTATTTTGAAATAGTAAGGGTTGATTTGATTAATGTGGATAGTTATGGGTAAAATACGCAAATATTTCAAAATAAGCAAGTGGTTATAAAATATTCATTGTTGTTTGGGAATATTAGTTTGGTTGTGGAATATTAAATGCTAATCATCGAGAGAATATTAAATGACGACGCAGCAAGCACCATATGTGGGCCCCCATGTGAAAGCGATTGGATAAAGAAAACGACAAATATAAGTTGTTTAAAAATAACAACAGAAGTTATTATCAAGTTAATCTTTGTTAAAATACTTTGGTGGTTAAAACACAAGAAGACACTTGCAGTATTGCACCAATTATTGATTCTTACGTAAGAAGGCACTACTCAATAATGGTTACGATAATTACTGCTCAAATTTTATTAATTTAATAATTCTTGCGTTGATATTTTATATTCTTTGTTGTTTGATAATTGTGTTATTACACAATTTTTTCATTATCGAAGCAATAATTCATATTATCTGAATAATATTATTAGATAACATTATTGGCAATGTCTAGAAAGTTACTGTCTAAGGAGAGGTTTGGTCACCTAATCATGCGGCAGAAGATGAGGAGAAATTCTTATTGGAAAGCCCTCTTCCTGAACCGCTCCTGGTTATCAATATTGTGATTACATATTATTTGTGAATAATTAATTATTGATTCATATGATAAGAAAAATATTGATTTTATGTGGATATAGATGGAGAAAATTTTAATGTGACAATTGTTGAAAATTGAAATTTTATCTTTTTCTCGATAAAATAATTCATTTAAATATATTATTATATTTTAATAATATAATAATGGTGATATTTTTACAACGAATGTGGGATATATGAGTATCTGAGGAGGAAGAGTATTTTTGTTGCATTAAATGTTTAAAACATGTTAAACATGTCTCATTGGACCCCATTTATTATTTGAAATTTGATTATAAATTGTAAAATTGCCCGTTTGTGGATTTCGGTCAATTTCTTTCTGTTTGAATTCGGAAAACTTTCTTCTGCAAAGTTGTAGAGAATTGAATTTCCTATAAAAAGTCGCGAGTTTCAATTTTTCTGACAAAAGGGCTATTTATTGTGAATTATTGAAGATTCAAGCTCAAATAATTGATTTTGGAAGTATAAAATATTTAAAATGACAAAAACGTTTTTGTCATTATTTTGGGTCTTGTATGTGTTAGAAGTGGCTGAATTCAGATCTCTAAATGTGGGCGTAGGAATAAAAATTAATAAATTAATATTTTAATAAATTTTCGCTTTTGGTGTTCTAAGCGTTTTCCTATAAATAGGGTCTTAGGTTAGAATTGAAAATCACAAATGTAAATCAAGTTTTCTCTCTATATATTATCGAGCATATTCTTGTGAGTATTTTGAGTATACTTTGAGTATTGCTATATCTGGTGCAAGTTCAAGTCATACCTATATCCTGTGTTTCAAATTTAAAGACCGATCTTTCGAGGTAAGGGATATTGTTTTTTCAGTAATGATATTATTTCTTCAATATCATTATGTTGAAATATTGATCTGAAGTTTTTTATCAAATTTGGAACTTTTGGTGTCGAAGTTACTATTC
Organism: Panax quinquefolius; assembly: GCA_020205615.1. NCBI lineage: Eukaryota > Viridiplantae > Streptophyta > Magnoliopsida > Apiales > Araliaceae > Panax > Panax quinquefolius. Next base: position 71,042 of record JAINUW010000722.1, on the reverse strand, counting down.
ACGATATCAGACTTTATTCACGATACTCTGATCTATATTCACGATACTCTGACTATATCATCGAAAAATGAAAATTTTCCTTTTCATCTAAAATATCTATTGTGGATACTAGCTTTAATTGTATCCATGTTTTGATCATTCTTGAATTTTACACCACTATGATTGTTTTTGAGGTATTTTTGGACATGGATAAAACAAAGTACGAATCCTTAATCCTTAATCTTTGTCATTTTGTTTCACTTGGATTCGTTTTTTAAAAATATTTTCATCATCCTCGGTCTTAAATGATGATATTATTGAATATCTTTGGCACAGTAGTGCAAAGATGAATGATTTCTGAAGAATATCTTTGGCCCAGTAGTGCAAAAATTAGCAGTGTTTAGATGAACACGACCAATCGATGAATATCTTTGGCACCAGGTGCAAAGATGAATATTTGATTCGGATATATATTGATTGATGTTACGGGGATAAAAGATAGATGATGAACTTTTAAATTCATACATAGAAGATAGTAGTTTGCATTCTCTACTTAACTCTTCTAATGAATTATTATTTCATTGCGAATATTGATTTAAAAACTTGTTGTCTATTGTATTCTATTAGATTTTTCCTATTGAAGACTAATGATAATTTGTTGTATATTATCTTAGTCATAATATTCTTTATCGGGCTAGTTGAGCTCACCGCTTTCTTTTTGTTCCATTTTTCTTCTCGTGAGGCGAGAATATAAGCGAGTGCAGTTAGGGGTATGGAATGAAGGTTCTAGAGAGAGTTGTTTAGTAGTCCTCACCATTTTTGTAAAATAATGTATCAATAAATGTGATGAGGATTTATTTGAGTATAGATATTGTCTAGAAGATAATATTTGTATTCAAACTCACGCTTTCTTGTTGTAATAATAAAGTTGTAGTTGTTTACGTACCATGTATTGACAACTCGGAATGGGTGATGTATACCTATTTTGGGGCGTCACGGTTGGTATCGAGCTTAGGGATATGATCTCTTGCGGAGATCGGGGAATAGAACTAGGAGGGAGAGAGACGAGTAAATCCTTCGCTAGTGTGTCTTACCTAAGCTTATTTGTTAGTTAATCGATATATATAGGGATATTATGTGATATATTGATTTCCTTAATTAACCCTTGTTTTATGACGATGTTTGAGAATGTCGAATGAGAATATTAACAATGGAAATGAGACCGTGGAGACGCAATACTCACCAACGAGGAGAACGCGCAACAGTCAATTTGGCAATGTTCCTCCTGTGAACAACACCACCGGCGAGATGATGAGCGAGGGGATGTTTAGAAGCTTTTTGCGATTCATGCAAAATCGACGAGGAGACTTCGTGTTCAAAATATAGGAGAAATGATAGCAATTCACGGGTTGTCACAACCAAGGCGATTCAAAGAGTCAGACCACGAAATTTAAGGAAAGCGGATCCGATCATGACGGAAACATGGGTCAAGCAAATTACCAAGATATTCGATGTCTTGGGATGCACGGAGGAAACGAAGGTTCCATTCGCCACCTTTATGTTCCGTGGTGAGCGGGCGATTCATGGTGGGAGTCGTGAAAGCGTACCCATCTAGCCGCATTTCGGCATGTCTTGGGAGACGTTTGAAACTATTTAATGACAAATACTTTCTGAAAGTGTTCGTCATATGAAGGAAGTGGAGTTCATCGATTAGAACAAAACAACATGACGGTGTCTCGAAGACGAGGCAAAGTTTGCGAGTTATCCAGTTTGCACCTCATTTGGTGGAGAATGAGGAACGTATGACGCGGATGTTTCGAGAGGTTTGAAACCCAGATACGACAATATCTCATTTCTCATAAATTTTCTCTCTATTCAGATGTTGTTAACAGTGGCTCAATTGTTAGAAAGCGAGATAACGAGTATGTTCAACCGAGGGACCATAACCGAGGATCGTACTGAGATAGCGATCAATGAATAATGATAACCAAATGGAGAAAAAAAAGCAGACGGACAAAAATGGTAACCACTCTGGTGGTAATCATGGCCATGAAAATAGAAGAAGCGAGTCGGAGAGAGATTTTAAAAAGAGGAGATTTAACAACGACCATGTGAAGACGATAGTCTTGGCGTGACAAGAATCGGTTACAGGGAGGAGAACGACCACCGGTCATATATATTTATAAATCACGGGAAAGAGGACATATCGGTCAAACTATCCACAACAGCTCAAGGTATGCTATAATTATGGAAAGGAAGGACATATCGCTTCGAGATTATGCAGAATGAAAACCTAGTTCAATGAGGACGGTGACTCAAAAGACCATCCCGAAAAATTCAAAGTCAACGATTACGGGAAGAGCGTTTGTAGTGGTAGTCGGTCAAATCGAGGAACCCAAACGAGGTGATCACGGGTAAGCTATTTATAAATTCTTGCGAAGTTTATACCTTACTTGATCTGGTATACCCCATTCATTTATCTCTCCTGCTTGTGCTCAACGTTTAAACTTGACTCGGAGAAATTAGACTTTGACCTATCTGTGGAAACTCAGTTAGGAGAAACTTTCATCACATCCATTTTTTATAAATCTTGTTTGATTCAAGTTGGCACCATTACCTTACCTGTTGACCTTATCTCTTTAAAGATACTTGCTTTTGATGTTATTTTAGAGATTGATTGGTTAACTACTCATCATGCCAAAATTGATTATTTTCGTAAGGTTGTTAGTTTTCATATTCCTAACCAACCTGTTTATGCAATTCAAGCAACTAAACCATTAAAATCAATCAACGTCATATCTAATCATAAAGCTATTCGCTTATTGAAAAGCGGATGTCAAGCTTTCTTAGCCCATGTTATGGATTTGAATAAAGACACATCAAATTTGAATAATATTCTGTTGTTATTGACTTTCCGACGTATTTCTGAAGAACTTCCGGTCTACCCCGAGCGTGAAGTTGAATTCTTTATTGATCTTGAACCTAGTACAAAGCCCATTTCTAAAACCCCATATCGAATGGCTCTATTGAACTTGAGGAGTTAAAGGTCCAACTACGAGGAATTGTTGGACATCGGTTTCATTCATCCTAGTACATCTCCTTGGGGTGCTCTGTTTTATTCGTAAAGAAGAAAGACGGGAGTATGCGACTTTGTATTGACTATCGGAATTGAACCATGTCACCATCAAGAATAGGTATCCTCTACCTCGTATTGATGACTTGTTTGACCCGATTCTGAGGGCACAATTCTTTTCAAAAATCGATCTTCGCTTACGGATATCATCAATTTGAAGATTAGAACCCGAGGATATTCCAAAGACCGCCTTTGAACTTCGGTATGGGCATTATGAATTCTTAGTCATGCCTTTCGGATCGACTAATGCTCCTGCTGACTTTCATGGATATGATGAACCAGAGTATTCAAGGAATATTTGGATCGATTCGTTGTTGTTTTTATTGATGACATCCTCATATATTCCAAAAGTCGTGAAGATCATGAGCACCATTTGAAGTTTGGTACTCCAAAGGCTTCGTGAAAACAAACTATATGCCAAATTGAAGAAATGCGAGTTACGGCTTGAGGAAGTAGCATTCCTTGGGCATGAAACATGGAGTATCCGTGGACCCGTGAAGATTGAAGCAATACAAAGTTGGGAACAGCAAAATTCGATTGGCCAAAAGTACATAGCTTTACAGGTCTAGTGGTTATTATCGGAGAATCGTGAAGGGTTTTCTCGAATCGCTACTCCATTAACTCAACTAACTCGGAAGGATACAAAATTCGTTTGGAGCGAAGAATGCGAGAAAAGTTTCCAAGAGCTTAAGAGGAGACTTATTTCGCAGACTGTTCTAACAATACCATCCGGTTCGGATGGATTTGTTATCTCAAATGATGCTTCGAGCAAAGGGTTAGGATGTGTTCTCATGCAACGTGGGAAAGTCATAGCCTATGCCTCGCGACAACTTAAAGAGTATGAGAGGAATTATCCTACTCATGATCTAGAGTTAGCGCAGCCGATCGTTTTCAGCTTAAAGATATGGAGGCACTATCTATATGGGGAGAAAGTGGAGATATATTCAGACCATAAAAGCCTTAAATATTTCTTCACTCAAAAAGAACTCAACATGCGGCAGCAACGTTGGCTCGAGCTATTGAAAGACTACGACCACACTATTCAATACCATCCTGGAAAAGCGAACGTGGTAGCTGACGCGTTTAGTAGAAGATCATATGTGGGAATGAGTGCGATGATGTCAAGTATACGCATAGAGCCAACTTTAATAGAAAAAGTTAAGGTTGCTCAAGCCACCGACCGGGGCGATCGTCGTATGAAGAAGAAAAAGTACAAGAATGAGCTATTAGGGCGAGAATTGATGAAGAAGGAATACTTCGAGTCCACTCTAGACTTTGTGTCCCTAACGACTCTGATTTGAAGTACAAGATTATGATGGAGGCACACAATACACCATTTGCAATCCATCCTGGAAGTACTAAAATGTATCATGATCTTGACATACATTTTTTGGTGGAACAATATGAAGAAAGAGATTGCAAAGTTTATCTCGATGTGTTTAACTTGCCAACGTGTAAAGGCGGAGCATCTAGTACCTAAGGGTCGATTGCAACCACTTGAGATTCCAAATGGAAGTGGGAACACATTACCATGGATTTCGTTACGGGTCTTCCTACGATTTCTCAAGGCATCAATGTTATTTGGGTTATTGTTGATAGATTAACCAAGTCTGCTCATTTCTTGCCGTCTGGAGACTTATTCCTTGAACGTCTTGCTAGTATATGACGTGAATGAGATTGTGAGGTTGCATGGCATGCACAGTATCCATAGTTTGGATCGTGACCCAAGATTCACTTCAAGATTTTGGGTTAGCTTGCAAAAAGCTATGGGCACGGAGTTTGATTGATTCGGCATACCATCCTCAAACAGACGGACAATCGAAAGGACTATTCAAACTCTTGAAGATTTATTAAGACTCTGTGTCCTGACTTCAAGGGCGGTTGGGATAAGTATTTACCATTGGTGGAATTCTCCTACAACAACAGCTTATCGAATGAGTATAGGTGTGGCTCCATTTGAAGCATTATATGGACGAAAGTGTCGCTTCTCCGGTATGTTGGGACGAGGTGGGTGAAGCAACATTGTTGGGACCCGAGTTGTACGTATGACTCTGGAAAAGATCCAAATGATTCGACAACGATATATGAAAACCGGCACAAGATCGACAAAAGAGTTATGCGGATCTTCATCGAAAGGATGTGGAATTTAGTATAGGGGATCATGTATTATCATGAGTTGCTCCATGGAAGGGAGTTACAAGATTTGGGAAGAGAGAGAAAGCTCAATCCACGATTTATTGGTCCATTTCAAATTCTTGACCGAGTAGGAAATGTAGCCTATAGACTCGCGTTACCTCCGAGTATGTCTGTGTGTTCATAATGTGTTTCACATATCTCATACTTAAGAAATATGTGAAAGACCCGAACCACGTTATAGAGTTAGAACCAGGACGAGATAGCCAAGACTTAACGTATGAGGAGGTACTGTCAAGATTTTGGATAGGAAGGAGCATGTCCTACTGTAAGAAAGGTCATACCACAAGTTAAAGTTTTGTGGAGGAATCATGCTATAGAGGAAATGACACAGGAATTGAAAACGGAAATGAAAGCGAGGTATCCTCACCTTTTCAAACACAGTCGTCGTCGAATTTCGAGGATGAAATTTCATAAGGAGGGAGGTTGTAAGACCCAACTTATTATTAATGAAATTTAATTTTCTATTTATTATTTTGAAATACTAAGGGTTGATTTGATTAATGTGGATAGTTATGGGTAAAATACGTAAATATTTCAAAATAAGCAGTGGTTATAAAATATTCATTGTTGTTTGGGAATATTCGTTTGGTCGTGGAATATTAAATCTTTGTCTTGGAATATTAAATGCGACGGCCGCGACCATGTATGTGGGGACCCATAACGGAAAGCGATTGGATGAAGAAAACGACAAATATAAGTTGTTTAAAAATAACAAATAGTAGTTATTCACCAAGTAATCTTTATTAAAATACTCGGTGGTTAAAACACAAGAAGACACTCAGATATTACACCAATTATTGATTCTTACGTAAGAAGGCACTACTCAATAATGGTTACTGATAATTCTTGCTTCAAGATTTTATTAATTTAATAATTGTTTGCGTTGATATTTTATATTCTTTGTTGTTTCAATAATTGTCATTACACAAGATTTTTCATTATCGAAACAATAATTCATATTATCTGAATAATATTATTAGATAACATTATTGGAAATGTCTAGAAAGTTACATCTGCAAGGAGAGGTTTGGTCACCTAATTGCGCTACCAATAAGGAGAAATTCTTATTGAAAGCCCCTCTTTCCCTGGAACCGCCCGATTGTCGATATTGTGATTACGTAATATTATTTGTGAATAATTAATTATTGATTCATATGATAAGAAAAATATTGATTTTATGTGGATATAGATGGAGAAAATTTTAATGTGACAATTGTTGAAAATTGAAATTTTATCTTTTTACGATAAAATAATTCATTTAAATATATTATTATATTTTAATAATATAATAATGGTGATATTTTTACAACAAATGTGGGATATATGAGTATACGAGGAGGAAGAGTATTTTTGTTGCATTAAATGTTTAAAACATGTTAAACATGTCGGTGGACCCCATTTATTGACTGAAATTTGATTATAGCTTGTAAAATCGCCCGTTTATGGATTTCGGTCAATTTTTGTTTGGAATTCGGAAAAACTTTCTTCTCGCAAAGTTGTAGAGAATTGAATTTCCTATAAAATTCGTGAGTTTCAAATTTTACGACAAAATGGCTATTTATTGTGAACTATTGAAGTTTCAAGCTTCAAAATAATTGATTTTTGGAAGTATAAAATATTTAAAATGACAAAAAAAACGTTTTTGTCATTATTTTGGGTCTTGCATGTGTTAGAAGTGGCTGAATTCAGATCTCTAAATGTGGGCGTAGGAATAAAAATTAATAAATTAATATTTTAATAAATTTTTACGCTTTGGTGTTCTAAGCGTTTTCCTATAAATAGGGTGCTTAGGTTAGAATTGAAAATCACACCGTAAATCAAGTTTTCTCTCTATATTATCGAAATATTCTTGTGAGTATTTTGAGTATACTTTGAGTATTGCTATACTGGTGCAAAGTTCAAGTCATAGCCTTATATCCTGTTTTTTAATTTAAAGATCGATCTTTCGAGGTAAGGGATATTATTTTTTTTCGTAATGATATTATTTCTTCAATATCATTATGTTGAAATATTGATCTGAAGTTTTTTATCAAATTTGGAACTTTTGGTGTCTGATTACTATTCACGATATCTGCACTATTCACGATACTGATTTTTTCACGAATACGGCACTATTCATCGAAAAATGAAAATTTTCCTTTTCATCTAAAATATCTATTGTGGATACTAGCTTTAATTGTATCCATGTTTTGATCATTCTTGAATTTTACACCACTATGATTATTTTTGAGGTATTTTTGGACATGGATAAAACAAAGTACGAATCCTTAATCCTTGTCATTTTGTTTTCATTTTGTTTCACTGGATTCGTTTTTTTAAAAATATTTTTCATCATCCTCAGTCTTAAATGATGATATTATTGAATATCTTTGGCCTGTAGTGCAAAGATGAATGATTTCTGAAGAATATCTTTGGCCCGTAGTGCAAAGATGAACAGGTGTTTAGATGAACATGACTAATCGATGAATATCTTTGGCTGTAGTGCAAAGATGAATATTTGATTCCGATATATATTGATTGATGTTACGAGGATAAAAGATAGACGATGAACTTTTAAATTCATACATGAAGATAGTAGTTTGCATTCTCTACTTAACTCTTCTAATGAATTATTATTTTCGGCTGAATATTGATTTAAAAACTTGTTGTCTATTGTATTCTATTAGATTTTTCCTGTTGAAGACTAATGATAATTTGTTGTATATTATCTTAGTCATAATATTCTTTATTGGGCAAGTTGAGCTCACCCTTTTCCTTTTTGTTCCATTTTTCTTCTCGGGAGGCGAGAATATAATGAGTACGAGTCTGGGTATGGAATGAAGGTTCTAGAGAGAGTTGTTTAGTAGTCCTCACCATTTTGTAAAATAATGTATCAATAAATGTGATGAGGATTTATTTGAGTATAGATATTGTCTAGAAGATAATATTTGTATTCAAACTCACGCTTTCTTGTTGTAATAATAAAGTTGTAGTTGTTTCTGTACCATGTATTGACAACTCAGAATGGGTGATGTATACCTATTTTGGGGGCGTCACACATGTGATCACAAATAATTCAATTATTCTGGAAAAAATCAACAAACATGCAAACAAACATGGTTAATTTCATATGCAGTTGTTGTTTATTTTTACTTCACTTTTTCACAAATCTTTGTATTTATAACAGAACTATTTAACAGTTGTTATGTAAACTATTTAATTTTGGTTGTCTCATCAAGAGTGTTTTAGATTTTTTTTCTAATGCAATACATTACATAGTTCGGTATACTGGTGTTTAGCTTTTTGTGTGGTGTGGTTATGTTTTAGTGTTTAAAGACTTTATCACAGTTTATCATATAGTCATATTAACGTGTGTTAGACTATCTATTTATATGTTAGTAGATTTTGTTGTTTTGTTATATATTGGTTCATTTTTAGAACTTGTTTCTTATTTCTATTCGCGCTTTCACGCTTGGATAACATTACAAATGGAGTGTACTTTATTATGTTTAAGGTTGTGGCTGCTTTAACACATACGTGTATATCAATGTTTGATAAGGTCTTGTTATAAATTATATTGTTCACTAATTACACACTGTTTAGTGTGCTACTACTTTATAGTGTTGTATTATGCGTACTTTTCACTACTACTACTGATGTTGAATTAAGTTTAGTTATTTAATATTCAAATTTTATAAATTTGAATTTGTTGCCCTTGATTTATATCGAGCAAGAATTATTTGTAATGGAATCTTGATGCTAAGATTCATATAAAGGCAAAAAAACATTGGAAATACAATTAAAGTTGGCAATCATGCATTCCTGCATGATCATGCAAAATTAATTATTATTCGCTATCATCTTCATGAAAAAATAATATTGATGAAGACATGTTTGAAAAAATATTTACTATATTTCATGCCTCGAATATGCTCCTGTAGTAGCAATATTGTGAGTGTAAGTTCATAATATATTCCCTGAAGCGATAAACGAAATTATATTCCTAGAAGTGATATCATTTCTTCTAATAGCTGTACAAAATAATGAGTTTTTGCTGAAAAAACCAACAATCTCACACGACCGATTCTATTACATTCCCTGAAGTGAATGGAACCTCATTTGATAATCATAGAGGAAATTATGGTTGTAATTGTGGTAGTGGACTTGAAAAGAACAATCAATATATAAAAGGGAATGTACCCGTCGTACTCCTAAACATTTGGTAGATTTGTACCAAGACTCCATAAAAGAAAAGGAAATGGAATTGAAATAAACTTTATTGATCATAATGATCCTGAAAATCCCATGAATTATTTTGGCTTTTCAAATGTAGTGGATATAACTAATTTTGATATCTATGGTTTCCTTGATGATATGTTGATAAATGTTCATACTAATTAATTATTTTTATTTCATTATAATAAGTAATTTTATTATATGTTTTATTTATGTTTCAAGTAATAAAGTTAAATTTATGTTTTGCATATATGAAGTTGTATGGGTCAGAAGCTCATCAAACTTAATTAAAGGCTCTAGAAGAGCAATTATTCATCAAACATAATTGAAGACTCTTGAAGAGTGATTATTCATCAAATTTAATTAAAGTCTCTGGAAGAGCGATTATAATGTTTTCAAAGGGCACAAAACTTTGTATTGATGATTCTTTATATTCTTCTGAGACAAGCAGAAATTTGCTCAGCTTTAAGGATATACGTTATAATAGTAATTATATGAAATCAATAACGAAGGCAGTGAAGAATTTATTTATATTACTTCAATAGTATCGGGCCAGAAGCTCATATTAGAAAAATTGTGTATTTTCTCTTCTGGGTTATATTATACTAAAATGAGAATAGTTGAAACAAATGTTGTAATACACCAAAAGTGTTCGGATTCAAATGTTTTTATGATTTGGTATGATCATTTAGGATCAATAATGATGCATTGAATTATTGAAAACTCCCATGAACATCCCTTAAAGAACCAGAAGATTCCTTTACCTATTGATTATATCAAAGTAAATTAATTACCAAACTATCACATTTAATTATTGTTATTTAGTGTTCATCTTTCTAAGAAAGAATTTAAAGTGATATTTTTAAGGTATATTTTGAGAATTGTTATTTTAATAGTCTTCCCACCATTAGGGGGAGAAAAGTCGTTGCCTGAAGCACGACGTGAGATCATTGCCTGAAGCACGACGTGAGATCATTGCTTGAAGCACGAAGGGAGATTAATTGAAATGTTTCAGCGTTATTTAATCTTGATCCTTATACAAATCAATATGAACTAGAAGTTCAAAGGATAATTCATTTGCAATGAATTGCAAATTAATTACCAGAATTATTCACCGATAATAAAAAAAAATAGTGATATCTCACATTCTAGCTGCTAATACTCTAGCAGAGATTGATGTCCCTGTAGGACAATCAATTAATGCAGCAACAAATTGAATCAAAGTCACACCTGAAACACAGAATTTCCCAGAAGAAGAAGAAAGTATAAGAAAAATAAGTTGCAGCCTATAAAGAGGCTATACCAATGAAACAGGCTACAAAATTTATCAATCTATCCAAAACTTATGAACAAAAATCTCATGTAAATAAAACTCTTGAAGAGTTATCCCGTGAAGAGGATGAGTTATCCCCTAAAGAGGTCAGGTACCTGAAAATAACGAGATCTCGATACATTATGTATATACAGGAGATGTATATATTGGATAGAAATAAAATCGCTGTCGACAACATATTTTCATATAAAGTTGCTATGGATATTACCAGAATTAATGATCATATGTATGAACCACAAATCGTTGATGAATATAGAAATATTTGGCCAATGTGGAAAGAGGCGATTCAAGCAGAATTAAATTCACTAAGTAAATGTGAAGTTTTTGGACCTGTAGTCCGAACACATAAAGGTGTAATGCCTGTTGGATACAAATGGGTATTTGTACATAAACAAAATGAGAAAAATAAAATTATAAGGTACAAAGCGCAACTTGTAGCACAAGGTTTCTTCGCAGAGACATGGTATTAATTATGAAAAAAATATGCTCCTGTAATGGACACAATTACATTCAGATTTTTAATTAGCTTGGTAGAAAGAGAAATTAATGGATGTTGTTACATCATATCTGTATGGATCATTATATAATTATATCTACATGAAAATCCCTGAAGGATATAAAATGCCTGAAGCATATAATTCTACATCTCGAAATATGTATTCTATTAAGCTACAAAGATCTTTATATAGGTTAAAGCAATCCAGATACATATTATGGTATAATCGCCTAAGTGGATATCTTTTGAAAAAAAGATTTGAGAATAATCCAATTTGTGCATGCATTTTTATCAAAAGATCATAATCTGGATTTGTTATTATTATTGTATTTATTGATGAAAGATCTTGCTCCAAAAGAGTCGACAAAAACAACTAATTTTTTATGAAAGATATTGGTAAGCCAAATTTTTGTCTTGGCCTACAAATTGAACTATGAAATTCTTGTTCATAAACATACACAGAAAAAGTCCTGAAGTAACTTTACATGGATAATGTTAATCTTTTGAGTACTCCAATGATGGGTTGGTCACTTGATATCAAGAAATATCCGTTTTGACCACAAGAAAATGATTAATAAACTTTTGGTCTTGAAGTACCATATCTTTGTGAAATTGGTGTTTTGGTCTTGAAGTACTATATCTTAAATGTAATTGGTACTTTGATGTATCTTGCCAATTTGACAAGACCTGATATAACATTTGCAGTTAACTTACTAGCAATGTATAATTATGCATCAACTCGAAGATATTGTAATGAAATTAAACATATTTTACGTTATCTTCGTGAGACTATTGATTTGGGATTATTTACTCCAAATGGTGATAGAACCAAATATATTGCACCAAAATTATTTTATACACATGAGCCCCAGAAGAATGGCAATATTGATCATGTGATAATTTGGTTGATATATTCATTAAGTCATTACCAACTATGATTTTGAAGAAGATAGTGCACAATATTGACATACTTCGACTTAATGATATTTTTACCATGAACAATGGAAATTCTATGTACTTATGAATGGGATTAAAAAGGATATGTGCTGATTGTACTCTTTTTCTTTAGCTAAGGTTTTTTATCACTGGGTTTTCCTTTGCAAGATTTTAATGAGGCAATCCCAAGACACTAGAAGTTATACAAGAATATTGTACTCTTTTTCTTCGCCAAATTTTTTCCCACTGGGTTTTTATTTGGTAAGGTTTTTAACGAGGCATATTCTTAGAAAATTACTACAAAAGAACTTTATCCATTCTGTATGAAGACAATGCTGCATGTATAGCTCAATTAAAAAGAGGATATATCAAAGGAGATAGAACAAAGCACATCTCACCGAAATTCTTTTTCACACATGACATTGAAAAGTGTGGTAACATTGATGTTCAGCAAATTCGCTCAAAAGATAATCTAGCAGATTTGTTCACCAAAGTATTACTAACTGCAACGTTTGAAGGATTGCTTCACAATATTGGAATGCGACAGCTGAAGGACTTAAGGATATATTCATGAGGGGGAGCTAATACGCGCTGCACTCTTTTTCTCTTAACCAAGGTTTTTTTTTCATTGAATTTTTCCTGGTAAGGTTTTTAATGAGGCAGCTTTCAATGCGTATGGCCATACAATAGACATCCAAGGGGGAGTGTTATAAAATTATACATAGTGTGTGGATGTCTAGATACATTCTTACCCATGTCTAGATACATTCCTACCCCTCTTTATTGTAATGAACTTTAAACTTTGAATCCTCATATCCTTGGGGTTTGAAACTCATGGCGGCCTTTTTAGTTTTAGAACCTCTTAGTATTGATATCATTGTACTATAAATAGTAGCATTGTTAAGAGGATGGGTTAGAGACATATACAATTATAATATATGAAATGAGAATGCTCTTCTCCCTTAATCATCATCTTTGTTTTTTGATTTTAGTAATATTTTATAACATTAAGTAATTATTTGACCTAAAACAATTAACAAACATACCCTTAGGCGTGTGCCTCAATGCCAACGAACTACCCCCGAGTTTCCTCAACCACTTGTTTTTCACTCAAATTTTATTTTTCCTTCTGAGTTTCCTTATTTGTTCCTGGATAGTATTATCACTCAAATCCACACGCAAACCCAGTTTTGTGTTTGAAGGGCAGGCCATACAGCTTTACCTATTGGTGAAATGCCTCTTTCTTTCACTTCCATATCTCTTTCTGCTTCATGGGTAAGTCTTCAATTCTGTTGCAGTAACTTCTGCTACTTGTAATTCTTCCCGTTTATGCAGAATTTGTCAAATTCATAGAACCCATTTCAATTTCACATGTTTGATATCTGTTTCTTGTGCATACACACTTCCAATTTTGTCACTCTTTTTTTTGCATCAATTATTGGTGGAAGTTAATTAAGTAAGAATTTGGGAAATCTTGGAACCGTCCAGATCTTTGTTTAAAAAATCATTGGAGACTCCGATAGGGAGATTTCTTCAGATAACTTGAACCATGGATACTTTGCTCAGGACTCATAATAAGCTTGAGTTTTTTAATCCACTTCATGGGTTTCCTGATAAAGTTAGTACTTTGAGCTCTTTAAAGTTTCACAACCAGGAGCTGAGGTTTGGTTCTAGGAGATCTCATCTGAATTGGGGTAAGAATGGTGTTGCAAAGGCTTGTAGCAGTGCCCTTTTAGAGCTTGTTCCGGAAACCAAGAAGGAAAATCTTGATTTTGAGCTTCCCTTGTATGACCCATCAAAGGGCCTTGTAGTGGACCTGGCAGTTGTTGGTGGCGGCCCAGCAGGGCTGGCGGTGGCACAAGAAGTTTCCGAGGCGGGACTTGCAGTTTGCTCTATCGACCCATCTCCCAAACTGATATGGCCTAACAATTATGGTGTTTGGGTGGATGAGTTTGAGGCCATGGATTTGCTTGATTGCCTTGACACTACCTGGTCTAGTGCTATTGTTTACATTGATGACCAATCAACAAAAGAACTTGGTAGGCCTTACGGAAGGGTTAACAGGAAGCAGCTTAAATCGAAAATGATGCAGAAGTGCATATCAAATGGTGTTAAGTTTCATCAAGCTAAAGTTGTAAAAGTTCTACACGAGGATTCCAAATCTTTATTGATTTGTAATGATGGTGTCACCGTTCAGGCTGCCGTTGTTCTTGATGCAACTGGCTTTTCCAGATGTCTTGTTCAATATGATAAGCCATATAATCCGGGATACCAAGTAGCTTATGGAATCGTGGCAGAAGTAGAAGAACACCCTTTTAATGTAGATAAGATGGTTTTCATGGATTGGAGAGATTCCCATCTTAATGGCAATATGGAACTGAAAGAGAGAAACAACAAAATCCCTACTTTTCTTTATGCAATGCCCTTTTCATCTGAGAGAATATTTCTTGAAGAAACATCCCTTGTAGCTCGTCCTGGATTAGCCATGGGAGATATTCAGGAAAGAATGGTGGCTCGATTAAGGCACTTGGGTATAAAAGTGAAGAGCATTGAAGAGGATGAGAGATGTGTGATTCCAATGGGAGGGCCTCTACCGGTGCTCCCTCAGAGAGTTGTAGGAATTGGTGGTACAGCTGGGATGGTGCATCCTTCAACTGGATATATGGTAGCAAGGACTCTAGCTGCTGCTCCAATTGTTGCCAATGCAATAGTCCAGTACCTTGGTGGTTCTGAAAGAAGCCTTTTGGGAAACGAATTGTCTGCAGAAATTTGGAAAGATTTATGGCCCATACAGAGGAGACGCCAGAGGGAATTCTTTTGCTTTGGTATGGACATTTTGCTTAAGCTTGATCTGCCGGGGACAAGAAGGTTTTTTGATGCTTTTTTTGACCTAGAACCTCGTTATTGGCATGGATTCCTGTCGTCTCGCATATTTCTTCCGGAGCTTATAATTTTTGGGCTTGCTCTTTTCTCTAATGCCTCTAACACTTCTAGGATAGAGATTATGGCCAAGGGCACTCTTCCTTTGGTAAACATGGTTAACAATTTGATACAGGATAGAGAATAGTATATCTTAGATTTTTGGTTCATTGTATCTTAAATGTGATAAATGTTGCTTCCTCGTAAAATAACTTTTTTTGAGTGAAATGCTGATACGACCAAGTCTTTCTTGTTATTCAGAATTTTATATGATTAGCATTCTGGGTTTGCATATATTCCTCAAGGGAGCGAAGTGCTTAAATGTCTGATGTTACTCAAGCCAGAAAAATAAATACTAGACGTGATTGTAACCTTTGAAATATTCGTGTTAATTCAAGATATTATTATAGACTGATATTTATTCTTAGCTCCCACCAAGTTTAGAAGAACCGAACCGAACCAAACCAAACCAAGTAAGCATCAAAAGACTGAAGGAATCACAACACAAATTTTAATTATGAGAATAAACCCCACCTTTTGACCTTGGAAATCGACACATTCCAAACACCAGTAAGCAGTGACTTAACACACAGGATCAAGAATAAACTTTATAATTCGTATGTTATTTTGGTCCCCTTGGAATAGGAAGTTTGGTCCCGAGTGCGGGAATATGAATCATCAACAGTTATCCACTTCCCATTGGAGTTTTGTCTTTCTACAAGCTCAATCTCTAATAGTTACAAGTTAATTGAGCAATTTTGATGGTCATTCTTTTTTCTCTACAAGACAGAGCTCAGCTAAATACATTATGACACTGGTGATCAACGGTTCTTCACCTTCAAATGCACAAATTAATAGTAATACCTAATGAAAAAAATAAGTAACCATAGATAAGCAAGAAGTTACCTGCAGGGGCCTCAAAAAATTCTGTCCCTCCATAAATAAAGAGAGGAAGAAAACTAACATTGTTAAATGACTAATAAAATAGTTTAAGTTGCTTTGACTGGTAATACTACTAAGCAAAGTTGGTGAACTAGAAATCTAGCTTTGGGAAAGTTCACGGCTGCGCTTTGCAGCAGCAACCACAGCATTCATGAAGATCCCACGAAGACCGCCCTTCTCTAACTCATGAATGCCAGCAATGGTTGTCCCACCAGGTGATGCAACATCATCTTTGAGCTGGCCGGGATGCTTCCCCGTGGTGGCGGCCATGGATGCTGCTCCTAGTACCTGCAATATAGGCATATTTAGCTTCTCCAGATCATGGAGTATTAAGAAAAGTTGTTGATGTCTTGAGGGGCATCCAAGATGGTTATTGGCCGCAAGTAGATATGCTGTAAAAATGCATCTGAGACCAATTTATTAATTTCGATAAGAATACTAAAAGAAAAATGACAAAGAAGTAACACCTCAAAAATTTAAATCGACTAGTATGGTCCCTTAAAAATTTATGAATAAATAACTTTAGAGCAATTAGGCTGCCAAGTCGGAATTCCTCAACTTCTGGCACAAGCTATGTACTCAAAATTAAATGCCAAGGAATTCCTTTGAACCTCCTCAAAAGACAAAGCGTTTAGAGCTAACTCAAGCTTTTCTAGTTTGTGCTTGATATTAATTTATCAAAAAACTTTACAAGCAAAATCTAGGTTGTGTTACATATTATTTTTAGTTATGCAAATATTATGTTCCATTATCAAATTCTTAGTATCTAACCTCTGAAAGATCAGAAATATCAAATGTACAACCTCATCTCTTAAAGGTGCATCTTTTGCTATACATTTGAAACATTTTTTTTAATGGATATTTTATCCAAATGACTAATTCAAGAACTACATCATTATAAAAGAATAATCGTGTTAAATGGCAAAGTTTAATGAGGATTCTCTGTGATAGTATTTTAACTTACAGTCTGAGAGGCTAGACCAAGTGCTAGGTCACGTGGTAGACCTGCAGCTACACCTCCATCAGCCAATGCTTCGATTGCTAAAAATATATATGCTGGGCCACTGCCACTGAAAATTTTCAGGAGAAGAGACTTTTGTCAAAATGCTGCCATTGTCCTTCCAAAGATAATAAATGTACAGAATACAGTACGTCTAAGAGTGTGAGTCTGTGTTATAGAGAGAGAGTGATGTACTTTCATGAATCCAAAAGCCCATTTCTTGAAACTCAACCTCCAGCAGTGTCTCACAGGCAAGAAGAAAATTTAAAAACTACTGCAATGTTCTTAATTCCATATACCTTAGGCCAGTAATTGCATCAAAAAGTTTTTCATCGGCCTTCCATATTTTTCCGATTGCTCCAAATAATTTAGCAATTAATTCTCCATCTTCAGCTGTTGCAGCTCCCCCCAAACTCATAACTGCAAAAGGCTACCGTAATTAAGAATAGCAAAAAATCTTGTCCTATGCACAAACTCAACATTCAAATCAAAACAATGGGTTCAGGTATTCTTAAAGATATCAAAATTTTAAAATAAAAATGAAAAAGAAAAGAAGTAGAGACGAGGAAAAATATACACAATAAATTTTGGGGGAGAGAGCGAGAGAGGAAAACTCTGGTTCTAGACAAATATTAAGTAAGTAACCTACTCTTGGTAAGAATTAAAAACTAATAAAGAAAAAAATGGAAAACACATCAAACCCTTATTACATAAAACACTAATATCCATTTTTACATATAATGTTCAATACATCAATTTTACATAAGTAAATATAGAACCCGTGCATCCTATAGTTTTTCACTGAACATCTATATTATTAAAACAACAATTCATGTATAGAGATTTCATCGGATTCTACATCTGAGAAAAACCAAACGCATTCTCTCTA
Source organism: Panax quinquefolius (assembly GCA_020205615.1). Taxonomy (NCBI): domain Eukaryota; kingdom Viridiplantae; phylum Streptophyta; class Magnoliopsida; order Apiales; family Araliaceae; genus Panax; species Panax quinquefolius. Next base: position 53,004 of record JAINUW010000722.1, on the reverse strand, counting down.
CAAGGAATGGACCTAAGTAAAGTAATAAGGACCAATATCAGTCACTTTAGTGGAAAATAATGAAAATATAAAATTAACTTTCAAAAGGGGGGAAAGGAAACTGGTACCAGATGCCGCCTTGCCTACAGCAGCAGGAGTATTTGGAATAACTCTAATAAAACGGCTGTGACCAGCCCATTCCTGGATACAAGAAAATAAAATCAATAAAAAGTGGAACAGTACTAATACTGGAACTGAAATACAGGCCATGAGATATGTTCAAATACATAAAGGCCATTACCAATTTTACTCATTAGGTGAGGTTGTTTGGACTTAGGAGAGTAAAAGGGTGCAGAACAAACCTTTGCATAATTTTAGTGCAAAGTGGCTGCCCCAAGATATTTGTACCAACAATTTTGAGTTTTCACCCAAGAATTTACCACTGTTGAATAGCCGCCCTTAAACATTTGGACAGATAAGACATACAATGCTAATTGCTAGATCATGATACACTAAGCTGAAGCACATAAATCATGAAAGAGAGCAGAAATATTGCTAATGTGCAGCAACTTGCTGGAACATCCAAACAAGCTTGTTAAAAAAGCTTGCCAACTCATGTAACTTAGATTGATGAATTAAACATGTATCATGACAACTGTATTTTGAGCTTCAAATTAAACTACCATAAGCCAGAGTAAGATGAACATACAAATTCTACACAAAAGATTATATTATGAAATTTGCAACAATTTTCCAGCACAGCAAAAAAAGTGAAAGAACGACCGAAAGAACATGCGTTGAAATTATGAGGAATTCATTGGTTTAAAAGGGGAAGTCCTTCACTGGCTGGTACAGTAAGGATTTAGGCCACCTAGCCGGTTTCAATACTTTGAGCTTGTTATTGGCTCTATGCTTTTCCAATATGAGAAGAACCATCTTTTTATGAAAAGAATTAGATGAAGAATTGTAGCTGAATAAAGTAAAGCTCACACTGGTAAGGATAGCATATTGTAAAATGGGGGGTAAGAAGCAGCACTGTCTGAAATTTAACAATGGCATGGCAAAGCGTGCTTTCAAGGCTCAAGCCAAGTCACAGTTCACATTTGATTGTACTGGTTTAGTTTTCTTAAGTTTTAGTATCTCCTAGAAGTCATGAATCATGAAAGTCACTAATTGAACAAGAGACGCCCTCTTTTACAGGATTCAGCATCCTTATTTGTACAACACCTTCTACCTAAAAGTTTTAGAAACCAATACTATAGGAATGCTGTTCAATAAACCTTTTAGAATTTCTATAAGCATAATCACTGATTCACCATAGATGTTTTAGTTAGAAAATCGATGGCAATATATGTTTAGAGTACAAAAGATGACACTGATCAGTAAGGATATATGATGAGTATGATGAGTTTTAGTTATTCTTTTGTGTGTGTGTGTATGTATATATATGTATATGTATATGTATATGTATATGTATATATATAAATATATATATTTATATATATATATATAAATTAAAACATATGCAGTACTGTGTTCTAATTATGAAAAAATCACTTTTAACAATGGCATTTGATAAGGGAATAAGATTGGAGGATGCACAATTGTGAATTCCCCTTCCACATAACATCTACTTAAAACATCACATACAAAGACAAGAAAATGAATTTAGTCCACAAACCTGCAGATCTTTTAATTTCACTCCGGCAACAACAGACACCAGAAGTTGCTTTTCTGAAAGTTTTGGTCTCAACTGCAGGATCACATCTTTAACTGCAATGCAATAAATTTTCCTAATTAGCGAGACAATACAAAATCATCATCTGATAGATTATGCAGAAAACCATACGATAGTATGTAGAAACTCATAAACACTAAAATTTGAAGTCCTTCATTCATTACAAACAAGAATAAATTTTTATTAATAATTTTTGTTCGTTTTGCCATAGGAGGGAGGGAGAGAGAGAAACATATATATAAATCCCCAATAATATTCATCAAAGCAATTTCAAGCATATAAATGGTCAAAAATTCACTCTATCACATGATAGGAAAAAATTATGTATAGGCAGGGCATATATACCAACTTGAGGCTTCACGGAAAATATCACCACATCGCTGTCTTCAACAACCTGTTAGTCAGACACCCCCAAAATGAAATTAAGAAATATCAGTAAACTACGCATACAATCAAATGAAAGAGAATGGAAAGACAAAATAAATCAAATAAACAGAATGAGTTTGTGTATTAATCACAAGGTTGTAATTAAAAAAAATAGTCCTATAATAGTATCAGGTTAAATAAACCAAAGGATTTAAAATCACAGAAAATGATTAACAAAGAGATTTAAAGGAAAAACGGTATCTGGGATAACCGAACCTGGTTGTTGTGATCTAGAACGTTGACGCCGAAGGATTCAAAAGCGGCACGGCGAGCGGAACCGAGATGAGCGGTTCGGATCCTGGAAGCAGGCAATACACCGTATTGAACGACGCCTCTGGCAATGCTCTCCGCCATTTTGCCTGCTCCAATGAACCCTAGCTTGAGAGTATCGGTCTGAACGGGAACCGTCGCCTCCATTCTTTCTGTTAAGCGCTGGTGCGTATCTGTGACAGATTATGCGCTTTTGGAGGGAAAGGAAGAAGAGACTATATCGCTACTTCCTCCGCTCTCGCACTGCAACTAAATTTATTGTTGAGCGTTAACCTTTTTTCTTTTTTTTTTTTGAAAAGCTTGAGCGTTAACCTTTTGTTTTCATTATATTTGGCAGAGTCTAAGAATAACTATATTTATCATTAAAAATGATATATATTCCAATATTCCGGAATGACTTATTTTAAAAGACTTATAAGTTCAAGTATAAGTTAGTTTATAAATTAAAATATAAATTGATTTATAAGTTATTTGAAATTGTGATTTGTAATTAATAAGTAAAAGTTGTTAACATCAATTTAATTTATAAGTTAAAAATTAAGTTAAAATAAGTTACGAAAATGTTCAATTCGTAATAACTTATAAGTTACTATAAATGTAAAGATTACTAAAAAGAACATTAATAAAAATAGAGACAAAATAGAAGAAGGTCCAAATAGACATTACATTTGGCCAAACTAACTTATTATAAAATGACTTATAAATTATTTTAAAATAAGTTCCAAATACGTACTCTCTCTTTTTTTTTACTTAAAACTCAACTTATTAGTAGAAAAATAAGTCATTCTCAAATAGGTGAATAATAACAAATAACTTATAAGTTGGTTTGACCAACTTATAAGTCATTTCCAAACTTAACCTTTTGTTTTCATTATCTTATTCTTTGGTAAAGCTAGAGAATAGCTATTTATTATAAAAATTATATATTGCGAATTTATATTGCAAGTTACACGAATAAATTTAATTAATAATATTTTTATTATGTATTTGATATTTAAGTTTATAATTTTATCTAATTATTTAATTTTATGTATTGATATACATCGTAATTTGATATAAAAACATATAGTAGGTCTCATTTTGATTAATGTTTAAGTGAGAAAATATGTGAATATAAAATGATATATGGATCCGGATCCTCTATGAGAATTTTTCTGTGAGGATCTTGTGAGGGTTTTGATGTGGGGTTGACAACACATTAAAAAAGAAATATAATGGCTCACAACTCTTTTTTTGTATGTGTATCAAAACGGCGTCGTTTTGATAGGAATTTTTTTTTACAAGTTGATAGCAAATTGGAAGCCACCAAACGCCGTTTATTTTTACCAAACAAACGAAGTAAAGTAAAAAGAGTACATTTGAAATAGTATTTGAGTTGTGATGGTGATTGTCTCCGTTGAGTAGTAGATTAAGAGAGGTAAAGTAAAACGATTATTAATAATAAAAAAAAGATATAAAGAAATATGTAAATAATAATAATTGATAGATCTAGAATATTTTCTTAGTTGACCCAGACGGCCCAATAGTTAGAGTGAATAATAATAATATTTTTAATGGTGAGAGTAAACTCTTTGTATGGAATAGATAAATACAAATTATAATAATAATAATATAAATAAACAAACAAAAACAATAATAAACGAAAAATAACTAAAGTCACATTGAAAATATTAACGATAATTATAACCAATATATTTATCCATCTTTTTGAGCTAAATTTGTAATTATCCTAATATTAATAGCAAGTTAAGTTATTAAATATGAAATTGTGATGGTAAGTTTGAGTACATTGTGTCATTTATATTTTTCTACTACCATCAAAAGATACGGGCCCTTTTTTAGGACAAAACAAGGGCTAAATGGGAATCTTTTTGTGGAATAAATGGAGTAATAGATATGAACTTGGTTTCAATGTGTGACTGATTATGTGGTGGTGTTGTATATCGTGTTATTGTTAGGGTAGAGCTATTTGTCTGTTTCGAGGGTTTCTTGGAGCAGTTAGTGATTAAAGTAGCTTGTTTGGGAATTTGAATCCAGAATGAGTCTGGATAGCAGCATAATTCCTCGGAGACAGAGAAGGTACCTAAGCAGGTACCGGTCTTTGTATCGTGATGTTCCTTACCGTAGGGATCAAGGCCATAATAGGTACCTTCTGTCTCTTAAACTTATTCACTTCTTCTTGGCTGTGGATTTTTTGTACGACTTATATATTAGTGATAAGCCTGTAAATTTCAAATATATAGCTTAAACATCCCTCAAGGCTCCTAATCACTTTCTGATGTACTTTAACGGATTTATTGTTGTCTCCCTCTTTGTTCAAATTTATAGTACCATTACTTATTAATCATTCACTATCACCACATCCTTTCATGATCCTAGTTGCAAATGGAAAAATGGGCGCATGCCAAAAGCATGATGGTAGGTCCTTGCTTAGATGAGTTTACAGATGATCTGCAGTTGATGGTCTACTTTATATTGAAGTACCTATTCATTTAATTTAAGGAGTGATACAATATGTGCTTTATATAACTGATTAGGGATGATAATCATTAATTAGAATTATTAGCTTTATAATTAACTATATACAATCAAAGATGAAAGAAGTATCATAAAAACTATCGAATTCAAATACATAGAAGGTTTTCTGCTTGATAATTGTGGTTGGAGATTCTCCAAATTGTGTGTTTTCTTTATCTACGTGTTTATTCTTAAAAATTGCATAGTAATTAAAAGGAGGTGGTGGGAATCTGGTTTAGGGTTCAACTTTTATCTGTCTGGAGAAACCTCTACAATGAGAATGATAGAGTTAAGGCATTGCATACTCAGTCATTCTTTATTTGCTCTTAATTTTTAATCAATATATTCGCCATAAGATACACATACCTTATATGTACATTTGTGTTTTTGTATGATCTTTGAGGATGACAACAACTGGATAGATGTATAATTGTTATGAAAGTTGTAGCATTGAAGAAATACAAGGCTCTTTGCCAAGATATATTAAAGACGGTTTTAATTTCAGGTTTTCATTATCCACTTTAGATTCATCTCATTCCAGTATGTTAATAAGATTGCAGAGAATGCTCTAAATTTTAAAAACATGCATGACATTTGATAATTTTGAGGTTGCACCTCAAGTATTAAGCAGAATGTGCTTTCTCATTTGCTGTCGTACTTTATCCAGTGTTGGAACTCGTTCTGGGCAAGCATCTTGTAATTGCCATATCATTTCTAAAGAGCACTGTTATTTCTACAAGTAAATATGATAGTTCCCAAAGTTCCCCTCTCGCATAAGGTGGGACCACCCCATTCTCATGTAAGAGAGAACCTTGTTGAACTATAAAAAGCAAAAGAACTTGTGGAAACAAGATTCCTTTTTTCTCTAAATGATACTTTAGTTTCGTTTCCATGTCTAAAAAGAAAAGAAAAAAAAACTTGGTCGTTAGATCTGTTTTTATTTTTTCACTCCTGGTGTGTTCGTTGTAGTTATATTTATATATCTTTTTTCATGTTATAGGTGGGCTTTTAACAAGTGCAATTTTGTTATTTTCTAGGCAAGATGGTCTATGCAAGAACTGCAAAAGGCCTGGGCATTTTGCTAGAGAATGCCCGAATGTGGCTGTCTGCAATAACTGTGGATTGCCTGGGTAAGTAAAAGATTCTCTTCAATACATGAATCAAAATTGATCAATCATATGCAAAGTTTTTTGTCCACATTTAATAAAAAAATATTTATCTAATCACGGTATGTTTCTAACTTGCATGTTGGAAAACCCTATTTATAGGGTATAGGCAATCGAATGATTTAGGCACTTCTATAATTAAGACACCTGTTATTGCATTATCTTTTGTGCATATTTGTTTTTCAGATTGATGATCCTCTTGGATCAAGTAATCTATTTCTGACACCCATTAAAAAGGGGGGTCGAACCTAGGACCTCTTGCCTGGCAAGAGGCCTAGAATACCACTCAAGACTCGAGCCAAAAGCTCTCGGTGGTTGCATTTCCTTTAGACAATAATACAACATATATATAGAAGTGCAAAGCTCTTCACTAAGAGAAGAGAGAGTTTTTCAGAAGTCCAACTAAATGGTATGCCAGGCAATAATCTTGTATTTTGTAAATGAAACATATCCTAATTATTTTTGCTTGTGATATTTTTTAGAGCTCTTGCTTATTATATATATAAACTTTTTCCAGAGGATGTTTTCCTTTTTTTGTGATGTATATTTTTCCCAAGTATAGTAATGTAGCATTTTTCTTTTATGAAATTTCAGTTGCAGTATATGCAACATAACCTTTTTGGCTCATTCATACTGATGCAAACCTGTGTCCCAAAACCTTTATATTAATTACAATGTAGTTTCAATCTTGAAGACTTGAATTTTTCATGTAGGTCAGAACGTAGACACAAATGTTGAAGTACTCATATGATTGAGAAATGAGCTGATAGTTTGATGTAAAATTGTATGATTCCGCCTGCATTTAAGAGACATTACTTCCATTTTTGTAAATTAAGGTCCACTATAATAATAGGACTATTATTATAGTGGACAATCCGATGCACAAAACTAATGCATAAAATAACTACATTATTTTCGATTTAACTTTGCTAGAGTAATCTCTAGCCATGCACCGTTGTATTTTCTTATTGTGAGGTTATGGTGAGATAACACCAAATCAGTATATAACTTTAAAAGGGACCATTAGCCTGAAGGTAAAGAGTTCAACTGATCTACAATTTGATGGTCATGCTTTCAGGCACATTGCTGCAGAATGTTCATCCAAAACAATGTGCTGGAATTGCAAGGAACCTGGGCATCTTGCAAACCAGTGCAGCAATGATCCAATATGCCACTTGTGTAACAAAACAGGGCATTTGGCACGTGCATGCTCAGAATCCAGTGACCCAAGAGTTTGCAACAATTGCTTTAAAACAGGGCACATTGCTGTGGATTGCACCAATGGAAAAGCATGTAACAATTGCCGAAAGACAGGTCACCTTGCTCGTGAATGCTCTAATGACCCAGTCTGCAATCTCTGCAATGTATCAGGCCACGTCGCACGTCAATGCCCCAAAACAACTATTGCGTCACAAATAGTTGGCGGACCTTTCCGCGACATCATCTGTAGAAACTGCGGTCAACCAGGACACATTAGTCGGGATTGTGTATCTGTTGTCATCTGCAACTGCTGTGGAGGGCTAGGGCACATTGCTTTGGAGTGCCCTTCTGCTGCCCGCAATGTTGGCCGGGCATACCGCATGTACTGATTTTATCCACATCCAACTTCAACTACTGTGGAAGCCAAGGCTTCTACGCTTTTGTATCTGCTGCACAGTCTGTTAACCATCTAAACCGCATGTTTTGAGTTTTACAGGAATTGTGTTGGTTTGGTTGTGGCATCTTGGTCCAGCGATAAATTAACTTGAACTTGTCTATGAAGTTTAGTTTATGCTTTCCATGCGTTTTTTCTTGCAATAAGTGAGGCTCCATCTCTCTCCCTTGGTTGTGTGATTTTGATGACCTTCCCTATTAGTCACAAGTAGCAACATAATGCTATTAGAAATGGATATGCTTATGAACTAAATTTTTGAGAAATGCATGCTTATGGACTATCAGCAACTCAGCCGTGTTTATGCGTCGGTGGAACTGAAGTTGATTTTAAAACTTGGTTCGGTAAAAATCTCGCATAAAAATTTACATGTAGGTCTGACGGTTAAATTTGATGCACCATTGCTTTGCATGCTACTATAATTATCTACTTACCACCTGTTAAAATGAATCTGAGTTGGTATTTTTCTATCCAGCATAATATATTCAACATGACCTTGAGTTAGAAAAAAAGAAAGAAATTCCTCTACCAACGGTCTAAAATAGCTCCAATATATGTACTCCAAAAAAACATAAAAGTACCAAATTATAACTTGAGTTGGAAAAAAAGAAAGAAATTCCTCTACCAACCGTCTAAAATAGCTCCAATATATGTACTCCAAAAAATATTAAAGTACCAAATTATAAGATCAAAGTTGATGAGATATTTTTAAATTAAAATTGAGATCATTCCTTAAAAATTATAAAATAATAAATATTACAATATTAGTATTAATATTTTTTTTGGCTTAAATATGTTTTATTACCCTAAACTATTTGTCATATTCCACTTTGTTGATTCACCTTTCAATTTTGTCAATTAAATAATTAAACTATTAATTTTTTTCACTTCCAATTGTTCAACTAATGGGTAACTAACAAAAAAGTATTTAATGTTTGACTACACAATTATTATTATATATGAAATGGCAAATTTGTCAAACAACATATACATCCTTTCTGTATCATTTTGCTCGTTCCTCAACAGATGGATCAACAGTTGCATCTTGCTCCAGAACAGATGCATCAACAGATTGCGCATCAACAGAAACATCCACAATATTCATATCTTTGTACTCTCGGTCCTCAACAGAAACATCCACAACATTCGTATCTTGGTCCTCAACAAAAACTACAACATTTGCATCTTGGTCCTTAACTGAAACTTCAACAACATTAAATATTAATACTAATCAAAAACAACAAAATCTAAAATCATCAGAAATCGATCAAAAACTCCTCTTAGCCAAACATTGAAGATCAAGATCAAATCATTAAATCATACAATAAACTACAAAAAACTAGAGTTTCGTTTGGGTATGAAGTTTTTTTTAATAGGGAGGAAGAACAGGTAGATGAAATTAGGGTGCGAAAGAGACTAACTTTTCATCTTCTTCAACCTTGTTGGACCATAATCCTTTTCTTTATTGGGCCGAAATTATTGGGCTCCTCCTTGGATCGTGTTATCTTTAAGTCGTGGTTGGATCACAGTCGGCTTGGGTCATTTTATTATTTGGGCTTAGTCATTATATTGGCCCATTATACAAATTATCACTTAATCCCAATTTTGATTGAAGAATCATTATGCTTCAAATGACGTTGACTATTATTAATCTGCCACTTTCTTTGCGTGGCATTAATGAGGATGGGACTCGGATATTGGTGATGGCAAGCGATGTGAGAGGGGATGAAAGTAGGCATTTCTTTTAAATTTGAAGTGGCCAGGAAGTAAGGGAAAAAAGGTGTCGAGAGGTGGTGGGTGGCGCGATGGCCGGGATAGTGGAGTATGCGTGGGGCTAAGATCACATAAGAGGGTAAATAACACATACATATTTTCATTAGAATTCTTATTCTATCTCTCTCGAACACACTAGATAATATTTTCTCCATTGTTGACCTTGTGATCGCTTTGTCTTGACTCTCACGGGGGACTATCCCTCGTGATCGGTAGTCGAAGCTTTTAGTGTTGACTTGTTGAATTGTGCGGGATATTGGGCCGCGTCTTGGTGATTGGGACGTGGAGAAAGATCTTGGCGTTAACATTGGCGCTAGAAGGAGGGGTGAATTCTAGTGTCTTGAATATTTTCAATCCAAAGGTGTGTTTGTTCTACGTCGATATTCATGGTGAAGAGTAGAACACCTACACGAAGAAGGCGGTAGAAAATTTGCCGGTGAATCGACACCTCGAGTGTCTGTTAAGAATCGTTTGGGGCCGTGATAAGTGTTAAATGCAAACCTGACGTCAAAGCGATCCCCGAAGATTTTCAATTGAAGAAGATGGGTAAGGTTAAGCGTGGGTTAGTCTACCCTCTTGATAAAACATCGGCCCGCGATCGGAAGCGAGTAGAAGGCACCGCTGGAACTTCGATCTGAGAAGACCAAGATGAAAAGGCTTCACGACTAGCGAAGATGGGCGATGAAGCGGATAGAGCTATGGAAGTACTTGTGAAGCAACGACGGGATATAGATGAGCGGATGGCTCGAATAGCGAGTTGAGAGATGAAGAACTCGGTTATAATCGGTCCAGAAGAAGCGAGGACACCGAAGTGGAAAGAACACATTCATTCGGGGACGAGAGTCTCGGTAGAAATCGAGAAAGAAGAAGATCCGAAGCCTTACTCCTCAAAGATCGAGGAGGGTACATCACCTGTCGATTCTAAGGAGGCGGGGTCGGAGGAAACGAAGAGGTCGATCCGAGGATCGTGATTACTGAAACCACAAAGAGCCCTTGTTGTTGCACATTCTCGCCTCGGTGCAGAGAAACACAAAGGCGAAACATATCTAGAGATTGTACTCCAGAGAGTCTGCGAGGGTACACACCTAGACACTACACTCAAATCGAAGAAGTCCTTACAGAGTTGAAAGTTCTATTGTAAGCCGGTCTACTCATGGGAGAAAGGAGTCATCGGAAAAGGAAGCATCGTCTCGACCGGAAGGAGTAGATTATTTGGTTAAAGAGTTAAAAGAACTTGAGCGACTTGCGAAGTCTGAAAAGCGAAGGACACTTAGGAAAGAAGGAATCCCCTTTTTCCGCGGAGATTCTTAGAGAAAAAATGACCCCACCAAGAAGGCACCCGTATGGAGAGTTATGATGGATCGGGATCCTATGACCCTGATCGAGTGTTCGAATCGATTGATGGATTATTATGATTTTAGCGATCTTTGCTTAAATGTCATACTTTTATCACAACACTTAGAAAGGATGCGGCGGTGGATGGGGACTTTGCCCTCAAATTGATTTCATCTTGGGCGGACGTATGCGATAAATTTCATGCTCGCTTTGGGAGCAACAAAAAGAAGGGGAAAACCAAGCTGGTTCGTTGGCTCGAGTTCGACGGTTTTGAATGAGTCTTTGGGCGATATGTGAAGAGATTCAGTGAAGCGATGGGCGGTGTGATTTGAATGATCTACTGGCCAGTTGGATTTGTTTGAGAATGGATTTAGATCTGGTCGAATCGGAGAAAAGTTAGTGAAGAAGTTGATGTTTCATCACCCAAGAGTCTTCTTTGAGGCCTTTGACAAAGTGAAGGTTATATCGTGGTAGAGGAAGCTATGGACGACCTTAAGCGTTACCTTGAGGCCAGAAGCTGAGGAGACGGATCGGAGACGAAATGATAAAGATCGGAGAAAGAATGAGGGTAATAAAGACCGCTATGAGGCGGATCGAAAAAGTTTAATAATTGGAGCGGGGTGGAGGGCGTTAAATCGCTCCGGCCTGACAGTGAATAGAGCGTACCTGACACTTAATACTGAGACGAACATTATCTTGGATCAAATTAAGAATCAACCTATTTTGAACCACCTCGAGATAACATTAAGCACGGAAAAGGAAATTCTAAAAAGTATTGTGATTATCATCAAGCTTGGTCGTGTCTGACGATTGTGCTAGTTTGAAGGACTTTATTGAAAAGAAGGTACAAAGGCGGAGCTTTAATTGATATGTGGTTTGCGGAACCAATCAACAGCGGGGAGAGGAGGGCTGTTCAAGTAGCTCAACCGATTCGGCAAGTGTTACTGCTCACGAGCGACTGCAGAGCATGTGATAGATGTCATCAGCTGAAATTACTTACAGCAAACTTCGTTGGAAAAAAAGCGGCAAAGCTATTTGGATTGATCGTGGCGATGGCGGTACCCTCCAGAAGGCAGCGGACCTTATCAGGATTCGGTAATCTCTTTTCTTGATGAAGATTACCCTTGAAAATTATCGAACCATACGAGGATCATTGGTGTTATTTGCCTGAAGTGGGTTCGGTAGATATAAACGGATGATGGTGGATAATGGGTCTTACAGTAGATATTACGTATGCCCACGCTTATCGGAGAATGCACTAGATGGTAGAAAGATGGAGTTGGGACGGGAAGCTCCTTTATATGGTTTTAGTAATGACCGGTTTAAGGTGCATTTGGAACTATTGAGCGCCGATCGTCTTGAGCAGCCCCCAACGGTAGAAATTATTTACAAATTTTATGTTGTAAATGTAGATTACTGCTATAATCTTTATTTTGGGAAGGCTGCTTTAATTGCTTTGCAAAATTGTGACCTCTATTCCTCATTTCAAAATTAAATTTCCTCGGCTCATGGGGTTGGCGAGGTGAAGGGGATTTGGATGCGGCGGAAGATGTTATAGAAATCTTTGTGATCACTTGGGTTAGGGAATATCAAAGCGAAGCATCTTATGGCGATAGAGATCGAACCTTTCACGAAAGTAGTTACGAACCATTGGTCGTGCCGGTGAAGAAAGCGGAGAGATAGAGCTCATCCGGGCAAAAGCAAACAAAAGCGGTGAAAATAGGTTGCATCTGCTAGGAACCTCTCGAGACGAACCTTATAGAGCTCTTGCAAAAGCTATGTTGATATTTTACTTTGGGAACCTCGGGATATCTGGGGGTTAGCGAGGGATATTCTTGAACATCGGTTTGGAGAGTGAACCCGTCGAAGAAGCCGGTCCAAACGCGAAGAGGAGGATTTTACGCTTTGAGCGTCGTGAATAATTGATGAAGAGATTACAAAATTATTGGCGGCGAGACTTCATCTTGAGATTGACTACCCGCGATGGATGGCGAATGTGGTCTTTGATGCGAAAGCAAAATGGTAAATGGCGATGCGCATCGACTATCTTGATTTAAATAAAGGCTTGTCCAGAAGGATTTCTACCTCTACCCCACATTGACCAACTAATCGATGCCACTTGGGGTATGCTTTATTAAGTTTCATGGGCGCATTCTCGGATATCATCAAATTTCCATGTGTAAAGAAGATATCTGAAAGGCGGCGTTCATTACGCATCGTTCGGTATATCTTTATAAGAAAATGACCTTGACCTCATCAATCTTAGGAGCCACATATCGAGAGATGATGAACCGTGTTTTGGATATCGGTTTGGGTAGGAATATGGAGGTGTATGTGAGGCGATATGATTGTCAAAAGTATGTTGGTACATAAACATATGGATGATTTGGAAGAATGTTTTGAGAACGATTAAATCGACCTGATTTGAGATTGAATCCCACTAAATGCACCTTGATTAGGGGTAGGCAAATTTACGGGATATCTTGTCGATCGAGAGAGGAATCGAAGCCATCACGAGAAGATTGACGATCTGAACATGAAGACTCCTCGGTCATTTAAAGATGTTCAACGTCATTGGAAGGATTGCGACTTTAAGGAGGTTCATGTCGAGTCGGCGGAAAGATGTCTCTGTTCTTTGATACATTGAAAGTAGAAGAATCTGAGCGTTTGATGGACTTGGTGTGAGGGCGCTTTTGAGCATCAAGTCCTATTTATCTTGGCACCTTTGTTGGTGAAGCTTGCTTCTCTTTGAACCTTTATATTTGTACTTAGCGGCTAGTTCATTGGCGGTAGGAAGCGGTTTTGGTGCGTGAAGTTGGGGTAAGCGACACCGGTTTATTATGTAAGCCATGTCCTTGGGATCTTTGAAACAAGGTATCGAATATTGAAAAGTTTGCTTTAAGCTTTAATAAGCGCTAGTCGAAAGCTTAAGCAATACTTCGAGGTAGATTGGTAATAGTATATCTGAATCGACCTTTAAAGAAGATTATGGGTAAACACGAGGTATCGGGAGATTAAATTGCGTGGACGATGGAGTTGTCACAATTTTCATTGAATATCATCCCCGACGCCATCAAAGGCAAGCCTTGGCGATGATTTTGTTGTTGAATGCTCGTTTTACGAAGGCGATGAAGTTGTAGCGAAGATGAAGGATCGAGACGAAGCGATTCTTGATTCTTCAATGACGAGCGAGTTAAATGGGCCTTATGCGAATGGGTCTTCTACCACAGACGTCGATGGAAGCGAGTGTTATTACGGCGAGTCGGGAGGATTCAAAATCTGAACAAGCCATGATTTCGATTCAAAGCAACAAACAATGAAAATTTGGTATGAAGCGGTACTTGCGAGTTTCTGACGGTTGGCAAAAGAGTCTTGAAGTCTGAAGAATAATTATCTTTAGTGATTCTCGATTAATCGTTAAGCAAATTTACGGGGAATATGAAGCTCGAGGCCCAAAAATGATCAAATATCTAACGAAATTGAAGGAAGCGACTTGATATTTCCAATCTTATGAGTTTGAGGGATCGGCGTAATAACAATTCATAGCCGATGCATTCTCCAAATTAGCCACTGGGATGTTAACGTTTTTGATGGATCGGTTTATTTACAAACTTTGCAACATCTGAGTGTCTATTATGAATCGGTAATGTGCATTGACCGAACCAATTCTTTGGTTGACTCCATATATAGAATATCTGGCGGATGGCGTCTTACCTTCGGATCGGATGCTTTCATGAAAAAAAGTTAAGTATAAAAGTGCTAATTTTGTTACTAATTGATGGAGATCTATTAGAAGAGCTTTCTCATCTCCATTATTGAAATGTTTGACTCCATCTGAAAATGACTATGCTCTTGGAAATACATGAAGGTATTTGTGGTGACCGTATAAATGAATTAAGTCATTAACTTTATAAAATACTTCGTCGAGGATATTATTTGGCCTACCATCTTTAAAAAAGCAATGAGAGTATGTCGAAAGTGCGAGAAATGTCGGATCAACGGTCAGATCCCATCGACCACGGAAGAAGAGCTATACTCGATCTTATCTCTATACCTTCCATTTATGCAGGGGGTTGATATCTTTGGGTCCATTCTGAAAGCTAAAAGGTCGGTCGACTTTGTCATAGTTCTTATTGATTATATGACTAAGTGGGTGGAAGCAAAACCACTTGATCGATAACGAACGAGGAATGCCTAAAGTTTATAAAGGAATCGGTGGTGTTTAACCGGGATTCTAAGGTGTTGATATCGGACAATGGACGCCCGGTTTGTGGGATCGAAATTTGAGGCATTCTTGAAAGAACTGGGGATTCAACATAGAAAGACCTCGATGGCTCATCCACGATCGAATGGACAAGTTGAAGTGACCAATGAGCGTTGTTGAATGGAATCAGCGTAGATTAAATGAAGCGAGGCGGATGGCGGAAGGAGCTACTTAGTGTGTTGTGGGCTTATCGAACTACTCGAGGACTACTGACGGAGATTCACCCTTTAGATTGGCTTATGAATGCGATGCCTTAGTTCCGGTTGAAATTGGATCTCCAGGTCTTGAATTGACCATTTCGAGAAATTCTGATGAGGAAGGGCTTAAGGCCACCTTGATTTACTTGAAGAAGAAGAGCGGCCTTAATCGGGTTGGCGACTTATCGGTGAAGAGTGGCTAAACATTATAATAAGGGAGTAAAATGTCGAAGGTTTGAAGTGGGAGATTTTGTCCTCGGAGAAGCGAAAACATCTACACCTCGAGAATATAGGAAAGGCGATGCCCAATGGGAAGGGCCGTATGAAATAAGCGAAGTCTTAGAAGGCAGGAACTTATCGATTGAAAGCATTAGATGGATCGTGATTAAGAATACTTGCACTTATTGGCGAGGCTTAGAAAGTACTTTCGGTAAAAATGATGTATGTACATGGGAAGGTTGTAAATATTTATGTCGTCATCGATAAAAGTTCCTTTTTTCTCGAACAAATTTTGTCTTCATTCTTGATCGAGACCATCGAAGTTAGGAGGTTCGGGTTGGACTCGGCCATTTCGATGGCGACCTTTTCGGCGGTGGTCATTATGAGTTTGTCGGGCCCTTAAGTGGTAAAATGAGCGTCATTGGTGTTAGGAGGTTGAATTGGACTCGGACCATTCGATGGCGCCATTCGTTATGGTTTATCGAACCTTCTGGTAGGCAAAGCGTCATTGAGTATTAGGAGGTTCGGGTGGACTCGGCCCATTTATGGCGACCTTTATGTCAGTGGTCCTTATGAGTTTGGTCGGGCCCTTGGTAAGCAAGACGTCGTTCATGTTAGGAGGTTGGGTGGACTCGTGGCCATTCGATGGCGACCTCTTTGGCGAGTGGTCCTTATGAGTTTGTCGCCCTTCGTGGTAAGCCAAAAGCGTCATTGTCGTTAGGAGGTTAGGTGGACTCGGCGGCCATTCGATGGCGACCCTTCGGCGGTGGTCAAGACCTTGTCGATCCCTTCGTGGTAGGACTGTCATCTTTAAAGGCGTTAATCGAGGCCTACGTGGTAGGCAATTGTCGACACTTAGACCTTGTCGAGGCCCTAAATGTCATCTTTTGGACTTTAATCGAACCCTTGGGGTAGGTAAATGTCATCTTTTGGTTTTATTAGGCCTTTAGGGGTAAACAAATTCTAACAAGCGATATGTCTCACACTTGATAACTAATAAGTATCCCTTTACTTTATTACCTAAAATTTTTCTAAGTGTTGAGTTGAAAAACTTCATTCTTACACTTCATACATTATATGGCATGTTTTTAGTTGTTATCTAACGATTCGAGTTCAACACATGAAGGGGTTGGTGCATTTTTCACTTAATGAAATGTTGGAGTATTGGCGGATAATAAGCACCGAAGTCATAAGGAATGAAACTATTTTCATTAAATATTTAATTTAATTACACTATTGACAATTTTACGAATCTTGTAAATTAAAAGCGGAAAAAACATAAGCAACAACATCGACGGACTCCATCTTAAATGTCGAAGAATCGAGTAAGATGGATCCAGTTGGGCTGCAGACGACTTCTCCTTGCCACGACTTGGCAAAGCTCATAACTCTCGGAGTATATCTTCATTATTTCTCCATTAATCTCGTCAGGAGTTAAATACTCTTAGCATATTTGTTTACGAAGGTGCGTCGGTTAATGGAGGCCCGAGGTCTAGAAGAGCCTTGAGTTCTCGGTTTTCCTCTCAAGTTTGGTAGCTTTTTCGTGTGGCGATTTTTGCTGCCTCCGACTTATGGATAGTCTTGGTCAAGATCTTTGCATCGACCTTTAGCTCCTCGATCTTTTCCATCCTTATCTCGCTCCTCTGAACCAAGTCGGCGTTCATTTTCACGATCTCTTCGTCTTTGAGCTTTGGTTGACTTTAATTCTTCCTTGGAGGCCTTCACATCTCCTTTGGCTTGGGCTAACTCTCTTTGAAGACCTTCGTTTGTATGAAGAAGGCATTCATGTTGAGTTTTCTCCTTCGCTTGGCGGAGACTTGACATGGCATTTTCCTTCCTCAAGATCTCTTCTTACCTTGACTTGAGAGATCTTGGGCGAAAACGTCCGAACAACACGCTGGCACATGTGTTTTCAATATCATTTGATTAGTTTTGGATATATAAACATGCAGATAAATTGAAATAAAGAAGATACTCATTTACCTTCGCCAAGTAGCTCATACCTTCCTTAAGTAGATCTCCATTCGAACTATTCCCAAGCAGATGTGATCGTCGGTTTCACGAACAAAGGTGTTGAGCAGTTGGAATGGAAAATGAGCGATAGTCGGGGCCACATTGTTGGAGAGGCCATGGCTTCCGTCAATCTCGGTGGTTTGTTCTCTTGGTGGGAGAAGGTGGAGGTTCTTGGCGAAGAGGTGAGGGAGTCGTGTATGGTTTGAGGAGAAGGAGATCGGGCGGTGTGCGTTCGAGGAGTTGGCGAGGAGCAGGGAGATGAACCGGGGTGAATGTCGATGGTACATTTTCTTTTTTCGAAGGCGTGTGGGTTGGTTCGGTTGGTTCATTATCGAGGAGCGGGGGTTTACGTGGATATGATTGGAGGAGTGACAACCAGAAGAAGTAGGGACTCGAAGCTCTTGGCGATCGAAGGAGTTATTTTAGTTCTTATTTTCTTTACGAAGGACCTTGGCTTCGTCGTGAAAAGGAATATCGAAAGACTTCTCTCTAACGAGGATAGGTTCGGAGGTTGGAGGATTGGGATTAGTTGAGGTTGTTTGGGGGGTTGCTTGAGGATTGTTTGGGATCAACTGTCGGGGTTTGCTTACGGTTGGGTGGTTTTGGTTCGTTTGGCGGATCTTTTTTCTTGGCGAGTCGAAGGTTTTCTTCGAGAATATTAGGTTAAATCGTTACGAGGTTCGTCGGTTTGAAGGGAAGAAGTTGGAGGATCGACGATAGAAGGTTAACACAGGAAGATCCTTGGTGGGTGCTCTTCACTTGCATCGACATTTTCCCTGCCAAAAAATCTTCCGGTCTCTCACCTCCGGAGAAGTCGGTTTAATCGGAGATCTTGCAAAAACCACACATCGAATATATATCACACTATCTGACTCAAAAATTATATTACGAAATTAATCGAACTTACATTTGTGATTATATAACCAAGCTTGTTTGGTCGAGTGTGTAAAACTCCATTCCTTTGGAGAATTTTCCTCGAAAAGTCCGCCGTCTCCTCACCCGTTCTTGGATATATCACCCGAAATCGTGCGGAGACTTGGTCGGTGGTCCGATCTGGAAGGAAGAAATCTCGAGCCCGTGATGAAAAACCACTTCTCGTGCCAACCTTTATTCTTTGGAAGGAGTGTTCATCAAGGTCTCCTCTCGAACCTAGTGTTAGGTCGAGGAGATTGCTTTTCGATACTTTGAAACCCGTTCTCGGGACCTACCAATGAGAGAGAAGAGGGTGAAGAAGATGTCAGCAGAGGGAGTAATCCCAGTTAAGTGGCGAGAAGGCGATGAATGCGGGATGTGGATGTAGGAGTTGGGCACTGGTTGGTGAAGCCCTCCTATAAACCTAAAAGGTAATGATGAAGACATGAAGAGGTGAACCCCTTCTCGGGAAGAGTGGCAGGCATGGCGACCCAGCCGTCCAGTCCATTTGATACATCTGCTCTTGAGGCGAGGGCCACTTATTGCATACATGTCGGGAATCGATAACGACTCTGAGCATGCATATTTCAGATTCGATGTGAGAGGAGCGAATGTTGGCATTAGGAAATTGTTCCCGTCTTTGAAGAAATCGAAGTAGAAGAAGTCGAAGAAGGTTTCCTCCATGGTAGATGATTGAGGTTAGAGCTTGAACCCTCTTGATTAGGGTTTGGATTGGGAGAAAGCGATCTTGATGGGAGTTACTGCCTGTGAGGGGAGTTACTGGCTTAGAAGTTTGATCACCATTGTTTCGATTTTGTGAAGCGAGAAAGAAATTTGCGAGAGAAGAAAAAGCTCTAAGGTTCAAATTTTGAATTAGCGAGTAAAAGCCGTCGAAATTGGTAAAGTTTACCTTTTATCTTGTGAGGTTACCGCAGTAATTAAAGCGGACACATTTAATTCAACTTGCAATGATGATGAATGGGAAGGGTTTAAATCCAGTTTTAGACCTAAATATCTTCACTTTATTGGGCTTGCATCTATTGGGTTTCTCAACTTTTGTACACGATGACAATTTGGGCTTTGGCAGTTTCACTTTCTGGATCTCTTATGATTTTCTGAGATGGTTACATCCACGGGCTATAATTTTTATAGTCTTTCATTAAACACCTGTTTAATATAAGGTAGGGGGTAATCATTGGGCCGTAATCCTTTTTCTTTATTAAGTAGAAATTATTGGGCTCCTCCTTGGATCATGTTATGTTAAGTCGTGGTTGGATCTGGTCGGCAGGTCGTTCTTATTATTTGGGCTTAGTCGTTATATTGGCCCGTTATATAAATTATCCTAATCCCAATTTTGACCCGATAATCATTATGCTTTAAATTTGACTATTAATATGTACATACTTTCTTTGCATGGCATTAATGAGGATGGGACTCGAATGGCCGTGATAACAAAGCGATAATAGAGGGGATGAAAGTAGGCTATTTACTTTTTAATTTGAAGTGGCCAGGAAGTAAGGGAAAAAGGTGTCGGAAAGGTGGTGGGTGTACGATGGCCGGATAGTGGAGCATGCGTGGGGCTTTAGATCACATAAGAGGGTAAATAACATCGTTTTTTCATTAGAATTCTTATTCTATCTCTCTCGAGACAACTAAACAATATTTTCTCTCCATTGTTGACCTTGTGATCGCTGTCTTGACTCTCGCTTGTAGGGCTATCCTCGGCCGGTCGGTAGTCGAGCTTTTAGTGTTGACTTGTTGAAGCTGTGCGGGGATATTGGATGTCGTCTTGGTGATTGGGGCGTGGAGAAAGATCTGGCGTTAACGTCACTAAAAAGTATAAAGGCGACAGTTGTACTAGCCTAAGAAAGCAACGCCCGGATCCCGTCATCGCTAAAGGGTTGAACTACGGGTGAAATAAGATAAGTGAAGTGAATCCTTGCCCTCTCTCTCTATATATATGTTTAATTATCCTTTTTTAATAAAATATATTTTTAATTATAGTTTTATTTGTAATTAAGACTATCTCATTTAAATTATTGGTAACTTATCAAAAAAATTAATTTAGTTTAATTAATCGTATTTTTGGATAAGTGATACGGATATTAAAATTCTTAAATTAATATATTAATGGGTACATTCTAATTAGAGTGATTGAGTATATTGATAGCTTAGTTTTTGGTGTTTAACAACAAAAATATTATTTAATTCTTAGTTTCATATTATGATTTTTATATATTAAAATTTCTTGAGTATATGTAAAAAATTGGGATGTTTATGATTTTGATTATATTTTTTAGTATCTGATTTAGGCGTTATTTTTTCGATGTTAAATAAAATAAAATATAATAATATTTATTCTATCCATATCTTGTAAAAGATGTTTCTTTTAATATATTTTTATTTTTTGAATATGCAATATTTATCATTTTCTTGTAAATAATTATGCTTAAGTCTGACTTATGTTTAGTTTAATATATGAGAAAAATAATTAATATAATTTTAATACTTTTTATATGAATAATAAGACTAGTTTTGTAATAATAAGTTTTGTTTTATGTAAATTTTAAAATTTGAAAAAAATAATTATAATTTTATTACGTTAATTTGTAATTTTTATGGGTATTAAAATTTTACTTTTTAATTATAAAAAAATATATTTTAATATATATCACGTAAATTTTAATCTTTGAGAAATTTAATTAGCAAAAAAATTGTATGACTTTATTTTCATGATAAAATGAATATTTATTATTTTTGATATTTATGTTATTTATTGCACAAGTTCATAATTTAATTAACTATATTAAGTAAAGTAAAATTATAATATACAAATTTTTATTTAGTGGATAAATTAAGCGATTATAACTTGAAGGGTGTATTAGACATTATATTAAAAATCTTTTTGGATTAGTTAATTGACACATTATGGGTAGTAAATGTTACATATTGTAGACTAGAGAAGTCTTGACATTTACTTAATAAATTAGAGAATTAGGATCTTAAGCTCACCTTTATTTAACATACCTTGCTCATTTGTAATACCAGAAAATAAAATAAAATAATAATAGCAATAAAAAAATAAATAACATTTAATTTCATATTTTAAATATTTTAATTGGGCTTTTCTTATGTTGGGTTAAGTTTTATTTAAATTATGTGGGCTAAAAATATTAATAAGTAATAGATAATTTTATGTGATTAAAATTTGGGCCTTAATATTAGATTAACCCAATTAGAAGTTATTAGGGCAACTTATTTAATAAATAGCTAAACCTAATATTATTTCATTATGAAACTAGAAAAGTAGGATATTGAAATTATTTTATATGAGGCCTCTTTGTGATAATAAGATGAGATATTAAAATTTGTTGGGTTAAGGTTTGCCTTTAAGAAAGTATTGATTGATTAAATGATTAGATAGTAAGTAACAATTTAAGAGATTATGAATAGTTATAATATGTGACTTGGAAGTTGATATGGTGATAAATGGATCTTAGTAGTATTTTGGTGTAATAATATTTGAGAACTAAATTAGATTTGAGGTTGTGATATTTTGAAACTCTTAAGGACTTAGGAGGGTTGGTGATATAATTTGTAAAGTTGTTACATTTTATCCAGATGTCATTGATGTTTTTGCATGGATTTATATTAAATAAATAAAAAAAATGAAAATAATTTGTTAAATCTTTGTCATATGTGGAATATAAATATTTTCACGAATTAAAGATAATTTTAAATATTTTGGGTATTGAATACGTATTTAGATGAAGAATTTATTTATTTATTTTTGAATTATGTTACGAATAGTAAAATACGTTTACAAGAGCGAAAAACAAGAAAATTGGCGAGGACTTGCACTTGGTATGGAGCATGTGGTTTAATTGAATGCAAAGCGAAGAATCTTATGAGGCTTGCCACGATAGTGACCGAATCTTTTATGAGTACATGGATAATTGTGTGGACTTATGGACTTACCGAGGCTTGATCATTTCAAATGGTGGCGTTACATTTTAATTTAAGATGAATAATTATGTAATTTAAATAAAAACTAAAATAAAACTTAATGTAGTTTATTTGAATTAGAGAGCGGAATTATTTTAAGGGGTGAAAAATGTAATAACTCATATTTCTTAATAATTAAATATTATTGATTTTATCTTATACAATTGTGTTTAAATTGGAAAAGGTAAATGATTTTGTTTCCCTCTTTTCTTCCTTGTTTTGTTTGGAAAATTAAATTCTTTTAGTAGATAATTAAATAACTGATTAAATTAAAATTGAGGAAGATAATTCCTTTTGTTAAAGTCTTGTGGCAAAATTATTCAGAGCGGGAAGCTACTTGGGAGATAGAAGAGTCTATTCGAGCGGAGAATCCGCATATATTGAGAATTAGGTACGTTCATTCTTTTGATTCGGAGGACGGAATCCTTTTTAAGGGGTAGGTGATGTAATACCCAGAAAATAAAATAAAATAATAATAGCATAAAAAATAAATAACAATTAATTTCATATTTTAAATATTTTAATTGGGCTTTTCTTATATTGGGTTAAGTTTTATTTAAATTATGTGGGCTAAAATATTAATAAGTAATAGATAATTTTATGTGATTAAAATTTGGGCCTTAATATTAGATTAACTTGATTAGAAGTTATTAGGGCAACTTATTTAATAAATAGCTAAACCTAATATTACTTCATTATACTATTTGGAAAAGAAGAGGCTCGTGACTTTTTCAAAGAACCTTGATTCTTTACGATGAGGAAGCGACTTGAGATCAAATGAAGCGCTCCGGATGAAGAAGGGTTGAATAACTTTCTCGTGAACAAAAATGGGTTCAATGGTGGCCAGAGTTACAAAAAGCGATAGAAAAAAAAATTAAAGCGACCCGAGAACAAAGTCATCACAAGGTAGATTAGAGTCATTCTTTAAGCAGAGTGGTTGATAAATACGCTCCCATTAAAAAAAGGAAACAATTTGAAAAGGCTAAAAGGAAACTAGTAACAAAAAGTCAAAACCTAGTTGCGGTAAGAAGAAGAAATAGGCGATTTGACATTGCAAAGTCAAGATTCATCAATTACATTTATCTTTATCGAGATCGGTTTGTGGATTTATTATTAATTTTTATTGGGCTACTTGGGATAGGAAGGTTGTGGAGTCTGTTTGGTTATGCGGAAGTTGGGAGTTTCTAACCTTCACTTGAGATGTGTTGCGAATAACGTTTCGTATTTGATATCGTTGGCAATTGAGGGTAAAATTTTGTGGAGTGTGCTATAAATAGTTTGGAGGTATCTCAGTGCAGTTAGTACTCCCTCCTTTGATTATTGTTGCATTCTTTATATCTCATGATATCCGTCATTCGTTTCATTTTCTTATAATCTTATTGGCACTCTTAAATAGAAATTGATATATTTGTTTCCTTTTGGAGTTGACACATTGGACTCGTACTTGTACTCTTTGAATTAGGTTATCGTGTTTAGTATTTATTTTAATATTTCTAGATGATGCATATTGCTTCCTTACCATTTGAGACATTGTGACTATAATTTGATTTGGTTCAACGTATACGTATAGAACTCTTTTGTTGGTATTATATATTTGTATGTGTTGTGACATTATATTTTTGTTAGAATATATAAGTAGGGTATACACGAGCTATAACCACGATTAAAGGTACCACAAGCGTGTCGTCTTGTACGAGAGGCGTGACACTCTCCTTAATGATGTGATTAGTCCTGACGTCTCGTTTAGACTCCGAAGGAAGTGGGCCATTTGGTGTTTTGTTGTGGGGGCGTATGGGTTAACCCTTATTTTACATTACGTGGTTGGTGATGTTGTGTCAAACACACTATCCGATTTGCATACATTTGGATTCACGGTCCAATGTGTGATTTTCCTGTATGGCATTATTTTGGTTGCCTGTGTGGCATCATTTGATTTGCCTGTGTGGCATTAGTTTGATTTGCCTGTGTGGCAAGATATATTTTTGAGCTCACTCGGTATGAAATAACCCCATCCATTTGTTTCAGCCTATTATTTTATTGTATTAGTTTTGTTTGTTTCTGTTCAGTTCAATTCATTGAGTTAGTTTCTTCAGTTCATTATTTCTTTATTAAATATTGGTTTACGTCGATTACATTGATTCGGATATATTTCATTCGGATCTTTGGAGATTATATTTTAAATCGATTATTTTACTTGAGGATTTGTTCGATATTTTATCTCGATTGTTTTCGTATATTAGTTATATACATTTTGTATATCTTGTCTCCGTCTTTGGGCAATTAGCTCATCTTGTGTTTTTTTCTTCAGCGGAGTTTACGAGGGGGTGATTCGAGGGCTAGTGTGATGAGAGAGTTGTCTTTGACCATCTAGGTTGTTTGAATTTAAGTTTTGATTATTTTGACAATATTTGGAGAATTGTATTTAATCGCTATTAATGGATTCGACTATTAATATTTTGAGGTTATTAGTGCTCTATTTTCTTATTTTGAGGTTTGTTGTGCTTTGCTACATGACCTCCCTTTCCTTTTCGGGAAGGGGTGTTCTGAAGACAAATGTCGGAGCTTGGGTTCTTTCTTGTAGAAAGCTATTTAGGTTTGACACATGAGTTGTGGGTAAATCACTTTGGGTGAAGCGTAGGGGTTTGATTCGATTTTGTTCTCTGTTTGGTTGGTCTTAATTTTGACGAAGTGTCCTCCACTTTTCGAGTTGTAGTTGATTTGAGAAAAGGTGAGATAATTTATTAAGATTATCATTGTTATCGTTAGATGATATTAGTTAATAATTATGATTGAATCATTGAGGCGAATAAAGCTATACTTTGTGTGTAGATAAAAATAATTTTTATGAGATCACGATTATGATGTGAGTATTTGTATCAACTAGTATTTGATTTTGAAAAATTATTTGTTAGAGTTATTTTTGGTGACAATTTATTCTGATCTTAGATTTAAGGATTGATTTGATTTGAGTTGTGCATTAATTTTGTTAAGTTTGTGGATAATTTGAGGTATATGTATCGGTGGGATAATGTGATAAATTTAAAATTATAGAGGATTTTTTTTATATATATATAAATTTGAGTTGTTGATATTTGAGGTAATTAGATTAATCATTTGGAGTTAAAAATCAATTTTTCGGCTACTTTCTAGTAGGATATTGAAATTATTTTATATGAGGCCTCTTTGTGATAATAAGATGAGATATTGAAATTTGTTGGGTTAAGGTTTGCACTAAGAAGTATTAATTGATTAAATG
Organism: Panax quinquefolius; assembly: GCA_020205615.1. Taxonomy (NCBI): domain Eukaryota; kingdom Viridiplantae; phylum Streptophyta; class Magnoliopsida; order Apiales; family Araliaceae; genus Panax; species Panax quinquefolius. The sequence continues at coordinate 27,283 of JAINUW010000722.1, read as the reverse complement.
ATTAGATAATAAATATATTTTAAGTGATTTAAGAGATTATGAATAGTTATAATATGTGACTTGGAAGTTGATATGGTGATAAATGGATCTTAGTAGTATTTTGGTGTAATAATATTTGAGAACTAAATTGATTTGAGGTTGTGATATTTTGAAACTCTTGAGGACTTAGGAGGTTGGTGATATAATTTGTAAAGTTGTTACATTTATCCGATGTCATTGATGTTTTGCATGGATTTATGTTAAATAAATAAAAAAATGAAAATAATTTGTTAAATCTTTGTCATGTGTGGAATATAAATATTTTACTAATTAAAGATAATTTTAAATATTTTGGGTATTGAATCGTATTTAGATGAAGAATTTATTTATTTATTTTATCCAATTATATTCTGAATAATAAAATACGTTTACAAGAATGAAACAAAGAGAAAATTGGCGAAGACTTTGCACTTGGTATGGAGCATGTGGTTTAATTCAATGCAAAATGAAGAATCTTAACGAGGCTTGACACGATGGTAGCGAATCTTTTCACAGTACATGGATAATTGTGTGGACCTATGGACTTACCGAGCTTGATCATTACAAATGGTGGCGCTTTACATTTTTAATTTAAGTTTATGAATAATTATGTAATTTAAATAAAAACTAAAATAAAACTTAATGTAGTTTATTTGAGTTCCAGGGCGGAATTATTTTTAAGGGGTGAAAAATGTAATAACTCATATTTCTTAATAATTAAATATTATTGATTTTATCTTATACAATTGTGTTTAAATTGGAAAAGGTAAATGATTTTGTTTCCCTCTTTTCTTCCTTGCTTTGTTTGGAAAATTAAATTCTTTTAGTAGATAATTAAATAATGATTAAATTAAAATTGAGGAAGATAATTCATTTTATTAAAGTCTTGTGGCAAAATTATTGAGATGGGGAAAGCTACTTGGGAGATAGAAAGTCTATTCGACGGAGAATATCAGCATATATTGAGAATTAGGTACGTTCATTCTTTTGATTCGGAGGACGGAATCCTTTTTAAGGGGTAGGTGATGTAATACCCAGAAAATAAAATAAAATAATAATAGCAATAAATAAATAAATAACAATTAATTTCATATTTTAAATATTTTAATTGGGCTTTTCTTATGTTGGGTTAAGTTTTATTTAAATTATGTGGGCTAAAAAATATTAATAAATAATAGATAATTTTATGTGATTAAAATTTGGGCCTTAATATTAGATTAACTTGATTAGAAGTTATTAGGGCAACTTATTTAATAAATAGCTAAACCTAATATTACTTCATTATCTAATTTGGAAAAAGAAGAGGCTCGCGACTTTTCAAAGAACCTTGATTCTTTTACGATGAGGAAGCAACTTGAGATCAAATGGTACTCCGGATGAAGAAGGGTTGAATAACTTTCGTGAAGCGAAAATGGGTTCAACGTTGATGAATTCTGAAAATGATGAAAAAAAAAAATCAAAGCGACCCGAACAAGTCATCCCAAAGTAGATTAGAGTCATTCTTTAAACCTATTGTTAGTACGTCTTCTCCATTAAAAAAAAACAAGCGATAAGGCTAAAAAGGAAACTAGTAACAAAAAGTCAAAGCCTAGTTGTGGTAAGAAGAAGAAATAGCTGATTTGACATTACAAAGTCATGATTCATCAATTACATTTATCTTTGTCAGATCAGTTTGTGGATTTATTATTAATTTTCATTGGGCTACTTGGGATTGGAAGGTTGTGGAGTCTGTTTGGTTATGCGAAAGTTGGGAGTTTCTAACCTTGACTTGAGATGTGTTGCGAATAACGTTTCGTATTTGATATCGTTGGCAATTGAGGGTAAAATTTTGTGGAGTGTGCTATAAATAGTTTGGAGGTATCAGGTACGGATTCCGTACTCTACTCCTTTGATTAATGTTGCATTCTTTATATCTCATGATATCACGTCATTCGTTTCATTTTCTTATAATCCTATTGGCACTCTTAAATAGAAATTTGATCCTTGATACTTTGGCTTTATTCAGTAATTTAAACTCTTTTTCTTCTATTACAATTTGTACATATTCTATAATTTTTCAGCGATACTCTTGTTAAATTTGATTAATTTGTTTGGTTACTCATTTAAAATTTGAATATTATTTCACATAATTATTTCTTGTGAAATTGATATATTTGTTTCCTTTTGGAGTTGACACATTGGACTCGTACTTGTACTCTTTGAATTAGGTTATCATGTTTAGTATTTATTTTAATAATTCTAGAGCGGTACATGTTGCTACCTTCTGTTTGAGACATTGTGACTATAATTTGATTTGGTTCAACATGTACATATAGAACCCTTTTGTTGGTATTATATGTCGTATGTGTTGTGACATTATATTTTTGTTAGAATATATCGTATGGTATACCTGAGCTATAACCACCTGTGGGGGTACCACAGGCATGTCGTCTTGGCACGAGAGACATGACACTCTCGTTGGCGGTGTAATTAGTCCACGGCGTCTCCGTTTGGGCTCTGGAAGAAGTGGGCCACTTGGTGTTTTGTTGTGGAAGGCGTATGGGTTAACCCTTGTTTTCTTTTCTGTGGATTGGTGATGTTGTGCCAAACACACTATCCGATTTGCATACATTTGGATTCACGGTCCAATGTGTGATTTTCCTGTATGGCATTATTTTGGTTGCCTGTGTTGCATCATTTGATTTGCCTGTGTGGCAAGATATATTTTTGACTCACCTATGTGAAATAACCCCATCCATTGTTTGACTTGACCTATTATTTTATTGTATTAGTTTTGTTTGTTTACGTTGATTCAATTCATTGAGTTAGTTACTTGTTTCATTATTTCTTTATTAAATATTGGTTTCGTCGATTTTCTGCTGATTTGATTCGATATATTTCAATCGGATCTTTGGAGATTATATTTTTTCGGTGTTTACACTTGAGGCGTTGTTCAGTATTTTGTCTCAGTTGTTTTCGTATATTAGTTATATACCTTTTATATATCTGTATCCATACTGGGCAATTGGCTCATGCTGTGTTTTTCTTCCGGCAGGTTTGCAGGGGTGATTCAGGGCTAGTGTGATGAGAGAGTTGTCTTTGACCATCTAGGTTGTTTCGAATTTTAAGTTTTGATTATTTTGACTATATTTGGAGAATTGTATTTAGTACGTTATTAATGGATCACCACTATTAATATTTTGAGGTTATTAGTGCTCTGTTTTCTTATTTTGAGGTTTGTTGTGCTTTGCACGTGACCTCCCTTTCCTTTTCGGGAAGGGAGTTTTATAGAAATGGTATCAGAGCTTAGGTTCTTTCTTGTAGAAAGCCTATTTAGGTTTGACTTGTGAGTTGTGGGTAAATTCTTGGGTGGCGTATGAGTTTGATTCGATTTTGTTCTCTATTTGGTTGGTCTTAATTTTGACGTAAGTGTCCTCCACTTTTGAGTTGTAGTTGATTTGAGAAAGGTGAGATAATTTGTTAAGATTATCATTGTTATCGTTGGAGCAATGATATTAGTTAATAATTATGATTGAATCATTGAGGCTAATAAAAAGCTATACTTTGTGCAAATAAAAATGATTTTTATGAGACGCACGATTATGATGTGAGTATTTGTATCGACGAGTATTTGATTTTGGAAAATTATTTGTTAGAGTTTTTTGTTGACAATTTATTTTGATCTTAGAATTAAGGATTTGATTTGATTTGAGTTGTCGTTAATTTTGTTAAGTTTGTGGATAATTTGAGGTATATGTATCGGTTGGGATAATGTGATAAATTTAAAATTATAGAAGATTTATCTATATATATATATATATATATATAAATTTGAGTTATTGATATTTGAGGTAATTAGATTAATCATTTGGAGTTAAAAATTAATTTTTGGCTACTTTCTAGTAGGATATTGAAATTATTTTATATGAGGCCCTTTGTGATAGTAAGATGAGATATTAAAATTTGTTGGGTTAAGGTTTGCACTAAGAGAAGTATTGATTGATTAAATGATTAGATAGTAAGTAACGATTTAAGAGATTATGAATAGTTATAATATGTGACTTGGAGGTTGATATGGTGATAAATGGATCTTAGTAGTATTTTGGTGTAATAATATTTGAGAACTAAATTGATTTGAGGTTGTGATATTTTGAAACTCTTAAGGACTTAGGTGGGTTGGTTATATAATTTTAAAGTTGTTACATTTATCCGATGTCATTGATGTTTTGCATGGATTTATGTTAAATAAATAAAAAAATGAAAATAATTTGTTAAATCTTTGTCATGTATGGAATATAAATATTTTACTGAATTAAAGATAATTTTAAATATTTTGGGTATTAGAATCGTATTTAGATGAAGAATTTATTTATTTATTTTTCAATTATGCTACGAAAGAGTAAATCGTTTTCAAGAGCGAAAAAAAAAGAAAATTGACGAGGACTACATTTAGTTGTGGGAGCATGTGGTTTAATTCAATGCAAAATGAAGAATCTTAACGAGGCTTGACACGATAGCTGACGAATCTTTTACGAGTACATGTATAATTGTGTGGTCTTATGGACTTACCAGGCTTGATCGTTACAAATGGCGGCGCTACATTTTTAATTTAAGTTTATGAATAATTATGTAATTTAAATAAAAACTAAAATAAAACTTAATGTAGTTTATTTGAATTCGGCAATGACGAATTATTTTTAAGGGTGAAAATGTAATAACCCATTTTTTTAATAATTAAATATTATTGATTTTATCTTATACAATTGTGTTTAAGTTGGAAAAGGTAAATGATTTTGTTTCCCTCTTTCTTCCTTGTTTTGTTTGGAAAATTAAATTCTTTTAGTAGATAATTAAATAAGCGATTAAATTAAAATTGAGGAAGATAGTTCCTTTTATTAAAGTCTTGTAGCAAAATTATTCGAGGCCGGGAAGCTACTTGGGAGATAGAAGAGTCTATTCGAGCGGAGAATCCGCATCTATTGATAATTAGATACGTTCGTTCTTTTGATTAGAGGACGGAATCCTTTTTAAGGGTAGGTGATGTAATACCCGTAAAATAAAATAAATTAATAATAGCGATAAAAAAATAAATAACATTTAATTTCATATTTTAAATATTTTAATTGGGCTTTTCTTATGTTGGGTTAAGTTTTATTTAAATTATATGCGCTAAAAATATTAATAAGTAATAGATAATTTTATGTGATTAAAATTTGGGCCTTAATATTAGATTAACCCAATTAGAAGTTATTAGGACAACTTATTTAATAAATAGCTAAACCTAATATTACTTCATTATGCAAACTGGAAAAGAAGAAAGTTTCTAGCGACTTTGCAAAGAACCTTGATTCTTTTCGATGAGGAAGCAACTTGAGATCAAATGGATACTCGAGATGAAGAAGGGTTGAATAACTTTCTCGTGAACGAAAATGGGTTCAACAGTGACAGAGTTACAAAGGCAGTAGAAAAAAAAAATCAAAGCAACCAAGAACAAGTCATCACAAGACCGATTAGAGTCATTCTTTAAACCGATGGTTAGTACGTCTGCTCCCATTAAAAAAAAGGAAACAATTGAAAAGGCTAAAAAGAAAACTAGTAACAAAAAGTCAAAGCCTAGTTGTGGTAAGAAGAAGAAATAGCTGATTTGACATTGCAAAGTCAAGATTCATCAATTACCTTTATCTTTGTTAGATTAGTTTGTGGATTTATTATTGATTTTCATTGGGCTACTTGGGATAGGAAGGTTGTGGAGTCTGTTTGGCTATGCGAAAGTTGGGAGTTTCTAACCTTGACTTGAGATGTGTTGCGAATAACGTTTCGTATTTGATATCGTTGGCAATTGATGGTAAAATTTTGTGGAGTGTGCTATTAATAGTTTGGAGGTATCAGGTACGGATTCTGTACTCCACTCCTTTGATTATTGTTGCATTCTTTATATCTCATGATATCACGTCATTCGTTTCATTTTCTTATAATCCTATTGGCGCTCTTAAATAGAAATTTGATCCTTGGTACTTTGGCTTTATTCAGTAATTTAAACTCTTTTTCTTCTATTACAATTTGTAATATTCTATAATTTTTCACCGATACTCTTGTTAAATTTGATTAATTTGTTTGGTTACTCGTTTAAAATTCTGATATTATTTCACATAATTATTCCTTGTGAAATTGATATATTTGTTTCCTTTTGAAGTTGACACATTGGACTCGTACTTGTACTCTTTGAATTAGGTTATCATGTTTAGTATTTATTTTAATAATTCTAGAGCGATGTATGTTGCTACCTTCTTTTGAGACATTGTGACTATAATTTGATTTGGTTCAATATGTATATATAGAACCCTTTTGTTAGTATTATATGTCATATGTGTTGTGACATTATATTTTTGTTAGAATATCTTTGTAAGACCCCAAATTATTAATAAATAAAATTTATTTTCCTCTATTTATTATTTTGAAATAGTAAGGGTTGATTTGATTAATGTGGATAGTTATGGGTAAAATACGCAAATATTTCGAATAAAGTAAGTGGTTATAAAATATTCATTATTGCGGGAATATTAGTTTGGTCGTGGAATATTCTTTTAGGGAATATTCGTATGCGATGGCCCGGGCCCATGTGAAGCGATTGGATGAAGAAAGCGACAAATATAAGTTGTTTATAAATAACGGCGTAGTTATTCTGGTGTATCTTGTTGGAATACTACGGTGGTTAAAACACACTTATCTGCGTTGTTGAACGATGCTTGCGGTATTGCACCAATTATTGATTCTTACGTGAAGAAGCACTTTCGATAATTGTTACACTAATTACTTATTTAGTATTTTATTTTATTGATTCAATAATTCTTTGCGTTGATATTTTATATTCTTGTTGTTTGATAAATTGTCATTACAGTTATTTTTTTCATTATCGAAGAGCGATAATTCATATTATCTGAATAATATTATTAGATAACATTATTGGCAATGTCTAGAAAGTTACATACAAGGAGAGGTTTGGTCACCTAATTGCTTGTGATGAGGAGAAATTCTTATTGGAAAGCCCCTCTTTCACTGGAGCTGCAGTTTGTCGATCTTGTGACTACTAATATTATTTGTGAATAATTAATTATTGATTTATATGATGAGAAAAATATTGATTTTATGTGGATATAAATGGAAAAATTTTAAAATGACAATTGTTGAAAATTAATATTTTATCATTTTCGATAAAATAATTCATTTAAATATATTATTTTAATAATATATATAATGGTGATATATTTTATAATGAATGTGCGATATATGAATAAATGAGGAGGAAGAGTATTTTGTTGGATTAAATGTTTAATACATATTTTGTGTGTTGGTGGACCCAATTATTGAATAGAAATTTGATTATAACTTTAAAATCGCTGGTTTGTGGATTTCGGTTAATTTACATTTGGAATTTGGAAAAACTTTCTTCTACAAAGTTGTAGAAATTGAATTTCCTATAAAAAAGTCGCGAGATTCGAATTTTCTGATAAAAGAGCTATTTATTGTGAATTATTGAAGTTTTGTATATATCGGGTGTGAATTGATTTTTGGAGTTTAAATTATTTTGTTAGAAAAACGTTTTTGTATTTTTTTTGACATCATTAACATGTGTGGGTGGTGTTTTTGACCAAAAGGTGGGCTAAGGAAAATTTTATAATTATATTAATATTATATTTAATTTTACGCTTTGGTGTTCTAAGCAATTTCTATAAATAAGGTCTTTAGGTTAGAATTGAAAATCACACGAAGCTGAAGTTTCTCTCTCTATATTATCGAAGCGTATTCTTGTGAGTATTTTGAGTATACTTTGAGTATTGCTATCTGATTGCAAGTTCAAGTCATAGCCTATATCAGGTGTTTCATTAAATCTTCATCTTTTCGAGGTAAGGGATGTTATTTTCTTCTCAAATGATATTATTTCTTCATATAATGATATTATTTGAAATATTGGTTGAAACTTTTGGAACTTTTCCATGTCGGGGTTACTATTCATGAGTTCTTATTCATGAGTTACTATTCACGATTCTTTATTCATGAGTTCTTATTCACGATTCTTACTATTCACGAGTCTTATTCATGAAAGCGTGAAGATGTTTTTTTAAATTTCTATCTTTTGGTGTCTGAGATTCTTATTCACGTATACTTTATTCACGTATCTGCTATTCACGAATCTGATTCATAGAAAAATAAAATTTCTTCTTTTTGTCAAAATATCTATTCTGGATACTAGCTTTGATTGTATCCATGTTTTGATCATTCTTGAATTTTACACCACTATGATTATTTTTGAGGTATTTTTGGAACATGGATAAAACAAAAGTCTGAATCCTTAATCCTTAATCCTTGTCATTTTGTTTCCTTTGGATTCGTTTCTTTAAAATATTTTCATCATCCTCGATCTTAAATGATGATATTATTGAATATCTTTGGCACAGAGTGCAAAGATGAATGATTTCTTGATGAATATCTTTGGCCCGTGGTGGCAGTGAAGATGAATGATTTCGATGAATATCTTTGGCCGTGAGTGCAAAGATGAGCAGTGTTTAGATGAACATGACCCATATGAATATCTTTGGCTGTGAGTGCAAAGATGAATATTTGATTCGGATATATATTGATTGATGTTACGGGGATAAAATATCAACGATGAACTTTTAAATTCATATATAGAAGATAGTAGTTTGCATTCTCTCTTAACTCTTCTAATGAATTATTATTTCCATTGCGAATATTGATTTAAAATTTGTTGTCTATTGTATTCTATTAGATTTTTCCCTGTTGAAGACTAACGATAATTTGTTGTATATTATCTTAGTCATAATATTCTTCTTGGGCTAGTTGAGCTCACCTTTTCCTTGTTGTTCCATTTTTCTTCTCGGGAGGCGAGAATGTAGCAGTACTAGTCGGGGTATGGAATGAAGGTTCTAGAGAGTTGTTTAGTAGTCCTCACCATTTTTGTAAAATAATGTATCAATAATTATGATGAGGATTTATTTGTGTGTGGATATTGTCTAGATGGCAATATCATATTTAAACTCACGATTTATATGTTGTAATAATAAAGTTGTAGTTATTTACATACCATGTATTTGGCGACTCGAGAATGGGTTGGATGGAATGGACCTATTTTGGGGCGTCACGATTGGTATCGAGCTTAGGGATATGATCTCTGGCGGAGATCGGGAATAGAACTAGGAGGAGAGGCAGGTAAATCCTTCGGCATTTAGTGTGTCCTACCTAAGCTTATTTGTTAGTTGGTCGGTATATAGGGATATTATGTGATATATTGATTTCCTTAATTAACCCTTGTTTTATGGCGATGTTGAGAATGTCGTGAGAATATTAATAAAGGATTAAATGAGGCCGTGGAGATGCTGTGTACTTACCAACGAGGAGAACGTGCAACAGTGGCGTAATGTACCTCTGTGAATAACACCACCGAAGCGGATAATGAACGAGGAGGATGTTTAGAAGCTTTTTGCAGTTCATGCAAAATCGAATGAGGAGAGACTTCGTGTTCAAAATATAGGAGGAAATGATAGCAATTCACGGGTTGTCACAACCCAGCGATTTCAAGAGTTGGGACCACGAATTTAAGGAAAGCGGATCCGATCATGTGGAAACATGGGTCAAGCAAATTACCAAGATATTCGATGTCTTGGGATGCGGAGGAAACGAAGGTTCCATTCGCCACTTTTATGTTCCGTGGCGAGGCGGATTCTTGGTGGGAATACGTGAAAGCGTACCCATCGGTACTTTCGGCGTATGTGAGAGACATTTGAAAGCAGATTCAATGACAAGTACTTCCACGAAAGTATTAAATCGTATGAAGGAAGTGGAGTTTATTAGACTAGAGCGAGAATAACATGGCGGTGTCCCGATCTGAGGCGAGTTCGCGGAGTTATCGAGTTTTCACCTCATTTGGTGGAGAATGAGGAGCGTATATGCGGATGTTTCTTAGAGGTTTGAAACAAGGCGTCGTCGATATCTCATTTCTCATAAATTTTCTCTCTATTCGGATGTTGTCAAGCAGGGCTCGGTTGTTAGGCGAGATAACGATACGTTCAACCGAGGGACCATAACCGATCATCATCTGAAGATAGCGATCATCGAATAACGATAACCCGGCGGAGAAAGAAGAATACGGACAAAAAGCGGTAACCACTCTGGTGGTAATCGTGGCCATGAAAATAGAAGAAGCGAGTCGGGAGGAGATTTTAAAAAGGAGATTCAACAACGACCATGTGAAGAGCGTCGGCGCGATGACAACTAGTTCTAAGGAGAGAAACGACCACCGGTCATATGCTACAAATCTTGGAAAAAGAGGACATATCATTGAAGCGCCCACAACAGTTTAAGGTATGCTATAATTGTGGAAAAGAAGGACATATCGCTTTCGAGATTATGCGATATCGAAACCCGATCCAAGTGAGGAATGGTGACTCAAAAGGATGTCCCGAAAAAGTCAAAGTCAGCGGTTCTGGAAGAGCGTTTGTCGTGGCCGGTCAAAATCGAGGAACCCGAAGCGAAGTTAATTGCAGGTTAGTTAATTATAAATTCTTGCGAAGTTTATACCTTACTGAGATCTGGGTTCTACCCATTCTTTTATCTCTCTTGCTTGCGCTCAACGTTTGAACTTGACTACGGAGAATTAGACTTTGACCTATTTATGGAGACTCCGTTAGGAGAAACTTTCATTACATCAGTTGTTTAGAAATCTTGCTTGATTCGAGTTGGCACTATCACATTACACATTAACCTTATTTCTATAGAGATATTTGCTTTTGATGTGATTTTAAGGTTAACTACTCATCATGCCGAAATTGATTACTTTAAGTAAGGTTGTTAGTTTTCATATTCTAAACAACTTTGTTATTGAATTCAAGTAATCAAACCATTGTAGTCAAACATTTTCATATCAAGCCATGAAGTCATTCGTTTATTACGGATGTCAAGTTTTCTTAGTCCATGTTATGGATTTGAATAAAGACACGTCGATTTGAATAATATTCTGTTGTTATTGATTTTCGGCGTATTTCTGAAGAATTTCTTGGTTTTACTCCCAAAGTGATATTAAATTTTGTATCGACTTTGAACCCGTTACAAAACTCATTTCTAAAATCTCATATCGAATGGCTCTATTGAACTTGAGGAGTTAAAAATTTCAACTATAAATTTGGTACAGAGCCTTTATCTGGTGACTTCCTTTGTGGAATGCACTGAGACTCTCTCGTAGGGGACACCATATTAAATGCGATAGTAAAGCGATAGGTGTCATTGTAACGTCTTATCCAAGGTTGGGATATGAGTCACGATTGAGAACAACCTAAGTCGGTAATCGAAATCGTGGCTTTTTCAAGCTTAGTTGGTTATTATCGGAGATTCGTTGAAGGATATTCTCGAATCGCTATTCCATTAACGCATGGTGACTCGTAGAGATACAAAATTGAATGGAAGCAAGGAATGTGGGAAGAGCTTGAAGAACTTCGAGAGAGACTCATTTCAAAGACATGTTACGACCATGCCATCTGGAAAAGCGAGCGTGGTAGGCGGCGTGTTGAGTGAAGATCATTATACAAAATCTGAGTACGATATTGTCAAAGACTCATTTCATATAATTTACAAATAATAGAGATGGAGATGAAAACTCTAGGTACCCACGTGATGATATCTGAGTATAATCGACTTTAATCGATAAAGTTAAAATTTTTCAAGCTACACGCAAGTGATGAATTTGAAGAAGGAGGTGCGAAGTTGTTATTTCAAAAGCGAGAATCGGTGAGGTGAGGAAAGCTCAAACCTTGATTTATTAATCCATTTGAAATTCTTGATCGAATAGGAATTGTGGCCTATAGACTCGTTTTACTGCCAAGTATGGCGCGTGTTCATAAAGTTTTTCACGTATCGATGTTACGTAAATATGTGGACAACCCGAACCACGTCATTGAGTTAGAGCCGGACGAGATAGCGAAGACTTAACGTCTGAGGAGGTACTGTCAAGATCTTGGATAGGAAAGAACATGTCCTATGTCTGAGGTTATACCACAAGTTAAGTTTTGTGGAGAAACTATGCTTATTGAGGAAATGACACGGGAGTTGGAAGCGAAAAATGAAAGCGAGGTATTCTCATCTTTTGAAACACCGGTCGTCGTCGATTTAGAGGACGAAATTTCATAAGGAGGGAGGTTGTAAGACCCCAAATTATTAATAAATGAAATTTATTTTCCTCTATTTATTATTTTGAAATAGTAAGGGTTGATTTGATTAATGTGGATAGTTATGGGTAAAATCATGAAATATTTGAATAAGCAAGTGGTTATAAAATATTCATTATTGTCGGGGAATATTAGTTTTGGTGCATGGAATATTAAATCTTTGTCGGGGAATATTAAATGCAACGGTATGATCTTTTGTGGGGCCCCATAGCGAAAGCGATTGGATGAAAGAAAGCGACAAATATAAGTTGTTTATAAATAGCGGCGTAGTTATTCTGCAGATTATCTTGTTGGAATACGGTTGGTTAAAACACACTAATCTGGCGTTGTTGAGCGATAGCACATGCGTATTGCACCAATTATTGATTCTTACGTGAAAGGCCTTTTCGATAATTATTACGATAATTCTTTATTGATATTTTATTTTATTGATTCAATAATTCTTTGTTTGATATTTTATATTCTTTGTTGTTTGATAATTGTCATTACGATATTTTTTCATTATCGAGACAATAATTCATATTATCTGAATAATATTATTAGATAACATTATTGGCAATGTCTAGAAAGTTACATCTAGGAGAGTTTGGTCACTAATTGCGGCGCCCGATGAGAGAAATTTTATTGGAAAGCCCCTCTTTCTGAGGAGCGGCTGGTTGCCGATCTTGTGATTACTGTAATATTATTTGTGAATAATTAATTATTGATTTATATGATGAGAAAAATATTGATTTTATGTGGATATAGATGGAGAAAATTTTAAAATGACAATTGTTGAAAATTAATATTTTATCATTTTTGATAAAATAATTCATTTAAATATATTATTTTAATAATATATTAGCATGATATTTTTATAATGAATGTGGGATATATGAGTATATGAGGAGGAAGAGTATTTTGTTGCATTAAATGTTTTAACACATATTTTGTGTGTTGGTGGACCCAATTATTGGCCAAAATTTGATTATAGCTTTGTAAAATCGTTTGTTTGTGGATTTGATCAATTTACATTTTGGAATTTGGAAAAACTTTCTTCTGCAAAGTTGTAGAAAATTGAATTTCCTATAAAAAGTCATGAGATTTGAATTTTCTGATAAAAGAGCTATTTATTATGAATTATTGAAGTTTGGTATATCGGGTGTGAATTGATTTTGGAGTTTAAATTATTTTTGTTAGAAAAACGTTTTTTATATTTTTTGGACATCATTAACATGTGTGGCTGGTGTTTTTGACCAAAAGGTGGGCTAAGGAAAATTTGTATAATTATATTAATATTATATTAAATTTTACTTTTTGGTGTTCTAGCGATTTCCTATAAATAGGGTCTTGGGTTAGAATTGAAAATCACACGAAGCTGAAGTTTTCTCTCTATATATTATCGGTATTCTTGTGAGTATTTTGAGTATACTTTGAGTATTGCTATCTGATTGCAAGAGTTCAAGTCATAGCTTATATCAGGTGTTTTGACTAAATCTCTCTTTTCGAGGTAAGGGATGTTATTTTCTTCTCGAAATGATATTATTTCTTCAATATCATTATCTTTGAAATATTGGTTGGAACTTTTATCAAATTTGGAACTTTTTCATGTATGAGTTACTATTCATGAGTTCTTATTCACGAGTTCTTATTCATGAGTTCTTATTCACGAAATTCTTATTCACGAGTACTATTAAGCTGAAGATGAAGATGTTTTTGTGAAATTTCTATCTTTTGGTGTCGAGTTACTTATTCACGTATCTGGCACTATTCACGTATCTGACCTTATTCACGAATATTAATAAAAAAATTCTTCTTCTTTTGTCCAAAATATCTATTACGGATACTAGCTTTGATTGTATCCATGTTTTGATCATTCTTGAATTTTACACCACTATGATTATTTTGAGGTATTTTTGAACATGGATAAAACAAATGCTGAATCCTTAATCCTTAATCCTTGTCATTTTGTTTCCTTTGGATTCGTTTCTTTAAAATATTTTTCATCATCCTCGGTCTTAAATGATGATATTATTGAATATCTTTGGCTTTGTAGTGCAAATGAATGATTTCTTGATGAATATCTTTGGCCGTAGTGCAAGATGAGCAGTGTTGAGATGAACATATCTTTGGCGATTAATATCTTTGGCGTATGAGCAGTGTTTAGATGAACATGACCAGGTGATGAATATCTTTGGCACATGAGTGCAAAGATGAATATTTGATTCGAGATATATATTGATTGATGTTACGGGGATAAAATATCGACGATGAACTTTTAAATTCATATATATAGAAGATAGTAGTTTGCATTCTCTACTTAACTCTTCTAATGAATTATTATTTCATTGCGAATATTGATTTAAAATTTGTTGTCTATTGTATTCTATTAGATTTTTCCTGTTGAAGACTAACGATAATTTGTTGTATATTATCTTAGTCATAATATTCTTCTTGGGCTAGTTGAGCTCACCTTTCCTTGTTGTTCCATTTTCTTCTCGGGAGGCGAGAATGTAGCGAGTCTTAGTCGGGAATATGGAATGAAGGTTCTAGAGAGTTGTTTAGTAGTCCTCACCATTTTTGTAAAATAATGTATCAATAATTATGATGAGGATTTATTTGCGTGTGGATATTATCTAGATGGCAATATACGTATTTAAACTCACAGTTTATATGTTGTAATAATAAAGTTGTAGTTATTTACATACCATGTATTTGGCGACTCGAGAATGGGTTGGATGGAATGGACCTATTTTGGGGGCGTCGCGGTTGATTATCGAGCTTAGGGATATGATCTACTGGCGGAGATCGGGAATAGAACTAGGAGGGAGAGCAGGTAAATCCTTGGCTAGTGTGTCTACTAAACTTATTTGTTAGTTGGTTGATATATAGGGATATTATGTGATATATTGATTTCCTTAATTAACCCTTGTTTTATGGCGATGTTTGAGAATGTCGTTGAATATTAACGATGGATTAAATGAGGCCGTGGAGATGCTGTCTGTACTTACCAGCGAGGAGAGCGTCACAGCAGGTGGCAATGTACCTCTGTGAAACAACACTGCTGAAAGCGAGATGATGAGCGAGGGATGTTTAGAAGCTTTTGCGATTCATGCAAAATCGAGAGGAGAGACTAAATGTTCAAAATATGGGGAGAAATGATAGCAATTCACGGGTTATCACATTGATGAAGCGATTCAAAGTTGGGACCACGAATTTAAGGAAGCGCGGATCCGATCAAAGGCGGAAACATGGGTCAAACAAATTACCAAGATATTGATGTCTTGGGATGCGGAGAAAAAGAAGTTCCATTCGCTACTTTTATGTTAAAATGGCGAAGCGATTCTTGGTGGGAATCTGTGAAGCGTACCCATCCAGTACACTTTCGGCATGTCGTGGGAGCGTTTGAAAGCAGTTCAATAATGAAGTACTTCCACAAAGTATTAATCATATATGAAGGAAGTGGAGTTTATTAGGCTGGGCGCGAAATAACATGGCGGTGTCCCGATCTGGCGAAGTTCGCGGAGTTATCGAGTTTGCACCTCATTTGGTGGAGAATGAGGAGCGTATGGCGCGGATGTTTACGAGAGGTTTGAAACCGGCGTCGTCGGTATCTCATTTCTCATAAATTTTCTCTCTATTCGGATGTTGTCAGCGAGGCTCGGTTGTTAGGCGAGATATGAAATACGTTCAATGAGGGACCATAACCGAGGATCATCTGAAGAGATAGCGATCATCGAATAACGATAACCGGTGGAGAAAGAAGAATACGGACAAAGGCGGTAACCACTCGGTGGTAATCGTGGCCATGAAAATAGAAGAAGCGAGTCGGGAGGAGATTTTAAAGAGGAGATTCAACAACGACCATGTGAAGGCGTCGGCGCCGGTGATGTGGCTAGTTCGAGGAGGAGAAAGACCACCGGTCGTATGTTACAAATCTGGGAAGAGGGACATATCATTGGCGCCCTGAGCGTTTTAAGGTATATGCTATAATTGTGGAAAAGAAGGACATATCGCTCGAGATTATGCGATATCGAAACCCGATCAGGTGAGGAATGGTGACTCAAAAGGATGTCCCGAAAAATCAAAGTCAGCGATTCTGGAAGGCGTTTGTCGTGGCCGGGTCAAAATCGAGGAACGACGAAGAAGTTAGCAGGTTAGTTAATTATAAATTCTTGCGAAGTTTATACCTTACTGAATCTGGGTTCTACCCATTCTTTTATCTCTCTTGCTTGCGCTCAGCGTTTGAACTTGACTACGGAGAAATTAGACTTTGACCTATTTATGGAGACTCCATTAGGAGAAACTTTCATTACATCCGTTGTTTAGAAATCTTGCTTGATTCGGGTTGGCACTATCACATTACACATTAACCTTATTTCTATAGAGATATTTGCTTTTGATGTGATTTTAAGGTTAACTACTCATCATGCCAAATTGATTACTTTAAATAAGGTTGTTAGTTTTCATATTCTAAGCAACTTTGTTATTGAATTCAAGCAATCAAACCATTGTAGTCAAACATTTTCATATCAAGCCATGAAGTCGTTCGTTTATTACGGATGTCAAGTTTTCTTAGTCCATGTTATGGATTTGAATAAAGACACGTCGATTTGAATAATATTCTGTTGTTATTGATTTTTCTGGCGTATTTCTGAAGAATTTCTTGGTTTACTCCCAAAGCTGATATTAAATTTTGTATCGACTTTGAACGGTACAAAACTCATTTCTAAAATCTCATATCGAATGGCTCTATTGAACTTGAGGAGTTAAAAATTCAACTATAAAATTTGGTACACGAGCCTTTATCTGGTGACTTCCTTTGTGGAATGCTGCAAAGCGGAACTCTCTCGTAGGGGACACCATATTAAATGCGATAGTAAAGCGATAGGTGTCATTGTAACGTCTTATCCAAAGGTTGGGATATGAGTCACGATTGAGAACAACCTAAATCGATGTCGAAATCGTAGCTTTCTAAGCTTAGTTGGTTATTATCGGAGATTAGTTGAAGGATATTCTCGAATCGCTATTCCATTAATTACGGTGACTCGTAGAGATACAAAATTGAATGGAAGCGAGGAATGTGGGAAGAGCTTGAAGAACTCGAGAGAGACTCATTTACGGCACATGTTACGACCATGCCATCTGGAAAAGCGAGCGTGGTAGTGGCGTGTTGAGTAGAAGATCGTATCTGAAATCTGAGTGCGATATTGTCAAAGACTCATTTAGTATAATTTACAAATAATAGAGATGGAGATGAAAACTCTAGTTACCACGTGATGATATCTGAGTATAATCGACTTTAATCGATAAAGTTAAAAGGTTGTTCAAGCTACTGTGCGGGTGATGAATTTGAAGAAGGAGGTCGAAGTTGTTATTTCAAAAGCGAGAATCGGTGAGGTGAGAAAAGCTCAAACCTTGATTTATTAATCCATTTGAAATTCTCGATCGAATAGGGCGTGGCCTATAGACTCGTTTTACTGCCAAGTATGGCGTGTTCATAACGTTTTTCACGTATCGATGTTACGTAAATATGTGGACGACCGAACCACGTCATTGAGTTAGAAACCGGACGAGATAGCGAAGACTTAACGTCACGAGGAGGTACTGTCAAGATCTTGGATAGGAAGAAGAACATGTCCTATGTCTGGAGGTTATACCACAAGTTAAAGTTTTGTGGAGAAACCATCTTTATTGAGGAAATGACACAGGGAGTTGGAAAGCGAAAATGAAAGCGAGTATTCTCATCTTTTGAAACACAGAATCGTCGTCGAATTTCGAGGACGAAATTTCATAAGGAGGGAGGTTGTAAGACCCCAAATTATTAATAAATGAAATTTATTTTCCTCTATTTATTATTTTGAAATAGTAAGGGTTGATTTGATTAATGTGGATAGTTATGGGTAAAATCATGAAATATTTGAATAAGCAGTGGTTATAAAATATTCATTATTATGGGGAATATTAGTTTGGTGGTGGGGAATATTAAATGTTTGTCGGGAATATTAAATGCACAGTATTGATCTTTTATGGGCCCCATAACGGAAGCGATTGGATGAAAAAGCGACAAATATAAGTTGTTTATAAATAGCTTGCGTAGTTATTCTGAGATTATCTTGTTGGAATACCGGTGGTTAAAACACACTAATCTGGCGTTGTTGAGCGATAGCTGCGGTATTGCACCAATTATTGATTCTTACGTGAAGGCCTTTACTCGATAATTATTCTGATAATTCTTTATTCGATATTTTATTTTATTGATTCAATAATTCTTTGCGTTGATATTTTATATTCTTTGTTGTTTGATAATTGTCATTACGGTATTTTTTCATTATCGAAGCAATAATTCATATTATCTGAATAATATTATTAGATAACATTATTGGCAATGTCTAGAAAAGTTACATCTCAGGAGAGGTTTGGTCACCTAATTGCTTGCGCATTGAGGAGAAATTCTTATTGGAAGCCCCTCTTTCGAGGAGGCGGCACAGTTGCCGATATTGTGATTACATAATATTATTTGTGAATAATTAATTATTGATTTATATGATGAGAAAATATTGATTTTATGTGGATATAGATGGAGAAATTTTAAAATGACAATTGTTGAAAATTAATATTTTATCTTTTTACGATAAAATAATTCATTTAAATATATTATTTTAATAATATATAATAATGGTGATATTTTATAATGAATGTGGGATATATGAGTATATGAGGAGGAAGAGTATTTTGTGGCATTAAATGTTTAACACATGTTTTTGTGTGTTGGTGGACCCATTTTTTGGTAGAAATTTGATTATAACTTTGTAAAATCGTCCGTTTGTGGATTTGGTCAATTTACATTTGGAATTTGGAAAAACTTTCTTACGCAAAGTTGTAGAAATTGAATTTCCTATAAAAACTCATGAGATTCAAATTTTCTGATAAAAGAAATTATTTATTATGAATTATTGAAGTTTGAAGTATATCGGGTGTGAATTGATTTTGGAGTTTAAATTATTTTTGTTAGAAAAACGTTTTTTGTATTTTTTGGACATCATTAACATGTGTGGCTGGTGTTTTTTGACCAAAAGGTGGGCTAAGGAAAATTTGTATAATTATATTAATATTATATTCAATTTTACTAACTTTGGTGTTCTAGCGATTTCTATAAATAGGGTCTTGGGTTAGAATTGAAAATCACACGGAAGCTGAAGTTTCTCTCTCTATATTATCGGCGTATTCTTGTGAGTATTTTGAGTATACTTTGAGTATTGCTATCTGGTGCAAGTTCAAGTCATAGCTTATATCAGGTGTTTTATTAAATCTTGTCTTTTTCGAGGTAAGGGATGTTATTTTCTTCTCGAATGATATTATTTCTTCAATATCATTATCTTTGAAATATTGGTTGGAACTTTTTATCAAATTTGGAACTTTTTCATGTATCGGGTTACTATTCATGAGTTCTTATTCATGAGTTCTTTTATTCACGAGTTCTTATTCATGAGTTCTTATTCACGATTCTTATTCAAGTACTATTAATGAAGCGTGAAGATGTTTTTTGTGAAATTTCTATCTTTTGGTGTCGAGTTTCTATTCACGTGTCTGACTATTCACGTATCTGACACTATTCACGAATCTGAACTATTCATAAAAAATAAAATTTCTTCTTTTTTGTCCAAATATCTATTACGGATACTAGCTTTGATTGTATCCATGTTTTGATCATTCTTGAATTTTACACCACTATGATTATTTTTTTGAGTATTTTTGACATGGATAAAACAAAATCTGAATCCTTAATCCTTAATCCTTGTCATTTTGTTTCTTTGGATTCGTTTCTTTAAAAATATTTTCATCATCCTCGGTCTTAAATGATGATATTATTGAATATCTTTGGCACATGGTGCAAAGATGAATGATTTCTTGATGAATATCTTTGGCCGTAGTGCAAAGATGAGCAGTGTTGAGATGAATGATGTGATTGATTAATATCTTTGGCGTAGTGCAAAGATGAGCAGTGTTTAGATGAACATGACCCGGTGATGAATATCTTTGGCTGTAGTGCAAAGATGAATATTTGATTCGGATATATATTGATTGATGTTACGAGGGATAAAATATCGACGATGAACTTTTAAATTCATATATAGAAGATAGTAGTTTGCATTCTCTACTTAACTCTTCTAATGAATTATTATTTCCGCTGCGAATATTGATTTAAAATTTGTTGTCTATTGTATTCTATTAGATTTTTCCCTGTTGAAGACTAACGATAATTTGTTGTATATTATCTTAGTCATAATATTCTTCTTGGGCTAGTTGAGCTCACCCTTTTCCTTGTTGTTCCATTTTTCTTCTCGGGAGGCGAGAATGTAGCGAGTCTTAGTCGGGTATGGAATGAAGGTTACAGAGAGAGTTGTTTAGTAGTCCTCACCATTTTTGTAAAATAATGTATCAATAATTATGATGAGGATTTATTTGCGTGTGGATATTGTCTAGATGGCAATATCTGTATTTAAACTCACAGTTTATATGTTGTAATAATAAAGTTGTAGTTATTTCTGTACCATGTATTTGGCGACTCAGAATGGGTTGGATGGAATGGACCTATTTTGGGGCGTCGAGGAGACTTCGTGTTCAAAATATGAGGAGGAAATGATAGCAATTCACGGGTTGTCGCAAATGAAGCGATTCAAAGTTGGGACCACGAATTTAAGGAAAGCGGATCCGATCAAAGCGGAAACATGGGTCAAACAAATTACAAGATATTCGATGTCTTGGGATGCGGAGAACAGAAGGTTCCATTCGCTACTTTTATGTTAAAATGGCGAGGCGATTCTTTGGTGGAATCATGAGGCGTACCCGTCCATTTGCTTTCGGCGTATCGTGGGAGAGCGTTTGAAGCAGTTCAATGACAAGTACTTCCACGAAAGTATTAAATCGTATGAAGGAAGTGGAGTTTATTAGATTGAAGCGAATAACATGGCGGTGTCCCGATCTGAGGCGAAGTTCGCGGAGTTATCGAGTTTTGCACCTCATTTGGTGGAGAATGAGGAGCGTATGGCGGATGTTTACGAGAGAGTTTGAAACCGGCGTCGTCGATATCTCATTTCTCATAAATTTTCTCTCTATTGAGATGTTGTCAGCGGGCTCGATTGTTAGGCGAGATATGAGTATGCGTTCAATGAGGGACCATAACGAGGATCATCTAAGATAGGCGATCATCGAATAACGATAACCGGTGGAGAAAGAAGAATACGGACAAAGCGGTAACCACTCTGGTGGTAATCGTGGCCATGAAAATAGAAGAAGCGAGTGGGAGGAGATTTTAAAAGAGGAGATTCAACAACGACCATTTGAAGGCGTCGTAGCGCCCGATGTGAACTGGTTCGAGGAGGAGAAAGACCACCGATTAAGTATGTTACAAATGGGAAAGAGGACATATCATTGGCGCCCTAGCAGTTTAAGGTATGCTATAATTGTGGAAAAGAAGGACATATCGCTTTCGAGATTATGCGATATCGAAACCAGTCCAGTGAGGAATGGTGACTCAAAAGGATGTCCCGAGAAAAGTCAAAGTCAACGATTCTGGAAGAAGCGTTTTATCGTGGCCAAATCAAAATCTGAGGAACACGACGAAGTTAGCACTGGTTAGTTAATTATAAATTCTTGCGAAGTTTATACCTTACTAGAATCTGGGTTCTACCCATTCTTTTATCTCTCTTGCTTGCGCTCAGCGTTTGAACTTGACTACGGAGAAATTAGACTTTGACCTATTTATGGAGACTCAGTTAGGAGAAACTTTCATTACATCCAGTTGTTTAGAAATCTTGCTTGATTCGAGTTGGCACTATCACATTACACCATTAACCTTATTTCTATAGAGATATTTGCTTTTGATGTGATTTTAAGGTTAACTACTCATCATGCAAAATTGATTACTTTACGTAAGGTTGTTAGTTTTCATATTCCTAAGCAACTTTGTTATTGAATTCAAGCAATCAAACCATTGTAGTCAAACATTTTCATATCAAGCCATGAAGTCATTCGTTTATTACGGATGTCGAGTTTTCTTAGTCCATGTTATGGATTTGAATAAAGACACGTCGATTTGAATAATATTCTGTTGTTATTGATTTTTTCTGACGTATTTCTGAAGAATTTCTTGGTTTACTCCCAAAGTGATATTAAATTTTGTATCGACTTTGAACCGATACAAAACTCATTTTTCTAAAATCTCATATCGAATGGCTCTATTGAACTTGAGGAGTTAAAATTCAACTATAAATTTGGTACTGAGCCTTTATCTGGTGACTTCCTTTGTGGAATGCTGCAAAACCCGACTCTCAAGTAGGGGACACCATATTAAATGCGATAGTAAAGCTGATAGGTGTCATTGTAACGTCTTATCAAGGTTGGGATATGAGTCACGATTGAGAACAACCTAAATTCGATAATGTCGAATATCGTAGCTTTACTAAAGCTTAGTTGGTTATTATCGGAGATTAGTTGAAGGATATTCTCGAATCGCTATTCCATTAATGCGGTGACTCGTAGAGATACAAAATTTGAATGGAGCGAAGAATGTGGGAAGAGCTTGAAGAACTCGAGAGGAGACTCATTTGACACGTATTACGACCATGCCATCTGGAAAAGCGAGCGTGGTAGGTGGCGTGTTGAGTAGAAGATGCATATCTGATCTGAAATACGATATTGTCAAAGACTCATTTAGTATAATTTACAAATAATAGAGATGGAGATGAAAACTCTAGTTACCCATTGATGATATCTGAGTATAATCGACTTTAATCGATAAAGTTAAAATTATTAAAGCTACACATGCGGATGATGAATTTGAAGAAGGAGGTGCGAAGTTGTTATTTCAAAAGCGAGAATCGGTGAGGTGAAAAGCTCAAACCTTGATTTATTAATCCATTTGAAATTCTCGATCGAATAGGAGCTGTGGCTATAGACTCGTTTTTACACTTGAAGTATGTGGCGTGTTCATAACGTTTTTCACGTATCGATGTTACGTAAATATGTGGACGACCCGAACCACGTCATTGAGTTAGAAACCAGACGAGATAATAGAAGACTTAACGTCTGAGGAGGTACTGTCAAGATCTTGGATAGGAAAGAACATGTCCTATGTCTGAGGTTATACCACAAGTTAAAGTTTTGTGGAGAAACCATCTTTATTGAGGAAATGACACAGGGAGTTGGAAGCGAAAATGAAAGCGAGTATTCTCATCTTTTGAAACACCGAGTCGTCGTCAATTTAGAGGCGAAATTTCATAAGGAGGGAGGTTGTAAGACCCCAAATTATTAATAAATGAAATTTATTTTCCTCTATTTATTATTTTGAAATAGTAAGGGTTGATTTGATTAATGTGGATAGTTATGGGTAAAATCATAAATATTTGAATAAGCAGTGGTTATAAAATATTCATTATTATTGGGGAATATTAGTTTGGTGGTGGAATATTAAATCTTTGTCGAGAATATTAAATGCGACAGTAGCGATCTTTTATGGGGCCCATAACGAGCGATTGGATGAAGAAAAGCGACAAATATAAGTTGTTTATAAATATGAGCGTAGTTATTCTGAATTATCTTTGTTGGAATACCGGTGGTTAAAACACACTAATCTGGCGTTGTTGAGCGATGCTTTGCGGTATTGCACCAATTATTGATTCTTACGTGAAAGGCACTTTTCTCGATAATTGTTCTGATGATTACTTATTCGATATTTTATTTTATTGATTCAATAATTGTTTGCGTTGATATTTTATATTCTTTGTTTTTGATAAATTGTCATTACGGTATTTTTCCATTATCGAAGCAATAATTCATATTATCTGAATAATATTATTAGATAACATTATTGGCAATGTCTAGAAAGTTACATCTAAGGAGAGTTTGGTCACCTAATTGCAGCGCCCGATGAGGAGAAATTCTTATTGGAAAGCCCTCTTTCTGGGGGAGCGGCACGGTTGTCGATATTGTGATTACTGTAATATTATTTGTGAATAATTAATTATTGATTTATATGATGAGAAAATATTGATTTTATGTGGATATAGATGGAAAAAATTTTAAAATGACAATTGTTGAAAATTAATATTTTATCTTTTTCGATAAAATAATTCATTTAAATATATTATTTTAATAATATATTAATGGTGATATTTTATAATGAATGTGGGATATATGAGTATATGAGGAGGAAGAGTATTTTTGTTGGCATTAAATGTTTAACACATATTTTGTGTGTTGGTGGACCCCATTTATTGGTAATTTGAAATTTGATTATAGCTTGTAAAATCATGTAGATTTGTGGATTTGGGTCAATTTACATTTGGAATTTGGAAAAACTTTCTTCTACAAAGTTGTAGAAATTGAATTTCCTATAAAAAGTCATTGAGATTTGATTTTTCTGATAAAGAGCTATTTATTATGAATTATTGAAGTTTCGAATTATATCGTGTGAATTGATTTTTGGAGTTTAAATTATTTTTGTTAGAAAAACGTTTTTTGTATTTTTTGGACATCATTAACATGTGTGGCTGGTGTTTTGACCAAAAGGTGGGCTAAGGAAAATTTGTATAATTATATTAATATTATATTCAATTTTACCTTTTGGTGTTATAGCGTTTTCTATAAATAGGGTCTTGGGTTAGAATTGAAAATCACACGAAAGCGAAGTTTTCTCTCTCTATATTATCGGCGTATTCTTGTGAGTATTTTGAGTATACTTTGAGTATTGCTATCTGGTGCAAGTTCAAGTCATAGCTTTATATCAGGTGTTTTGACTAAAAGTCTTTGTCTTTTCGAGGTAAGGGATGTTATTTTCTTCTCAAAATGATATTATTTCTTGATATCATTATCTTTGAAATATTGGTTGGAACTTTTTATCAAATTTGGAACTTTTTCCATATGGGTTCTATTTCATGAGTTACTATTCATGATTCTTATTCACGAGTTCTTATTCATGAGTTCTTATTCACGAGTTCTTATTCACGAGTACTATTAATGAAGCGTGAAGATGTTTTTGTGGAAATTTCTATCTTTTGGTGTCGAGTTTCTTATTCACGTTATCGGACTTTCACGTATCTGCACTTTATTCACGAATCTGACACTATTCATAGAAAAATAAATTTTCTTCTTTTGTCAAAATATCTATTACGGATACTAGCTTTGATTGTATCCATGTTTTGATCATTCTTGAATTTTACACCTGTGATTATTTTTGAGGTATTTTTGAACATGGATAAAACAAAATCTGAATCCTTAATCCTTAATCCTTGTCATTTTGTTTCCTTTGGATTCGTTTCTTTAAAATATTTTCATCATCCTGGAGTCTTAAATGATGATATTATTGAATATCTTTGGCACGTGGTGCAAGATGAATGATTTCTTGATGAATATCTTTGGCCCGTAGTGCAAATGATGAGATCTGGTGATTAATATCTTTGAGAGCAGTGTTTAGATGAACATGACCGGTGATGAATATCTTTGGCTTTGTAGTGCAAAGATGAATATTTGATTCGAGATATATATTGATTGATGTTCTGAGATAAAATATGGGCGATGAACTTTTAAATTCATATATAGAAGATAGTAGTTTGCATTCTCTACTTAACTCTTCTAATGAATTATTATTTCATTGCGAATATTGATTTAAAATTTGTTGTCTATTGTATTCTATTAGATTTTTCCTGTTGAAGACTAACGATAATTTGTTGTATATTATCTTAGTCATAATATTCTTCTTTGGCTAGTTGAGCTCACCCTTTTCCTTGTTGTTCCATTTTTCTTCTCGGGGAGGCGAGAATGTAGCGAGTACTTTTAGTCGAGTATGGAATGAAGGTTCTAGAGAGTTGTTTAGTAGTCCTCACCATTTTGTAAAATAATGTATCAATAATTATGATGAGGGATTTATTTGCGTGTGGATATTGTCTAGATGACAATATCGTATTTAAACTCACGATTTATATGTTGTAATAATAAAGTTGTAGTTATTTACATACCATGTATTTGGCGACTTCGAATGGGTTGGATGGAATGGACCTATTTTTGGAGAATAGAACTAGGAGGGAGGCAAGGTAAATCCTTAGCTGAGTGTGTCCTACCTAAGCTTATTTGTTAGTTGAAATTACGATATATAGGGGATATTATGTGATATATTGATTTCGCTTAATTAACCCTTGTTTATGGCGGTGTTTGAGAATGTCGTGGAGAATAATAACGATTGGATTAAATGAGACCGTGGAGATGCACAGCCTTACTGCTTGAGGAGAAGCGTTACAGCAAGCTGGCAATGTACCTCTATGAATAACACCAAGGCGAGATAATGAGCGAGAGGGATGTTTAGAAGCTTTTTTGCGATTCATGCAAAATCGAGATGAGGAGACTAAATGTTCAAAATATAGGAGGAAATGATAGCGATTCACCGGGTTGTCCGCATTACGGCAGGATTCAAGAAGTTGGGACCACGAGAATTTGAAGCCGGATCCGATCATGCTGGCGGAAACATAGGTCAAAACAAATTACGAGATATTACGATGTCTTGGGATATGCGGAGAAACGAAGGTTCCATTAGCTACTTTTATGTTAAAATGGCGACGGACAGACTCTTGGTTGAATGCGTGAGCGTACCCTCTCCATTGCCTTTCGGCGTATCATGCTAGAGACATTTGGAAAACAGTTCAATTGACAAATGCTTTCACAGAAGTATTAAATCGTATGAAGGAAGTGGAGTTTATTAGGTAGGCGAATAACATGGCGGTGTCACGATGCGGCCGAAGTTAGCGGAGTTATCGAGTTTACACCTCATTTGGTGGAGAATGAGGAGCGTATGACGCGGATATTTCTTAGAGTTTGAAACCCGACGGCGTCAATGGGTATCTCATTCTCGTAAATTTTCTCTCTATTGAGATGTTGTCGGCCAGGCTGCGATTGTTAGAAGCGAGATAACGATATATTCGATTCAGCAGGGGACCGTAACGAGGATCATCGCAAGAGATAGCGATCATCCAGAATACTTGATAGCAGCGGAGAGAGAATCACGGACAAAGCGGTAA